>JAPVLO010000477.1:0-600000 GCA_027257055.1 Cephalopachus bancanus
GGCTAAGTCCACGAGCCCGGCCCAGAGAATAAATGTTTTTTAAGGGGCTTTTCAGTTCTGGGTTCTGTGATACTAGAATAGGGTAGAAAGGTATGCTGAGACGGAGTTGGACAGAGCCTTGACTGCTGAGCCCAGGAGTTTGGGATGGATTCTCTCTGTGAATCCTTGAGTGCGGCTGAGGAGTGGACGTGGCCCGAATGTGCTCTTGGGGTGCAGGGTGGGGGCGGCATCCTGGGGTTGGTGTGTCCAAGTCCCCCCCTCGGGAAGGTGGCCCCCAACCCTGTGCCTCTCACAGAACCGCCACGAGATGCTGGCCGTGGAGCCCATCAATGAGCTTCTGCAGGACAAGTGGCGCAAGTTTGGGGCTGTCTCCTTTTACATCAGCGTGGTCTCCTACCTGTGTGTCATGGTCATCTTCACTTTCACTGCCTACTACCAGCCTCTGGAGGGCACCGTGAGTGCCCTGGGTGGGCAGGGATGGGATGGGCACTGGCCAGGCCACCCGGGACAGGGGCACCCCCTCACCCTTCCCGGCCGCCTGTGGGAGGGACTGGAAAGGGCCTGGGGACAGGCTGGGAAGGGGCCCCTGACACCAAGGGGTGGCTCTGAGTGGGAGTGGGTGTGAAGGAGCCCCGGGGGAAGAGGGTGGAGGAGGCAGCGCCACGGGATCTGGTGTCGGGGCGTGGGAGCATCAGGATCTAGGCGGACTGGAGGGACGTGAGGCCAGTGAGTGTCCACCCACAGCCTCCCTACCCTTATTACACCACGGTGGACTACCTGCGGCTGGCCGGCGAAATCATCACCCTCTGCACCGGGGTGCTGTTCTTCTTCACCAACGTGAGTGCTGCCCGGTGCCCTGCTCCCCTGCCCTCCTTCCCCCCACCACCCTGCCCCCCGTCTCTCCTTTAACCTATTTCTTTTTTCTTTTTTTTTTTTTTGAGTTGGAGTCTCACTCTGTTGCTCAGGCTGGAGGGCAGTGGCACACTCCCGGCCACCACAGCCTCAACCTGCTGGGCTCTGGTGATCTTCCACCTCAGCCTTCCGAGTAGCTGGAACTACAGGCGTGCGCTACCACACCTGGCTAATTTTTTGATTTATTGTAGAGATGAGGTCTTGCCTAGTTGCCCAGGTGGTCTCGAACCCGTGGGTTCAGGCAATCCACTCACTTCAGCCTCCCAAGGCACGGTATTACAGGCTGAGCCATGGAGCCTGGCTAAATTTTTTTTTTTTTTTGAGTTGGTGTCTCACTCTGTTGCCCAACCTGCTGGACTCCGGCGATCCCTCCGCCTCAGCCTTCCAAGTAGCTGGAATTACAGGCATGCGCTGCCACACCCGGCTGATTTTTTTTATTTATTGTAGAGATGAGGTCTCGCTGCCCAGGCGGGTCTCAAACCCGCGGGCTCAGGCAATCCACTCACCTCAGCTTCCCAAAGGTGCGGGGTTACAGGCTGAGCCACCAAGCCTGGCTAACCTCTTTCTTTTCATCAACATTTTTATACATCTATCTCTTTTACTGATTGGTTTTTAGCTCCAAGTCCCACCGCTCCCCTTGCCTGCTTATCCATTCTTTTCTGAGAAGATGCGATTAACTTCTGAGTCGATTTCTGAGTAGATTTTGCCAGTAGGAAATGCTAGCAAGGGACTGGAAGGACGAAGGTTGGGAGAAGGACTCATGTTTGGCCTCCAGGTTGGGTCTCCCCCTCTGAGGCTGACAGCTGTGGGTTTAGTTTCCAGCTTTTGGTGACACTCTCAGTCCGGACTTTCCTCCCCTTGAGGTGGGAGGAGGGCTCCTCTTCCTTCCTTCAGGGCTCCCCTTCTTTTCTTCCATCGACTTCTCCAGCCCCGGATTCCCCCCTCTACCTTCTTCTCTCCTCTCAACAGGAAAGAGTCCATGGTCTTTCCCTGGAGACCCTGCCTCCCTGCTCGGCCCCTCCCTCGGTCTCTCCCTCCTCCCCTCTGTCCTCCACCGGCCCCGCCCCCATCACACTCCTCCCTCCTCCAGATCAAAGACTTATTCATGAAGAAATGCCCTGGGGTGAATTCTCTCTTCATTGACGGCTCCTTCCAGCTGCTCTAGTGAGTATAGACCTCTCTGCGCTGGAAGCTTCTGGGCAAGAAAGGTGGGGTTGGGCTGATAGTTCCTCCAGATCCAGGGTGATGTGACTCTATCAAAGTGAATTCACCCAGCCTGGGTAGCTCAGACTTAAAGTCAGGGGAAGGCCAGGGTCGAGCAATAGGGTCTTCTGGTTAAAGAGAGATTCTGGCGGAGCCACCATATACACTATGGATATAAATGACTTTAACCTCTTATGTTGGTGAGTGATTGCTAACGTCTGTCTGCAGTGCCATGTTAAGAATTTTGAGGCACTGTCTGTGTTTAGTGGGAAAGAGTTCCGTGATTGATTAATGATGTCTACCTAGGACACAAGATTAGGAAATCACGATATGTGTGCTACATCTTCTCCATTTCCCTTAGAGATGGAGAACCAAGAAATTCACTTGTCCACAAAATCGCCACTCACTCTTTCTCTAGCAATTCCAAAGGGCATTGCTTTAAGGGCTTGTAGGGCCTCAGGGTCATTGCACACGCATCAACTGCCAACTAATTGAGCCTTCTGGTGACCAGAATGCTGGGGTGCCCTGCTAGTCCACTTCGGTTCTTCACTGGGGGGTCTAGAACGCATTGCTTTCTGGTGGCCTGCAGGGCTCAGGGCATGTCCTCCCTCCAGGGCCTCACTGTCCCCTCTCCCCTCTGGCCCCTCTTGTGGCCTCCCTGCAGCTTCATCTACTCCGTGCTGGTGATCGTCTCCGCGGCCCTCTACCTGGCAGGGATTGAGGCCTACTTGGCTGTGATGGTCTTTGCCCTGGTCCTGGGCTGGATGAATGCCCTCTACTTCACGCGTGGGCTGAAGCTGACGGGGACCTATAGCATCATGATCCAGAAGGTTCGGGCTGGGAGGACACCCTGGACTCGTGTCCACACACAACACGCCACACACAACACGCGCACACCTTACGCGTCCACAGACCTGAGGATACGGGACGCCACGGGGGCTGGGGGCACAGCCTGGGAGTTGGGGAGAGACCGGGCAGAGGTGGAAGGGAGGCTTGGGATGGGGGACACGAAACACCATGTGCCTCCTCTTGCCTCCACAATCCCGCTGGCCTCCAGATCCTCTTCAAGGACCTTTTCCGCTTCCTGCTTGTCTACTTGCTCTTCATGATCGGCTATGCTTCAGGTGAGCTCTGTGTGCCCAGGCGGGGCAGAAGGGTGGTGCGGTGCAGACACAGAAGCCATCATGTGCCGAGGACAGTGAGCAGTGCATGGGTGCCAGGCACTGGATGGAGCACATCGCCACCCCTGCTGCGTTTAGCCCTCCCAGCAAGGGAGCCACGTGCCCTTGTCATTCCATTTCATAGACAAGGAAACTGAGGTTTTAAAAGGCGAGATGATGTGCCCACATTCAAAAGCTAGAAGATGGTGAAGTTGGTATATCCGTTATTGCTGCAAAGGAAGCCTATCTAAAATAGTGGCTTAAAACGACAAGCATTGGCCAGGCACAGTGGCTCATGCCTGTCCTCCCAGCACTTTGGGAGGCTGAGATGGGAGGATTGGTTGAGCCCAGCGTTCAAGGCAGCAGTGGGCTGATTGTGCCATTGTCTTCCAGCAGGGCAACAGAGCAAGACCCCGTCTTTTAAGAAAACAAAACAAGCCGGGCTCGGTGGCTCAGCCTGTAATCCCATGCCTTTGGGAGGCTGAGGTGAGTGGATTGCCTGAGCCCGCGGGTTCGAGACCCGCCTGGGCAGTGAGACCTCATCTCTACAATAAATCAAAAAATTAACCAGACGTGGTAGCACATGCCTGTAATTCCGACTACCTGGAAGGCTGAGGCGGAAGGATCACTGGAGCCCAGCAGGTCGAGGCTGTGGTGGCCGGGAGCAGCCACTGCACTCCAGTCTGGGTGACAGAGTGAGACTCCAACTCAAACAAAACAAAACAAAACAAAACAAAACCCCTCAAGCATTTATGGCTGCTCATGAGTCTACAGCAAGATGGGTGGTCCTGCTGACCTGCGCCAGGTTTGGCTAAGCTCAGTGGGCTCCTGCATCTGTGGTCAGCTAGCAGGTTGGCTGCCAGCTGACTGGTCTAGCTAGGATGACCTCAGATGGCCTAGGACTTTTCTCTCTTCCACGTGGCCACTCAGCCTGAGGCCAGCTAGCTTGGGCTTGTTCACGTGGTGGTCTTAGGCTTCCAAAATGTGAGCGGAAGCATCCAAGGCCACTGCTGCCTCTTTCTGTTGGCCAAGGCCAGCCACAGGGCCACCCCTGACTCAGGATGGGGAAACAAATACCACCTCTTGATGGGAGAAGCTGTACAAACACATTGAAGGGGTGTGGATACATGGATGCCTTTTTTTTTTTTCCTTCTAAGAGCCGGAGTCTCACTCTGTCACCCAGGCTGGAGTGCAGTGGCATGATCACAGCTTACTGCAGTCTCAGCCTGCAGGCCATCCTTCCAGGCTCAGGACATCCTTCCACCTTAGCCTCCCAAATAGCTGGAACTACAGGCACACTCCACCACACCTGGCTAAGTTCATTTTTTGTAGAAATGAGGCCTCACTAGGTTGCCCAAACTGATCTTCAACTCCTGGGTTCAAGCAGTCCTTCCATCTTGACCTCTCAAAATGTTGGGATTATAGGCATGAACCACTGCACCCAGCTGGAAGCATGAAATTTAATCATTTACCAGCCCAGGTCTTATTTAAAGCCCCAAATCAGCTCCCGTTGATATGCCTTTTCTGTGATATCATGATGCCAGACAGGCATTCTGGGACCTTGGTGCCATGGGCCATGGGGGAAGGCACAGGGCCGGAGAGACTGACCAAGCCCCTGGACTGGTCCCCAAGGGGTGGGCAATCTGACATCCAAAGGGGAATGGCCCGCTGAGGTTCGACCAGGTCACATTCACATCTGAGCAGGTCCATCTGGAGACCAGCCTGGCTCAGGCATCTGATGGTGGTGACATTTTAACCCATGATGGTGGCAGACACTCCACAGATGGTGTGGATCATTTTGGGGAAGTGGCACTGTAGCCTTGGCTGAGGAGATAGGGACAGGGTACAGTTTTCCTCTTCCAGAGATAGGGCTGGAAAAACTAGACAGCATTAAGGGTTTGGCAACAGTTTGCGATGTAGGTCAGAAGTCCAGCCCTACTAAAGTCCTAACTGTAGAAGCTGAGAGAGAAACAGAGGGGCTAAAGTCGCAACTGAGTGGTCAGCTTTGTCCTGGGGCTTCTCCTACAGGGCACACTAGATCCCAGGTCTGAGGCCAACACAACATAAACAGGCACACACACTACTGTTCTCCTACTTCGGTTCCCATGGGAGACATTACTAATGGATCACAGAACTGTTTTTCTGATGAGTTCAAGCAAGATCTCAGCGTCCTTTTCAACAGACATCACGCAACTGACAGCAAATGAGTTGACCCCTGCTCCCTCTAGTCCCTGAGTGAAGGCAACATTCCACGTGTCCTGTGGGCTGTGGGGGCTGAGCCTCCTCATGCTCCCTGCCCGGGTGGTTTGAGGACAGGTTGTTACTGCTCAGCTGGATTCCAAGGCCTCATCTGGGCTTAGTGGGAAAGGGTGGGCACTCTGGGCGGCGGGAGATGTCTGGAGGGGGAGGGGCCTTTAGAGGACTCGGCTTGGGGGCAGTCAGGACTGGGGCCTGGTTTTAGCCTCCACCCTGGCTCTCCAGGTGAGCTGGGGTAGGAAGCAGGGACATGAGACAGAGTCTGCCCCTGGGTGTATGGGCATTCCAGAGCTCCCAAGGGATCCAGGAACAACAGGCTATGTCAGGGTCCCTCAGCCCTGACCCTGTGGGCATTTGGGACCAGGTGGCTCCTTGTGGCAGGGCTGTCCTGTGCACGGTGGGGTGGCCAGCAGCGTCCCTGGCCTCCGCTTCCAATCGTAACAGCCACCCATCTCTAGACATTAGCCAGGCCCCGGAAACCTCCTCTTTGCCAGCAAGCGTCTGTGGAAGAGCAAGGCATGGAGACCTGGAGGGCCTGGGTTCAAGTCTTGCTTGGCTCCTGTGCCGGCTGACCTCAGGCCACGCCAACCCCGTGCCAGGCCTCAGCTCCGCCCCGCCCCTCCAGGAGTGCTGCTCCCTCCCCCCGAGCACCCCATGCTCATGAGCGCCCCGCCCCTCCCACAGCACTGGTCTCCCTCCTGAACCCCTGTGCCAACATGACGGCATGCAGCGAGGACTGGGGCAACTGCACGGCGCCCACCTACCCCTCGTGCCGCGACAGCGACACCTTCAGCACCTTCCTGCTGGACCTCTTCAAGCTGACCATTGGCATGGGCGACCTGCAGATGCTGAGCAGCGCCAAGTACCCCGTGGTCTTCATCGTGCTGCTGGTCACCTACATCGTCCTCACCTTCGTGCTGCTCCTCAACATGCTCATCGCCCTCATGGGGGAGACCGTGGGCCAGGTCTCCAAGGAGAGCAAGCACATCTGGAAGCTGCAGGTGAGCCCCGCGCCCCGCCAGCTCCCTCGTCTCGGCCCTCGGGCTCTGGCATTCCAACGCTCCTGGGAGCACCAGAACCGTAGACCACAACAGGCCTCCACACGGCAGACATCCGGGGCTGGGTGATTCCTCCTGGCGGGGCTTCCTCTGCACTACGGGGACCTAAGTGGCATCCCTGGCCTCCACCCCTCGGCGTGACAACCCACGCTCGTCTCCAGACGTTGCCAGATGTCCCCTGGTGGGAACATCTGCTCATTCTGCCTCCACTTCCCTGTCTGTGAAATGGGCATCAGAGGCTGCTGCCTGCTTCTCTGAGTCACCGAGTGAATTTCTAGTGGCTTCTTGCCTGCCCACCAGTGGTGGTCTCAGACTCGCCCTGTGGTCTGGCTCACAGGACATAGTCAGCTCCACCCAGCATGACAAGGCTTTCCAGCTCCTGTTCCCCTAGAAATGGGGTTGATAGACCCAAATACCCACAGGCGGTGGGCAGAAAAACAAAGGCGGGAAGCAGGGCAGACAGGAAGCAGGTCAGACATTACGGCAGCCCTGGCCCCAAGACACATTTAGAGCAGTGGCCACTTGGTGATGGGAACTGCTAAGGAGGGGTGGGGCTTGGGGCGAACCAGAGAGCAAATGCCCTGTAGAAGGAGGTGGTCACCTCTCATCCCAGCTGTGAGAGCTGCGTGAGCCCCACACTGCCTGGTGCTCCAGCTTTTTAGGAGAGGCCATACATCTGGATTTTTAGATGGAATCTCTTAATTTTTGTTTCTTTGAGTCAGAGTCTCACTGTGTCATCCAGGCTGGAGTGTAGTGGCAGGCTCATGGCCACCACAGCCTCAGCCTGCTGGGCTCAGGCAATTCTCCCACCTCAGCCTTTCAAGTAGCTGGAACTACAGGCACACACCACCACACTCCCAGGACTGGGTCTGAGGGAAACAGCTCAGGCCTGTTCTTAACCTTTTAATCCACATCACTTACTTCTCTGAGCCTCAGTTTCCCCACTGGGCATAACTCACAAGATGCAAACTGGGCAGCCTGTGGACTATATTTGAACAGCAAAGACTTACTTTTCCTGAACCGCTACATTTTAAAACTTATATTTTGGAGATAGGTCTTTGTTACTCAGGCTGGAGTGCAGGGGTGCAATCATAGCCCATTGAACTTCTGGGCTCAAATAATCCTCCTGCCTTAGCCTCCTGGGTAGGTGGGACTACAGGCTTGCATCACCACACTTGGCTAATTAAAAAAAAATTTTTGTAGAGACAGGGTCTGATTTGTTGCCCAGGCTAGTCTCAAACTCCCTGCCTCAAGTGATCCTTCCACCTCGGTCTCCCAAAATACTGGGATTGCAGGAGTGAGCCACCACAGCTAGTCTAGACACTCATATTTTGAAAAAATGTAACATAAAATGTAAAAATTAAGAGATTCCCACCGGGCACTGTGGCTCATTCCTATAATCCCAGCCTTATAGGAGGCAGAGGGGAGAGAATTGCCTGAGCCAAGGGGCTTGAGACCAGCCTGGACAACTTGGTTAGACCTCATGCCTGCTGTGAGGGTGGTGGGTGCGGGCAGAGGGGCTCACGGATGTCCCTGCCTGACTCCCTACAGTGGGCCACCACCATCCTGGACATCGAACGCTCCTTCCCCGTGTTCCTGAGGAAGGCCTTCCGCTCCGGGGAGATGGTCACCGTGGGCAAGAACTCGGATGGAACCCCAGACCGCAGGTGGTGCTTCAGGTGAGGCTGGGTGGGCATGGAGAGCCCCCAGTTGGGGCCTGCTGCCCTGACCATTGCACTTTCCAGAGCCACCAAGACCCCGTTCGGCCTGGCCAGAGTTTGGCCCCACTGGCTGGTCTTGGGCAAGTCGGTTCTCAACCTTGGCTTATTCATCTGTGAGATGGGGACAATGATAGCATCCACTCCTGGACCAGCTGTGTGGATTGGGTGGGTCAGCAAGTGACCCCAGTGCTTGATGCACATTGGGACTTCTCCTGTCCGTTTCTTAGAGGGAAGGGGAGACTTAGAGGCAGGGCTCATCTCAGAGCATTCCCCTCCACTCACCAAACAATGGGGTGGGCTCCAGTGCCTTGGTTGAAAGGGGGAACCGAGGCACCCACAACTTCCAGATCTCAGGGCCTTACCTGGCCCATCTGCAGAGTGACTCCATGTTCCGGAAGCATGGACACACCAGCTTCTTAGGAGAACTCCTTGGTGAATCTTTTCTTTTAAGTTGCATTATTCTTGCCAGCACCGAGCATAAGCAGAGTGTTCGGAGTCAGGCAACGCCAGTTTCCTTATCTGCAAAATGGGGACAAGTATCCACTTCCTAGGCCAGTTCTGTTCACTTTGAGTTCAAAGCTCAAATTCTGACTGTAATTTACCAACTTTGTGATCTCAGAAAAACAGCTCAATGAGCCTCAGGCACCTACCTCATCTGGAAAATGGGTATAGCAAATGCACCTTCCTTGCTGAGTCCTAACCCTCAACTATTCAAAAGCAACTACTCAAAAAAAAAAAAATTAGAGGTTGTAGGAAAATAACAAAAAATTTGGTGGGGGGTGGGATTGGCAGTTGAGGGAAACTGCCAGGGGAGGGGAGGCATGCCTCATCAACAAGGGTACCTGCATAATCAACGTGTGTATACTTAACCCTGAATTGTACCCCACATCTTTATAATAAAAAAAAAAAATTTTTTTTAAAGCAGAAATTATATTGAGCCAACTTGGGCCTTGAAGGTTGTGACTTGACTTGTCCAGGGTTCCTGGTGCTAAGAGGTGACAGTATCAAGAAGGAGGGTGTCACCAGGTGCAGTGTGACCCATATCTGGAATCCCAGTGCTCTGGGAGGCTGAGGTGGGAGGATCACTTGAGTACAAGAGTTCAAGACCAGCCTGGGCAACATAGTGAGAACCTCACTCTAAAGAAATTTTAAAAACTAGCTGGGCACAGTTGCCCACATCTGTAGTCCCAGATATTTGAGAGGCTGAGGCAGGAGGATCAGAAGATCCCAGAAGGTGGAGGCTGCAGTGAACTGTGATCACACCACTGTACCCTAGCCTGGGTGACAGAGTGAGACCCTGTCTCTTAAAAAAAAAAAAAAAAGCACGTGCAGTGGCTCACACCTGTAATCCCAGCACTTTGGGAGGTCAAGGCAAGAGGATTACCTGAGCTCAGGGGTTTGAGACCAGCCTGGGAAACTTGGTGAACTTCATGTCTGCAATAAAAAAAAAAAAAAAGGATGAGAGGATGTCCATCAATAAATGAATGGATAAACAAAATGTGGTATATCCATGCAACGGAATATTATTTGGTATTATTTGACTATAAAGAGGCATAAAGTTCTAATCCATGCTACATCATGAGCCTTGAAGATGTGCTAAGTGAAAGAAGTCAGACGTAACAGACCACATGTTGTGTGATCTCTATGAAAATGTCCAGAAGAGACAAATTCAGAGGAACAGAAAGTCGATGAGAGGTTAGCAGGGCCTGGTGGGAGGGGAATAAGGAGTTATTGCTTCAGGGGTACAGAATTTCTGTTTGGGATGATGGAAAAGTTCTGAAAATAGATAGCAGTGATGATAGCCAACACTGCGGATGTGCTTGGTGCCATTGAGTTGTGTAGTTGAAAGTGATTAAAATGGTAAATTTTGGCCAGGCACAGTGGCTCATGTCTATGATTCCAGCACTTTGGGAGGCCAAAGCAGGAGAACTGCTTGAGCCCAGGAGTTGAAGACCAACCTGGAAACATAGTGAGACCTCATCTCTACAAAAAACTTAAAAAATTAGCCAGGTGTGGTGGTGTGCACCTGTAGTCCCAGCTACTCAGGAGGCTGAGGTGGGAGGATCGCCTGAGCCCAGCTGGTCAAGGGTGCAGTGAGCTATGATCACGCCACTGCACTCCAGCCTGGGCAACAGTGAGACTGTCTGAAAAAAAAAAAAAAGGCAAATTCCATCGTGTATATCTTACTGTAATAAAAAGACAGGAGGCAGGCATGCTGGGACTGGGGGAGGAAGGAGGCTGCTGACTGGGGGCGGGGAGGGTCTCCGCGGGGCTCCTTTGACCCTCTGCTCTGACCCAGGGTGGACGAAGTCAACTGGTCCCACTGGAACCAGAACCTGGGCATCATCAACGAGGACCCGGGCAAGAATGAGACCTACCAGTACTACGGCTTCTCCCACACCGTGGGCCGCCTCCGCAGGGGTAAGTGCAGTGCTGGGGGAGGGGAGGCTTGGGCCCTCCTTAGCGAGGGTTTGCACGGAGCAGGGCACCCGGCTGGGACTCGGTGTCCATGCCCACGGGATGGGCGCGAGGGATGGCTGGCCCTGGGCTTCCGTTGCTGCTTGTGCATGCCGGACACCTCACCCAGAGGGCTTCACCCCGGCCCCCCTTGTGCCGTGATGCAAGCTGGTCTGAGGGGAGGACCAGGTGCTCAGCCGTCCGTGGGGAGAAATCCCCATTTTTTCCACTAAGGCGTGAGCGCCTGAGATGCAGTGGGAGAGGACATGGGCACTCAGGGCACCGGTTCCTCCGTCGACTTCTGGGCAGACACCATGACCTGAGCCCCAGTTTTCACCTCTGTAAAGTGGGCGTGTTTACGCCCCCCTTTCGATCCCTGTGGAGTACACAGTGGGTGCTCAATCCCTGCGCTTCCCTCACTAGCCCTCACCCCCCCTCTGGCGCGCTCACAGGTCGCTGGTCCTCCGTGGTGCCCCGCGTGGTGGAGCTGAACAAGAACTCGAGTGCGGACGAGGTGGTGGTGCCTCTGGACAACATGGGGAGCCCCAGCTGTGACGGCCACCGGCAAAGTTATCCCCCCAAGTGGAGGACTGAGGATCCCCTCCTCTAGGCTGCGGCCGGGGCGTGTCCGCAGCCCGGCCCCGCCCCCCGCCTCCGCCCCCCGCCCGCGCCTGCGCGTTTCTCTGCCTGCTTTCAGCGGCGCCTCCGGGGTGGCGCCCGGGACCCGCTTCTACCCCGGAGGTGAGGGCCGGGTGGCGGCGCTGGGGAGGCCTCAGGCCCCTCCGGTGCCCGGGCCCCTGTCCCAACTCCGCCTCTCGCCCCGAGGCGGGGCTCCTGGCTGCCTGTCTCACTCTCGTGGAGTCACCCACGCCAACGCCAGGCCCCTCCGCCCCCTTATTTATTTGCTCTGCTCTCAGGAAAGCGGCACGGCAGAGGCCTCGGGACCCCATCCTGGGGTTACTGCCGGCCGCCCGGGCTGCACCCCACCGTGTGGGCAGCCCGTGGCTTCGCCGAGGGGCCCGGCCCGGGGTGGGTCTAGCCTTCCGTTGTTCCCTAGAGTGTCTGGGATTTGCGGGTGCTCAATAAATGCTCATTCATTGATGCTGGAGACGGTGAGGACGGGGGGGGACAGGCACGGGGCAGCCGCGAGGGAGGTGGGAGGGCTCGGAGCCGCCAGGGGCGAGACCGGGGTGCAAGTCCTGGCCGGGTGACGCTCCAGGTGTTGGCGGCGGGGGCTGCGGGGTTGTCGCGCGGCGCTGGCCCGCGAGGGGGGGAGACGGCGTGGCCGTGGGCGGGGGCGGCGGTGCCGGGCGGGCCGTCACGCCGCCAGCGAAGCGGGGTGCGCAGGGGAAGCCGCGCCGGGAAGGGAAGGGCAGAGCGGGGCGGAGCGACGCCGCTGGTGAGGAGGAGCTGAGTGGGAACGAGGGCCGTGCGGAGGAGTAGCCACGTGGTCGGAGAAGTGACGGTGGGAAGAGCCGCGCTGGGGAAGTGATGAGTTCGCGGGAAAGAGCAGAGTCGGTGGAGGGAAGAAGGCTTGGGGGAGCAGTAAAGTTGGTCCGGGAAGAGGGTGTGGGTAGCAGAAGCGTGAGCCTGGAGGAGCGAAGCCGCGCATCGGGGAAAAGTAACGTTGGTAGGAGGCGAGTAAGCGGGGAAGGGAGGAGTCGTGCTGGGAGTTGGAACAGTGTTGGTGAGAGGAGCGTGATGCTGCAGGAGGGGCATAATAAGGGGAAGAGAGAGGCTGCCGGAAGCGAGTAAGCTGGCCGGGGAGAGGAATGCTGGGGAAGTAATCGTGCCGATCAGGAGGAGCACCATTGCAGGAGGAGGGTGAGCTGGGAAGCGAGAGTGACGCTGGGGAAGTGATCAGGTGGGTCCGGGAAGAGTAGCGTTGCAGGGGGAGAGTGGACTGGGGAGGGAGAGGAACGCTGGGCAGTGAGGAGGCTGGCCGGGGAGGCGGCGTCGCGGGAGGCGCGGCAGCCGGGGAGCGGCGCCGCCGGGAGAGCGAGCGCCTGGGCGGAGGCGGCGGCCCGCGGCTTGAGCGGCGGCGCCGGGTGCGGGCGCGAGCGGCTGCCGCGGCCTCGGGCCGCCCCGCCCCTGCCCCCAGGGACGGCGCGCCGCGGGAGCCAGCCGGGAGGGCGAGCGGCGTGGCCACGCGAGCCCAGCGTCAGCTGCGCCGCCCGAGGGCGCGGGGGCCGCGCGCGGACGAGCGGGGCCGGCGCCACCCGGCCGGCGCGGCGCGGACAGACCGCGCGAGGGCAGCCCGCCCGCCCTGCCCGAGTCGGGCCCGCAGGCCCGCCCGCCGCCCCCGCCGGGAGCCTGGGAGTCGACGCCGCCCGGGCTCCCCGGACCCCCAGCCCGGCGCCCGGCGCCGGCTCCGGCCGCTCCTGCCCTCAGGCTTCGCGGAGACGGGCGGGGCGGCTGCGGGGAGGCGCGGGGCTGCGGGCGGGCGGCCCTGGCCCGACCCGCGCAGGGGCTGCTCGCGGGGAGCGCGGGCCGAGCGGAGTCCCCTTGCCCCGGGCCCGCACGCCTCCGCCGTCGGGGGCCGCCCTGGCAGTGGGGCCGGAGCCCGTCAGCCGCGAGAGGGAAGGACGGTGGCGCCGGCGCCTCCGGGGTCCCTCGGGCCAGCGCGCCTCCCGCCCACGCGGGGCCGGCCTCCGCCTCCGCGGGGCACCCCGCCCCCCGGCGCTCCCCGCCTCCGCACTCGGACGCGCACCCAGAGAGAGGCGGCGCTCTCCACGGGGGTCCCCAGGGTCGCCCCGACGGGGCGGAGGGGGCCACGTGCCGCCCGGGCCTGGCAGTGGGAGCCTCCCCAGAGCCCGGAGCCCCGACCAGAATGCCGGGAGTGGCAGGTCACTCGGTCCGGCGGGGGAGGCCCGCTTTTGTGGCTGACCCCTGGGTCTCTGAGTCTGAGGAGGGCAGAGGTCCGGGCAGAGAGGGGATGCGCCTCCTTTCCCCTCCTCTGGCGGAGATGAAAGCCTTGTTTTACTTGAGTTGCCGGGGCTGAGCGCTCCTCTGTCGATCTGTTCTCGAAGGTGGGTGCTGGGGACAGGGAGCGCGCCCATTTCGACTCGGGCGCCCTTGAGCCATGTGGAGACAGCAAACTGGGCATGGAGGGGAAAGGTTCCAGAAAGCTCTGGATTCCCAGTCAAGAGAGCGGGTTCTAGCCTTGCCCAGGAACGGCCCTTGCTGGCATCTGCGAGCAGGTCAGAGATGCTCTGAGCCTTTGTTTCCGCATCTGTAAAATGGGCACGCCTTTTGTGAGGATCCTTTGACTTTTCAAAGGGAGGACTGTGATCGTGCACTATTAGGTGACTTGGCCAGCAACGCACGGAAAACTCACACTGACTGATATTTCGAAAAAGGAACCTTTATTGTCTCAGCAGCATCTCCCCTTGGGGCATGAAGGCTGGTTCGTTCTGGGTCTCTGTGATGCACGACGTTGCCTGGTTCTGCCACTCCTTGCCCTTGCTGGATGACTTTGTGAAGTCCCCTCTCTGTGGGCCAATCTCCCACACCTGGTGTGACCATGTGACCTGTTTTAACCCATGGGATGTTAGCAGACCAGCCAGGGCCAGTCCCCGGGGGCGGAGGTGGAGAGCCGCTGGGGCGGAACCAAGTTGACCCCATGGCCCCAGACCACCTAACTGAGATCCCAGGAACCCACAGTCACATGAGAAATGCGTGTTTTTGGATTTCACTAACTTTTTGTGATTTTTGTGGTCTTTTAAAAGTGCAAGCAGCAATAGCTAATGGATACAGGCGCTAGAAGAAAGAGTAAATCCGGCAGCTAAAAAAAAACCAACATCTGTCCCCTGTATTTCATAGGATAGATGAGGAAACTGAGGTTCAGAGAGACTTGCTGGTGAGTAAAAATAGATGATTTTTAAAAATAGGTAAACAATAGAGATGGGGTCTTGCTGTATTGTCCAGGCTGGTCTCAGACTCCTGGCCTCAGACGATCCT
The DNA here is from genome assembly GCA_027257055.1 of Cephalopachus bancanus. Classification (NCBI taxonomy): domain Eukaryota; kingdom Metazoa; phylum Chordata; class Mammalia; order Primates; family Tarsiidae; genus Cephalopachus; species Cephalopachus bancanus. The sequence continues at coordinate 14,728 of JAPVLO010000477.1, forward strand.
CCTGCCTTAGCCTCCCAAAGTGCTGGGATGACAGGCATGAACCACACTGCCCAGCCTGGAGTTGGCATTTGAACCTAGGCGTTCTTCCCTCAAAATCCATGCTGGAGTGGAAACACCGGCCCCCTGAGCAGCGAGAGACAGTGAGTCCAGGCCGCTGCTGCGGTGAAGACCTTGGCTGTCACCTGTCACCTTTACTGAGCCTCCAAGTCGCCAACACTCATTGAGCATCCTCACCCTTTGAACACACCCCGACTTCATTCCATCAACAGCGTCTTCTTGTGTGTGTGCATGCGTGTTTAATCACAATAATGCACTTGTATGTCACATTTGACAAGAGCGCTTTTCCCCTTCCAAGTTTAAAGCACTACTGGGAAATAATTAGTTCTACTGGCGGCAAAAACAAAGGGACCCCATCAGAAAAGACAGTCTCTGAAACTCTGGGGTCTTCATTAAACAATTACCTCTTGTGCCTATGAATAGCTCGTTATTAAAATGCCCTGCTATTATTAACGGTTATTACTGTTTTCAATGAATGCTGAGACTTGGCTTTAATCAAACGCCATGTTCAGTCACACAGTTCGCCCCCTCATACACACACGCCTGCTCCTGACATTTCCGGGTGCAATCCAGTCCTAGCCTGAAGCTAACCTGGACAGGATAAAGGTGTGCCCGCATTGTCCTGGTTGCTTGGAAGGGACCGCCTGCACTTGTGCTGTTATGAATTTGGGGCTCCCGGTGAAAGCATTGATAGGAGAATCCAGCACCTCCTGCCTTTTATTTTTTAGGAATCCATCGTCACTGGGGACCATGGATGGTCTTTGTTCATCCCAGGCTCTTGAGACAGAAACAAAAGGGAGCTTGGACAGGATAGCTGTGAGTAGGGGCTCACACCTGTAGTGCCAGCAAGTAGGGAGGTGGAGGCGAGAGAACTGCCTGAATCCGGGGCTTGGAGACTTGCCTGGGCAATTTGGCAAGACCTCGTCTCTACCAAAAAAGAAAAAGAAAAAAAAAACTAGCCGGGAGTGATGGTGTGTGCCTTTAGTTCCAGCCACTTGGGAGGATGAAGCAGAAGGATCACCTGAGCCCAGCAGGTTGAAGCTGCAGTGGTCGTGAGTGCACCAGTGCAGTACATCCTGGGCAACAGAGTGACATTCAGGATGGGTGAGGCAGCAGGTGGTGGAGACCCCCGCACCAGGACCCGAGGTGCAGGAGAAGCCAGGCTGGCAGTCGTGTGTTCTTGGAGAGAACCATGGGAAGGAGGCAGCAAGTGACACGGATAAGGCACCTACTGCGTGTCAGGCACTGTGCTGTGTTTGGCACTCGTGTCAGGAAACGCGCGCCGGAGTTCAAGGACCGGTGTGGTGCCTCATCCTCATTCATAGCTTCTGATTTTGTTCACAGTCATGGAATTCCCTGAGCCAACTGCCCGTGACTCTGTTTCCCTTACTAGGTATTGGTGTGGGAATAGCCACGTGACCCAGCTCTTACCCTTGAAACAAGGGAGCAGTCTGTTGAGGGAGGGGGCTTAGAGCAAGGGCTTCTGGGGAAGTGAGAAATATGGAAAGACTGTCTTCTCCTTTGTTGGAGACTGACGGGTCTGGATGTGAGACCAGGAGCTGCAGCAGCCATTTTGTGACCTGAGGGGCCTTGATAGAACAGCAAGATGAAAAGGATATTGGAGCCAGGCTCAGTGGCTCAGCCTGTAATCCCGTGCCCTGGGAGGCTGAGGTGAGTGGATTGCCTGAGCCCGCGGGTTTGAGACCCGCCTGGGCAACTTGGTGAGACCTCATCTCTACAATAAATAAATTAAAAACTAGCCTAGTGTGGTAGCGTGTTCCTGTAGTTCCAGCTACTTGGAAGGCTGAGGCGGAAGGATCGCCGGAGCCCAGCAGGTCAAGGTTGCGGTGGCTGGGAGCGGCCACTGTACTCCAGTCTGGGCGATGGAGACTTCAACTCAAAAAAAAAAAAAAAAAGAAAAGGATATTGGTCCTATCATGATGACACCATTGAGCTGCTGAGTTAGCCAACCCTGGGCCACCCCATCTTAAGGCTTCTTATGATTATTCCAGATAATTCATTTTCTTTCTCATTTAAGCCAGGGGTTTTCTCTTACTTGGTCAAAATCTTGCAGATACAAGTACATTTTTTTTGTTTGTTTTTTGAATCAGAGTCTCACTCTGTCACCCAAGCTGGTGTGCAGTGGTGTGATCACAACTCACGGCAGCCTTGACCTCTGGACTCAGGTGATCCTTCTGCCTCAACCTGAGTGGCTGAAACTACAGGTGTGCACCACCACACCTGGTTAGTTTTTTGTTTTGTTTTCTGGGCTTTTTTTTTTTTTTTTTGGTAGAGATAAGTTATTGCCATGTTGCCCAACCCAGCCTTGAACTCCTGGGCTCAAGAGATCCTTCTACCTTAGCCTCCCAAGGTGCTAGGATGACAGGTATGGCCCACTGCTCCTGGTCGAAGTACAAATTTTTATCCCCATTTTACAGATGAAGAAAGTGAGGACCCGTGCCTAAGGAGATATGCCTGGAGAGGTGGAGCCAGGATTTGAACCCTCTGTCTTAGGAGGGGAAGCTTTTCTGGGGTGGCATGGCTGTTTCCTCACTGGTGTTTCTGGTCCTTCCAAAGCATGCCTGTGCTCTGTTTCTCCATAGCCGCAGGCTTCTAGCAGGTGAGGCCAGGAGAGTTTGAGGGCAGAAAGGACTCAAACCAGGTCTGCAGATGTCCGCTTAGGGTCTCCTCAGCACCTCGAGGTCTTCAGCGGCATTAGAGGGTCTTTTTTGCCCACAGCACCCCTCGGCTTGGGGTGCACCTATTGGATCCCACAGGTCTGCGCTTGGCCGGCTCCGGGCAGGGCTGCTGAAATCCCGAAGACGGCCACCAGGGGCCACTGTGGTCACACCCAGGGTCTCCTTTGAGCAGTTCTGAGGGATGCCTGGAACCTGGGCGCAGGTCAGGGAGATGTCCCTGCTAGGTGTGGCCTGGGGCCGTGAGGCTCAGGGAACACCCCACCCCGCCCCCATTCCCAGGAGGGAGAGAAGGTGGCCTAGACAGCCTCTGGAGCGCTTAGGCCCAAGTCGCTGTGTGCCTTCAGGCAAGCTGCCTCCCCTCTCTGAACCAATTTTCTCTTTCTCAAAACAGGGGTGCTCACTTCTCAAACATGGGTTCCTCCCTCTCCCAGAGGGTCTCCCCTTCCTTTGTGCCTAGCTCAACATGTAAACAAACATCCACTAAGGAGCCAGAAATGAGGTCCAGTGACTCCAGGTCAGGATTGGGTTCCAGGCCTCGCTCTGCCACAGATGAATCACGAATCCTTGTGCTGTAACCAGGGAAACTGAGGTCCCAAGACAAGGTTTTCACTCAGTTTCCCCAGTTGCAATGCAAGGTAGGACTCTGGGTGTCCTGACATACTGTTTGTCTGTTGGGGTGTTAACAGATAGAAACAAAAACTGCTGTGGCCGTAAAATTCAGGGAATTGCTGGGTTAAAGCCAAAAGGGTATTTTGCCTACAGGACTTGTCAGCCTTTGTACTTGAACCAGGCATGGTGGGTCATGTCTTAATCACAGCACTTTGGGAGGCCAAAGCAGGAGGATCTCCTGAGCCCAGGAGCTTGAGGCCAGGCTGGGCAATATGGCGATACCTTGTCTCTACAAAGAAGACTGAGAAACAGGCATCTGTTTCTCAAACTCTTTTGTCTGGGGAAAAAGCTTTCCAAGGTGATTGGAGACAAGGACAGAAATACTACACCTGCCCTTATCGTGCAGATGGCTCTTGCTATCTAGGGGATTTCAGCACCCATCTCCTAAGTTAAACTTCCCAGGGTGAATTTAAAATGTTAGCCTCACTTTACAGATGAGAAACAGGAGACTCAGGCCAGGAAGGGTGGCTCACACCAGTAATCCCAGTGCTTTGGGAGGTGGAGGTGGGAGGATTGCTCGAGGCCAGGAGTCCAAGACCTGCCTGGACAATATAGGGAGACCCTACCTCTAAAAATCAAAACAGGAAAAAATTAGCCGGGCGTGGTGGTGAGTGCCTGCAGCCCCAGCTACTTGGGAGGCTGAGGTGGAGGCGGCTGCGGTGAGTTCGGATCGCGCTTCTGCGCTGCAGCCTGGGCCACAGAGCGAGACCCTGACTCTTGAGGTAAAAACACAAACATGGAAGCCGGTGGCTCCAGCGGACAGGCCCGTGCCTGCACGAGCCTCGGGACGGAGCCGGTTCCCTTTGACCCCCAATCCCCTGCATCCCGCCGCGCTCCGCGGGCCCTCTTGCAGGACGGGTCTGCCCGCTGCTGACCACCCGTGCCATCTCAGTCCTTTGGCGCCACCCCCTCGGACGGATCTGGGAATGGCGGCTCGACGCGGCCACGCAGACCGCCCGGGCCATACGTGGAGCCGTGGGAGGCGAAGCCGGCCGCCCGACGACCTCCCGGGCCAGCGCTACGGGCAAGGGGACGCGGGGGGTGGGGCCCGGTGAGGGCACGGGGCGCGCAGGCGCAGTGCAGAGCGCGGAACCGGGCGGCGCACGTGGAGCCTTTGGAGCGCGTAGGCCTGCTGCAGGGAGGGCGCTGAGCCGCGCGGGTGGAAGTTGCGGTTTGCGGTCAAGTTCAGGAGTTCGAACTTGCCTCGGCGCCCCCTCTCGGAAAGGAGGAAGTGCTCTCTAGCCAGGGCTCTGCGCGAGGAAACGCAGAGCCACCCCGGAAAGGCGCGCACGGCCCTCCTCCCAGATCTGCGCCGGGGCCGCGGCCTCTCTCCTGCGGGCTGGTCAGCTGAGTGGATGCGCTGACAGCCGCGATCATATGGTACGTGACTTGCCCGCACGCCGGGCCTATCGGACAGCTCTGCTCCAAGGAGTGTGAGCCCGACGGCCAGTGGGGGCGGGGGACCCCCGCGTCCGGGCAGAGACACCCGAAGGACCGCATCTTTGCTCCGGGCTGCGCCAGACGGCCTTCACCCCCGCTCTCCTTCACCCACCCGGCATCCCGGCAGCTCCGGGTTTGTGAGCCAGCTGCCTGTGACTCTGTTTCCTTAAGTGTTGGTGCGGGAGGAGCTACGTGACTCGGCTCTGCCCCTTGAGACAAGGCAACGGCTTGCTGAGGGAGGGGGCTCAGGGCAAGGGCTTCTGGGGAAGTGAGAAATACGGAAAGACTGTCTTCTCCTTTGCTGGAGAATGTCGGGACTGGATGTGAGGCCAGGAACTGCAGCAGCCATTTTTTTACCTGAAGGGCCTTGACAGGACAGCAAGATGAAAAGGATACTGGTCCTATCATGATGACACCATTGAGCTGCTGAGTTAGCCTGGGCCACCCCATCTTAAGGCTTCTTATGATTATTCCAGATAATATGTTTTCTTTCTCATTTCAACTAGTAGAGTCAGGGTTTTTTTGTGACTTGGTCAAAATCTTGCAGATACGAGCACAATTCTTTTGTTTTTTGAATCAGAGTCTCACTCTGTCACCCAGGCTGGTGTGCAGTGGTGCAACCATGACTGAAAGCAGCCTTGACCTCTTGGGCTCAGGCAAGGCCTTCTGGGCTCCTTGAGCCTGGTGGGCTCGGAGACCTGAGGCTGGCCTGGGTTCTGGAGCCAAATGGGTGACACTGGGGGGTTGGCAGTCGTTCTGTTTCTCTGCGAAGTGCCACAGCTGAGTGCTCAGACTCTGACTGGGGCAGGCCTGTGCTCCACCCCAGCTGCTTCTCTCTTCCCGGTCCTCCATGCTGTGACTCTGGGCACGTGACTAGGCACCTCTCTGGCCTCACTAGCTGAGTCTCTGCGAGGATGAGGAGAGTTTGGCGCTGAGCCTGATGTTGCCTGTATTAACTGTGGGCTCTTGGCAGTTAGAGCAGTGATGATAATGTTCCTGTCACCTGCCCTGCCCCTGGTCCATCAAAGGTGACTGCATGCTTGGATGGCTACACTGTGGCGGTCCCTTTGTGGTCAGCCAGTGCTGTGCCCAGATGGGGAAACTGAGGCCCAGGGACAGGAAACTGGGCCAAGGTACACAGGGAGTCACCGCTAGGACAGGGCTAGAGTCCCAGCTGGTTCCTGGGGCCAGGCCCAGACCTAGACTGTGTCATGCACCCCATAAGCCGTACACACAGACTCTGCCCTGGACACTGAACTCCCCCTTGGGCTTTGGATGGGGGTGGGCTTGATGCCAGAACACCTGCCTCCCTCTTACCAGCCTGTGGCCATTGCTCAAGGACCCTGCATTCTCCTCCGTAAATGGGCACGGTCTCATCACTTGCCCAGCAGGGCTATTGTGGGATTCAAGCTAGCCAGAAAAGCACGTCATCAGTTGTTGTCAATGAGAGTTGCGTGCTGTCTAGGGTCAATCCTGACAGCCTCCCTGGCTCTGACTTGCCCAGCTTGTCACCCAGCAGGACCTGGGCTCCTGCTCCCTGTGGGCTGGGTGGTGTGCTGGCCTCCAGGACACAGCTCGGAAGGGCCTGGGCCCCGCCTGGACACAGCTCCTTCCTCTCGGAGCCTCTGTTTCCTCTCTGTGGACTGTGGGTTGCTGCAAAGCTTGCAGGAGCCGAACACACTCCTGAGACCCAGGTGTATGTGCTGCCCTGCCTGGGGGCCTGGTCCTGCGAGGTGACCCACAGGACCAAATTCAGGGTGTCCCCTTCATCCCCGTTTCTGGCCTGGACCTCACCATGCAACTGGGGCTCTGCGAATGCCAGACTAGGGCTCCCCAGTTCCCCTGGCCCAGATGTTGGGCCCATAGGCCAGGGAGAGGAGTTGCAAAGACTCTATGGTAGGGATACCATGCGAAGAACCCATGCTGTGGGTGTGAGCTCCAGTTTTCCCTGACTCGCTGTATGCCCTGGGGCAGGCCACTGTCACATCTCTGAGTCTTAATTTCTTCCTCTTAAACACTGCACACCTTGCAAGGGTGTCAGGCAGCTCCAACGGGCTGCAGTATATATGAAAGTGCCTGGCACACAGTCGGTGCCTAATAAATGCTGATCTCTTTGGGGCAGGGGTGGTCTCCTGCAAATCCCCAGGCACCAGGGCACGGGGTAGGTGAGTGGGTGCTGGGGTTCCTGACCCGGCTGGGATGGGGCTGGCGGGGGAGAGGGCTGCTGCCCGGCCACACGGTAGCTTGGAGCAAGCTAGGCACAGAGGAGGAGCTGGAGAGGAATTGAGTGATGGAGGGGGAATACCACTCTAAACCACCACAGAGGGGCTCGGGTCTCTACTGCTCTGTGGACCGACTGCTGGCCATGCCCCGGTGGCCATCAGCCTGTGTGCTGACATATGAGCGTGGTCAGTGACAGGGTCCTCCCTGAAAGAGCTAGAATACATGAAGCCCAAAACTGAGTGCCCCCCCACACACACACCAGAGGGACCAGGAGGTTCCTGGCCTACCTCCCTCCTGCCTGCCAGCAGGGGAGGAGACAGCCTGCTTACTCCTAAGGGGAGGAAGGAAGAGCAGAAACAGGAGCCGCAAAGCCGACAGCTGAGACACCATCTGTGTTTTCCTTTTTTCTTTCTCTTCGTTTTAAAACAATATAGTGCAGACTGCACTTCTCACAGTAGAATATAATGGTCAATTTTAGTATAAAAAAAACATTCTCAGAGATTTGTAAATGCACTTAGTGCTGGAACAGGCCTTAGAGAGAGATACAGTACCAGAGGCGCCAGAGGGCCAGGACTCGGGGGATTTTGGGCCCTTGACAGTGTGGGGCAGGCCTTGGAGGGAGGCTCCCAAGAGACCCCCCTGGGAAGAAGGCAAGCTGGGGTCCCTCTGAATGGGGTCTACGACTGCTAGCCCCCTGGCGCCTTTGTGCGAACAGGAAAATGGTGCCCCTTCCTCAAGATGCGAAAAATTGTAATAAATACACAAGTTTGGGATGAAAGTGGTGTCTCCTGCACAACTGTGCCCAGCAGTCCAGTAAGGTGTATCGGAGGAAAGGGGGAGGAGACATGGCATTCCACAGTTTGGAGAACGGGGATGGGGTACGGTTCTGTGTTAGGAAGGAATGGCGGGGGTGAGGTATATGGAGAGTCTGAGGGAGGAGGAATGGGGGCCTGGAAGTCCTTGAGGCCTCCATCAGAGTGGTCTTCACCTGGCTCAGTTGAGGGGTGGGGGGGACAATTCGGGCCCAGTGACTTCCTGCAGGCTCCAGGAGACTCGCACAGGGAGATGCAGCCGTATAGCCCCTGGAGGCTGCCCAACCCCCGCCCTGACTCTGGAGGGTGCCTTTTCCCCTGCATCCCACCCTGGCCTGGCCCCTCTCCCAGGAGACCCCAGAGGAGCCATTCTTGTTTCTAAGTGGGTTCTCTCTCCCCGCCTCGGCCAGCTTCCATGGGGCAGAGGCGGACCTCAGCGCTGTCCCCAGCCCTCCTGGGTCCTGGGGAAGCGGTGGGGGTGGGGGCTGCGGTGCGCGGTCACCCCGCCGCTGCTGTCGCGGCGGCCAGCCCGGCTTCCCTGTGGGTATCCGCGGGCACGGGGCGTCGGGACTCCCGGCCCCCTCCGGCGGAGCCCTGTGCGTCAGCGCGGGACCCCGGCGGGCCTTATCTGTAGACAGGCAGGCGGATGTGGGCGTGCTGGTGGTCCAGGAGCCGCGGCACGGCCACCGTCTCGTAGCCCTTGCCCAGCATCTGCTCCTTGATGCAGGGCGGCCGGATGTCGTTGATGAGGTACTCCAGTGACTGCAGGCTGCTGCTCAGCACCGCCGTGTTGCACATGCTCTTGCTAGGCAGGCCCGAGAGGGCGTCCGCGGGGGGCGCCGCCAGCGCGCGCGCAGCCCTGGGCCCCGGCTCGGCCGCCGCCGCTGGGTGGTAGCCGTCGCTAGTGGGCGTCGCCAGCACACTGTTCCAGGGCGCGGCAAAGTACTGGCCCACGGCGAAGCCGGCGGGCAGCCCCACGCCGCAGCTGAGCGGCGAGCCGCCGGCCTGCTCGTAGGCGCGGCTGCCGCAGGCCTCAGGCGACTTGCCGGTCCCCGCACCCCCGCCGTAGGCGCGCAGCGGCGGCGGCGGCTTCTGTGGCCACAGCAGGTAGTCGAGGCCGCCGTCGGCGTAGCCCGCGGGCTTGGCGGCCGCGGCCAGCGTCAGGGCTGGCGCGGGCCCCTGGCCCCTCTCGGCACCCTTGCGGCAATTGGGCAGCCCGGCGGCCGCCGCGTAGGCCACGCCGGCAAAGCCGGGCGCGGGGCCGTGCTTGGCCGGGCTGGGGTGGGGCACGGCCACGCCCTGGCAGGTGGCGGGGGCGGCGCCCGGCGCCTGGCACTGCTGGTTGAGCTGGTAGAGGATGCTGTGGATGGAGGGCAGGTTGGACGGCGGCAGCGGCAGGCCGCGGCTGGGCAGCGGGATCACCGAGGCGGCGGGGGCGGCCGCGGGCAGGCCGGGTGGTGGGGCGGGCGCCTCGGCGTAGGCCAGGGGCCCCAGCGCGCCGGGTGCCGGGTAGGGCGCGATGCCCACCTGCACGGCGGCAGGCGACGGCTTGGTCCTCTTGCCGTCGGCGCCCTTGAGCACGCTCTTGGCGGGCCCCGCGGGCGCCACCACGCCGGAAGAGGACACGGCGGCCTTGACGATGGCCAGCAGGCCCTGGTAGCCGGCGGCATGCTGCGGGTAGGGACTGTAGCGCTGGCCGCTGGTGTCATAGCCGTTGATGGTGCGGCCAAGGTGCTTGTGCTGGGGCACGCGAATGTTGGTGGGGAAGATCTTGATGGACAGCGGGCTGTTGGCCACCTTCTCAGCGTAGGCGTCCAGCTCGGCCGGGCTCGGGTAGCGGGAGGACTGCGTGGAGCTGGCCACCGCCTCGCCTGCAGGACAGAGCACGGTGAGAGCCGGCCGGGCCCGAGGCCCCGCCCCGCCCCAAGTCCCCCCACTGCCTCCCCGAGGCCGCACCCTGGTGGGTTCGCGTCTCCATCTATTCGTTCCTCTTTACTTCATTCCTTCTACAGGCTTAAACTCTGGATTTCGGTATAAAGTACAGAAAGGCAACTGCACACATCACAAGCTCGACGAGCTCCCAAAAAGGGACACGCCCATAGAATGCCATCCAGGCCATGAAACAGGGCACCGCTAGATCCCCGCAAGGTCTGCCCTCGAGTCCTTCAACACACCCATGTTCACCGCTATCTTCGCTTCTAACGTCACCGGCTGTGCCTGGCTGGGTGCGGGGTGAGAAGGAATCCCACCGTATGTGCTCATTTGCGCCTGGCCTCTGCCTTGATACCACGCAAGACTCTTCCAGGGGGCTGCATGGACAGCGGTTGGGTGCTTCTTGCTGTGTGGGATGCACGTGTGACTGCACCAGTCTGTTCATCCTTTCTACTCTTGACGGCATCTGGGTTGTTTGCGGCTGATACAAATAGTGCCATGGCCCTTGGCACACGCAGAGTTCTGCTGGGAACATGCCCAGGAGTGGGATTGGTGGGGCTCGGCTTATGGAGTAAATGCCCAAGTTTGCCTGAGAGCCCGTGCCAGGCTACACTGCTCTCTACAGAGCGCAGGCATTCCGGTGGCACCACACCCTCCACAATGCTTGGTGCTTTCCTTCTGTCACCAGCAGTGGGCATTCACCCACCTTCTGCCCCTTTTCTCATCCTCCCTTCCTCACCTGCAAAATGGGATGAGGCCCACATGCCAGACCTCATGGGCTGGCTAAGTGTGCACCTCTCTGTGGACAGAGGGCAGCATGGGGCCTGGTGCCATGGGAGCTGCTGCTCTGGCTTTCACCTCTCTCAGTCTAAAGGCAGGTGAAGAGGAGGGGTTTCACCTCCATGCCCCTATTTGCTGCCTGGTCACACTGAGTCTGCTAGTCACCTGCAAAGCCAGCATAGTGGCTGCTGATTTTTAGTAAGCTGTCAGTGTGGGGCTGAAGTGTGTGCTCTGTGTCACAGGCTAACACCCCACCATGGGGAGGGGACCACTGGCCAGTAGACCCCTGCTCCCATCCAAAGCCCTCCCTGACCCTGAGACATTCCCCAGCAAAGCCCACAACCTTCCCTGGCACAGGAGGGAGAGTAGTGGGGGAGGTTGCCCCATGGGGAAGATGGAGTGGCCCTGGGCATGCTGTTGCCCAGCTGAGCCTTGGTTTTCCCACCTGTGGAATGGGGGGGTCATGATTGTGTCAGGTATGCAAGGTGGAATGATGGTGCCAAGGAGTCCAGCAGGGGGTGAGGTGCACAGTAAGTGCTGGGAGATCATGACTCCCAGAGGAGTTAGGAGTAAGGCCACTGAGTCTGTTTCATCTTCTGCAAAACAAGAGTGATGCTGCTGCTAATACTTCCTCCCAGGCAGGAAGTGAACACATGCAATGAACAGCCTTGGCAGAAGCAGGTGCTCTCTGCACATGAGTATTAAGACCCTCCCTGTCTGCCCAGAGAAAGGGCCCTCCTGGGAGAGGAGCCTCCTGGGCAGGGGGCTCATGCTGCCCTTATAAGTGGCACAGGTGGGACAGTATTGCAGCTGGGGGCAGACTGCAGAACCCTGCCACCTTCCCTAGGCCTTTCCACCAATCATAAGGCGGCACACCACATGCCATCCTTCCAGAGCCTCACCTCAACCCCTGGTGGGCTCACAACCAATCTGTATTGTGCTGTGATGGAGAGGCACAGGCGGTGTTGGGACATGGGGCCTATCCAGCTGGGGCTTTGGAGACAGTTTTTGGGAAGGGATAGCGCCCCAGTTAAGCCCTGGGGCTTCGTTGGAAGGAGGAAGGAGGGAAATCGATTTCAGGCAGAGGAAACAGCCCAGGCAAAGGTCAGGAGAAGAGTAAGTATATGGGGTGGGGGGAGGAGAGGGAACTGTGTGTAACTGAGGATGAGAGCAAGAGCCCCAGAGCAGGCCTTCGAGGAAAGGAGACCGGGAAGGCCTCAGGCCAGAGCAGGAAGGGCCTCTTCACTGGCCGGGGCCTCTCTCTGCACAAGCAAATACATTGGTCATGCATTTGTCATGACCGGGGTGGATGTGCTGTTAGCAGCCGGAGGGGGGGGGATTGTCCCTGGATGCCACTAAACGTCTTGCAGGGCATCCCCTGCCATAGAGAGCTGTCCAGCCCTGCAGTCAGCAGGACGGAGGTGAAGAAGCCCTGTCCTCAGGCGTGGGGCAGCCATGGGAGGTTCCAAACAGGGTGGGCAAAGGCCTATGCTCTAGAAAGCCCACTCCCACTCCCCTCTGCCCCGGGGGTAGTCTAGTCTGGCCCTGGCCGGGCATCAGGAGGGAAAGGGGGCCCTTAGGTCTAACCTCTGTCCTAACCTGGGCTGGGCAGGCGGAGCCAGTCATGGGGCTTGTCCTTACCCTGCCTGGGGCAGCCCCCACCTAAGTGGCCTAAAATAAACTCAGTGTGGAGAATGGAAATGTCACTTTGGCCAACGGGGGAATCTTTCTCTGAGATTGGATTTAAACTACATTATACAAGCAATTTCATGGGCACTTAGCGCCACTTGGAGAGTCCCACAAAAAAGGGACCAGCTCTTCATTTACCAGCCATAAATCAGCAGTTGCTGTAATGAGCACAAAAATGTCACTTTTATGCAATTTTACAGATGAACAAAACTGGGGAAATTAACTGTGGTAACCTACTAGAGTCAGCAAAAGCAGCTGCTGGGAAAAAAATTATATCTGTATGTATTTTTGTTCCCCTTAAACTCTCTTCCCAAGCAAGTTTCTGCCATTGTGGTGTGAAAACTCATTTGTCCCCACCATTATACTTTCATTTGGAGTTTATCTTGAGTATCCAATGAGCCACCAACTGTGAAAATGATTAAATCTACAAAATCTATCTAATGGATGGAATAAATTAGGTGTTTAAACCCTTCCAGAAGAGGGAAGGAAGGGATGCCTGTCCCAGTGCCCACTCACTGAGAAGGGGCATCCAGCCCGTCTGGTCAACGGGTCTCGAGGAGGGTGGCTTGGTCCCTCTGGCTTTTGCGGGAGCTGACAGTACTGGCATCACAGAAAAGAGGCTCACTTGATGAGCGCTTAGTCTGTGCTAGGCTCCGTGCCACGGTTTTTCTTGACCTAACAACTCAGAGGTGGGAGAGGACCTCATTTTACTGGTGAAGAAACAGGTATATCGGCATTTGGCAGCCAGCCTCTGAGACCTGCCTCCCCGTAATGGACCCTCATGCCTCCTGGCAGTCACATATTCATCCAGTCCCTGGACCCCACACCACCCAGGACCGACCTGTGGAGCCACCTGTGGAAGGGAGCATGTGGCTCCTGGTGCTCGGTCAATGTGGCTGCTTCCTTACTCCTCTCAGACCACACCCTCTCAGGGCCGGGGAACAGCCACAGAGAGAGGCCCACGTGGAGCCGAACTGAGGCCACTGGCCAGCCTCCATTTAAGACTTCTTGGGAGCAGACCCTCCAGCCCCCTGGCCTTCAGAGAGTCTGCAGCCCAGCTGAATCCCGACTGCAACTTCGTGACAGACCCCAGCAGAACCTCCCAGTTAAGCTGCTCCCCAAATCCTGAGCTGCAGAAACCATGAGGAATAAGAAGTGCTTTAAATTTTGGAGTTTTGCTTGTTACACAGCAGCAAACTCAGGCAGGTGCCCATTTTGTAGATGAGGAAGTGAAAGCCCAGGGTTTCCCAAGAGCATGCAACTGGCAAAGGGTAGAGCTGGGATTGGGCCCGAGCCTGTGTGCCCTCCAAGTCTGAGCCAGGAGACTCACGGGGGGCTTTCCCTCTTTTTCCATGGAGGAGAGTCCATGGGGGAGGCTCAAGGAAGCAGGGAGGTGACCGGCCAGAGGCCACACAGCCCGGCAGCTCACACCCCTGCCCTCGGAGTCAGCCTTGCTCTGAGCCTGTCTCTCCTGGAGACATGCTGGGCGCTGCTCAGTGCTTCTCAGTATTCAGAGTGTGAGTGTCTTCAGGAGGGGTGTGGCCTCCAGGCCACCAGAGTTATTGTCACAAGCCTGGCCACAGTGCCCCAGTGGTCCCTGATTTACACCTTGTTCCTTGAAGAACCTTCTCCTGAGCCCACCCTTGGATGCCTCAAACCCAGCCTGTTCCACCAGAGTAAGGTGGAGGCGGCTTGGGGTCCCAGGCCACTTGGGCCCCTGACCCCAGCCTGGTGAGGACTGCAGACCCTGCCCTGGGGGTGGGCCCAGCCAGAGTGTCCAGTGAAATAGCACAATCCCGTCCTGATGAATGCAGTGACAGGAAAAGGTCTCGTGTTCAAGGGCCTGGTGAGCCCAGTCCGGGGCAGGCTTCTTAGCAGTGGAAGATGCGGTTCATGTGGGGTGGGGGAGGGGCCGTGGCTGAGCCACTCGATTCTACTGAATGGGATGCTGCAGGAGTGGCCTGTGTGGTGCTCACAGCCAGGCTGTAGAAGGCAGTGTGGCTTCCATCTGGAGTGTGCTCTTGGGGCGTCCATCCTTAGAACCCGGCCACCAAGTTCCGAGGAAGCCAAGGCCATGTGCAGGTGTGTCAGCAAACATTAGTATCAACCGCCAGACCTTCAGGAGGCCTTCAGGAGAGTCCAGTCACCCCTGCTCGCCCAGGGCCATGGTGGGGTAGGGACCCTCCCTGCTTCTTCCTGTCTCTTCTCCCAAGCATAATAATAAGATGGCTGTTGGACCCTGCTGAGTTTTGGGGTGACTTGTTACACAGCCGCGGTGACTGGAACAGCAGGGCATGGGGGACTGTGAGTGATGGGATGGAGGGCACAACGTGCCTCTTGAGCACAGGTGGGGAGTAGTGAGGGCATGAGCCACGTGGAGCTGCTGAGAGGGAGCAGGATAGGAGGGGGGATGGACAGCAAATACAAAGGACCTGGCATGTCTGGGAAGCAGTGGGAGGGGGAGTGACTGGCCAGGTGGGGGTGTGCGGTGTAAACCTGGAGCCTGGGGCCACCGTCAGGACCTGTGTGTTTCCTCCACATCCCAGCTAAGGAGAGATGTGATCCCACCTAGGTCTTCAAGAGACCTGGGGCTGCTGGGGAGAGGGCCACTGGAAGGAGGAAGCCCTGGGTATCTGCTGAGGTGGGCACCGGGCTCTCAGCAGCAGTAGAACTTCTGGGCATGAACATGAGGCCTGAGAATACCCATGTGGGAGCACGTATGGGCAGGGACGTGGGTTGTCCAGGACCAGCTTTCATAGGCCTCACCTTCCTGCTCTCAGCAGGAGAGAAACAGCCAGCAGTGGCCCGCTGTGGGGGACTGATGGGTTGAGGGGTGGCCAGGGATTGTCTTTTTTCTCCGTGTTTTCCTGTCAACTGCCATGGCTCCCCCTGGCCTCACGTGGATTTGGGGTGGGGGAGAGACACACAGCTTTCTGCCCACCCTGGATCCTGCCAGGGCCCACGCCTTTGACATCTGCAGCAAAACATGCACTTGTTCCCCCATCACAGCAGGCCGCGGGTCTTCCCACCCGCCTTCCGGAGGCAGGTCCGCTCCCAGGCAGAGCGCAGAGGCCTGGGTGCAGCTGTACAGCACCAAGGAGCGGGGTGGAATGTGGGCCCGTCGTAGGCTTGGTTCAAAGCCCTGCTCTATCCCCCAGCAGCTGTGTGGCCTCAGGTGTGCTGCCACCCCTCCCTGCACTTCAGCCTCCTCTTGTGTGGGTGGGCCCATGTGGCTGCTGACCCCCAGAGGGTTTCTGTGAGGCATGTAAAGAGCCACCTCCCTAGGGGGTGCCGTGGTGGTTGTTGGTGATGATGTAGATGAAGCCCCGCCCCATTCCAAGCTCCCAGCTGCCTCTCTCTGCAGTCCCCTCCACTGAGCCCTTGTTTGTGTGAAGCCTGAGGTGCTCAGGGTAACATTCAAGACCCTGGCCCAGACCTCCCTTTCCACAGGCCCCTGGATGCACACAGGGTGTCCCTGGCCTCCTCTTGTGTGCCACCCTCTGCTGCGTGTTCCTTCGTAGCCTTGCTCTCCTGCAGTCCCAGTGGCTGCCCTGGGAGGTGCCCCTGGGATGTTCAGAAGAGGAGGGCGGACATTCAAGGAACAGGGCACCATGAGGGGGTCACAAATGCAAATCCCTACAGAGGACAGATGGGCAGGGATGGAAGTAGGAGGCAGGGAGGGTCCCACGAGGGTCCTGCCCAGAGAATGTTCACATCGACAAGCAGGTTCAAACACTGAGCAGGGCGAGCCACACGCCGATGGGTGGGATGTGGCCCACGGGCCCCCACCATGCGAACTCTGGTGGCAGAGAAAGGGTCTGAGAGCCAGGGTGTGGGCCCTGGTCACCCATCCCGTAAGCTCTCAATCACTTTGTGCCATGGACACGACGGTTCAGCCCATTTGCTCATGCTGACATGCCTTCTTCCTAGACAGCCAAAACCTTACTGCTCCTTTAGAGTCTAACCAATGTGCTGCTTCCCTGTACCACACCCATTCTGGGCCCCAAGACCCAATGCAAGTGGTGAATCTGGGATTGGGTGGAATCAATCTGGGATTGGGTGCGGGGCAGGAATAGCCACGCACTGGTGTCCACTGCAGTTCTGGCACACAACAGGTGCTTGTGTTGCAGGCTGGGGGAATCCAGCAGGAGGTCTGCCTCCACATCCCCGATGACTTTCCTGACCCTCCAGCTCTCAGCTGAGGTGTTCCCCCATCAGGCAGCCCCTTGATGTGCCCCCCAGGCCCCCCATGTTGCGGTCGTAGTCTCCTGACATCTCAATTAGTGCAAGCGACCGCCACAGAGGGCACTCAGGAAGCACCGCGTGGGTGACAGCTCCAAGGCCAGAGAGTCCCCTGTGCTGAGGACTTCAGATTCTGCAAGAGCAGTGGCCCACACAGAACCCAGACTCAGGTGTGCAGGAACCACGTACCCCTCTGTGAACTCAGCCGTGCCTTCCCCTACTCTGCCTCCCCCTGCCGTGGCCCCCATTAAAGGCTTGTCAAGAAATTTAAAATGCTGGCTGGAAGTGCTGGGTGAGCTGTCGCTGCCATTAAGTTAATGTTATGGGCCTTTTACAGGTGTGTTAAATAGACGCGGTTATTAACAAGTATATTAAGCCAATTAAAACTAGGCCTTTGAGTGGGATTTAATGTTGCTACAGGGAGAAACCAGAGTGGCCTCACTGCCTTCCGGAGGAAGCCATGAGGAGGGGGCGGGGCGGACCACAGAGCAGCGAGGTGCTTGCCTCTGGCTGGGGTCAGGCCACAGGGGCTCGATGCCTAGCACTGCCACTCACTGGAGAGGCATCTCCTCGGGGCACTCCGTTTTGTGGTCTATAGAGCAGAGCTGGCTCCTTCCCATGGGGTAGGGGAGAATGGAAGTGGGCAAGGCACACAGTAGGTGGTCACCTAGTGTGATTTCTTCTCATGCTGTTGCGGACTCTGTCTGCTGCCTCCTCCTTTAAGGCTCATGGCATCATCTGTGTGAAACGGGTGCACGAGGGGTGCCCAGGGCTTCCCTGGGACAGAAGGGGTTCTTCAGTGTAGGCTCCAGCCCACAGGGAGCAGCAGCCTCACATCTGCATTCCCCTTCGCTGTGACACTCTGCCCTTGGAGGTGGCAGCCTCCTGAATGCTCAATTAACGTGACACTAATTAGCTGGTGGCACCGGCAGAATCCCTAATGAGGTTGCCTAGGAGAGGGGACAGCGGCTGGGCTAAGGCAGACACAGCTGTTCTCCAGCCTCCACTGGGAAGGAGGGCGTGGGGAGGGGCAGGGCGACTGCTCCGCACCTTCCCAGGGCCCCACCGGCCCCCAGCCCCAGCCCACTGCCTGGGGTGGTGCCTGAGGGCCTTTGAGGTCAGCCCTGCGTGAGTCCCCGTGCTTCAGTTACCCACCAGAGACCTCAGGGAAGTGACTGCAGCCAGCGCTCTGGCCTCTGTTTCCCCAGGGGGGAGGGGAGAAAGATAGGACAAGAGGATGCATATCAGCTGGTGTGGTACACAGCAGGTGCTCAGAGGCTACTGCCTTCCCTCTAGCTCTTTCTGGGTTGGAGCAGGCAGCGGAGGGTGGTGGTGAACACTGGCCCTGCACAGAGGACCCTGCCTCTCTCATTCTTCCGCCACGTGTGTGCTCACACACATGGGCAAGCTCACACACGTGCCTAGGCTCTCAGGGGGACAAGTGTGCCCAGACATTCAGGGACACCTGCACACACAAAGACCAGCAGGCACCCTGGGGCTCTCCTGTCCCCGCACATACCTTCCACACCCCCAGCCCTGGCTAGAGCCCTTGAGTGGCTGAGGTGTCCCTGTAGGAGGGGCTGGAGTGCATTACTCCCTTTCCAGCCTGACTTTCCCACCCTGCACCTGTGTCTCAGTTTCCCTTGCCTGCTTCATAACTGGGCTCTGTCTGTGGGAGCCCTTGCCCCACTCCCTCCCCGCCCCAGGTGTCTGTGTGCTCTGCCTTGCCTGGATGTTGCTGCCTGTGCCTCTGTCTTTAGCCTGCCCTTGCTCTCCCTCCCTCCGGCCACATACCTGCTCCTGTCCGTCTCCATCCACATCCTGGTGACTCGTCTACCCATCCCTTCGCACCAAGCAGCTCCCTACCACCCCCATGGCTGTCTTTCTGCAGCCACATCTCTGGCTCTCTGTTCTGGACACGGGTCCATTATGTGTTAGACATCCCCTCCTGATGTGTGGCTTGTCTTGACTGTCTTTATGGTGTGCCAGTTTTAATTTTAATGTGATCCAATGTATCTTTTCCTTTATTTGTGCTTTGTCTCTCATTTTGGAAATCCTTCCTACCCTGAGAATGATATTCTCCATCATTTTCTTCAAAGAATGGTATATATGGCTTTACCTTCCACATGTGCAGTTTTTAGTCTGCCTGGGATTCCTTTGTGTGTATGGTGTGAGGTATGGCTCTGGTGCCACTTATTCCGTGCGGATAACTGGTTGTCCTGGTACACATGGATCCCCAGAGATCTGCAAGCCCTGCTTTGTCACAGATTGAGCTCACGTGTGTGTGGATCCATCTCTAGGTGTTCTGCTTTGTCTCCTGGTCCCCTCTGTCCCTGTGCTGATCCCACTGTCTCAACCTTAAGCCGTGGCTGTATAACTCCCTTCCTTTACCCTTAAACTTATCTTTCAAAAGAGGCTTGGCTGTTGTTGGCCCCTTTGTTCTTATCAATTCAAAACCAGCTTTTCAAGCTACACACAGATGCTGAAGATGTACAGGCTGAACTGAATTTTTTCCATTTGAGTGTTTGTCTATATGCATGACATATGTCTAAGTTTATTTAGGTCTCTAAAAAATATCATTGAATAAACTTGTGTTTTTCTCCATAAAGGCCATTTACCTCTTTTGTCAACTTATTTTAGGTTCCTTACTATATTGTAATAGTATCATAACTTAGATGAAATGGGAAAATTCCTAGAAAAGCATAAACTAGCTGTGGCTCAGCCTGTAATCCGTGCCTTTGGGAGGCTGAGGTGAGTGGATTGCCTGAGCCCGCGGGTTCGAGACCCGCCTGGGCAGCGAGACCTCATCTCTACAATAAATAAAAAAATCAGCCAGGCATGGTAGTGCATGCCTGTAATTCCGGCTACTCGGAAGGCTGAGGTGGAAGGATCGCCGGAGCCCAGCAGGTCGAGGCTGCGGTGGCCGGGAGTGGCCACTGCACTCCAGTCTGGGCGACAGAGTGAGACTCCAACTCAAAAAAAAAAAAAAAAAAAAAAAAGAAAAGCATAAACTACCAAATTGACTTAAGAAATAGAAAAATCTGAATGGATAAATAACAGAGGCTGAATTAGCGATCAAAACACTAATGACAATGAAAAGCCCAGACTTAGATGGTCTTGAGGGTGAATTCTACCAAGCGCTTAAACAAAAATTAATACCAATTCTTCGCAAACTCTTCCAGGAAAGAAAAGAAGAGGGAACACTACCAAACTAATTCTGTAAGGCCAGTATTCATTACCTTGATGCCAAAACCAAAGCTATTACCACAGAAAACTATGGACCAACAGCCCTTATGAATATAAATACAAAAGTCAGGAAAATACTAGTGACCCAAATCCAGAAGCATAGAAAAATAATTAAATACACATGACCAAATGGGACTTATCCCAGGAATGCAAGATTGGTTCAACATACAAAAATCAATTAATGTAATATACCATATCAATAGAACTAAGGACAACTTACTACATGATCACCTCAATAAATGCAGAAAGAACACTTGCCAGATCGACATCCCTTTATAATAAAAATGCTCAACAAACTGACAAATCCACAGCTAACATCATACTTATTAGTAAAAGACTGAATGTTTTTCCTCTACAATCAAGAATAAGACAACAATACTTGCTGTTGCCGCCTATTCAACACTGTATGAAAGGTTCTGGTTAGGACAATTAGACAAGAAAAAGAAATAAAACGTATTCAGATTATAAAGGAAGGTGTCAAACCATCTCTACTCACAGATGACATGTTGCATACAGAAAATCTTTAAAAATTCACCAAAAAATGATTCGGATAAACAAATTCAGCAAGGTTGCAGGATACAAGATCAATATACAAAAATCAATAGTATTTCTCTACACTCACAATGAACAATCCAAAATGAAATTAAGAAAATTCCATTTACAACAGCATCAAAAATAATAAAATGCTTGGGAATAAATTTAGCAAAAGATGAGAAAAATTGATAATCTGAAAACTACAAAATATTGTTGAAATAAGTTATTTAAACAAACAGGAAGACATCCCATGTTGATGGACTGGAAGACTTAATATCTGATTTCAAAATTTACTACAAAACTACAGGAGTCGAGACAGTGTGGTGCTGGCATAAAGATGGACATACAGAACAATGGAACAGAAAATCCAGAAGTAAACTCTCACATGTTATTCAACTGACTTTCTCCAAGGAGCCAAAACAACTCAAGGGGACAGAGACTGGTCTCTTCAATAAATGGTGTAGATAGAGACAACTAGATATCCAAATGCAAAAGAATGAAGCTGGAGCCTTTCCTCACAGCATACACAGAAAATACCTCAAAACTTGTTACAGACCTAATGGAAGAGCTAATGTATATATTCAAGATTGTTGAGCAAAGCCTTCTTATATAAAAACACCAAAAACACAAGTGACAAAAGACACTTGATTTCATCAGAATTAAAATGTTTGTGCTTCTAAGGAGACCATGAAGAAACGAAGACAGCAATCTTAGGATGGGAGCATATATTTTCAATCATGTACCTGATATGGGACTTGTATCTAGACTATATAAAGAACTTTTACAAGTTAGTAATAAAAAGACAACTGAATTTAAAAATGGGTAAAAGAGCTGGAAAGACATTTCCAAGAAGATAAACAAAGATCACTAGGCACATAAAAACATATTCACCATCCTTTGTCATCAGAGGAATGCAAATCAAAACCAGAATGAGACACCACACTTCACACCCACTAGGATGGCTAGAATAAAAAAGACAGTAACAAGAGTTGGTGAAGACATAAAGACATTGGAATCCTCTTATGCTACTAGTGGGAATGTAAAATGGTGTAACTACTCTGAAAAACAGTTGGAACCTGCTCAGAAAGTTACACACAGTTACCATGTGACCCAGCAATTCCATTCCTAGGCATATATGCAAGAGAAATGAATACATATGTCCACACAAAAACCTGTACATGAATGTTTATAGCAGCGTTATTTGTAATAGCCAAAAAAGTAGCAAAAGCCCAAATGTCCATTGACTGACAGATGGATAAATAAAACATGGTATGTACATATAATGGTATATTATTCAGTAATAAGGAATGAAGTACTGATCCATGCCATGAGACGAATGAACTCTAAAATGTTATGTAAAGTAAAATAAACTGGTCATAAAAGGACACACCATTTGTGAGTCCATTGGTATGAGATACCCTAAACAGGTAACTCCATAGAGACACAAAGTAGTTTAGTGGTTGCTTGGGGCTGAGGGGCTGGGCAGAAATGGGAAATGACTACTGATAGGTTTGGGGTTTCTTTTTGGGGTGATGGAAATGTTCTTGAATTTGACAGTGCTGATGGCTACATGAATCTGAATATACTAAAAACTATTGAATAGTGCACTATAAATGGGTGAATTGCATGGTACTTTCTAACTGCTTTTGGTACAGAGCAGGAGCCAGCAAACTACTGTCCATGGGCCAAATCCAGCCTGCTGCCAGCCTTTCTAAATAAAGTTTTATTGGAACATAGCTACACCCATTTATTTATGACTTTGGCTATACTGGGCAAGAACAGGAGTGTTAGTAATTCATAACAGAGACTCTATGGGCTACAAGGCTGAAAATACCTGCTCTTTGCAGAAAAAGCTTGATGACTTCTGTTGCAGGGATTACAATTGCATTTGTATGTTAATCTTATATCTACAATCTTGCTGAAGTCTTATTCTCTTGTATTCTTTATTTTGGGAGGGGGGCAATGGGGTCTCAGTATAATGGCCCAGGCTAGCCTCAAACTCATGGACTCAAGTGATCCTCCATCTCAGCTTCCTGAGTAGCTGGGACAACAGGCACATGCTACTTTTCCTAAACTCTTGGGTTTTCTGTGCAGGTAGTTTTACTCATTTCTAGTCCTTACACTCCCTTTTAGCTGACTTTCTGTCTTCCTGTGCTGGACAGGACCTCTGTGCAGAGTAGACGAGTAGTGATGTGGAGCTCTGTCTCCCCCTGATGCTATCAGCCCTCAAGTTTGTGGTGGATCACGACTAGATCTCTGTGACTGACAGGGACGTTGCCTTGCTTCCTACGTGGCTCAGCTCTTATGTGTGTTACATCGTAAACGGTGTTCAGTCCGCTCCTGGTCCTTCATCTCAGGGCCTTTGTCCTTCCCTGGGCTTGGGACCTGCAGCAGGGGTGGCAAAGACCTTCTTTCCACCCCTCAGGCCGCACTCAGCAACGGCCACATAATTGAATCTGCTGTGTGGCCTGAGATTCGTTTTTAATTTCATTGGAATTTTAAATGGCTTTGTTTCTTCCATATTTCATTAGTGTTGGTGGAAGCTGCAGTACCTGCAGGAATGTTGGCAGGGCTGCCATTCACTTGGGCAGTAGATTCGGTCTGTTGTGGTTGTGGTAGTCTGTGGGTTGGGAGTGGGGTGGGAGTGGGGCGAGGGTGGCAACTGAGGAAGAGCCACCCCTCGGTCTTTGTGGCACAAGCCCATCGGAACCTCTCATTAGCAAAGATCAGTGGCAGAGGTCAGGGAGCCTCTTGCCCCACTGTGGGTATAGCTGTTGTGGGAGAGGGGCTTTAACCCCTGGAAGTGCCTGAGTCAGCTGCCAGGCCCTGGGGGGCTCTCACCCTCGTTCTTAGCCTCCTGTCACAGCGGGGGGAGGGGAACAGAGGCCCAGCCACTCCCTTGCCCAAGACCACGTGCATGCCTCATTCAGAGTGCAGCCAAGATTTGACCCCTGGGCCCATCTTAGTCCCAAAGCCTGTGCCAGAGGGGCTCATGGGGAGGAGGGCAGGGTGGGCAGACTGCCCTCAGCTACAGAGGAGTGCCTGAGGTGCAGAGAGGCCGCCTCGCTTGCCCACTGTCCAGCAGCAGAAGGTGGAAGCTCACATCAGCCTCCTGGGCCCCTTAGACACGAATGAGGCCCAGGCCCTGGGTGCCCCACACGGACCCCATGGTTCCTCTCTGGGGCTTCTGAACAGCCTGTATTTCTAGCAGTGCATGACCCAAAGTTTGTATATGAACACCATTATGAGAAAGTCAAATATTTGTTAGCAGGGAAGGTCCTGGGCAGCTGAGCTAAACAGCTGTCCGTGCCGGGGTGGGCAGGTTGTGTCTTGTACTCTGGCCAGCTGGGGCTAGCCTAAGGTCTCAGGTTTGAGGTAAGGAGGGGGAATGGACTTTCCCCTTCCCCCAAATCTTTTCTCTTTTCTCTTTCTTCAGGTCCCTTTCTCCAGTCACCCTGAGTAGGCCATGACAGCCCATAAACCAGGGTCCTTGTCACACAGTTGGCTGTGCCCCAACTCCTCAGTCCCTCCTGACCGTGGATCCCAAAAGAGTCATGTCCTGTTTGCTGGCCATGTGCCTAGAAGCGCACGGTGGCCAGACCTCATTACAGGCAACCCTGATCCCCATTTTATAGGAAAAGGAGGACAGGAGTCTCAGCTTGGGCCACCTCTTCCCTTTGACTGAGCTGCTGTCATGATCATCTGATGGTCAGAGCTGGGCGGCTTCTTAGGTCCACCTCAGCTGACCCCTCGTTTTACAGAAGGGGAAGCACAAGCCCTGAGATGCTGATCCACTTGTACAAGGTCACAATGCCCATGGCCTGGCTGAGAACTTTCTCCCTTGGTAGAAAACACAGCACAGCTCCAGGTCAGGTCACAAAGCTCAGGGCCAGCCCTTCTCATCTCAGTTCTGCCTGGGGGCAAGAAGGACAAGAGGAAAGACCCAGGCTCTGATCAGCCAAGAGTCCAGGAGGAGAGGGCAGGAGCCTCCTTGGTCAAGTGTCCAGTCACTTTCCAGCAGCAGGATGCCCGATTCAATTTGCTTGTCTCCTTCCTGCTGCCCTCTTTCCTGTGCTCTTCAATTACAGGCAGAGTCGATGTCTTTTCCAATAAGCACAGAGAGGGCAAAGGATCTGAGTGGGATGGGGAAGCAAGATGTCTTTGGGGGTCCTCCACACTCTCTCACGTTCGGGTCTTGAAGCAGAAAAGAAGGACCCGTCTAGCGCATCAGGCACAGCCCCTGCCTCTAGCCAGCTGGCAGCAGAGAACAAGGCAGGGAGCCCTGACAGCTGGACAATAGCAATCAAAGTTTAAAATGCAAAGACCCTTTGAGCCAGCAAGTCCATCCTGGAAGAACTGTTTTGTACAGATGTACACATACAAAGGTGTTGATTATAGGACTCTTTAGTATAGTGGAAGACTAGAAACAACCTAAAAGTCCACCAGCAAGGGGATGGTTACGTATGTTACCATTTTTTATCTGTGCAATGAAATACCGTGCAGCTGCTTAACCCCTAAATAAACAAGGAAAAATGGTGGACAGTCTGCTAGAAGCAGGAGAGACCAGGGTCCAGGGAAGAAGCAGGAAAAAGGTACCACAGCTGCAGAGTTCAGGAAGAGCCAGCTGTGTATACTCCCTAAGGTGAGGGACACACCTGAGGTACAAAATCTAACTTCTCATTTGCAGCAGTGAAAAGCAGGGGTTTGGCCAGTTGTGGTGGCTCATGCCTGTAATCCCAGCATTTGGTGGAGGCGAGAGGATTGCCTGAGCCTAGGAGTTCAAGATCAGCGTAGACAACTTGGCGAGACTTTGTCTCTACAATAAATTTTAAAAATTAGCCAGACGTGGTGGCGTGTACCTGGAGTTCTACCTACTTGGAAGACTGAAGCAGAAGGATCACCTGAGCCCCGCAGGTCAAGGGTGCAGTAGTCATGAGCATGCTACTACACTCCAGCCTGGGTGACAGAGTGAGACTGTGACTCAAAAAAAAAAAAAAAAAAGTCGGGGTTTGTCTGTACCTGCTGGTGACAGGAGTGTCTCGGCCCTACATGGTTTAGAAGAGCAACAGTGGAGTTACATGAGAAGTCACAAAGACAGGCCATATTTGCAGGAACCTATCTGTCTTTGAGGCAACTGAAGGGAAATAAAGGATACATGAGTATATAAATGAAATTCTGGGTTGCTAGGGAAATTCCAGTTAGCCTGGGACATGGTCCTGGCTTTTCTCCAACCTGAGCCTCCTCCAAATAGCTGGAATGAGAAAAACTCACTTCATCCTAAGGTAACTAATTCAAATTAAACCAGCATAGGACCTAATAAAAATATACTAAAGAAGGAAGGCAAGGCACAGCATAAGTAAAGTCATGGTTGGCCAAAAACACTTCCCATCAGAAGACTGTAGTCACAGAAGAGATGAAGATTATAGCCAAGCATTCATTCCTTCCTTCCTTCTTTCTTTCTTTTACAGAACAGAAATTTATTTCTCAAAGTTTTGGAATCGGGAAGTCCAAGATCAAGGTGTTGACAGGGTTGGTGTCTGGTAAGGGCCTAGTCTCTGCTTCCAAGAGCTCAAATGGTGGAAGGCAGAAGGGCATGAAAAGAGCCAAGCATTTCATCACGGAGGAAAAGACTTAGCAATTATTTCTATAAAGCAAAAACACAAGGCAGATATACGAGAGCAGAAGAAAAAAACTTATCATCAAGTAAAGGGGAAAATAGTGAGCATAAGGGAATAAAAAGAAGGCTCTGAAAACAGGAAAAACGAGCAAGATGAAAAGAAAATGAGTTGGAAAGGCTTTGTCAGAAAAGGGGACACGGAAGACAGGTGAAAGACAGCTGATAGATACTTCAATGAAGTTGCCAAGGAAGGAAGCTAAAGCAGTACAAACTTTAGTCTGCATGCTGAAAGGGCAAAGAACTGTATTCTAGGGAAAATCAGCTTTGAACCATCAACTCCAAGGCACATAATAGTAAAGTAATTGGACATGAAAGATATGGAAAGATCAAAATCAAATGTAAGGGGGAAATATCAGGCTTCGATTTCTCCACGGCAACACACAACATTAGAACGGAGTAGAACAAAGCCTACAAAATCCTCAAGGAAACAAAGTGACCCAGGAACTTTCTTTTTTAACCCATTCAAGTACAAAGGCAACAGAGAAGGATGATTCTGAATGTGCAGGAACTCTCTGAGTATTGTTCACATGAGGCCTTCCTAAGCAACATACTAGAGGGCCGACTTCAGATGACGGGCGACTAAGGCAAAAGAATTGGTGGTAGGTACCCATCCTATTTGTGGAGGAGACTGAGATTAAAACAAAGGTGGGAACAGTGGTGATGTAGGCGGATGCTAATATTACAAGCTCTTAGAATACAGCAATGACATTGCTAACAACAAAAGGGAAGGGAAGCAGGAAAGATAAGTGGACTGATATCCACATCTTTAATAGTTGAGATCAAAAGATATCATTTCAAACTGATGTCAGAGCAGGGTGCAGTGGCTCACACCTATAATCCCAGTACTTTGTGAGGCAGAGGTGAGAGGATTGCCTGAGCCCATGGGTTTGAGACCAGCCTGGGCAACATGGCGTGACCTCTTCTCTATAATAAATCAAAAAATTAGCTGGGCGTGGAGGCACATGCTTGTAGTTCCAGCTACTTGGAAGGTTGAAGCAGAAGGATGGCCTGAGCTCAGCAGGTTGAGGCTGCAGTGGCTATGAGCATGCCACTGCACTTCAGCCTGAGCAACAGAGTGAGACTCTGACTCAAAAAAAAAAAAAAAAAAAAAGCTGATGTCAGGTCATAGAGATTTAAAAATATGAAGTGAGTTAAGCATGGAGGCTCACACCTGTAATCCTAGCATTTGGGGAGGCAGAGGCAAGAGGAGGACTGCCTGAGCTCAGGGGTTTGAAACCAGCCTGAGCAACATGGCAAGACCTCATCTCCACAAAAAAATTAAAAAAAAAAAAAATAGCCAGGCATGGTGGCGCATGCCTGTGGTTCCAGCTACTTGGAAGGCTGAGGCAGAAGCACCATCTGAGCACAGCAGGTCAAGGCTGCTGTGGCCATGAGTGTGCTACTGCACTCTAGCCTGGGCAACAGAGTGAGACTCTGACTCAAAGAAAAAAAATGGAGAGAAAAAGAAAATATACTAATTTCATTTTGTTCCTCTTAGGGGAAGTAGTAGGTACTGTTCTAAAGAAAAAAAGAATTAAGCAATTACATTTATACCACTAGAACAAAAACACCAACTCTCCTTGTGATTAAAAGGTACACAAAACAAAGCAGAGAGCACAGATCATGTAGTGAAAGACTTTTTTAAAGCAATTTAAACAAAGCATAAATGACTGAACTAAGACCAGATATCTGTCATATAAATAAATGTAAATGGGCTAAACTCTCCCACTAAAAGAGGAGAACAAAGCATTCAGCTTAGATCACAAAGCTTAATCCAACTATAGTATATGTATCACATCTAAACAATAATTCAGAAAGGATGAAATAAGAGAATTGGCAAAAGGTTCAAGGAAAATGTGAATTAAAAAAAGCATACATTATCATTTTAATAGATAAAATTGAATCCTTACATTTTTGGCCTGGATTCACTTTTATCTTTTAGAATGTAATTCACGATTAAGATTTAAGGTATTAATATCTATGCACCAAATAACCTTACATCACCATTCATAAAGCCAAAGCTTTAAGTCCCACAAGAAGAAATAGACAGGAACATGTTAGCAGCAGCTATTTAATTCCCTTCTCTATATATGACAGGTAAATAAGGGTATGGAAAACCCAAAAACATAGTGAGGTAGATATAATTGGTATACACCAAACCCTGAATCTTGAAAACAGGGTCAGCACCTTCTTTTCAAGTCTCCATAGAAAAAAATCCACAAAACTTACAACAATTACTGTGGATTGTCACAAAGAACACTTCAATAAATTCCAAAAAAGTAGAAATAGTAGACAGGATTATCTGATCATAATGCAAACAAAACAAATCCTTAGAAATAAAGAAACACAAAAACACCTACTACTTGAGTGAATGGGTAGGACTCAAATGAGTCAAATTTAACATATCTAGAAAATAATAATAATGAAAACACTACACATTAGAATCTATAGCATGACATAGCTTAGCAGTACTCAGATTTCATAGCCGAAATTTTTCCTTTTTAAAAAAAAATCAATATAAATAATTAAGTCTCTAAGAAAATTTGTTTAAATCCTAAGGAAGGCAGGAAGAAGGATTTTAATAAAGATAAAAGCATAAATTAATCAGGAATGAAAAAAGAATGATTAGTAATAAATCCTAAAGATGAATCTTTGGAAAGGGGGAGAGATAATATTAGCTAGCCAACCTTATGAAGAAATACAGGAAAAAGAGCACAAAACATACAATGTAAGAAATAAGGGTGAAATCACCACTTACAAGAAATATAAACATTTTGTTGTTCAGTCTTATACAAATCAATCTGAAATTCTGGATAAATGAATAATTTTCTAGAAAAAATAATTTACTAAACATTCAAAAAACAGTAGAACAATTAAATCACTTATTAGAGAGGAAATAGAGAACATTATCAGAAAGCTACCCACCTACCCCAAATAAATGCACTAAACCAAACAGTTTCTATTTAAACAGTCTATTTAAATTGTTCCAGAGTACAGAGAAAGGAGGAAAGCCTCCATTACTTTATGAAATAGATGTAACATAGCAAAACCCAGTCAAACTTGTTCAAAAAGAAAGAAAACTAAAGAGTAATCTCACTGGTGAAATTAAGGCAAAAATCCTAAATTAAATTAACAAATCAAATCCAGCAGTATATTATAAAGAAATATTTACCATAACCAAGTGGGTCTTAATCTGGAATGCAAGGATAGTTCAATATTAAGAAATCTATCATTATTCATATTAATGCACTGAAGGAAAAGAACCAAATGATCATAAATACTGAAAAGTCTTTTGGCAAAGTTCAATTTCCATTCTTGATTTTTAAAATCCTTAATAAAACAGGAATAGATGAAACTTACTTAGCTTGATTATTTGCTCCAAAGTCAGCATTTGCTTATGAGAAATCTAGAAGCTACAAAGTAAGAATGTCTATTATCACCACTACTGTTTTTCATTGTTTCAGGGATAGTGGCCAATTCTATTAAATAAGACAAAGAAATTAGGGTATAAAACAAAGTTGGAGGCAAAATTATAATTTGCAAATAATATGACAGTATAACTGGAAAACTCAAGAGCCTAAATTGAAAACCATTGCAACCAATAAAAGAACTTAGTAAGGTGGTGGAAATTAATAGCCTTCATATAAATAACCTCCAGTTATGGAAGAAAAGACTAGCCAAAAAGCTAAACTATCCAGAAGCAAACTTAACCACAAAAATGTACAATGTACAAAAATGTACATGAAACAAATATCAAAACATTCCTGAAGATCACAAAAGAAAGGCATATCATGTTCTTGGAGGGAAAGGCAGTATCATAAAAACATCATTTCTTCCCAAATTCATCCATAAATGTAATGCAATCCCAGTGGAAACACCAAGTTGTTTTTTTGTTTTTTAACCTACATAAGTGAAACAGGAAAATAAGTTAAAAAGCCAAGGACATTTAGGTGGGGTAGAGAATAACAAGGGGCAAATGTTAAAATGTGTTACAAGCTAAGCATCCCAAATTCAATACTTTCTGAGCACCAACATGACACCAAAAGGGAATGGTCATTGGAACATTCTGGATTTCAGATTTGCAATGCTTAACTGGTAGGTATAATTCAAATATTCCAAATCCAAAACATGTCTGGTCCCAAGCATTTCAGATAAGGGATACTCCGCCTGTATAAGCATGCTACAACATGGATAAGCCATGGAAACATTATGCTAACTGAAAGAAGCCAGCCAGACACAAAAGACCACATACTACAAGAGCCCACTCTTTTGAATGTCCAGAATAGGAAATCTATAGAGAAAAAAGGGGCAAGTGGGGGGACAAGGAGTGATCTGCTGGGTGTGAGGCTTCTTAGTGAGCTGATGAAAATGTCCCAACATTGCTATTGCACAAGTCTGTGAATATACTAAAAACCACCATATTGTACTCTTCCCGTGGGTGAAAGTATATGAATTTTATCTCAAACTGTTAAATTTAAGTCTAGCAACTACAATAACCCAAACAGTATTGCACTAATACTTGAAAACACTTGGATCTATATGTCACGCAGTACACCAGATAAAAAATCATTTAACTAGAAAAGAATTTGAAGAAACCTAGGAAAATTAAAAAAAGATCTCTGCCTGAGGAAGGATTTTCTAAGTATGATACAGAATCCAAAGACCATACAAAGAAATACTGACAAATTTCACTTCCCAAAGAAAACTTCTCCATGGAAGATTCAAAGACAAAGGACAATTTGGGGAAAACAACTGTAATTCATATGACAGAGATATCTCATTCCATCACATACAAATAGTCCCTACAAATTAATAGAGACAAAACAATGACCCAGAAAGAAAAAAAAAAGAGCTAAGGTGATAAGTAGATTATTCAAGGGAAAAACAAACTGCTCAGACATGAAAAGATGGCCAATCTCATTCATACTAAACTAAGCCAATGTGGCAAAAGAACACAGAAGCTCTTGAGAAGTTGACATGCAGAATGTATCGCACAGGAAAAAGTGGGGTGCAAGATAGTGTACGTGTATATGTATATATGTGTACACATATTTCCTGGAATATACACAGAACATCAGGAAGGCCACACAGGAAGCTGATTACACCGACTGTCTCTGGGAAGGAGAGTGAGCGACTGGGCCAGAGGGAGTCTTTTGTTTATATACCCCTTCCTTCTTTTTGAGAATTGGATCACATAACTGTCACCTTGTCTAAAGATAAACGAATATTTAAAAGGAAAAAAGCCATAGTATAAGCATAACCAGATACTGATCCTGGGCTATAGGACAGAAGCAATAGGGAGGGGTGGGGACTGTGGTGAACTGGAGATGGATATCCCCTTTAAAAGGCAGTAGTGCAGCTCTAACCAGCAGGTGCAGTTCAGGAACACAGGCCTATGTTATCTGATCCTCTGATTCTTATTCAAGAGACATTAGAAGTCCAGGTTTGTGTATAAATCTCCCTGTCTCCAAGTACTTCATTAAAAAACAAAACAAAACAAGAATACCTCCAGGTGGCTAAAAATAATCAGATCAGAAGGTTTGGGATCGTGGTCCTAAACGGCCAGGGAGGATAGACCTCTGCAGGTCACGAAATCCAGCTCAGATTAACAAGCAAGGCCTGGGAGGGAGGGATGTGCCTGAGATCCTGTAAACAAAACCCCAAGCAGGCATCCCATCTGGGACGATTTTGCTGCCATGTCCTCCTACTTTAATGATGGCACGTGGGACAGCTAGGGTGAGTGGTGGGGCCACAGAGGGGTGGGGCCGGGGTGCTCCTGGTCGTAGGAGAAGGCTACTGGGAAGGAAGTCAGCCCAGCAGCAGGCAGCCAGACAAAGGGCTGGGAGGCAGTCCAGGGAGGCAACACAAGCGGGCAAAGGCCTGGAGGCCTAAGACACAGTCCCAGACAGGGCTGTGGGGATGAACGCTGCTCCCTGCCCACAAAGGCCCAAGGGGAAGCAGCATGGCGTGTGCAGGAACAGAACGCAAGCCCTAGTGGGCTCGGAGTGGGCAGAGTGCAAGGAGAGGGCCCAGAGAGGGAGGGCGTTCAACTCACATGTGCGCAGCTCTAGGCTCTTGCTCGGGCAGGCCAAGTGCTGACCTGGTGGGTTCTGGGTCCTCTGCAGACAGGCCAGCATGGCTGAGCCGGGGGCCCCTCCTGGGGCACGCTCGGCAGTGGGGTCCCTGTGAGGAGAAAGATGACGTGCTCATCACCTGGGGCTGCTCTGGCCCACCTCCCACCACCCCCACTGGAAGTTCCTGCCAGCTGCCTCCGTTAACCTCCAGAACATCAGAGACCTTCAAAGCAGACAGACCTTTTCCCTAATCTACCGATGAGGGGACTGAGGCCCTAAAGCATCCAGTGGCTCACCTGCGGCCTCACAGGAAGGGAAAGAATCCAGGATTCTCGAGTGGTGGGCTTCTCCCACAACAGGGCAGAACTGATGAGTCTGATATGCCCCAGCTCCCACAGTGTGTGGGTCAAATGCTCCAGGGGGCTGCCCTGATGCCCTTGGCTGGGTCGGATCCTCATGACTTCTGGGTCCCCCTGCAGGCTGTTCTTCTAGCTAGTGATGGGGCTCCCTGTGAGCAGGTCAGCCTGAAGACCCTACCTGGTCATCTTAGGCATCTACACGGAGGAGTGCCCAGGAAATACCAGTGGGCGCATGGGTGTCCCAGTCCTGAAGGTATCCCCACAGCACCCCTGGAAGGGAGATGTCAAGACAGCATCCCTGGGAGTACGAGGGGTGCTCCAACTCCGAGCCATGCTGAGCCCTGAGCCCTACCCCCATGAGCTACTAAGGCAGCCCTGTCCCAAGATCTTTGTAGCTACCTGACTGAGCTCTTTACCCCAAGTGGGAAGGACAGGGCCAACCACAGCAACTTCTCCCTGCCAGGCTGGGCAGGGGTCTGTCCCCCGCTTAGGTAGCAGCTCAGATGTGGCAGTACAAAGGCCCACGCTGTTCCCAGTCCCCCCACTCAGAGTCAGATGCCCAGTATTCACACAAACGCTCCCCTTTCTTTTGAGTCGGAGTCTCACTCTGTTGTCCAAGCTGCAGTGCTGTGGCATGCTCATGGCTAACCACAGTCTCGGCCTCCTGGGCTCAGGTGATCCATCCACCCCAGTCTCCCAGACAGCTGGGACTACAGGTGTGTGCCACCATACCAAGCAAATTTTTTAATTTTTTTGTAGAGACGAGGTTGTGTTGCTCAGGCTGGACTCGAACCCCTGGGCTCAAGTGATCCTCCCGCCTCAGCCTCCCAAAGTGCTGGCATTCCATGAGCCACTGTGACCCACTTTCCTGCAAAGAACATTTGGGAGATTGACCCATTCCAGAAAGCCCAGAGCCCCTGAGTGGCAGGGTCAGGACCGGCTTACCTTGGGGGCCACTGTGGGAGGATGGAGATTTCCCTGCTTAGTCCCTTCCTTCCTCCCTCTCTTCCTAAGAAGGTGAGTCTGGGTATGAGCTCAGTCCTGAACACTGCTGGTGTCCACCCACCTGTCCCCACCACCTCTTAACCCCCCCCCACCAAGTCCTGAGCAGCCAGGCTAGGTCATCTCAATCTTCATGTCAGCTTGAAAAAAGTAGAAAAAAGCAGAGGGGTGTGTGTGTTTAAGGGGAAGAAAAGGAAGTTATTTAATACTAAACAGGTGTCTGTAGCCCTAAATTCTGCCGCTTTCTTCTAATAATGAAGTATTCATGAGAAAAAGCCTTTTTTTCACTACTTTCTTAAGATACTAATTTCACAACAAGCTCCTTGTTACAGCGCAATTATTCCAATCTTGTATTTCCCCGAGACGGTTGCAGCCTCCCGTCTGTCCTGGCCTCGCGGTAAATGAAAGACAATCACGTAACCACCTTTCATTATGCTCTATTTTACTTTCAGCAAAGGTACCCTGAAAGAAATGATTTTCTCTGAAAGGGACTTTTATTCAGTTTCAAAACCAATTTTCTCCTATTACTGTCTCAGGAAAAAAAAAAGAGAGTGAGAAAAAGAGAGAGTGGGGGATGGATGTGAGGGGGAAGGGGCTTCTCAACCCCCCATCTCCAGCCTTAACACAGCGATGCCATAAAAGCTGCAGTATCCACTTCCCAGCTTTGATTTCTGGTAATTTTAAAATAGGCCATTACAATCAGGCAGAAATTACACAGTTTAAAAAGGGAATGAAGTGGGCTTGTTGCAGGGATGAAAGTCCTTGACTGCAGGAGGGCTGTGCCACTCTTCTCGGGGACGTGAGCAGATGGTGGGCACAGGTCTGCCTTGGGCCCTCCACCATGCAGCCTCGGACGCCAGCCCTGGGGACACGCCATGCACGTGCCTGTGCCACCCCTTCTGGCTTACAGGCACTCTCGGACACCCTCTTACCCACATGCAGGTGGTCCACAGGCACGTGGTGTCATGTGCGCCCCCTGAAGGGAAAAGGCCTGCAGCAACCCCCTCACCCTGGCTGGCCTCTCTTCAGGCCTCCTGCCTCAGGGCAGCGTCCACCTTTCACCGCTCTGGAGACCCAAGCCAGAGGGAGGCAATGTCCTGCCACGGCCACCAGCAGATGGTGGCTGGGCGGATCTGCCCTCACCTCTGAGCGCTACTGCTGCCTGCAGTCTGGGGCCACTGGACAGGGAGGGAGGGCGGTCAGTGGCTGGTGGGCTTAGGAAACCCAGGCTGGAAGCCCGGAACCCCCTCCACATCCAGCACATGCTGTGTGACACCAGGTGGGCTACTGACCCTGTAAAAGTGGCTCAATGACCCTATGACTCTCCTAGGTCATTTTCTCTCGGAGTCCTGGCCATGCTTAGTCCTTTCTCTGGCCTTTTGCCAGGTGCCAGGGGTCCACAAGCCCAGCTCCTCCTCAGGAACCCCCAAATTTCCCATATATCCCAGCATGCTCTGCACTTGAAAAAGGCCAGGCTGGGAACTGCAGTTGCTGGATGAAGGGGCAAGTCACCTATTCTGGAGCTTCTCTGGACCCCATTAACTACCTTGGGGGCGAGTGATACACTTTGGTTTTCAGTAGATGCCCAGGAAGTTTTAGGAGCCAAGAGCTGACTGAGCTCAGGAGGCCACAGAGGATTTTAGCCGGTGATGGTATCCAAGGTAAGCTGGATCCTTCCAACTCCTTGCTCCCAGAGGACCAGAAGGTAAGGCCCTGCAGCCTAAGAGACTGGTCTTCAAGTGGAGAAGGGTTTTGTCTCTCTGCACTGCCAACGCCCCCAACTCATGGCCTTCTCCCAGGAACCCATGCTCTGCTGCTGGGGGAGGGTGGAGAGTCTAGGCGGGAGGAGCAGGGGCCAGTCAAGCATGATGAGGCCTAGTGGGCCACCCCCTCCAGTTCCCAAATCCTCCCTTGCCTACAAAGTCACATCCTTTTTCTTGGCCTCGGAATAGAGCCCAGCCCTCTCTACCTGGCCTTCCAAGCCCCTACAGCCCGCTCCACCTCACCTCTCATGGCTCCCCCCGTCCTCTCTAGCCTGGCTGCTGTACTCACATCTCCAAGTCTTTGCCTGTGCGAGTCCTGCCTAGAGCACCACCACCCCGACCTGCTTTAATGCACACCTATCTGGCTCAGCTGCCCCCTACTCTGGGTATCCCTCCATCACTACCCTAATCACATGAGGTGTAACTGCCAATTTTCACATCTGTCTCTCTCCACTGGACTGTAAGTTTATTAGGAGCAAGGACCATGTCTTATTTCTCTCTCTCTCCCCAGTGCTTGGCAAAGAGTAATCATGTAATAAATAGGTGTTGAATGAATGGCTGAATCACTGAATTGGTTGTCAGATGAAGTGACTGAGGCTCAGAGAAGCCCAGTATCCTGTACAAGGTCACACAGCAAGTCAGAAGCAGGATTGGGATCTGCGCCTATAACACTCATGCTCTTCCAGTGACCCCACCCTGTCCCTACCCTGCCTGGCACCATCCCATCTGCAGGAAGCCAGCCCCTCAGAACCCCCACCTGGACACATTACTCCCCAGGGACCATCCTGGGAGCACTGCTCATTTTAAAACCCTATCTGCAAATCAGACTATTTATAAGCTCAAGGTCTTTTGTGACTTTAATAATAAAAAAGAGGGAAAGGGAGGGGGAAAATGTCGCAAGCCTCGATGATTAGAATGCTTTGGCACCTTTCCTGACATGGGAGCTGATAAGATGCCTTATCTCAGAGACACCAGAGGAAAGGTCCCCTCTGCCAGATAACTCCCCCAGCTGTCGATAATGCCCTTTCATAGCTGAGGATTTAGATAAAGGAAATGTAACAGGGAGGGGAAGGAAAGGAAGGAACTTTCCAAGTCCAAGGAGGAATTGAGTCTGTGCTGCTGCTGCCTTGGCAGAACAATGAATCGCAGAAGAATGTCTAGAGGCTGTCTTTATTTTTATTAAAAGAACAGGGAATCGGGGCCTTTGGCCCTGCCTGCCTTTTGTCATCCCGCCCTCACCTGTCTGTCTGCAGGGGGTGTTGGGGAACCCAATGGCCGGTGGGAGGCAGAACTCGGAACAGTGATGTGCACATTCATCTGGCCCTTCCCTCTGTGCCAAGCCCATGTGCCTCCACCTAGCAGGCTCTGTGGTTCCGTTTCGCAGATCAAGAGATGGTCACAAGGCAGGGAAGCAAGCTGTAGGAGGTTATATAGCTTCGAGGTGGCAGAGCCCCAGAATGTCAGCCCCAGGCAGACCCTAAGCCCTCAGCCTCACGCTGTCCAGCAGCACCATCCTGGCTGCAGTCCTGGTTGAAACCAGCTCCCGGCCAGCTGAGTAGGGAGGAACAGAATCAAGGGCCTGCTTCTCCCCAGCGCCCAAATCCACTCGAACTCTACTCCAGGAGGGGCTAGGATCACAGAGAAAGAGGAGGTGAGGAGGGAAATCGGGAGGGGTTCCCAGTAGGCCACTTATTTGTTCAATAAACATTTTGGGAGCACAGCTCCTGAGACCTGCGCTGGGCAGAACAATACTGAGATGAGTAGCCAGGCCTTGCCCCTCACCCACCCATCCATTCACTCACTTATTCATTCAGGCAGCAAACACACCCCAAGCATCTTACTGGGGACAGCCCTGCACCACATACATCAGCATGGACACTGGCAAGAACATCCTGTCAGACAGGAACATCCAGCCAGAAATGACCTCCCCCTCCCAAGTCCAGCCCAAGTTAAAGATGGACTTTCCTGGCTTCTTCCTCCTGCCTCTTACGCCTTCCCAAAAACCTCCACTTATGGAGTCTGCCCTCGCCAGGCTGGGTGGACCCTGGGGCAAGGCAGGACAGGAGGACAGGCTTGGGCTCCAAGGAGGACCCCGAGGCTGTGACCCCGTGAAGGCCACAGGCTGCCCCATTTCTGGCCCTCATCCCCTCCCCAACCCCAACCTCTGGAGCCCGTATCTGGCTTCTATGGCCCCACTCAGGCCAAAGACTCGCTGTGACATGAAGGGAAAGGTCATGCCAGGCCTCTCCCAGTGTCCAACAGGACTAGGAATTCACAGAGGAGAGGCTGCTATGGGTGGCCTTAGAGGGGCACCTGTGGGTTCCGACTAATTGAGTGACCTGAAGAAGCCACAGCCTCTTTGGGGTCTCAGTTTCCCAAACTGAAACTTGATGGGGAATGGGCCAGCTGATTGTATGAGGGCCACCCAGCTTGCTTGTAAAAGGACATTACAATGTGGTTTCCAAGCCTAATCCAGCCGTGTGCAAGGCATGGGCTAGGTCTGTGGCCTGCTGGCACACAAAGGAGGCTCTGTCCTGGAGGGGTTTAGAATCGTGAGCAGGGACAAGACAGGAAGGCGGAAAAACCCTGCGGCTCATGAAGAGCCAATCGAATTCTGAGTTCCCTTCTAGGAGGCAAAAGAGAGCCGACCTTCCTCAGGGCCCCACAGCTTTCATGGCGGGGGTGGTGGTGGGGGCCTTCCCATGGCTCTCATCTCCACCCTCTGGCTGTAACTGAAGTTTCTCTTGCTGCCTGGCCATGTGGCTTGCTCCCAAATGCAGGGAAGAGCCCGGAGTGCTAGAGAGAAGCCCACGGCCTGAATGCTGGATTCAAGGTGCTGGGAGCAGGCCCTGGCCTTGTGGCCTTGAATGGAACACTTCTCTGTGTGGGCCCCCTGCACCACCAGCTGCCGCCGAGCCAGCACAAAGCCCCAGAAAGCTCAGTCCTCTCTACATGACAAGGGGCAGGACACCAGCCTGCTCTTGGCCAGGATGGAGGGACCCTACAGGGAGCATCCTGGGAAATCTGGGCACACAACCCCTGCCCCTCCCCTTGGGGCGCCACAGGAGGATGCACTGCCTGTCCCTTTCCTGTCTCCATCCCTGTCCCTAACTCCATCTGCCTCTCTTCTCTTCCTTCCCTGCAGTCTCTCTCCCTTCCTGACCCCTCTCTGCTAACCCTTCCTCTCTCCCAGTCTCTCCCCACCCCCAATCTGTCTCTGCAAGGCAGCCAGAGTGGAAGCCGACCCCCACCTCCCTCCTGCCTCTCCCTCCCCCATTCCTGTTCTGAGCCTGAGGCCTTCCAAGGGACCCTGTTAATAATTAAATGTTAATCTAAAAAGCAATTTGAACTGCGGCTAGGCAGATCTGGTTAGAGATTACATTAGCATGGAGGAGGCGAGGGTAATTTTCTTTAACCCCTCTCCTGATCTCTCAAGCCAGGGATTCTTCAAGTCACACACCGGCACTGCTGATTAAACTGGCACAGGGCTTGGCTGTGGATAAGGGGCCTGTGAAAAGTGATTATTCCCCACGGCCATTTGGGCCACAACACCAGAAGGGGATTTTTACTCTTTTTTTAAGGCTGGGGGTTGGGAAGCACTGCCCCCTCGAATAGGAGGCCTCATCTCCTGCCGGGATTACTGCTACATCCACCCCTGCCCCCATAGGCCAGGGTCTCTCTAAAATGCAAATCTGGCCACAGAGCACACCTGGCTCCCTTGGTGCCAGCCTCCTGCCTGGACCCAACACCTCTCTGTTCAGTCCTCAATTGCTGTTTCTGTGCCTGGTTCTGTGCTGGGCACAGGGGCCAGAGATGTCGCTAGTTCTGGGCCAAAGGGGAGACCAAAAAGTAAAGAGTCAATCATCAATTCTGGATGGCAGCCAGAGTCCTGAGATGGGCACCTCTCACGCAAGCCTCTCACCTGCACGCTTGCAGGTCTTTGCCTGAGCAATCCCTTCTGCTTGAAAGCCTTTCCTGGGTCTCTACCCCTTAAAATTCTACTCAACCTCCAGTCGAGGAGGTTCCTGAGGGCTTCTCCGAGATGCGCAAGGTGCATGACAAATGTTTGGTGAATAGTCGAATGACTGGATTCTCCCTGATCCTCCCTCCTTCAGGAAAACCTCTCCTGAATGAAGGAAGGGCAAGAGGCTGGCCAGGGGAGTCGGTACAGGGTGGGGTTCAGGAAGTATCCCACTGGGATGCAGGACCGGGGTCTGGGGGATGGGCGGTTGAACCGGGGCCCTTCAGCACCATGGCCAGCTCCCAGCACCAGTGCCCCAGAGAAAGGGGCGGGGTTGAGCCTGGACAAGTAGTGACGGCAGTCGCCATGGGAACTAACAACTTGACGTTCTCAGCCGTCCTCAGCGCTCCACCCACCAGAGACAGCATGGCAAGTGAAGTACCTACTGGGTGCCACCAGGTGCTGTGCTAGATGCTGGGGTAGTGACAGACCCTGAGGAGGTGACAGGCGTCAGAGGAGTAATTACAAGGCAGGGAGACAGGCAGTGGCCAGAATGGGGCCGTCCTACTTGGTCTGGGGGTGTCAAGATGGAAGGACACACCAGCTGCCTCATAAGGAGACTGATAGTATGTCCCTGGCTTCAAGGTCAGATGTCTGAACATTATACCTTAAATCCCAGCTTTATCCCTTAACTGTATAGCCCTGGGGAAATCCCTCTCTCTCTCCCTGAGCCTCAGCCTCTTCACCTGAAAAGGGGGTTAGTTAGTGCCTTACACAAAGTGTCAGGGTCATTGTGGTAGCCATTACTAACATTGCTTATGACCATAACCAACAGGTAAGTAGGAAATAGCCAAGTAAAGGAGGCAGGGCAAGGGGGTCCCAAGGGACTGCACAGGTGCGCACAGAGACTTGAAAGAAAGGAGCTCCAGGTTGCTGGAGAACAAAACCTTTTGGGGAACAACTGAGAGCACTCCATCTCTGCGGGGCCAGGCAGGGACCCCACCCTCAAGGCAGGGAGATCTGGTTCCTGTGGACCAGTGTTGACTCCGGGCAGGGAGAGACTAAGAGAAGGTGCTGTGGGGGGGGGCGTGTCATATGAAGGTTCAGGAGCCCCTCCTCCAGGGGTGGGAAAGGGGCAATGACTGCTATGGTCAACAGATCTGGCTGGCCCTCTCCCAGAGGGGACCCCTAGGGAGCAGCTCCTAGGGAGGGGATGGATGGAGCTCTTTCTCATGCAGATGAGACTTTGGGAGGACCTAACTGGGGGGGGGTCAAGACCCGACACTCAGACCCCTAAGCCAGCTCCCACCCCCTCAAGCACTCTTTCCAAGAGCCAGATCCTGAGGTGGGAAGTTTGGGGAAGGGCCTCCCCTTTCCTCTCCTAGTTCTGGCCTGGGCACCTTCCAGCAGAAGGGGATGGGGAGACTAGGGATCAGCTCCATGATGCTGTAATGGGGGCTGGGGAATTCAGGTGAAAGCCCACAACCCAGGTTTTTGGGAGGACATCATAGAAGCTTTCTGGAGAAGCAACAGGCACATGGAGGTTAAAAGGGGAAAGCTAGCTGGGCTCGGTGGCTCAGCCTGTAATCCCAGCGCTTTGGGAGGCTGAGGTGAGTGAACTGCCTGAGTCCACGGGTTTGAGACCCGCCTGGGCACCTTAGCGAGACCTCATATCTACAATAAATAAAAAATTAGCCAGGCGTGGTAGTGCGCGCCTGTAGTTCCAGCTATTTGGAAGGTTGAGGCGGAAGGATCGCCGGAGACCAGCAGGTCGAGGCTCCGGTGGCCGGGGGAGGCCACTACACTCCAGTCTAGGTGACAGAGTGAGACTCCGACTCAAAAAAAAAAAAAAAAAATAATAATAATAAAAAAAGGGAAAGCTACCAGATGACACTGGGATCCCAGAAAAGGGAGCACCGTGTGCAAAGGGCAAAGGTATGACCCACAGCGGAGCCCAGAGGGGCTGTTCCCAGTCATCTCCCACCTCTTCCCCCAGTCCTTGCACCCACAGTTCAGGGTTAAGCTAGGCAACGGAGAAGGAGAAAAATCTAATAGTAAGAGCGATAATAAGAACTGGTTTTTATTTTTAGAGCTCCCCATGGGCTCAGCGCTTTATAGACATCACCTCATGTAACCCACTCACTACTGGGGAAAGACACGACTGCTGTGCCCACGAGGAACCAGGGGAAGAGGCCAGCCAGGGCCTTGATATTGGATGGCTGCTACCAAGCAAAGAAGAAAGAAGTGGGCCTGGGCCAGACTGGGCTAAAGGAAAAAGACCAGCCCCTGGGCAAGAACAGACCAGGGATGTTTAAAAGATGGAGTGGCCCAGGTAGGGGAAGGAGAGCGGACACAAGTGGCTGGTGAGGGCTGGTCTTCACTTTTAGTCAACACCCAGATCAGCAGATGTTCCTGGGGATCAGACTGGGGCAGAATTGGTGGCACCTTCAGGGAAAGGACTAGGGAACAGGACGTAACACTAAGCCCCAATTCCACATCTTGAAGTTTAAGAAGCCTATTTTTTTTTCAAACCTCTAAGAGCCAAACACTAGTCACATTTACTGCTGGTCTTTGGCTTTCGACCCCGGCTGTGAACTGGGGTGAGGGGTGTGGTGCGCTCCATCCATGTCATTCAGCACTGGAAAGCACTGGAGATTGTAATCCCAGCAATTTAGGAGGCCAAGGTGGGAGAATCCCTCGAGCCCTGGAAGTTAGGGCAGTGGTGAGCCATGATCATGCCACTACACTTCAGCCAGAGCAACATAGTGAGGCCACATCTCCACAAAAAATAAAAAAATTAGGAGTGGTGGCAGGCATCTGTAGTCCCAGCTACTCAGCAGGCTGAGGCAGAAGGACTGTCTGAGCTTAGGAGGTCAAGGCCGTGGTGAGCCGTGATCATGCCACTGCATTCCAGCCTGAGTGACAGAGACTCCAACTCAAAACAAAACAACAAAAACAAGCTCTGAAGCCAGAAGCCTGGGTTCAAACCCCTGCTCCGCCACAGTGACTGAGACTGTTTATAACTCTAGGGAGTTATTTCTTCTTTGTGATTTTCTGAATTTCTAATTTTCCTACAATGAACCTGTATCACTTTTTAAAAATAACTTTTCAAAAGGGAGTTCAACCTCTGACCACCTGGAGGCAGGAGGTTGGAGCTCACTGTAAATTCATTGCCATGACAGGGAACA
This sequence comes from Cephalopachus bancanus, assembly GCA_027257055.1. NCBI lineage: Eukaryota > Metazoa > Chordata > Mammalia > Primates > Tarsiidae > Cephalopachus > Cephalopachus bancanus. Next base: position 57,075 of record JAPVLO010000477.1, read on the forward strand.
GATGCTGGGAAGGAGGAGCTGGGTGTGGGGAGAGACCCAGAGGCTCTGAAATCCAGGAGCTACAGGAAGCAATGTGCTTGCTTTCTGGGGAGCAGGTCCCAGCAGCGACTCTTCCACAAGACCCCTGCTCCATCTACATACCCATGGTCTCCCCACTCCCACACCGTCCTCCAGCCTGCACTCAGGACTCCCCTCCTGGCTTCTGGGATGTCTCTAACAAGATCTTGGGTGGCCCTGCATGGACCCCTTCCCAACACTCTACCCACACTGTCCCTGTCCCCTGGCTAGCCCTGCTCAACCGCACTGGCTTTCTTTCTGGTCCTCTCACAGGCCAACCTCAGTCACACCTCAGGGCCTTTGCACTGTATTTCTACCTAAATACTGCACATCAGTGCTGCACAATAGAAATGTGTAATATAGCCGGGCTCGGTGGCTCAGCCTGTAATCCCACGCTTTGGGCGGCTGAGGTGAGTGAATTGCCTGAGCCCACGGGTTCGAGACCCGCCCAGGCAACTTGGCGAGACCTCATCTCTACAATAAATCAAAAAATTAGCCGGGCGTGGTAGCGCACGCCTGTAGCTCCGGCTACTTGGAAGGCTGGGTGGAATGATCACCTGAGCCCAGCAGGTCGAGACTGCGGTGGCCGGAAGTGGCCACTGCACTCCAGTCTGGGCAACGGAGTGAGACTCCAACTCAAAAAAAAAAAAATGTGTAATAATGTGAGTCCCATGTGTATCTGTACACTTTCTAGCAACCACAGAGAAAACGGTTTAATATAGTTTACATTCCAACAGATCCAAAATAGGTAGTGAGTTATTTTATGTTCATGTTTCATACTAAGTCTATGAAACCCAGGTGGATTTTATACCGATAGGACATCTTAGTTCAGACCTGCCTCACTGCAGGTGCTCAATGCCACCTGTAGACAGTGCATGGCTACACTTTTCCCAGCATGCCCCCCCAAGTGGCACTTTCTTTGCCAGCTTCATCTCTTCATGCCTCAGCTCAAACGCCACCTCCTCCAAGAGGTCCCCCTTGACCACCAGGTCAAGCTGGCAAACTCCTGCTTCTGTCCATAGTCCCATCACCACTGCAGCTCCTTCACTGTCATTACTGCTCTGGAATTATCTTACTGATGAGTGATTTACCCTCTGTTTCTTTCACCAGGGCACAGACGTTACTGTGCTTGCATGCTAGGCACACAGCAGGTGCTCAGGGTGGGCAGGTGGCAGGGACAAAGGTGGGGATGGCAGGCCTGGGGTCCTCGTGCACCAACTTCGCTCCAAAATCTACTCCAGGTGACAAGAGGCAGTGGCGGAATGTGTGTGTGAAAGCTTGCTTGTGGGGACATGCGTGCATATACACACACAGGTTCTCACTCGTGCACACACATAAGCACACACACGAGCACACAGCTCCCCCAGGCCCCTCCCCCACTTCTGAAGAGTGGGCCCGAAGATGGGCCTCCTTTCAAAATCAGTCCCGCGCAGAAAAACGGCTGAGACAGCACAAAGCCGAGATTGAATCCGCGATGGCCGATTGCCTGGTGACGGTTACAAATGATCTGATGTGGAAAAGACTGGATCAGATGTGTGCAGCACAGTGGCTGCTCCGTGCCCCACTACCAGACAATGGGCGACGGGGGGGCGGCTGGGCAGGTGGCTCCCGGGAGCCCAGGACAGGCCTGGCAGGCAGCGGTCCCTCCAGCAGCCAGGCTCTGGGCTCAGCTAAGCCCATGCATCTGGTCACGAGGCCTTGCTCACACACGGCACAATCAGATGCTCCCCAGGTGCCCAACACCTGGGCAGAATGTCCCCAGCATGAGATCAAGTGCCTAGCTCTGGACAGTCAGATGGTGGCAGAATTTTCTTCATCAGACTTGTCTCTTCCAAATACTAAAAGGTCAGGACAACTTGTGCAACGTGGGGGAGAACTTCCTCCCTACTTTTTGTCCCTCACCCATCCCCCAGCCTCTGCACTCAGAACCTCAGAAAGGGGGGGAGAAGAGCCATACGTGGCTCCGGGATGGCTGCTGGAACCAGCCCCTACCCTGCCTCCAAGGGAGGGGCAACTCCAGACCTGGGCTCTCAACTGCTGAGTAATGAGCCCTGTGTGAGAAGGCTGCACCCAGAGAGGCTGTGTGGCCTGCTTAGACACACATAGCAGTGAGGAGCCCAGGGCCTCGGGCCTCACAGACCCCTCTCTAGTCTCCTTCTACTTGGAGGCCAGGCACATAGTAGATGCTCAGTAAATCCCAGGAGAACAGAGGGATGGGTTGGGGCCTTTATTTCCCACCACTCCCTGCAAGTTCCAGGGCTCACAGTTCTCCTCTCCCTTCTAGTCATCTGACCCCTGGCCCTTACGGGTCTTAACCATGGCATTTCACCGCAGAGTTTACCACCTCAACCCAGCAAACCCTTCTACTCACCTGGAACACCTGGCCCCAGAGACCTGAGTGGGCACTCATCCACATGGGGTGGGAAGAAGGGCAGGGCTGGCAGCGAGTGGCGGGAACCTCCTCCCAGGCTCACTGTCACCTGCCCATGGGGCATGGGCTGGGAGGGGATGCAAGCCCGCCCTGAGCCTGGAAACTTCTGGAGAGGGAGAGGGCCTTTCCCGCAGGGGGTCTGAGCAGGGAGCTGCTTCCCTGAGCATCAACTGTGGGCTGGGTGTCACATGTCAGCTCCACGGAGCCTTAAGGCCATCCCTTGAGTTGTGGTACATCCACACCTCCCATACTCTGGGGGAGCAGAGGCTCGGAGGGAAGAGGATGTGTCCAAGGCCACCTGGCGGGGTCTGGCTGTGAACCGGGTCTACTGGCCTCTAGAGTCCTGGCTGTGCTGAGGGGAGGAGGGGAAGGTCCCCAATGTCCCATAGGACTGGTCGCTTCTGGGGTGGGCCCCGGCCCTGAGTGACTGGCATACTAACGGGGCCATTGTGTGGCCAGTGAGGCCACCATTCCCACCACCACCACCACAGCATCCTGCCAGTCCTGCCTCTCCAGACCCACAGGGCACTGCCCCCAGCCCCTTCCCCTAAAAGGGCCAGGACAGCACTGTGGCAAGGCCGAATTCAGCCCAAACCCCAGCTCTGCCACTCACTAGCAGGGCTGTCCTGAGTAAGTCATGGGTCCCTGGGGCCTCAGTTTCTCCACCTGAAGAACTGAATTAGAAACCACACCTTGGCCGGGCTCGGTGGCTCAGCCTGAAATCCCAGCACTTTGGGAGGCCAAGGTGAGTGGATTGCCTGAGCCTGCGGGTTTGAGAACTACTCAGGCAACTTGGCGAGACCTCATCTCTACAATAAATCAAAAATTAGCCAGGCATGGTAGCATGTGTCTTTAATTTCGGCTACTCGGAAGGCTGAGGTGGAAGGATCACCGGAGCCTAGTGGGTCAAGGCTGCAGTGGCCAAGAGTGTGCTACTGCACTCCAGTCTGGGCGACGAAGTAAGACTCCAACTCAAAAAAAAAAAGAAAAAAAAGAAACCACACCTTGGTTGGTCTCTGGCCATCCCAAGTGGGATGATGTATACCCAAAGTGCAGTACTCATGCACTGCCCTCCCTCAGCTCCCACACCACACAGAGAGGCCATGGGTAGTAGGGGAGAGGCTGGGATCCCTGAGCTCCAGGACCTAAGCCCAATTCCTCTGGCAGTCTATCCTTCACCTCCCAGAGACAAGGCCCCAAACATGCCGGGAGAGAAAAAGAGTAGAGAGGGAATCACCGACAGAAATGCTCACCAAGCCATGCCTGAGGTGTGCCAGGCTGTGGGGACATTAGACAGCAGAGATGACCAGACGCATGCCAGACAACCCCAACCCCAGCTCAGACGGACCTCTAAGGAGCCCAGAGAAGAGGGGTCCTTGCCAGGACCAGCCAATTCCCGGAAGAGGGAGCATCCAAGCACCCTGTCTGAGCACCCCAAGGGCAAGGGCAGCGCCTGGCATGGAGCCCAAAGGTACCAACAGGGCTCAGTGAGTCCTTGGAGAGCTGCTTGAACAGTGTGGGGGTGGAGGAACCCCACCTCGCAGGCAAATGCCAGAGGCATTACCTTGCAGTCAGTCACTCGTCAGCCAAATCCTCCTCACCTCTCTAGGGTAGGGACTATTAACATTCAACTCTCACAGGAAGAGAAACTGAGGCACAGAGCAGGAAAGCCACTTGTCAAAAGCCATCTAGTAAGGGACCAGGGATTTGAACCCACATTCACCTGCTCTGGAATCATCCCCACCAGGCCCACAGTCACATGGCATGAAGAGAGCCAGTCTCCGGGAGTGGGCAAGGGAAGAATGGACGCAGGCTGGAGGGGACAGAAGGGGCCTTGAAGGCCAGGCTGAGGCTTTGACACATCACTCACCACCAACAGGGAGCCACGGAGATGGTCCAGTGCTCGTGGCATGGGCTTTGGACCTGGCCTGTCTCTGGGCTCAAGCCCCAGCCTGCTTCTCTATGCTTCCGTTTCTCACCTGCAGCAAACAGCTCAGAACATACCTGCCTCACGGATTGGTGAGGTGGGATTTTGGCACACAATGAATTATAAGGGTTTATTAAGTTGAGAAAAAGGAAAGCTGAAAACTGGCAGGCGGAGGCAGTGCCCAGCCAGGCTTGGGGGCAAGCTGGCCACTGGGCCTGCTCCCACATTTTGGTACAGGTGGGCACCAGACCTGGGGACGGGGCGGCAGCAGCACCTCCCAGTCTTGCCAGGGCACGTGCCAGCAAGTACATGCGTGCGCACGTCTGTGTGTGTTGCCGCAGCAGCTTCTATGCAAACATGTTAATTTGTTTTCATTTTGTGTTTTTTTTCACTCGCAGGATAATTGGGTGAGTTTGAAGTCTTGGCGAGGCTGCTGATTATAGCTATTTGGGTGGTGCCCTCGTGGGGCTCGGGCCCTGCCTCCTGCCTCTGGCAGTGAAAGGCAGAGTCTTGAGGGGTTCTGAGGGCTCTCACTGACTGGGGTGGGGTGAAGAGGGTGGGCCATCCCGGGACTCCATAATAGGCCCCTCACCCAGATGACACCACATCACTGAAGGGTGTAACTCCTGTCCACAAAGGTCTTTGCTCTGTCCTGCTTGCTGCATTTTAAAAAGTTGTGGCAGGGTTGCCAATGTTAAAAAAAATAATAAAAAGTAGAATTCTACCTGAAATTCATATTGTCTGCTTTCTCTTCGGGAAAAAACCAAACCAGGCAGTTCTGGCAGCGCTGAGCCCACCATCCCTAGAAGCCAACTGGTAGTGCCCCTGCTCCCCGCCGTTGCCTGCTTGGCCCTGTGGGCACCTGAGTTTCCCACTCTGGAGAAGGGTGTGGGGCTCTGGAGCCCGATGGTCTAAGGGGGCCCAACAGCGGGGGGAACCTCACCAGCATCTGGCTTTCTAAGCTTCTTTCCTCCACCCATAACCCCCTGCCTTGCCTGGGAGGATTCAAGGGAGATGCCAGAGTTTTCAGGAACACAGCAGGGGCTCGGTCATGCTCGAGCTGGGATGGAAGTTCCCTGCTCTGTGCTGTCCTGCACTTGACCCCATCTTTGGACATTCAGCCTCGCCCCTGACTTGTCTGTTTCGCCCACAAGGAAAGAGCCACGCCTGTGTCTTTGGTCCAGACTTCACAGGACACCCACCACGCAACACATTGTGCGCTAAGAGGTGGGGGAGAGGTAAGGCGGGCTTGGGTGGAGCTCTGGAGGAGGGGAACGGGTGCCAGACCCCAATTCCTACAGAGAAGGCCCGTGTATGCGTGGGTGAGCATGTGTGTGCCAGAGAGGGGGATGCGAAGGTGTGCTGGTGGAAGTTTCAGCCTGAGCATGGGCATGAGCACCAAGGAGGGAACAGCCGGGCAGCTGCAAGCTCAGCCCAGGCCACTGGACCATGCCAAGGGAAGTTGAGTGGCCTGTGGGGACTTCCTGTGGGGGCTTCCTGTGGGTGGTTCTGGGCCTTGCTTGCATGCGGTTAGGGTGACCTGGTCAGTGGGCAGTTACCCATTAGGTCGAGTGGAAGTCAGGAAGAGACTGAGGACTGGGCCTCCCTGGAAACCTCCTCCCTGTGCTCCTGGTCTCCTTGGAACCCTGGGACTCATGACAATTTGCTTTAGTTATCCTGCCCTCAGACTGCCTACCTGCAAAATGGGGCTGCAGCAGGCACCCAAGGAGAGACACCCCAACATCTGCACCACCCACCCTCTGCCCTGGTTATCCTCATACCTCTCCCAGGAGGGAGCAGGAATGCTGGGGACCCCCAGCCCACATGTGTGCAGGCATCGGGCTCAGTACCTTACCTGAGTCCTGGCACTACATCCTCCAGTGCCCCTGGGACAGGTCCTATTTCACTTCCATTTTTCAGTTAAGGAAATTGGGGCTCAGTGCAGGTTTAATGGGCAGGGCAGCCCCACACAGGGACTTGTGCTTGGCTTCAAACAAAGCTGCAGCCTCTAGCCCAAGGCCTGCCCAGGATGGAGGGATGGGGCGGATGCCTGTACCCACCCAGGGAACAGAGATAGCCTAGAGCCTTCCTGCTGGCTTCCACCCCAAGCTTTGGCAGCAGTGTGGACAGGAAGCCCAGTCCTAGCACCTCTCTGATCCTTCCCCGACTCGTCGGGTGAAATGGGTGCCTGAGACACAACCCCAGACCCCTGGGCCATGGCACAGAGGGCAGCTCCATGGAGAGAAAAGGCTGTGAGGTCAGTCAAATCCTGCCCTATGAGTAGCTGTGTGAGCATAGTGAACCGTTATCTCTCTGAACCTCAGTGTCTTCATCTATAACATGGGACTACAGCCCCTTTCCTGCAGGGTAGGTAGAGCGTCTGGCTCAGAGCTGGTAAATAGCAGGCCACAGCAAACCAGGTGGTCCCTCCAGCAGCCAGAGACCCCCAGGAAACAAGAGGACCACACAAGTGAGAGGTGGCAGCAAGGGAGAAGGTGACAGGCTCCCAGGCTGGCCCCCCAGGGCATGGGGCAAACCTCTGTGGAAGGCTTGGCCTCCCTGGTCCCACGGGTGGCAGCTGGCAGCACCCTCCCCCACCAAGAGGCACACAAAGAAGTCTCTATTCCAGCTCTGAGCATTTGTCCTGGCTGACCACACCGCACCGCCCTCTCCCGACTCCTGGACTGCCTGGCCTGGCCCGAGCCCACACAAAGGCCGGTGTGTGCCTGCCGAGCCAGCCTGGCCTCAGAGGACCCTGCCCACGGAGAGGGTCCTGGGGAGGGTGTGTAATGTGTGGCAGGGCTTCCTAGGCCACTGTGGGTGGAATGAACTTCAGAGGGATGAACCTGGGTGTGACTCTGGCTCTGGCTTTCCACCTCCCAAGCTCAGGTCAGCTTGGACCTCTGTCTCCTCATCTATACAATGGGAACCGTGATGGCACCTGCCCAACTGTCTAGTCTGTCAGGGGTTCAGTGAGGCCATGCAGGGCCTGCATAGGCATGCCTATGCCATGCATAGGCAGCACCCAGAGCCAGATGAGAGGAAACGGGGTGACCGGGCACATTCTCAGCATCTTCTGCCTCAGTCCTTGGGACTGAGTCTAGGCCCCTGGGGAAAAGGGGGTAAGCATCCCTTTCTAGATCATTCCACTCCCACTCTCCACTCAGCAAGGTTCACGTCTGCTGGGGCTGATCCTCGGCTATGTCTGCAACCCAGCCCATCTCCAGGTAGTGGGAAGACAGCAGCTACCATGTACTCAACACCTACTGTGTGCCAGGACTTGTAGCTACACCCTCTCCTTTCGACTCTACAGCTACCTGGGAGGGTGCAGCAGGATGGCACAATGGTTACCGGCAAGCCGGGGCCAAAGCTGGCTCCACCACTTCCAGCCACAGGACTCCGACCTCACAGTCCCCATTGACAGGAGGGACAACAGGCCCTCAATGGCACGGTGCAGCAACCAAGTGAGAAGAAATCTGCATGCTGTCCCCAGACCCCAGTCAACTTGAAATCCTGACCACTGGGCTTTTACCCCCAACTCACAGATGCAGAAATGATGACCAGTGCTTGGCGTGCAGGAAATAGGCAATAAACACAATGAATCATTCCAGGAATCAGGATTCAAAACCAGATCTGGTGGATCTGAACTCCTCTTTTTGACATAAAGATTTTATAGTTTTTGCTTTTGTTTAAGCAGCTTCTTGTTTCTCAGGTGTCCTCAGCTCTGTGGGCCACGTGGCCTGAGGAGGACAGGCAGGAGGTCCAGGCTGGCAGCCTGAACCATCTCCCTGGCTGACCCCCAGGAACCCTCGCCCTGCTACACAAAGTCCCCCTTTCTCCCTCCCACCCATTCAGGGCAGCCAAGTGAACAGCAGAATACCAAGCAATTAAGCCGCGCGCACCATCCGGGCGCCCGGAACACTGTGGAGTTTTCCCTTTTATGTTTATAGCAATTGTATGAAAATGTGCAACATGGAGCGGCACCAGCTGACAAATGAGACGAAACAGACAGGATTTCAGGCCGGCTTTTTTCGGGGCCTGATTGGCATTAATTGTGAGCGTTTACAAAGCACAACTCAGCGCCTGACATTTGCTTCAAGCGAACGTTTCCTTCTAATAGTTTTAATGATTACAACGGGAGCTGGTGATCACTGCTGTGGGGGGGGGTGCAGGCTGCCTGGTGCCTGGCCTGGGCTCACCTGGGCCCCACTTCCCCTACTACCCAGCAGGAAGGCTGTGTCAAGTGCCGGGCGCCCCAGGCACTGGAACCCCGTGCGGGGCTGGGCCGCTGGCATACATCAAGCTGCCAGTTGATCAAGCTGATGGGGAAAACCACAGGCACAGTCCCGGGTAAAGGCAGAGAGGGAAGAAGGCAAGGGCAGCAGGACTCAGCTGGCCTGGCTCTGAGGCTGGAGAGCCTGGTCTCTCTCACAGTCTAGTGGGGCAGAAAACCCCCCATGAATGCTGCTGTTTTCTTGCTGTGTGACCTTGGCCAAGTTCCGTCCCCGCTCTATGGGCCTGACCCTCCTTATCTGTAACATGAAGGGCAGGGACTTGGACAGCTGGAGTCACACTGACTAGGGTTCCAGTCCCAGCTCTGGCCTCTTTTCAGCTGCATGGCTGTGGAGAGTCCCTTAACCTCACCGAGCCTCAGTTTTCCTACCTACAGAATGGAGTTCACAATCCTCTTAGGTTGCAGGGTAGTTTCCAGACTCCATTGAGAAAGGGAGTAAAAACTCCGAATTCCTGGCAAGCCAAGCACCTGTGTCCCGTTCCCTCACCAGAGAGTTCTCCGAATACTTCATTCATGCATTCATTCAGTAAGCATCAAGTGTCCTGGTTAGGAACCTGGGAAGACATCAGTGGGCAAAGCAAAAGCACTCCTTTATAAGGTTCATCGCCTTGTAGCAAGAGAGATGAAAGCAGGGAAGCACTTCACATGCTATGTCCCATCGACTTCTTGTCCCCATTCTATACTGACTGGAACCCTAGTCAGTGTGGAAAGAGAGAAGCCAGAGGTAACGTGGGAATCAAGTCCTGGTAGGTGACCCTGATGAGTCCTCGCAGAAGCCCCATCAAGACCAGCCTGCTCAGGCCCGGAAGGGACGCCTCATCTGAGGGCCTGAATGGGGCTGACTGCTGGCCCCCAAAGGCCTTTCCATCTCAGGTGGGGCTCACGGTAGAGCCAGGCTGGCACCTCTGAAAAGAAGGGAGTCTGTGAGGCTCCAGCAGCCTCATCCTCTTGGGGTTCCATTTCTTGAGTAGAATCGGGAAAGGCCTTGTTCTCAGGGCTCACAGTACTGCTCGTTCCCACATTTCCACTAACAATGTGCAGTGCCCACTCCATCCAAGCTCTGCTCCAGAGGCCATGCAAACAGCCCTATGTCCCTTGAAAGGAGGCTGGAAAAGCCAGGGGCATGGTACTTGACTGTGGCACAGCACATGCAAAGGCATGAAGCTGCAAGAGAACCTGGTGGGTTCAGAACTGCCTGCAGCTCGCTGAGGCTGTAGCAACCTCTCAGTAGTCCAGGCCTCAACTTCTGGGTGGGCCTTGTGCTGTCCTCTCAGCCCTGCCCTACCTGGCCCTCTGTCCTTACCAGGCCCACCAGCAGGAAACCCCCAGGATGGGTCCCAGCTCCATGCGTGGCTCCTGCCAGAAAAACCTTGGCAATTGTTTCTTTTGAAGTTAGTTTAGAGGGTAGGATTGGAAGAAAAAGAAGGTTCTTTTTTCCCTTTTGCATATGGTGGCACAGATGGGCCCATGATCCATAAAAACTGTTTGCAATTAAACTCCTACTTTGCATGGCTGGATGTGTCAGTTGTCTGAACCACGCATGTGAGGCCCCACACTGACAGGGAGATAGGACGTGGGATAGGGCGGGCAGGATTCTGTAGCATGGGCGGAGGCCCAGGAGTCTGCCCTGGACTTGCGACCCATTCTGATGGGGCGTCACAGCAGCCATGACAGCTACCTCTCTGGGCATCCCCTGGCCTTCGCCAGGAATGGGAGCACAGCCAAGCAGCTGGGGTGGAGCTTGGCAGGGCTTTCCTGCCCAGCAGGGACTTGGCCAGGGCGGGGTGTCCTGACTGTGGGAGTAATGAGGGTGGAGAGAATGGAGCTAATTACCATTTGGCCCCTGCCAGATGCTGGGTCTGGGGCCCAGGACAGGCAGGAGGGTGGTCGGGTAGTACGAGCCATAATGGGGCCCAGTAGGCAGTGTACCACAGCAGGTTCAGAGCAGAGGAGCCAGAACCTCTGGCCTAGTTGGCAGGAGGGTCTACAGTGGTGCCAGGATGGGCTGCCAAGGGCCAAAACTGGCACCCTGGTCATCCCCAGAGAAGGTGGCCCTTGAAAGCAGGTAGGGAGATAGAGGCAGGACATCTCACAGGGCCTGAGCTTACCCTGCCTGACCAAAGGGCTCTCTGCATTTGGGAGCCTCTTCCCAGGGCTTCCAGAAAGGGGACAAGGGACCTGCACCCCCTCACCGCCCTGGACTCAAAATGCCAGCTTGCCACCCCAGCTGCTGCCCTGGGCTGCCTGTTTGTTTGGGTTAACAAATGCATCATTTGGCTCTGGGGAATCCTGAGATCGCTAATACTTGTTCCCTGATGAAAAGAAATAAGGCCCTGATACCCCCTTCCCCTGCCCCTTCTAAGCTGGGAGAGAAAAGTCATAAAAATAGCTTGTTATCTCACCTATTGAGGCTCTGACTGGATGTTGCTGCTAATTGGGTGTAACATCCTTGTCTTGTTCTCTCAGAAGCCAAATCAAGAAAGCGCCACTGCCGCGAACTAATTATATCTCGGCCTGCAGCCTGCAGCGTGTCTCTCCCTTTATTGAGTTAAAAAATGGCCATGAAACTTCGTCTTTCATCTCCCCAAGCCCACACTGCCCGCCAGGCACAAACAGCCCAGCAGGATGGTCTAGGAGGAGGCTTGGGGACAGGCAGCAGGGTAGGGAGGACTGGGAGGGAAGTCCCTGCCCCAGGTACCTGCCTGACCACCCCCCCAGCCCCTCCCTGTCAGACCCAGTGCTCAATTTTCCCTTGAGAGGGAAGCTCTGGCCTCTCTCTTCCCTGCAGCTAGGCCCCTGGGGAGGTCAGGAGCATTGCAATCTGGGGGGGGCATTCAGTCATTTACTTATTCAACAAGCACTTACTGGATGCCCACCTACTGTGCAGCAAGCACTGTTCTAGGCTAAAGCTTCTATAGACCATAGGCAGCCCCAAGGACCCTCACCCTGGCTTCACAGAAATACTAAGCACACTTAAATAGGACCTCATCATTTCTCTGCTCAAAGAGAGGCCATAGCTTCCTACTGTGGGAGACAAAGTCCAAACGTCAAGGCCAGCCGTGGCTCCTTCCGTAGTGCACACTCTCTCCATATTCCAGCCACCTGGCCACACAACTGGTCCCTCAACCTAGAGATTCTTGCCTGCCTTCCTGCCTGCCTCTGAGCTGCCGTTCATACTGTTCCCTCCACCCAGAAGTTCACCCTTCCCAGCTCTGCCCATCAAAGCCCACTAGCCTTTAAGGCCTCAGAATAAATGATACCTTTCCCAGGAAAGCTGCCCTGTCACCTACCATCCTCAGGCGTGCCCCAGGCTGTGAACTTTGAGATCTGGGTTTGAATGTCAGCTCTGCCACTCAGCGTGACTGTGCTCTGCTTAACCGTGCCAAGCCTTAGTTTCCTCGTCTTTAAGATGGGTTGAGAACTCTTCCTAGAGATGCAGAGAGGCACAATGCAGGTGCTCTACAGAGCGAAGAGTGAGAGAGTGCCCATGAAGGACCCAGCTCTCAGGAAAAGCTCAATAAATGCTAACTGGTATTAGCATCAAACTGTAAGCGACTGGACTCTGCACGGATGAACACTGGTCTCTCTGGGAGCAGGATGAGGGTAACGGACCTTCACACCTTAAAGGCTCTTGGGGCTGAAGAACAACCCATATGCTCAGACAAGATCCCCTAGCTCACTCTGGTACCCTGGCCCTCTGAACCACATGGAGATGGGCCAGAGGCACCCCCAAGCTCATCGAGGCCAAGCAGGCAACTGGTTTCAGCTCACAGATCCTGCTAATTGATTGGTGCTGCCTGCCCAGAGCCCTGGAAAGAATCCAAGATTGGGGAAGAACTCAGCAGGGGAAGAGGACAGCAATTGATTGGCAATGTCTGCCAAGGGCACAGCGGTGTAAGACAAGCCAGGACTGCCACAGATTTGCCATCCTTGACATTTACAAAGGACGCGGCTAAGCGTGGGTTGGGAGGGGTAGGAGGTGACCTGCTCAAGGTTGTGCAGCTCATAAAGGAGACAGCTGGCCCAGAACAGGGTCCCCTCAGCCCCTGCCCAAGGATCCTCCCATGCTCAGCACCCTCACAGGCAGAAAAGAGGCAAAAGCTTGTGTGGATAACAAAGAGGGTTCTGTTGATCTGCCACGTGGTCCTGGGCTGTGGCTTCACCTTGCTAAGCCTCAGTTTCTTCATTCACACAATAGGAATAAAAATACCCTTTACACGGCAATATGAGGATCAAATGAGAACAAAATGCCAACGTAGGAAGCTCAGTCTGGCACACAGCAGATACCCAGATATTTTGAATTTCTAGTGATTCTCAAAAATAGGCAAAAACATTCAAAAGGACACCCAGAAAACTGAGAGTTGCAACTGCTACCTCCTCCAGGGAGCCCTCCCAAGCTACTCCAGTCAGAAGTGATCATTTTCACCTGGTTTCCTTTGAGACTGCAAAGGCAGCTGAGGGCAGAGCCTAGTCTAGCTTGTCCTCCGCCATGTCCCCCTGCCCCTGGCACAGTGCCTGCCTACTGTGAACTCCTCTGTTGTGATTAACCCTCTGTGCTGTGATGGTGTGTCCGGGGCCTTTCCCTCGTACACACCACCTTTCAAGGCAACGGGGGCTTGTTCATCTTTGTGTCTCCAGCACCTGGGGGGGGGGGATCCTGGCCCAGAGCAATGGATCTCTCTGAATGAATGGCTGAGCACAGAACAAAAACAGCAGCTCTTGTTTACAGCCCACCAGCTACCAGTCACAGCCAAGCTCATGGCTGCCCTGTAAGGTGGTCCCTCAGCCCACCACCAACAAGAAGACAGAGGTCGTGCAGACGTGGAAGGGCAGGGCCAAGCCCCAAACACAGGCCTGGGGACTGCATGCCAGCAGGCCCCACCACCTCTGCCTTCTCAGCACCAAGCTAGGCCTGAACTCTGTGAGGCAGTTACCTGGCAGCAGATCCTGGAGCAGACAGTTGGTGGCTGGCCCTCCTTCCTCCTCCTCCAAGGGAGGTCCCTCCCCACAGACTCTGGGTCATTAAGTTCTGTGTCATTAAGTCCCATCTGCAGGAGCCTGTTCCCAGCCAGTCTCAGCCTCACCCCCTGGCCTCCCAGGCCTTTGTCCCCTGTGCCCTCTCACAATGGCAGGGGCTCCCAAGGCCCCAAACAGCTGCTGTGGCAGGGATGCTGGCTTGCTGTGGGGCCAGAATGACTGACCAGGGCTTGTGCCTGAGCCCAGCCCACCCAGCTCTAAGGGGCTAAGTCACACTCCCCCATGCTGTCCTCAGAGTGCCCCTGAGTACCCTGCACACCCAAGCTCATCCCACCCACAAGCCCATGAGAAAATGGCTACTGCCCTCTTGAACAAGAGAGGAAACTGAGGCTCAGAAGATGAAGTGACTTGTCTGAGGACACACAGCCAGTGAGAGTGCAGGAGTCAGGTTTGGTCCCAGGCCTGCCACTCCCAAGCTCCCTGCTGGCCTCTAGGGTGCCTGGATCATACCTGCCCCCTGCCCCTCAGACCCCCGCACCAGCTTCCCTCTTCCTCTGGGTCTCATAAGGTCCTGGGCACTCAAGACTCCCAAAACCCCTTAGTTTTTCTCCCTTTTACCTCTGCCCTCTAGGAAACTCCCCCTGCCCTTCCTAGCCATGCCCCTGGGTTCTCAAACTCCCTCTGCCAGCCACACTCCACGCTGGGTAGATCATTCACTCCACACTGGGTAGATCACTCAGTTCTCAGGGCCCAGGCCAAACACCCCGCCAAGAAGCCCTTCATGGCCAGCTTCAGTTTTTCCTGTCTTGGTGTCTCTCCCCTGTCCAGAGTTGAGTTTGTTGCAGACTCACCTCGTCCCCTGTGAGGCTGAGGGCCTCTGATTCCTCATTGTTTTGCCACCCAGACAGTGGCTGGCAGGGTGTCCTTGTGCAGTCTGATGCCTGGCTTTGGCGAATGGAACCACAAGGGGTGGGCAGAGGAGAGGAGGCGGAACCCAGGCCACCCTTTATCCTCTTCTCACTGTTGGCTATGTGACCTTGGACAGCAAGGTACCTTCTCTGAGCCTGTTTCCTCCCCAGCAAAATGGGGGCAATAACAGCGCCTGTGTTTCTTAGAGTTCTGATGTCAACTCTGGAAGGTACCACACTGGTAGCCGCTGTCCAGGCATGAATACCATGGGCAGTTCTGTCTGTCCAGGCTCCTCTCAAGGGGTCAGCACACGAGTTTGGGGATCAGAAAGACCTAGATGCAGATGCCCCGTAGGCTGTGCTGTTCTAGGCAGGGGGCGCCTTTCCCAGGGCCTCCCTCCATGTCCAGTCTCCGAAATGGTACCAACTCCACCTGCAGGAATGCCAGCTCCCCAGCACAGGGACCCCCCTTTTGTTTGAGGCACGCAGTAGGCGCTTAGGTCCTCCTCAACTAAGGAAGCCATGGTCCAGGTGGAAGAAATCCAGTGCCCCTCCCAGCCCCCACCCCCTCGAGAATCCCCCTTCCCACCCCCAACCCATGCAGACTAAAATAGTCATTAGGCAGATTTCAAAAGATGTCAGTAGCTTATAATTATAGTCGACATCCTTCTGAGATAAGCGTGATTACCTTGGATGCAAATCACTTAGCAACCAATCAGGGCTGCGGGCGGCGCCCGGAGGTGACCGGCCGGCAGCGCAGCCCTCCTCCCGCGGCAGCACCGCACAGGCGGAGAAGGCGCACAATAGCTCTTGACACGCAAATGGGTTAACACAATAAAGGCGGCTCCGGCCGCTGCTGGGGGAGCGCAGCAATTCCCGGCCCGCGGGAGGTAATAAAGCGGCCCTTTTGTGTGCGCCTCCTCGTTCTCACCCCCGCCCGAGCCCAGAGGAATCGCCGCCTGATTGAATTACGGTTCATGAATATGAGCCGCTGTGCAGAGCTCGCTTCCTCGGTGTGTGAGGGATGGGCAGGAGGGGGGCAGGAGAGAGGTGGGGAGGGGCCTCTGGCCAAGCTCCAGGCCCCCGGGAGCTCAGATGGGAGTCATGTGTGCTCACCGAGTGGGTGGGTGGGAGCCCCAGTGGACAGAGGTTCCCCTGCAAAGGCAGCTGGAGGGGCTCTTGCCTTGCAACTTGGATCTTCACCCAGGGCCTGGGAGAGCCATACAAGGCTCTGTTCTGAGGATGAGGCTAACAGTAGCCAAGAGAAGGAGCATTTACTGAGAGCCGACTGCATACCACTGGCTGCGGGAGGCCCTTGCTGAATCCTCTCCAGACCCTGGGCAGTGGGTGCCACCATCAACTCCTCACAGGCGTGTAGGTTCAGAGAGGCAAAGGAACTCACCTGAGGTCACACAGTCCACAATTAGTGGCTGGGTGTAGGACCCAGGCCCGACCCACTCCAAAGTCTGGCTCTGAACCATGAGCCACTGCCCATCACTGAGGGAGCCTTGAATTTCTCATTAAGGAAGGCTGAGCAGCCCAGCCCGCCCAGATCTGGTCCTGGGCAACCATGAGGCTCAGAAGGGATAGGGGATGGACGAGCTTACACGGATTTAGACAAGTGAGAAGGATTATGGGCATGGAGTGCCAACCTTGAGACTGCCCAGAAACTGAGAAGGCCTCCCCTACCCTGGCAGCAAGGGAAGTCCAGGGTTGTGTCCCTGCTAAGGGAGCCTCGCTAGGTCCTCTCCCCTGCTTAAACCTGACCCATCCCTGGCTCCAGGACACGGCCATCCCTTCCCCATGAAGCGCAGCAGGCACAAGGGCCTGCTCTGGGGCCACTCCCGCTACCCAGAGCATCATTGCCACTCCTTTGCCTGGCGCCCCAACTGTCCTTCTTGGGGTTCTCTTGCCACCTCTCCCAGGGGCCCTTCAGCCCCCAGGCTGGATCGGGAGCCAAGTCTACCAAGTCGCCCTTGCCCATCCACATCCCAAGAGGGGCAGATGACAAGGTCTGGGGTCGGTCTCTCAACACTTCCTTCCCCCAGTGCTGGAGAAGAGGGCCTGGGGGTGGGAGAAGCAGCTGGCCACAAGGACCGGGCAGAAGCTGCTGCTTGCTCAACCCCGTCCTACAGGGAATGGGGCACGAGGATTCAAGCCTGGGTTTTGGGGTGGATGAGGCACCTTGGTGGGACCAGACTCCCTCCACAACAGTTAGTCCCAGATGCTTGCAGGGACCCCTGTCCAAACAAGTAGGGGTACCCCCCACCCCCACCCTTGGAAGGAATTGGGGAGACCCGGGGACTCTGAAGACGGCAATTCAGGGTCGAACTTCTGCAGGTGTCAGGCCGATCACCTGCAACCCATCTCTCTTCCTCAGTTTCCTCATCCATAAAATGGGCTACAGCACACAAGTCACTCGAGGGAATAACTGAGATCGCGTAGACGGCCAGGAACATAGGGAGATGCCAGGAAAACTGGCACTCCCTCCTGCTTGTCGTCTGGCGCGCTGATTGCCAAGCCCAGGGAGCCGAGCGAAGGGAACAGAAGGAATTGCCCAATTCTGACAGCCTTTCCCTCCGCCTTGGCTGTGAAAGTGTAAATACTTGGCGGAGGGCCTCCAACTGCCTGTGTTTGTGGATCTCTGGTGCGCACTCCAAGTTTGTTTCTAAACTGGGACGCTTCGAGAGGCAGCGAACACAGCCCTTCTGCCCACCTCTCACAGCTCTCCCCAGTCTGCTGCTGCTCTTCTGTCCTTGGAAGCGTGTGTGTTTAACGATACCATTTCAGCTGGAAATACCATCTCCCTGCCAAGCCCCCAAAAGCAGCCCCACCGATATTTATGGACCTGTTAATCTAGCTAGAGAGCCTGGCTAAGGCAGGAAAAATGCTGGCTGCATAGACTGGGGCCTGGCTTCTCCTAATGACCCAGACACACACTTCTCTGCTCTTTCCCTGCCCCCACATCACTGAAGCAATGACACAGTTTTCGAACCTTTTCCTAGAAATGTGATCACAGCAGTTTCACCCACATCCAACACTGGAAGGGACTTAGAAGAACCACAGAGCCAGCAGCAGGATCCTCACTGGGGTTCTCTGGGCCTTCATAGGGAACAGGGCCAGGGCTGAGGGTTGAGGGTGTGGCTCCTGACACCCATCAAGGCTGGCCCCTGGCAGAGACACACTAAACTGAGACACTGGCATCGATGAACCTGAAGTGCCCTCCATCCACCCACGGAGCTGCACACTATTCTTGTCAGAATACTTAGACACCGAAAGAAGAAGAGGGC
Source organism: Cephalopachus bancanus (assembly GCA_027257055.1). NCBI lineage: Eukaryota > Metazoa > Chordata > Mammalia > Primates > Tarsiidae > Cephalopachus > Cephalopachus bancanus. The sequence continues at coordinate 74,959 of JAPVLO010000477.1, forward strand.
AGTCAAGGTTCCAGCTCCGCCAAGGCCCCTCACATTAGGGGATCCCAGACTTGGAGGGGCAGCAAACAGTGGCTCCTCTGCACCTCCCCTGGCTGGGGTGAGGCACCCACATTTCCAGGGACAGAATATCCTGCCTGAAGGCTGGAGGCCCGTGCCTCTCTGGGGACCCTGGGACATTCAGCCTGCAGGCTGGGTGACGGCGGGGGTACAGGAAGGTCTCTTCTTTGGCATCCCTTTTGAAAGCAGGAAGTTGCTCTGAGAGGCCAAAGCCCCAGGCACTGCCATGCTCCATGGGCAAAGCTCTGAACACCTGTCCTTGGGGAGAGGAGCATCAGCAGGGACAGCTGGCACTGCCTCCCTCCCCCACCTCATAGGGCGCTGAGGATTTAGGTCAGAGGACTGCAGTGGGGGGTGGGGGGAGTCTACCTTCACCCCTCCACCACCCAAAGGCATCCAGCCCTGCCCCTGCTCGCCACGACCTGGCCCCCTCTGGCCTTGGCCCAAGGCAAGTCGTGTTGCCACAGCAACTCCGGTGACGTGGAGACTGGGCAGTGACGTCATGGGGTGGCCCCACTGGGGAACCTACTGTCTTTGCCAGTTATTTGGGGGAGCACGATTTGGACAGGGAACCCTGCTAGGGTCCAGCCCCATAATGCATCTCAAACGTGGCCACCCGTGTGACTGGGACCCCACATCTCCTACTAAGCTGATATCTCTTGAAGCTCCCAGAGGCTGCTCAGGAGACCCTCAACGCTGTCCTATCCTGGGTGCTCCAAGCTCCTCCTAGACGCTGGAGTTTCTGGAGCCACCACAATTGTCTGCTAGCTCTATGGGTGGGTGACCTTTCCTCTCTGTCGTCCGACCTGCCCAGGGCCCCATAACACACCTGCAACAGGCCTCCAACCTCCAGTCCGGTAGCTGGACAGTCCGAACAAGTTGTGCATGGGCGGAACAGGGCCGGACAGACTCACCGCAGCTTCAGGACCCCCGACAGCCCAGGGCCCCCTTTATGCCCAGGCCGGGCTGCCTCGGCTCCAGCCCAGAGCCCCGCCCCACGCAACTCACCGGGTCGGCCAGGCCGTCGAAGGGCAGCTGGTCTCAGGACCACGACGCTCCGCCAGGCGGATCGCGGCGACGCAGAGGGGGCAGAGGCTGCCCGACGAGGGCCCCCCGGGGCCGATGCCTCTCTCCGGGCGGGAGGACACGGGCGACGAGGGCTCTTCGGGCGCCGGCGAGGCCTGGGGGTCCTCCGCTCAGCGGGGGTCGCGCCCGCCCCGGACAGGAGCCGCGCGGGCGCTCAGGCGGCGCATCCTCGCAGGAGCCGTGCTCGCCGCGGCCGGCGGGCGGCGCCGCGCCCCCTCGGGCCCGCTCCCGGCCGCGGCACAGTCCGCGCCGCTTCCGGGGCGCCCTCTCCGCCGCGCCGGAGCCCCGCGGCCCCTCTCGCCGGCCTCAGCGGCGGCCTGTCTTTGTTGCCTCCTCGCGCCCGCTTGCCCGCGCGCGGCTCTCAGCCCCCAGCTCGCCAGGGGGCGGGGGTCGTCCCCTCGGGGGCGGCGCGCACCTGCGGCGGCCCGGCTCTGCGCCTGGCATGCACCGGGCGCCGCCGGCTGCTAGGAGCAGTGGCGAGAACGTACCGGCCCCTCCTCCTCCTGCCGCTCCGAGCCCCGCGGGTAGGGGGGAGGGGAAGCCGTGGGCGGCGGCGGCGGCGGCGGAAGCGCGGGTGCAGCCTCGCGGCCTCGCGCCGAGCACCAGCCGGTCCCGGGGCGCAGGGCGGGCGCGGGACGTCCGGGGACGGAGAGCCGGCGCGCGAGCTCGCGAGCGGCGGCAAGGCGGCGTGCGCGGAGCTCTCACGCGCCCAGGGCCGGGAGGCGCGCGGGACCCCCGGGACGGCACCTAGCGCGCCGACGCACGCCGGCGCCTCGCCGCGCCGCGCCCCGCAGACGACAAGCCCGGCTGTCTGCCTCCCGCCCTCGGCCAGCGCGCACAGCCTCTCCGCTGAGCCGCCGGCCCGGGGCTCCGGCCCGCTGCTCAGCTCCGCTCCGACTGACAGGCGCGAGCGCCGGCAGCTGCGCCGCGTCCCGTCCCCCGCCCGCCCCCCGCGGCCCGGGCCAATCCGCGGCGGCCGAGAGGTGGTTACCAGGGTGACGCGGCGCCGCGTTCCGCGGGGGGCGGGCCGGGGGCCGCCACGCGCGCTTTTCGCGGCAAAATTCAAAGGCCGACAGGGCGGCTCTCCAGCCCCCTCCCCCGCGCTGGGGTCGAGGCGGGGCCTGCCTCGTGCGGACTGCAACTCCCGGCACGCTGCGCGCAGGCACCGAGCGGAGGGGACCCGACTGGGGGACCCAGGGCATGCTGGTATTTGTAGTCCCTTCATCGAGGACCCAGGGATGGGAAAACAGCATCATTTATTGAGCACATGTTTGGGGCAAGGCACTGTACTAAGTGCTTTATCTACACGGTTTCATTTGATCCTGGGAACTACCCTATGAGGGGTGTATTAAAATAATAAAAACAAAAATAATAACAGTAGCTAGCACTTAATGTGTAGCAAAGTACCTAATCATCACTGCGTTAGGTGGGTATTATCATCACCCTTATTTTACAGACAAGAAAACTGATATGGTAGGCACTATTACATACTCCCAACTTGCAGAAGAAACTGATGTTGAGAGATGTAAAGTAACATTCTGAATGTTTTGTTTCAAGGCATACTTTTGGCAGTACTGGATTTTTGGCATCACAGAGAGCACTGTGCTGAGCTCTCTGCAAGCTTCACCTCATGCCCATGGGAGGCAGGCACTGGCATTCTCCCTCACATAATAATAGGTGAGGAATCTGAGGCACAGTATCACATCTACCTGGGGTCCAAATAGGAATCCATCAAGCTATATTGCACCTTGCTTTTTACTTTTCAAGAAGCTTCATAGATTCTCATAGCCCATGGGTGGCCCGTTTGGCAGGCTCATTTATAGATGTGGAAACTGAGTCCTGGGTGGGGTAGTTCCCACAGTTGCCATGTGTTCATCACACAAACTGGGGAGCTAGTTTTCCAGGATAAACCTGAAGATTCCCACAGAAATGCAAAGCAGCAGCCAGACCCTCTACCCTGCAGGCTATTCCCACGTGATGTCTGGAGTCCCACTGAACCTGGGTGGATTCCAACCCTGTCCTTGCTGGCTGTTGGTCTTTATGGCTCTGCGCTCAGTTTCTTGTCTGTGAAATGGGGAGTGTCATAATTCCTACCTTACAGGGTTGTTGTGAGGGTGAATTATTGCATGTAAAGAACTCAAAACACAGTAAGTGCTCAATAAATGCCAGTTGTACTCATCCAGACTGGAGGCTTTGGAAACTCTGGATAGCACACCCGGTGGATGGGCTCGTTATAGTCAGGCCCTAGCCTACTTTCAGGAGCCAACCCACCCCACCTGGAAGAGGCACCCGCGGGAGACCTCCAGGGTGGGCCCAAGTAGGCCACCCGCCACCTTATCTAGGGCAGGAGTTGGCCCTGTTTCAGGCCTCCAAGTGGCTGCTGCGCTCCTAGTTCCCAGCAGCTCCGGGCCTCCAGGCTCTGCTCTATTTCTCTGCGGCTGCTCCCATCTCCTTTATCCCCTCCTTCTTCCTCCCTCCCTCCCCAGGTTGAAGGTGGGGACAGGGATTTATCTGGAAATGTGATCCAGCCACCAGCAGCTTCTGCCAGAGCTGCAGGATGTCAGAGTGGCTTGCCAGGTGACTCAGTGGGTAGAACTGGAGTGCGGACAGGTAGAGAGACTGGACTTAAGCCGAGGACAGGGAGAGGGACAGTAACAATCAAACTCTGGGAAGACAGAGGGAATGGGAAGGGGAGAAGAGGGCAGGAGGCCACACCACAGCCTGTCCAAAGAGTAGGATGTTTTCCATAGCAGGCCCCTGTTACTTGACACCTACTATGTGCCCGGCATGTGCTCAGTGCTATTTATATCACGTATTTCGGTCTCCTTTTATCCTCACAGAAACCCTGTAAGGTATATACAGTTACTATCCACATCTTGCAGCACAGGAAGGCCACGTGACTCACCCAAGGTCACATCATGACTGAACTAGGTCTCAAAGGCCGGTGCCCCTGACCTTGATTTATTGTACCCTATGCCAGCCACCAATTGACTGCATGACCTCGAAGACAAATTTCTTCTCCTCTCTGGACCTCAGTTTTCTCTGCTACAAAGTGGAAGGTAGAGCCCAAACCCCAGCCCTACCAATCAGACCCTCCCAAGGGGGTCAGCAATTTCCAGACGAGATCGGGGGCATTCAGGCCGCAGACAGTGGTTTTCAAAGGTCCTCCCTGATTCTGATGTGCAACCAGGGCTGACAGTCAGGGATCTAGAAGGTCTCGAAAGGCCCCTCACTCACTAAAGTTCTGCAAGTCCACTATGTGCTCGTGGTGGGATTTCTGGCGGCAACAGGCTCAAAGGCAGCAGTCCAGGTGGAGAGGCCAGAGCCTTTCAGGTGCCTCTCACAGCCCCCCGGCAGGAGAACATCCCAGAAGATGCTCAGCCTTGGGCCTTCGCTGACGGCCAACTCCCCACACTCCCGGCGCCCCTCCCTGAGCTCAGACCCTCATGCCTTTGCTCTTGATTGAGTCTAATAACTCTGCATTATGTGATTGGAGACAGTGTCAAGATGGATTTGCCACGGTCCACAAAACCACCGGGCGGGCCAGCCCCTGAATGCTGGCTCCAGTCAGGGGTCCAGGAGGCCCTGAGGGGGCAGGGGCGGGGGGCAGAGAGCACCTCATTCCTCACAGTTCCTTTCTGCTCCCCTGCACACCAACCTTGCTGAAATACCCGCACATCCTCCCCTGCACCTCTCTGGCCTCCAAACCCTTGCTCAGGCTGACCCTTTCACCTCAGTTGACCTCCCTCCAGGGAGATGACTCTTGCTCCTCCTTCAGATTTCAGCCAGGGTGCTGCCTCCTCTGGGAAGCCTTCCCTGACTACCTCCCTTCATGGATGTGCCCAAAGTATGTTATAATTGCCCACTTGTCTGTCAGGCTTCCCACCAGCCCGAGAGCTCTTCAAGGGCAGGGGTTGTATTTGGACTGTTTTACCCCTAGCACAGACCCGGCATGCAGTCAGAGCTCAGTAAAAGTTTGTTGAATTAATCTCTGAATCACTGAACAAATGTAGCCCAGATTTTTGTCTTGTTTTGTTTTCCTGTAGAGGGTGAGCAGGAAAAGAAGGAGGAAGTGGAATCAGGCTGACTGGTTTACTAGCCAAGTGCCTCATCTTCTCTGTGCCTCAGTATCCCCCATGGTGAAATGGGATGGCTTACTACATAGGCGTCCCTCAGGGGACCTGGACCTGGAGCCTGGAACTTTTGTTCCCACCCTCTGACGTAAGGCATTCTTTCTTTGGCTCTTTGCACGACTGGTTTCTTCTCATACTTCAGATCTCAGTTTAAAGGACACTTCCTCAGAGAAGCTCTCCCTGACTGCACTCTCTGAAGTTACTCTCCCCAGAGCACCGCCCAGGTTAGTCATGCCCTTCTCTGGTCTCACTCACTGAGGTCCCGCCATTCTCCCTTTAACTCTGGTAATTCCTTCTTTCTTTCAACATTTTCTAAGTCCCTGCTCTGTGCCTGCCACGGATTTGGTAGTGACCCAGATGGAGACGCAGGCCTCAAGGAACTCAAGTTTCCTGGAGCACAGCTAAGACAACTAACAGGTACCATCTCAGGTTACCGGGACAGGGGTCAGCCCAGAGCAGGCACCAGCCCAGAGTGGAAGGCCCGTGATGGGTGAAAGTCTTTTCCACTGCCCTATGACCAACGGGCAGGAGGTAGCCAAGGGGAGAGGCCAGGGAACAGTGCTCCTAGCACAGGGAACTGCCCTTGCGAAGACAAGCATTCCAAGTGAGAGAGCTGCGACTGTCCCAGGGGCAGAGGTGGGTCAGAGGCTAAGACCTGGCATGGATCTGGCTGGCGTCTGGCAGGGAGCAGGCCCGCTCCGCCTCCTGCCCCACCCCCATCGCCTCACCTGCCCTCGTTGCTGTAATCTAGGCCAGAGCCTGGAGGGAGCTGAGCCCCCATTGGCGAACACCACGTCGCTTTTTCAGAGATAATTTAATCAGAGCTATTAATAAGCAGAAAAGAAAGAGCTCTTTATACTCCTCCTGGAGCAGGGGGAAAGACGGAGCACGTGTAACCTTGTGATTCACCCAGCCCCGCCCCCCAGTACCTGGAGCCTGTCTCTGGGGCAGGCCTGGGGGAGGGGCCAGGAAGCCTGGGGAGGGGGCTGGGGAGGCCCAGGTGGCCCCAGGGGTGGACCTCTGCCAGACTCCCTGACCACACCCCACCCTTAACCCCCTCTATCCCCTTTGGCTTCCTCTTGGTTGCTTGAAGGCACCAAACTGTTTCCCTGCTCAAAACCTCAGCACAAGCTGTTCTTTCTGCCCAGAGCATTCTTCCTTTTGCTCTTTGCAGGGCCGGTTCATTCTCATACTTCAGATCTCAGATTAAATGACAACTCCTCAGAGAAGCCCTCCCTGACTGTACCCTCTGAAGTTACTTTCCCCAGAGCACCTCCCTTGTGCTTTGCTTTTCTCTCCCCAGCATGGTATCATTGTTGGCAACTCTTGGAGCACTCATAGGTTGGCTTATTTATTTTCTGTCTCGCGGTCTAAACTGTCAGCCCTGGGAGGGAAGGGACTCTGTCATTTCTTCACCCGCTGGGTCTGGTACATGGTAGAATCTAGGTCGATATTTGTAGATGGGGTTGGAGAAGATTCCGGGGTTTAGTGGGGGTGGGGGTTGGGAAAGGAGCCAGGAGGTAGAAGGGGGTCTCTTGCCCCTGGGAAACCCCTCAGAGAATTGAGAATCATTACATGGCCCCCTGGCTTCACCATCGGGGATCAGAAGGCCCAGAGACCGAAAAACACATGCCTGAGGCCATGCAGTAAGTTTGAACCAGAGGTGGACCTCAAACCCAGAGCCCTTAAAGGGCATATGAGTCCACAGGAGTCTTCACACGAGTCTCGTTTCCACATGAGTTTCGTTTGCTCTGTGTTGAGGAGGATTCTGAGGTCTGATCCAAGTTCTGAAGGGAACACTGTGCTGCCATGGCCAGTGATGTCTGCTGTGAGTCTGGGGTTGGATGTCGGGCTAGTCCTGATGGCATGAAGGCTGTTTCTGTGTTTACGCTTTTTAGCTTGAAAGAGCACTAGGCTGGAAGTCAGGAGGCTCAGTTCCCTCCGTCAGCGTCACCATCTTATCACATGACCTTGGACAAAACAGTCAACTTCCCCAGGTCTCAGTTTTCACATCTGAAAATTGGGGTTATTTACCCAAGCCCTGCCTATCTCAAAGATTATAAGGAGAAAATGGGTTTAACATTTTCCCAAGTCTAATGAGTTCTACAAATACAACCAACGATCTTTATTGTAAAATATGTCGACAACAATAACAACCATCAGCCGGACATGGTGGCTCACACCAGTAATCCCAGCGCTTTGAGAGGCTGTGGTGGGAGGATCACTTGAGGCCTGGAGTTTGAGGCTCCAATGAGCTATGATCACACCACTGCCTCCCAGCCCAGGCAACAGAGCAAGATCCTCTCTCTCTCTCCTTTTTTTCTGAGATAAGAGTCTCACTCTGTCACCCAGGTTGGAATGCAGTGGCACCATCACAGTTATCATAGCCTCAACCTGCTGGGCTCAGGCGATCTTTCTGCCTCAGCCTTTTAGGTAGCTGGAACTACAGGCACGTACCACTATGCTTATTTTTTTGATTTATCATAGAGGCAAGGTCTTGCCATGTTGCCCAGGATGGTCTTGAACCCCTTGGCTCAGGTAATCCTCTCGTCGTGGCCCTCCAAAGTGCTGGGATTATAGGTGTGAGCCACTTCACCTGGCCAAAACCCTATCTCTTAAAAAAAAAAGAAAAAAATCCTTAGATTAAGGTCTCACTACAGTCCAGGCACCACCCCAGGCACTTCACATATGTGATCTGTAAACTTTACAATATAATCCCGCACTTTTGGGAGGCTGAGGTGAGTGGATTGCCTGAACCCGCGGGTTTGAGACCTGCCTGGGCAGAGAAACCTCATCTCTACAATAAATCAAAAAAAATCAGCCGGGCGTGGTAGCGCACACCTGTAATTCCGGCTACTCGGAAGGCTGATGCGGAAGGATTGCTGGAGCCCAGCAGGTTGAGGCTGCGGTGGACGGGAGCGGCCACTGCACTCCAGTCTGGGTGACAGAGTGAGACTCCAACTCAAAAAAAAAAAACTTTACAATATGCCCTTGAAGAGGGACACTGGCCCTTGTTGCAGAAGCAGATTCTGAGGCTGGGGTCACCAGCCTTGCTGAAGGTCACACAGAACTCCTGAGTGGGTGGAGCCAGGATCAGAACCCTGGTCTTTTGGACTTGATTGGGGGCCTTAACACTCAGGGAGCAGTGCCTGGAGGTGGGGGCTGTGTCCTCTGGCCAGCTGGGCCCGGTGCTCCCAGGCTCTGAGTGGCAGAGAGATTTCCAAGGGATTAAACCCTGCTGGCCCTGCCTCCCCTCTGACCTGAAAGGCCCTCCCAGGTCCTCTTAAGTCCTCCCAGCAGATATCCTTTTGTACAAAAAGTTATTGACTTATCAAGGTTAAAATACACTCGATGCAGGCCAATAAAACAGGGATGCCGAGATCCGTCGCATCTCGGCTGTCATGTGCAGCCTGGTTTTCATGGCAACAGGCCCTCTTCTGCACATTAAACGGTTCAGTTGTGCAAAGTTCAGGCGTTACATAAACAGGGAGTTAACAACAGCAGTAGAAATCAATGTCCGGCCAGGCATGGCCTGGGGAGATAGCATTGATTGGGCCCTTTGTCGACGACAGGCCTGGTGGCTGCTTCCTGCCTGGACTCCTGGGCTCCCCACCGCAGGCAGCCCCAGTCCTGGGCTCGGAGAGCTCCAGGAAGGCGCCCCTGTCCTTGCCACAGAGCCCCTTTCTGGCTGGGATCCAGCCACAGGGGGATCTGCTCAACTGTCTGCAGTCGTTTTGTAAGCTGTCATTGCCCAGAGACGCCATTCCACTGCTTTAAAATATGTTCATGCCATTGTTAATGCAAAAGTGTCCCACTGCCTTTCCAACCCTCCTCGTGACAAAGAACAATTCTACTGCCTTTGTGTTTAGCAGAAAGACCACTGATCCATCAAGACGGGCCCCAATGAGGTCAGGTAGACCAGGATATGAAACCCAACCAGCTGTGTGACTTTGGGTTAGTCGCTTCACCTCTCTGAGCCTCTGCTTCCTGTGCTCTAAAATAGCTGGAATAACGACACCAACCTCCAAGGGAGAAGAACATGAGGAGACACATGTAGAATACCTTGTTTAGGGCATAACAAAGAATGGCTTTTGTCGGGAAACTAACCCTCTGTGTCTCTTCATCTTGGTTCCAGCAGACACTGATGGAAAAGAGGAGAGAGCTAGAAAGTAAAATTCAGGTTTAAATCCCAGGTCCACCACTAGCTGTGTGACCTCAGACAACTCGCTTCACTAATCTGAGCCTTGACATACATTCCCTCATACAAACTGGGGGAAACACTCTTGCAAGAGTGAAGGAAAAGCCGGGCTCAGTGGCTCAGCCTGTAATCCCGCACCTTTGGGAGGCGGAGGTGAGTGGATTGCCTGAGCTCTTGGGTTTGAGACCCGCCTGGGCAGCGAGACCTCATCTCTACAATAAATAAAAAAATCAGCCGGGCGTGGTAGTGCATGCCTGTAATTCCAGCTACTTGGAAGGCTGAGGTGGAAGGGTCACCAGAGCCCAGCAGGTTGAGGCTGCGGTGGCCGGGAGCGGCCACTGCACTCCAGTCTGGGCGACAGAGTGAGACTCCAACTCAAAAAAAAAAAAAGAGTGAAGGAAAAAATTCAGTTGAGCTCAAACCATGGGAATGTGCTGGGCTCATGGAAGGTGCATAATAAAGATTTATTGAATCAAAGCTGGGTGTGTGCTGGGTCAGGTCTGTGGCCCCCACTACTCAAGGGGCTGAGATGGGAGAACTGCTTGAGGCCAGTTCAAGGCTACAGTGAGCTATGACCCAGCCACTGCACTCCACCCTGGGTAACAAAGCATCAGATTCATCCTCCGGTGTTCTTTTTTTTGTGTGTCAGAGTCTCTCTCCGTTACCCAGGTTGGAGTGTAGTGGCATGCTCACGGCCACCCCAGCATCGACTCACTGGGTTCAGCCTTCCAAGTAGCCAGAACTACAGGGGCATGCTACCATGCACAGCTAATTTTTTTGATACATTATAGAGATGAGGTCTCACCAAGTTGCCCGGGCTGGTCTCGAAACCCTGGGCTCAGGCAATTCTCATAGCTTGGCCTCCCAAAGTGCTGGGATTACAGGCTTGAGCCACTGCACCCAGCCCCTCCAGTGTTCTAATATCAAATTCACCTATCCTTGCAACATGAAAATTCTCTTAGGTTTTCTCTCAGGAAAGGGAGGACTAAGAGGAAAAATTATCTATTCCGTTTATTGGAAGGGTCTGTATCCATGTCTGTATGGTCAAGACTTGGCACAGAGCCCAGGTATACAGTAAGCACTCAATATGTGTTAGCTGACAAAGTTAAACTCCTCTGGAGAGAGATGACCAGGCCCTCTCTGATCTGGCAAGGGGTGACATGAAGGCAGTGTCTGGAGTGATTCAGGGTGGTTGAGGGCGTGTCTAGACAGACTGGGAGTGGCAGAGACACCCAGCTTGCCCTGAAATGATACCCCACTCCATGGAAGAGAATGAATGCTAGGAAGGGGTGCCCAGTGAGGAGAGGGGTACAATTCCAGCATGGCAATGTGAGCAGCTCTTGCCAACAAAATGTGAGCGAGTGTCACACCAGAAGTGGTTGTGTCTTTTTTCCACCAGAGTTCCCTTCTTCCCTGAGGTAGAAGACTGACCCTGCCAGGGCAGGGCCAAAAGATGGACGGAGCCTGGATCCCTGAATAACTTGTGGAAGAAAACTGCTCACCAGGACCATGGCATAGGTTTTGAAGTTTTGCACAAGAAATGAACTGCTCTTGAGTTAAGCCACTAGATGTCCAGATCTGTTTGTCACCGCTAGCGTTGCCACTACAAACTCATAGGTTTCCCCAAAAGAACTCAAAATCCTCATCTAGCCCTCTCTGAGTCATGAAATTTTGCATAGCTGGGAGCGTGCCCTTATTTGATGAAGCAAGTACAGTAAAATATTAAGGGTAGACTCCAGGTGCTCATTGTAAATGTCTTTTAGCTTTGCCGTATGTTTGAAATTTTTCATAATAAAATGCTTGGGGGAAAAGTCTATTCTCATAGTTTCAGAATCTTTCTAGGAACCTTGGGGTTTTAGGGAGATGCTCAGGGACCTCTAGTTGGTGGTGGGGGTGGGCAGAAGGTGCTGGAAAAGATAGAGCTCTGAGGTCCACACATCACACCTCCTGCCCTGCCAACTTCAACTGGTTCATGCTCAATTTCATCTTCTTCATACTGGGGTCCAGCGTGCGATTCATTTGGAAGTAAAGGTTTCTACAGTTCCAACAATAAAGGTTTGAAAACCACTGGGTTCAGCCCTCTCATGTCATCAGTGGGGAAATTGAGACTCAGAGAGGGGAAGAGACCTACTCCAGGCACACACTGAGCTCAGGAATTCACACTCAAGTCTCCTGGCCTCTGGGACAGGGTCTCTCTCCGTGGCTTCTTAGAGGTTCTCTAGGAGACCCACCCTGGGGCTACCGAGGAGGGAGGAGGGTGGGTGGGGCACCAGTTTGAGCTTCTCCCAACCGGTATCCAACAGCCAGAGCCCTCTGCTTTGGGCTGTCTTATATGCTGGGTACCATGGTATTTGACCAAAGCGACCTGCAGGTAGAGAGGGGTTTTTTGGGAGATCATGGCGGGGGAGCGCTGGGGAGGACTCGGTGAGTCAAGAGTTTCCTGGAGTGAGATTCTCCTCCATCCTAGCACCATCCCCCTTGTCTGTAGCTGCAGTGGAAAGACAGATGGGAGGAGGCAAGGCTAGGACAGACCACTAGGGAATGATGGATTTGGACCCGACCAGAGGGCCCCAGGGTCATGTGGGGCCACAAGCAGAGGTGAGAAGTCGCCTGGCCAGGGCAGGTAGGTCAGCAGAGGACAGGGACAGGTCCGCTGGGGGGCCTGAGGGCTGGCGACGGAAGGGCTGGTGTGGACCCTAAGCCCAGAGCTCCTCTGGTACCTGCTGTGTCCTTTGTTCATTCTGCAACTCCAGGATGCCAGGCTCTGGGCAGGAGATTCCAGGCTGGCTAGGCACCGCTCCTACTCTCAGGGGCTCACATGAGGATAGGGAGAGGGCAGGTAGGAATGAAAAACTGGAATTCTCCCAGCCCTCACAGCCAGCCACATGACCTTAGGCAGGTCCCATCTCCCCTCCGAGCCTCAATCCCTTCCCCCTTCCCAGAATATGAGGATGTTTACAGTTCCAAACTGATAAGGTACGTGATGAATTTGGCACAGAGCCTAGCATGGAGAAAGGATGGCTCTCTTCTTCAGGCTTCTAATGACAAGAGAAGAGAAGGGTCTCCTCGCCCTATTTGGATTCTTTCAGGTAAGCCAGGGACATGTGTTTGAATCCTGACCCCCAACACTTATTAGCTGTGTGACCTTGGGCCAATCACTTCCCTTCTCTGGTCCTCCTCTATAAGGTAAGAATAACAAGCCGGGTTCGGTGGCTCAGCCTGTAATCCCGCGCCTTTGGGAGGCTGAGGTGAGTGGATTGCCTGAGCCCGCGGGTTCGAGACCCGCCTGGGCAGCGAGACTTCATCTCTACAATAAATCAAAAAATCAGCTGGGCGTGGTAGCGCATGCCTGTAATTCTGGCTACTTGGAAGGCTGAGGCGGAAGAATCGCCGGAGCCCAGCAGGTCGAGGCTGCAGGTCGAGGCTGCGGTGGCCGGGAGCGGCCACTGCACTCCAGTCTGGGCGACAGAGTGAGACTCCAACTCAAAAAAAAAAAAAAAAAAAAAAGAATAACAGTCATAGTAACTGTCTTGTCTGATAGCTGTGATGTTGTAGTGAGTCAAAACATGAAAGCATTGAGAACAGTGCCTGGACCGCAGCTAACACTCAGGGAATGTTAAATGTTTGTTGTCAGTGCTACGAGGGACTCTGAGTCTGTAATGGCAACAATAACACCACGGTGAAGACTGGCCTAGTGCTAGACTAGGACTTGCAGACCTCTAGACCCAGTCTGGCCCCTGGGTGCTCACTCGGACCCACAAGGAGGTAGCATCTACAGCACTGGCTTGGACAGACTTTGATGCCCCAAATGGGCTCCATGAGAACAGTGCCACAACCGACCAGTCATGCCTGCCATGGACAAGGGAAGGAAGCATAAAGGAAGGTATGCCATCAACTACCCATGCCTGGTGCTGGCCCAAGCCCTCTCCTTGTGCAGATGGGGAAACCAGAGCTCAGAGAAGAGCAGAGACATGCCCAAGGCCACACAGGCAGGCAGAGTCAGGGCTCCCGAGCCTGCCTGCCCAACTTCTCGCCGGGCTCTGGTCTATGTCATTTAATCCTGTGGAGGAAAGTCATTATTTCTCCATTACATCTCCCAGCCTGCTTTCTGGAAGGGAGTTAATTGATTTAAACTTTTCCAGGATGACTCTCCCTCCTCCTCTCCCTTGGGCTCCCGATTCTATTATCACTCTGCCTTACGGAAATGAGGAGGTGGCATCTGTGAGAGCAAGCGCAGAGGTCTCTAGGCAGAGCCTCCAAATGGGAGTGGAGAGTGCAGGCCTTGCCTGGGGCTGGGCCATGCCACGTGTCATGGCAATGATTACCAGGGCCCACGTGTGTGGAGCTGGTTGCCTTCAATTGCAGCTGCCACCTGCTGAACTACATACTACGTGCATGGTGCAGCTCAGAGCCTTCATTTGCAGAAGACGAAACTGAGGCACAGAGAGGTTCCAGAGCTGAAACTCAAACCTAAAACAGGCTGGCTTCAAATTCCCCCACTTTTTTTTTTGAGACAGGGTCTTGCTGGAGTGCGGTGTTGTGATCATAGCTCACTGTAGCCTCAACCTACTAGGCTCAAGTGATCCTCCCACCTCAGCCTCCCAAGTAGATGGGACTACCAGTGTGTGCCACCACACTCAACTTTTTTTTTTTTTTTGTAGAGACAAGGGCTTGCTATCTATCCAGGCAAGTCTCGAACTCCTGGCCTCAAGTGATCCTCCCACCTTGGCCTCCCAAAGCGCAGGGATTACAGGTGCAAGTCACCACACCTGGCCTTGGGCTCCTTGTTCTTTACCATTCATGATCACTGCCTCATCATCTCTGTCAGACTCCGATCACTCCAAATGCCTTTTTAGATGTTCCCCCCAGACCCATGAGGCTGGCTGAAGGATGATCATTGGCGCCCTGTTTGACAATGAAGAAGCGAAGTCCTGGAGTAGGGGTAGTGACGGATCCTGAGCCCCGCAGCAAGTTGAGCGAAGGCCCTGCCCTTTGCCTCAAAAAGAAGAAGAGGGCAAGAGGGGCTCAGAGCAGGCTGGCCGCAGAAGCCCTCTCAGCCTGTTCATCTTCTGAGCTGCAATATTTATTCATGCACCGCATTTAATCAGGATATGCCGTAATTAGCAGTAAATTTGTGCCTTCTGCCCGCGGTGTTATTTATTTCAGGTTCCAGGCAGCCACTTTCCTTGCTGAGTGTGCTCTAGGCCTGGATTTCAATCAGATGGGGCCACGGCAGAGCTGTCCCCGGGGACCTTGCAGTGGCAATACCCCCCTTGGAATGATAAATGAACCCGCAGACAGCAGAGATGCTGCCCAGCTGCTCCGGGGGGCTGGCGTGCGTGGGGTGGGAACGGGGGTGTTCTCACTAATCCCAGGACTTCATCACTGAGGAAGCCCCCCTCCCCCAGTGCCAGACAACAGCCTGGCGTTCTGTAACCCCAGGAAGAAACATGTAAGAGAGACAGCACGCAGCATGACAGCATGGCTGGAGGGAACTTGGGAAGGATCCCCGTCCCTATTTCTGCCTTGAAAAAGGTTTGTATCTCAGCATCTCCCAGCCTGGACCACCTTACAGCCCCTATGGCTGGGAAATTCCTTTTGTGTCTAACTTTATTTTTGAATCAGCGTCCCACTGTCTCCCAGGCTGGAGTTCAGTGGCACAATCACGGCCACCACAGCCTTGACCTGCTGAGCTCAAGTGATCCTTCCACTTCAACTTTCCGAGTAGCTGGAACCACAGGGGTATGCCACCATGCCCAGCTAAGTTTTTGTGGAGATGAGGTCTTGCCAAGTTGTTCAGGCTGTCTCGAACTCCTGGGCCTCTCGCCTTTGCCTCCCAAAGTCCTGGGATTACAGCCACTGCGCCCAGCATGTGTTTAACTATAGTTGAGGTAAAAGCTTTGTGACTCTGTCTCCTTAGTGATCCTGTAAATGACACCCAGTCAGTGCCTGGAAGGAAGAGGAGGGTACCAGAAAATCAGGGAGTGGTGGGGAGGGGCTGGCTTTGGATGCCGGAGAGAATGAAGCAGGAATAAAAGTTGACCTCTATGGAGGCCTCCGCTGTGCTGAGCCCTTTATGTGTGTTTGGAGGAGTTTCTCAGCCTCTTGGTGCCTTTGTTTCCTCAAGTGTAAAATGGGATAATAGTAAGAGCTGCCTGCTGAGAGTCCGGTGAGGATTCAAAGAGTTAATGCACATCAAGCCCTGAAAATAGCAGGGCATGGTGGCTCACGCTTGTAATCCCAGCACTACGGAAGGCTGAGGAAGGAGGGCTGCTTGAGCCCAGGAGCTTGAGACCAGCTTAGGCACCACAGCGGGACCTCATTTCTACAAAAGGTTTCAAAAGTAGCCCAATAGGGTATTGTGCACCTATAGTCCCAGTTACTCGTGAGGTTGAGGTGGGAGGATCGCTTGAGCCCAGGAGGTTGAGGCTGTGGTGAGCCGTGATCATGCCACTGCAGTCCAGCTTGGGTGACAGAGTGAGACCTCAATACCCCCACCCCCCAAAAAAGTAGCAGGCATACAGGAAGTGCACAGCCATTGTGCACTATTGTTATTATTTGATGACGAATTATTTTTCCTTGAAAGACAGGGTCTCGTTCTGTCACTCAGGTTATAATGCTATAGCATGATCACAGCTCATTGCAGCTTTGAATTCCTGGGCTCAAGCCATCCTCCCACATCAGCCTCCCATGTGGCTGGAACTACAGGCACGTGCCACCATGCATGGCTAATTAAAAATATATATATGTTTTTTGTCAAAGTGGGGTCTCACTATGTTGCCCAGGCTGGTCTTGAGTTCCTGGCCTCAAGCCATCCTCCTGCCTCAGTCTCCCAAAGTGCTGGGATTATAGGCGTGAGCCACTGTGCCCTGCCTATTTGATGATAAATTCTCATGCTAACCTGGCAAGTCACATCCACACCATTTTAAGATGAGGAAGCCTTGAACCTACTGTGTACCAGTTACTTTTCAGGGCTCCATGTGCATTAACCCTTTCCATCCTCACAGCAATCCCAGGAGGTAGCTCTTATTATTACCCCATTTTGCACTTAAGAGGACAGAGGCACCAAGAGGCCAGCCTCGTTTTCCCAAGGGATCTGCGCCCCGAGGGTTGCCTCGCTCAGCCACAGTCCTCCCGTGCCCCGGGTTGACCGTCCGGAAAGTGGACATGTAGGTACCGACCTTACAAGGTGCTTTGGAGATCAAGACGGGGCCTTTGTGAGCGGCAATCGCGGGCTCCGCCCTGTGGTGGTGCTCTGTCAGGTGTCTGCAGCCTGTCCCTGGCCTCAGGGGAGCTGGGTCCTGGATGTGTTTCCTGAGTCGTGAAATGATCCTAACAAAGCAGCGACAGCTCCCTGGGGTCTGCCGCTAATTAGGCCAGAAGCCCACAGGGGGGCCCATTGTCCTTGCCCTAGTTGGGACAGGGTTTGTGGCTGCACCTCCCCTGGGGACCATGGCTTCCAGGCCACCTGCCCTAATGAGGTCAGTGGGAGAAGTGACTGTAAAAGGTGTGTGTGGCGGGCGCAGGTGGCATTGTCCAGGACTGAGTCAGCCACCTAGGCTTGTGTTGCAGATGAGAAAACTATGGCTTAGTGAGGGGAGGTGACTTGCCAAGGGTGCAAACTGTAGCCCCTGGAGGCTCTCACAGGGTCCAAGAGAAAGAGCTCCAACACTCACATCCATCAGGTTGGTCTGGGTCCTGTGTGTCCTTGAGCAGGTTACTCATCCTCTCTGGGCCTCCCTTGCCTCAGGTGCCATCATGGGAATAATGATATCTGCACGGTGGCTGTGCGGATCACTCAGGATTCTTGAGACGCGACAAAGGAGTGTTTGGGGGGAGGGGCCCTTCTGTGTCTATGCCCTGTGCCTTCTCGTCTTTGCCCAGGGTGTTCCCGTGGCCTGAATGCCTTTCCAGGTGACCTTCTACACCCTGGTCCCAGCTCTGTCGACACCTCCACTGGGAAGGTCTCGCTGACTTTCCTCCACATGAGCTGCATTCTGCCTCTGGGTTCCCCAACCGCAGCCCGTCACGCTGCACCCTATCCCCTGCTCACGACTGTGAGCTTCCTGGGGTCCAGCGCAGGACTGACAAGGGGTAGGTGCTAATGAAGATTTGTCGCAGGACTGACAGACTCCGTCACTGAACGAACGGTGTTCACTGGCACTGGCCACTCTGGCTCTTGGTCCCTCACCCCGCTCTGCAGAGAACCTGGATGGCTGCAGCTGAGTTTGAACCTGGTCACAGGAGCTGCCAGATGGAAAGCAGTTCTGGGGCTGATTTGCTTTCTCAGGAGTGGCCGGCCAGGCAGATGCTGCCAGGGAGAAGCAACAGAAAAGGCTGATCTGGAGTCAGCAGGGCCAGGGTTTGAATCCCATCCCAAATGCCTTCACCACCTTGGGTCGTGGTTTTCCCATTTAATTTAGCTTGCTTCCTTCCTTCCTGTTTTTTTTTTTTTTGTTGTCGTTATTTTTTTTTTTAGCTTGCTTCCTTCCTTCCTGTCTTTGCCGCCCAGACTGGAGTGCAGTGGCCGCTCCCAGTCACCGCAGTCTTGACCTGCTGGGCTCCGGCAATCCTTCCGCCTCAACCTTCCAAGTAGCCAGAACTACAGGCGCGCGCTACCATGCCTAGCTTATTTTTTGATTTATTGTAGAGACGAGATCTTGACAAGTTGCCTGGGCAGGTCTCGAACCTGCAGGCTCAGGCATCCACTCACCTCAGCCTCCCAAAGCGCTGGGATTACAGGCTGAGCCACCGAGCCAGCCTGTCTTTTTTTTTTTTTTTTTTAAATAAAGATAGGGGCTTGCTCTGTTGCCCAGGCAGGAGTGCAGTTGTGCAATCATAGCTCACTGCAGCCTGCAACTACTGGGCTCAAGTGATCCTCCTGCCTCAGTCTCCAGAGTAGCTGGGACTACAGGTGCACACCCTCACGCCCAGCTAATTTAAAAATGTATTTTTGTAGAGACTTTTTGTAGGTCTTGCTATGTTGCCCAGGCTGATCTTGAACTCCTGGCCTTAAGGGATCCTCCTGCCTAAGCCTCCTGAGTGGCTGTGATTACAGGCATGTGCCACTATGCCCAGCTAAGTTTTTATTTTTTGTAGAGACAGATCTCACTATGTTGCACAGGCTGGCCTTAAACTTCTGGTCTCAAGTGGTCCTTCCACCTCAGTCTCCCAAAGCTCTGGGATTACCGCCATGAGCCACTGCACCAAGTGAGCCACAGTTTTTTTGTCTATGAAATGGTCTCACCGTCATCCGGAAGCTGCCGCCTGCCATTAAAGAAGGTCCTTTGAAGAGTGAGGGCAACAGGTAGAGATAGTCTGTCCCACTTCCCAGCCTCCTCATCCCAGGGAGAATCTCAGGCCTCAGCTCCCAATGTGATGGGCTAGAGGGCCCCTCACAAATGCCGATCCCTTCCACACTGATACTGAGCTCTCTCCTTGAAAACGTCCACTGGAAGAAGGGCCTAAAGCACCCACTGCCATTTACTGATGGCAGGCACTGGATATTCCTACCCTTACCAATCCCCCCACTGCCCCCATTTTACAGATAACAAAATTGAGACTCAGAGAGGGAGGATGAGGGCCCAAGGGCACACAGCTGGGAAGTGCTGGACACAGGACTTGAATTCACATCCCCTGGCTCTAAAACAGCCTCTCCTTGGGTGATGGCTCATGGTGCTTGTGATTCACAGAAAACATAAGCCAAAACCCACCTCCCAGCTTGGGCACTGCAGAAGGGGAAGATGTTTTGGGTGGGGGACTAGAAACAAGGCAATGAAGCACCCTGTAGAGACCATTGATTACTACTATTGCTGTCTGATTAATGGTAAGAATAACCCATATTTTGAGCCTTTACTACATACCATGCTTGGGATCCCCAACAACTATTTTTTTGTTAGAAAGCAGGATGTATTGAGAGGACAGAAAATCTCCCACAGTAGGAGGGCACCCACAGAGGTTGTCCCCCAACAACTCTCTTAAGACAAGTTCAAAATGTATCCCCATTTTAAAGGTGAGGAAACTGAGGCAAGGAGAGATTAAGTCATTTGTTGAAAGTCACCCAGCTGGGGCATGGCAATGCTGTGATTGGAACCCTAGTAACACCAAAGCTCGAGCTTCTTGGCCAGGGACTTCACATAGAGTGGAATCAGGAAATGTTTGTTGATTGACAGGCAGACTAACAAAAAGAAGGAAGGAAGAAATGACTTAATAAATGAGGCCTATGGGGGGGGATCCTCCAAGTCCAACCAGGTCCCCAGGCCTGCCTCCTGACCTCCCACAGGGTCTCCTATCTCTGGGCTCACCTAGAAGTGTGGGTGGGTGAGTGGAGAAGGGGCATGGGCTGAACTCCCCCTGGCCCCTCTCCTGCCCCCAAAAGCTCACACTCTTTGTGACTTATCGTTTGACTTTACAGGCCCCTTAGCTTTTATGAGGGTTATTTATAAAGCTCTGGGCTTTGATCTGCAGCATAAAAAAGCAAACTCCTGTGTCTGAAAATGTCACGGGGATTAGGGGAGCCTTTGAAGTCCCCTCCTGGCAGGCAGCGCTGCCCAGCTTCCCCTCAAAAGGGCCTCCCAGCCTGGAGGCCCTGGCCGGCCAGGGTCTGGGGTAGAAGTGGCCCCTGTCCAGGTGAGTGACAGATGGGGCCTCCTCCTGCTGGACCAGCTCCTCCCAGCTGGGAGCAGACTGAGCTTCCCTGGTCTCCAGATGTTGCTAACATCTGTCTCTAGTGTTTACGAATAGTCAGAGGCTGCTATCTCGTGTCCCTGAGCCCAGCAGCTGGGATCCTGGGGGTTCTAGCGAATACAGTATTATTACTGTTTTACTGGCAGGGAGGGGACAGGGAATGTAAACAGGAAGGTATCAGGTGGGTGGCTGGATGTCCCAAGACTGTCTACTCCTGCTGGCTGCCTGCGGGGGTCTAACCTTCCATCCTGGTGGGAGGGAGGGTTCTCTCCTTTGTTTCTTCCTCAGGAGTCAGGTTGGTCACCCGCTGGAGGGGCCTGGAGGGGCTGGGGTACCTAAGGGAGAGGTGAAGAGATGGACCCAGGGACAGTCCGGAGAAGCAGGGTGTTTCCTGCTCCCTGAGAGGCCCCAGCATGTGAGGCTAGGGTCAGGACAGGACGACACTGCCCCCTCCATTCACATGTTCACAGCGGTTGGTTGGAGGGCTCCTAAGACGTCTCCTCCCTCACTGCTGTCTCTGAATCTCGCAGGACCTCCAAGCATCCCAGGAGCAAGGACAGGGAGAGGGAGAAGTCTCGGCTAGCCCCCTCTGAGCCGCCCCTCCCCTTTCCCCAAACTGGGAGCCCCAGGCCACGAGAGGTGGTGATTTGTGATTTTCAGAGTGTGTGGGCTGGGGCCAGTTCCCTCCTGCCTCCTCTCCAGGTCCAGCTAAGCTGGGGCCCCAGGGGAGAGGGAAACTTGGGGGAAGTGCTCTGCATCACGACTGTGCTGTTGTTCATGAGACTGTAGTCACTGGTGAAAACCCAGCCAAGGACACACTTAAAATGAGTGAGCTTTGTTGTATGTGAGTTATACTTTCTAAAGCTAAAGCTATAAAAATGAAAGTTTTTTAAAAACCACATGCAAATAGAAAACAATGAGAAGCACATAAGATAAAAAAGTAAACAATTAAAACTATCCTACCTTCATGTCTACCCTCCAGAAACACAAGGCATTCATTCATTCATTCACTCAGTTACTCAACTAATATTTGTTTATGAACTATCTATTACATGCCATACGCTGCTGTGGCAACTTTTTTTTTTTTTTTTTTTGAGGCAGGGTTTCACTCTGTTGCCCAGGCTGGAGTGCAGTGGCATGATCATAGCTCATTGCAGCCTCTACCTTCTGGGTTCAAGTGATCCTCCTGCCTCAGCCTCCTGAGTAGCTGGGACTACAGGCATGCCACTGTGCCTGGATGTTTTTTTTTTTGGTAGAGGTAAAGTCTCATGTTGCCCAGTCTGGACTCAGATTCCTGACCTCAAGCTATCCTCCCACCAAGGACTCCCAAAGTGCTAGGATCACAGGCATGAGCCACCATGCCTGGCCATAGCTACTTTTAATGATTGTGTGTACCTGTGTAACTTTCCATAAACATTTCTGGATATACCTTGTTTTTCAGTGATTGTAAACATATACCAGTCTAATTTGCACATTTTTGCTACACCCAACAGCTCAGCCTAGAGAATTATATGTGAACACGTCCATACCTCCCTCATGTTTTTCAAAGGCCATTGAGGAGTCTGATGAATGAATAACCAAGTGTATGAAACCTGTCCTCTCCTGGCAGACATTTAGGTTGGCTCTGTGATTTCCTTTCTATCACACACAGCACCACAGTTAGCATGTCCTTGTCCATGCACCTTTGTTCATGAGATGGGCTGATTCACATGGGAAATTCCTGTGAGTCAGAGTCTTCATATTTCACAATTTGATAAAATTCAAAATTTAAATTTCTCAAGTCAGCTCTCTGCTGGACATGTGAAGTATGTTTCCAGTCCTCTCAGCAAACGAACCCAATACCCTCTCAGGTCGACAAGCTACATGGTCTTGCCTCTGCCAGTTCCTCTGGCTTCATCTCACTTTGAGTACCTGTCACACTGACCTTTCTCCTACCGCAGGGCATTTGTACCTGCTGTGCCACCTTCCTGCAAAGCCTCCTCCATCCCCTTCACCTGAGCTCATTGTAAAGGAAGCTGGGTGTTGTAGATCATACTTGTAACCCCAGCACTTTGGGAGGCCAAGGTTTGAAGCCAGAAGTTCAAGACCATTCTGGGCAACATAGTAAGACTCTGTCCTACAAAAAATTTTAAAATTAGCCAGACATAGTGGCACACACCTATAATCTCAGCTACTGGGAAAGCTGAAGTGGGAAGATCACTTGAGTCCAGAAATCAGAAGTTGCAGTGAGCTATGATCATGCCACTGCACTCCAGCCAGGGAGACAGAGCGAGGCCCTGCCTCAAAAAATTAAAAATTAAAAAAAGATTTCATCCAGAAGGAAGCCCCACTTTCTCCAGGGAGCCTTCTTTTGTTGCTCTGACTGGGCACATCTATGCTACAGCTCTGAGACCCTGTTTCTGTTGCTTCCCTTTGAAGCACTAATTTCCATCTATAAAGAACTGTATTTTGGGGGGAGACCTTGTGAGCAATGCTTGCCTTCCCCACCAGACTGTGAGCTCCATGGGGCAGAACTGGTTTTGCCCCTGCAGCAGGGATTGGTGTGCAAACACCTGTTTCAGCAAGAGAGCCCAATGGGGATGAGTAGGAGAGTGGGTGAAGCAGGACAGGACAGGGAAGGAAGCCAGGAGGTGCCCTCGCAGGCCAAGGCCACAGAGGCTGGCCTCTGCCTGAGCCAGCACAGGCATGCTGGAGTGTGGGCTATCCTGACACGAGGCAAGGGAACTGGAGTTTCATGCTTGCCATCAGTCACTGACTAAGAACTGCCCCAGTGTGGAGGCAAAGGGGAGCTCCTGGCTCTTCGTACATGCCAGCAATGTGGCTGCAGCAGCCCAAGGCAGCCCTTGGAGGAAGAGTCTCAATCGTGAGCAAATGGGAGAAAAGCGCTGGTGGAGGGGCACACAGTCACTGACAAAGGATCCCCAAGTGATCTGAGTGGGGCAGTGACAGGACCCTCTGCAGATGATGTCTATGTTCTTCACTTTCCCAAGCACTGAGCTGAGTGTTTGGCATAGGGCAGGTATTCAAGAAAGACCCGGTTGGCCGGGATCGGTGGCTCAGCTTGTTATCTCAACACTTTGGGAGGCCAAGGCAAGTGGACTGTCTGAGCCCATAGGTTCAAGACTAGCCTGGGCAACTTGGCGAGACCTCGTCTCTACAATAAAATAAAAAAATTAGTATGCACCTATAGTTCCGGCTACCTGGGAGGCTGAGGCAGAAGGATCACCAGAGCCCAGCAGGTCAATCCTGGGGTGGCCATGAGTGTGCCACTGCACTCCAGCCTGGGCGACCGAGTGAGACTCCAACTCAAAAAAAAAAAAAAAAAAGCTGGTGAATACATAAATAAATGAAGGAATGTACATGAATCTAAGGAGGGCATTCCAATAGAAGGAATGGCATAATCAAAGGCTCAGAGGAGGACGAGGTAGTGGTGCTTGTACCAGTCCAATGAGGGCTAATTGTTACATTTTCAGGACTTTTGTAAGCCAGTTGTTAAACACAGTATTCTGAACCAACCAGTGTACCACACTTCAGTACAGTTTAAATGCTGATCATCCAGAGCTGGCATCCAATCCCACTGGGTAAGGAGCACAGTCCCTAACAAGACTACTCTCACTTCAGATGCCAGTTGTAAGATTAAGGGTCCCCAGGCCACTAGCACGTATGACTGACCACAAATTCAAGGGTTCCTATAAACCCCCTCATGTATGATACATCGCTAGTATGGCTGGTAGAACTTAGGAAGTGCTAAACTTGCAATTATAATTTTATTAGAAAGGATACAATCAGGACCAGTCAAATGAAGAGACACACAGGGTGAGGTCTGAGAGGGTCTTGAACTCATAACTTCCATGCCCTCTCCCGTGGGATCATGGCAAGTCACCCTCTCAGCCCATCATCTAGGAAGCCCTACTGAGCACCAGTGTTCAGAGATTTTACTGGGTTTTCATTAAGTAGGAATGATTGATGGAATAATGCCCACATGATTGAACTCAGTCTCCTGACTCCTCCCCTGCCTGGAGGTCAGGGGGCTCAGTCTTCTAATCACATGGTTGGTCTTTCTGGTGACCAGTCCACATACTGAATCATCTTATCTCTTGACATAAACTGAGGTGTGATCCAAGAGGCTCATGAATGAAACCATCCCAGTGTCCTCATAGAACTGATATTAATGGTTTTTTTGAATAAACATAGAAATGGGCTCTTCTGGTCTTAAAACTTACATTTGTCTTATCTGAGTTCCCTCCTCAGGAAACCAGCCTCAGGCCAGGAGCTGAAACTCACCAGATCACCATATCCAGACAATGAGATGCCAGACCCCTCACACTCTGTGACTGTTTCCTTACCCCACTCTAATTCCTGTTTTCCTACACAAAGTTACATTCCTTCTCCCACTATATAAACCTCCAATTTCAGTTTGTTGAGGAGACAGATTTGAAGCTGATTTCCCATTCTCCTTAGTTGATATCACCTAAATAAAAAGCCTTCTTCCAGGGCAATAGCTTTCTGTGCAGCATGCAAATAGGACCCCAACCTAACTCCTGGCATTTTAATAACATGAATAACAAAAACACTCCTAAACCAGGGGCAAAGACCAGTCAAATTCTTTATTATACAACACATAGTGATCCATGAAATTGGATTTATAGCAATTTATGAGGGGGAACTCCCAAAAAACCCAGAATTTTCTTTTGGAGGGCAGACCCCTTGTAGTACACTTGGAATTTGTTCCTCCAGATCAAACAGTCAACCAAGGTTTTTATCTGGAAGTTTTGAGAAGGTTGCGTCACGATTTGTGGAAGAAATGTCCTGAGTTGTGACAAACAGGTGACTGGTTCTTTGGCATGACCCTCATGCCCCACCATCCCTATTCACCTGATCTCAGCCTGAGTGACTTTTTTTTGTTTCCCTGGATGAAAACAGTCCTCAAAATGAAATGTTTTGCCAATGTGGAGGAGGTGAAACAAAAAACAGCAGAAGCACTAAAAGGCATCAAAATGGACAAGTTCAAAAACTTTTCTAGCAGCAGAAAAGCATCTCAATAGGTATATTGCAACAAATGGAGAGCACCTTGAACGTAACTGAAGTTTACACATGTACAACTAAATACATAGATTTTTTAATAAATAAATTCTGTTTTGGGGGATCTCCCCTCATACAGCTAAGTAAATAAATCATACGGTAACAGTTAATAAGTGCTCAAAACTCATCATTTTGTGCTGCTTGACTACATGTTGCAATTATCTGTGCTCTCAGGGCTATGTGCATCTACCAACACCATGTGGCAGAGGTAACTAAGGGTGTCTGCCCATCTCCCCCCAATTGTGAATCTACTGGTATCGCCTTGGTAGTCTGAGATACACAATTGGCAAGTCCTTCATTTATTGCCTCAGGGCTTCATTTATTGTTCTGTGGATAGTCTAAACTTAGAAAGAGAAAACGTTTGTAGCACAGGTTAAACTGACACGTGTATTGTGTTGGTAGCCATTGCATGGGAATGACATAACAATTTGAGAAAATATTTTTCCATTTCTCAAAAACAACCATGGAATCCAGCAAAGTTGTTCACATCACACATGAATAAGTGAGGTTCTGACATAAGTTTTCATTGTTTCACTGTCAGTGTACCCATGAACACATTAATTAATATCAACCAGCATTCACGCGTGAATTACACTTCCCTGTCAATTCCAGTCATAGGTTGGCTACTAATAAAGCATTTTATGAGAATCAGTTGACTCTGTGGAGTTTACTAGAAAAGACTATCACGTACTTTACTATTAATTTTAAACTGTGTGTTACACATCCTTTATATCAATAAGGTTTATAATAAGCTGAAGTATACACGTAGCATATAATGTATGCACTTTTTCACTTTTTTCTGCTCCCAGAGAACTGAGACTAGACTACTGCAAGCCCTCAGAAGGTTGTTGAGCCCTCCCCCCGCATCCTGGGTCATCGGCTTCCCTCTCTCTGCCAGGGCTCTTGTCTTAGGGACCAACCTGGGGTTGTTTAGGTCTGGAGAGTGAGCCAGGCCCAGCCCTGGAATTCCACAAGCAGAGCCATTTGTCAGGTCTCTGAGTGCCAATTAGTAGGGCACAAGCCTGATTAGTCATTGTGGCATGGCAGATTTGGGGAAATTAATCAGGCCAGAGGCGGTGGCAGGGAGAGGGGTGAGGAGCAGGGGAGGAGAAAGGAGAGAACAGGTACAGAATAGGTACTGAGAGGTAGAGGACCATGGAGCCTGCCTGGGGAAGATGCCCTAGGGGATGCCAGTGGGAGTGGGGGTTGTTCTGGGGACCAGGAGGGCCTGCCCACTCTTCCCTGAAGAGACAACTCTAGTTTGCAGATCACCGTGGCTAGCAAGATGACTGGAGGCCACAACTGGGGGCCTGCCTCCCACTCCTGGATGTCAGAAGTTAGAGGGGGGTGTGAGTTGGGGGTCAGAGGGGTGGGAGGGGCACTCCAGGGACTGCTGAGCAGAGTGAAATGTGTCCCCACCCCTGCCCCTCCCCCTTGGCCCAGGCTTGCCTGAGAGAATGTCAGGGTCTGTCTTCCCCCTGCGAGGAGCCTGGCTCTTCTGGCAGGGAGGCCCCATGGGACCCCCAGCTCCAACTTATTCTCTTAGAAGCTGGGCAGAGTTTCTCAGCTCATGTCAAGGTGCTGGCCCTTAAAAAATGTGTTTCTGCCAGAATTGCAGGGAGCCCTTCTGTGAGCTTTGTTGGAATTAGAAAAAGGCACCCTCCCTCTAGGGAGACCAGTTAGGAAAAAGCATCCCTCTGGGTGCAATAATTACCAAAATGTGACACTTTCTCCAGGCTGCTGAAGGCCCTTGGTATAAGCCTGGCCAGTGAGCCTCAAGCTGAATTTCAGATGTGTGTCACCCCTAACTCCACTCCTCCAACCAGGTATCCACAGGGGTTCTATTCCCCACAGGCCAACTGTACCCTATAGGCCTATTCCCATCGTCAGCCCTCCACGGCCCCTGTGACACTGTTGCCAGGAAGGGAACTCTATTACAAAAGCCAGGTTCATGCCTCAAAGAGATCACCTAGAAATTTTCTGCTGAGGATAGGGGATTTTTAAAGAGAAAGAGCAGGATGAAGAGTATCAGGGAGCAGCACGGGAGCAGACCTGGCTTCGGGGTCATCTTGAATTGCTGTCCACCTGGGGAGCCAGCCATGCTGTCCCTGATTGCAGCTGTGTTGTAGATTGACAGCCTGCAGGTAACCCCTAAACAATGGCAAGTTCTCCCGAGGGGTCTCCAAGCTCTGTTATTCCAAAGTCAGCCACTGGAATTTTTCAAGCAAGTATACAATTAGATTAGAAAGAAACAAAAATCTTTAAAGTATAGGCTAAGAGAGAAAAAGTCTTAAAACCGTTTCTCAAAAATTAAAGTGGAAATTCTCGGTTACGGCGCCGTAGAAAAGGCACAGGCCGGGAATCAACTGGTGCTGGGTTGGAATTCCAGCACTGCCTCTTGCTTTGAGTGTGCCCTCCCACTTCCATCCCAGGGCTCCGTCCTGATTAAAGATCACATGCACAGCCACATGTCGCTCCTTGTAAGTTGTTGATACACTTTTGGGCCTTTAATTCCTGTTACCAGCCCAGAGCCAAGGCTGTCCCCTCCTAAGAGACCCGCCTGCCCATCACCTTCCATGTGGCAAAGGAAGTACCCAGGCTGGGGCCCGATGACCCCAGCGCTCGACCTGGAGTCTGGGGCTGGGATGGCACAGGGCAGGAGGCCAGATCCAGCACTCGGAGCTGTTGGATTTTGGGGGTAATGGACCCTTTGGGCATTTGAGAGAAGCCCTGGACTCTACCCAGAAACATACACTCACACACATAATATTGCATATTATTCCAGGGGTCCATGGACACAGTAAAGTCTACTAACAGACCCAAAGAACTCCCACCCTAGAAGCATCAGGCTCTGCTCTTCCTCAGGTGTGGGGGTTGGAGGCATCTGGGCACTAGATTCTTCTAGAAAAAGGAAGAGGGAAGGAACTGGCAACTGCTAAGCTGCCTCCACACATAGGATCCCATCGAAGGCTCCTAGCAACCAACCCCATGGAGTGTTGACTAGTCCCAAGTTTCAGATGAGGAAACTGAGACGCAGAGAGGCTAAGAGACTTGTCCAAGGTCACACAGCTAGCTCATGACGGAGCCAGGACGTGAGTCTTGATGATCTGATTTCAAAGTTTGTTCAACTAGATTTGGCTGAGGCCTTTTCCTGGTAGTCAAGTGCCCTGGTTGTGCCTTTCCAGGAGAAAGAAGGGAGTCGAAGGCCTGGTTTCTCCAGTTCAATCCTAAATGCCAGGGACCGTGAATTGCTCTGTGTCCAACTCTGCCCACAGCCTCCTATTTCTCCCAGGGCTGCCAGAGTCGTATTTGCTTCTGCTGCCGTCAGAGCCATCCATCCTCCGTCCTCCAGATGATCCAGGCTTCGCTCCCGGATCAAGTCAGATCCATTACACTTTTCCCAGGAGAACTGCCCACCCAGTGCCACAAACTGAGGGAGGCCTCAGTGGGTGCTGAAGGTTAATATGAGAAAGACTCATACGTGGGATGCAATGCTATCCAAGGCCACCGGACGTCACGGGAAGTCTCTAACGGCCCAGGGGACACATCCTTCTACGGACTCAGCCCTGAGAAAAGTCTCTTTCTCTAAAAAACCCAGAGTTTTACTTCCCTTGAACGTTGCTTTTGGTAAACTAAGAAAACCAGAACAATGATTTTGTTTGTCTTTTTGTCATGGCTGCTAGGAAGCTCAGGATCAGGCTTACACTGCAACTGCTATCATTTACCTTATCTTGGGTTTTCTGATGTAATTTGTCTCCTCCCATACTGCCAGGAAAAAAAACCCACACAATCTTTACACTAAAAATGGCTTTAAATGATTTCTAAGGGACTATGTTAACCTTGCAAGACTTTGAAAAGTGGAGAGAGAGTGGTCAGGCTGGAGACTTCTTTTGTGCAGATCGTTCACACCCCCTCCCACAGCACAGGCCTTTCCCTGCTCACTACCCTGATGGGAGAGCCTGGGCCTATCTGCTCCCAGGCCTCTATGTACTTGACTCTTGTATTTTATTCCTAATAGTGACAATAGAATCAGATGGGGATTTTTTTTCAGTGTCAACTTCTTAATCATTTTTTGGAAGCAACACAGGCAGCTAAATAAAACACTATCTATCTTTAAATGCACACACACGTGCTTACAAATGCATATAGATACATGCACACAATGCATGCACACGTGTACATGCACACACATGCACACACCCGCACACATGCATGTACGCATATACACACATGCACACATGCATGTATGTGCACACACAGGCATGCACACACGCACGTGCATATGCACACATGCACACAAGCATACACACATACGCATATACACATATGCATGCATATAATGCATATGCGTGCATGCACATACACGCCCGCACATGCACATGCATGTGCACGTTCACATGCATGTACACATACATGCCCACACATAAGCATGCACACAGGCATGCACATACATGTGCGCACATGCGTGCATGCACGTACATGCATGCGTAGGCACGCACATAATGCATACGCATGTACACACATACACATGCACACATGCACATACACACTTGCACATCTGGTCCAAAGATCTTCCGGCTCTTTGCTTCCTGGGACTCTGCCTCCTCTAAGCTGGGAGCATTCTGGATCCTGGGGTTAGGTGAAAAGATACCGTAAGTCCTGTGATGCTGCCTCTCTCTTCCCCAGGCCCCGAGGCTCTTGATCATTTTTCCACTGACCTGGTGGGGCCCAGCAAAGGGCATTAGATATGGTGATGGGCCTGCAGGCCCAGGGCCCTCGTGGGGCATCCAGAGTGAAGACACTTAGATATCAGCTCCAATTCCAGTTGCATCCCTTTTTGCTGCTGGGGGGACTTTGTCCAAGTTGCTTGATTTCTCTGATCTTCAGTTTCTTTCTTTGAATAATGGGAAGAAATAATAATGATATCTACTACATAAGTTGTTGTACGGATGGCAGAGCATGAAAATTTTCTGGCACATAGTTAGGGTCTAATAAATGGTCACTACTTTCACTGCCTCTGTCAGCAGCAATTATCTCAAGCCCTATCTCTGGGAGCATGTGGGTAACAGAGAGGTAAGGGATATTCTTAGTTCTAACAAAAGGAACTAACAAGCCAGAAATCAGCATCCACCAACCTATTCACCTACCCATCTACCCATCTATCCATCCATCATCCATCCATCCACCTGTCAACCCACTATCTGTCCATCCATCAACCCATTCATCTATCCATTCACCTGCCTACCCACCCAACCATATATCCACCCACTCATCCATCCGTACCAACCACAAGTCCTTCTGTCAGTTCATCTTCCCAGTATCCATCTATTCATTTATATAACCACTCACTTCCCCATGCACCCATGCATCAGTTCACCCTTTCACCCACCTGTCCCTCCATCTATCCATCCTTCCACCTATTCAACTGCTTTCCTTACCACCTTCTCCATACTAATTGCTGGAGACAAGAAGGAAGTTGAAACATAACCTTTGCTCTTAAGAATTCCTGGTTTCCCGGGGAAGATGAGACAGATAGTTAGAGGACTTTTTGGTATGTGTCCTCAGGCCCCGCCCTCAGACTGCAGTTTCAGGAAAGAAGTGTGGGAAGTTTAGCTTATTAGACCCTTCTCTAAGTGATTCACCATGCTCGTGATTAGCGCTTTCAAAGATCTGACAAGTCCCTCAGTCAAGATCTCTTTCCAACCCTCTCCAGCCACTATGACCCCAAATGACTTGCCTCCAGAGCCTCTTTGAAGGGGACTGTCTCCTAAACCCCACGGAATGAGATTGCGTTCCAACAGACATTTGGAAATTGCTGAGAACCCAAGGAAGAAGGAGCCAAGTGTCATTTAAAAAGCACAGAGTAGAATTGCACGATAGCTCAAAATATATAACAAATACTCCCAAGTCCACGCTGACACAAATAAATGAACAAATAAACAAAGAGAAGAACATGCAAATCTCCTGTGCAGAATAATTCTGAATAGTTTATGCAAAGGCTCTCCCTCAGGGAGGTGTAGCTGTAGCATAACTCCACTCTCTTTAAGTTTGGGATCCCTCTAAAGAGTGTAGCATAAAAGGAGGAAAAAGTGTAAACCAACAGTGGAGATGACTGACAAACGCCACCTCAGCCTCCTGATAAAGGCTGAGCTCAACTGTGACAGGTCATGTTGACAGCGTGTGCCTGTGATGTAAAAGGACATCTTACCTCTGTGGTTTCTCTCCCAAAACAGATAATCCTGGTCTAATGCGAGAAACACATCAGACAAATCCCAACTGCAGTACATTCTGCAAACTATCTGACCAATCTTCTGCAGAACTGTCAAGGTCATCCAAACAAGGACATTTCGAGACACTGTCCCAGCCAAGAGGAGCTTAGGGACGAGTGACTCTGGCTGGGCACAGTAGCTCATGCTGCCCGGCACTTTAGGAGGTTGAGGCAGGAAGATCACCTGAGGCCAGGAGCTTGAGATCAGCCTAGGCAACATAGTGAAATCCTATCTCTACCAAAAAAAAATTAGCTGGGCATGGAGACTTGTGGCTATAATCCCAGCTACTTGGGAGGCTGAGGTGGGAGGATTACTTAAACTCAGCAGTTTGAGGCTGTGTTGAGTTATGATGGCCATTGCGCTCCAGTCTGGGTGACAGAGTGAGACTCCAACTCGAAACAACAACAACAACAATGACTACAAAATACAAATAAAGTGACTACTAAATGTAACGAGGAAACCTGAATGGGTTCCTGATGCAGGAAAAAGAAATTAGGTAAAAGCTAAGGAAATCTGAATCAAATTTGGACTTTGGTTAACAACAATGCATCAGTATTGGTTCATTAATTGTGACAAATGGATCATCCTAATGTAAGATGCGAATAGTGGGAAACTGGGTGTGGAGTGTATGGGAACTCTCTGTAATTTTTCTTTTTTTTTTCTTTTTTTGAGTTGGAATCTCACTCTATCGCCCAGACTGGAGTGCACTGGCCGCTCCTGGCCACTGCAGCCTCGACCTGCTGGGCTCTGGTGATCTTTCCACCTCAGCCTTCCGAGTAGCTGGGATTACAGGCACGCGCTCCCACGCCCGGCTGATTTTTTGATTTATTGTAGAAATGAGGTCTCGCCAAGTTGCCCAGGTGGATCTCAAACCCGTGGGCTCAGGCAATCCACTCACCTCAGCCTCCCAAAGTATGAGCCACTGAGCCCAGCTTCTGTAATTTTTCTATAAGTCTAAAATACATTTCTAAAATAAAATAAATAAAAATATATCTGGACTGGGCTCAGTGGCTCAGTCTGCAATCCCAGCACATTGGGAGGCCAAGGTGAGTGGACTGTTTGAGCCCGCAGGTACAAGATCAACCCAGGCAACTTGGCGAGACCTCATCTCTACAATAAAATAAAAAAATAGCTGGGCATGGTAGTGCATGCCTGTAGTTCTGGCTACTCGGAAAGCTGAGGTGGAAGGATTGAGACTCCAGCTCAAAAAAAAAAGAAAATTATCTGCAAATCTGAAGTTTAAAAATTATATGTAAAATAAGCAAATAGAAAAACAAGTAAATAAAGCTTTGAAAAGGCAAAGTAGGCCAGGTGTGGTGGCTCACACCTGTAATCCCAGCAGCTCGAGAGGCTGAGGTGAGAGAATTGCTTGAGCCCAGGAATTGTAGACCAGCCTGGGCAACATAGCAAGATCTTGTCTCTACAAAACAAAAAAAAAATTAGCATATGCCTGTGGTCCCAGCTACTCAGGGGGCTGAGGAGGATTGCCTGAGTCTAAGAGGTTGAGTCTGGGGCGAGCCGTGATAGTGCCACTGTACTCCATCCTAGAGGGCAGAGTGAGATGCCAATTAAAAAAAAAAAAAAAGAAAGAAAGAAAGAAAAGAAAAAGAAAAAGCAAAGTATAGGGTTCAGAGATGGGGAGGCAGCATGTCCTGCTTTGGAGGGAGATCTGAAATCAGAGTCCTGTTTGAGAGAGGAATGTTCAAGATACTGTCCCAACCAAGAGGACTCTACTTGCTGTGTGGCCTTGGGCAAGCTGCTTGATTTTTCTGAACTTCAGTTTCTCATATGTAAAATGAGGATTGTAAGATGCCTGCTGATTTAGAATAAATGAAGCAATGTATAGAAAGTACTAGGCACTGAGAGACACTCTGGGACTGTTAGATTTACTATGTTATTATTCCAGGTAAGGCGAGCGAAAGACCTTGGGAGGTTGCAAGGAGCCAGGGTGTTGGCATCGCACCTTGGAGCTCTGGCAGAATTCGGATGGGGCTGGCAGTGGGTAACCAGCTTCCCCCAAAGCAGGGAGGCGCCGCCTCCTAGCCTTGACTCCCACCTCTCCTTCAGTTCCAGAACAGGGCCAGGGGCCTGGGAGGAGGTAGAGACCTCCCAGTGGGCTTCTGGCTTCCCACCTTGGCTGTGGCCTGGTTTGCTCTCTGTCTGCAGAGGTCTCTGGGCTAAGTAATGGCTAATTCCTCCCTGATGAAACACCTGTATCTCTAAGCAAATGAACTGGCAGGTGGTGGCCTGGATAAAATAGGACCTGCTCAGCAGGAGATTTGCTTACCAGTAGGAAAGCAGACCTTCCTGCAGCCCAGAGGTCTCTTGGATGAAGCATAAGTCACCAGTGCGGGGAGGAGCAAATGCCCTCTGGAGGGAAGCCTCTGGACCGTTTTCTGTGGCTTGTGGAGAACCAGGACTAGGAGTTAGGAGGCATGGGGAGTTCAGCCAGTCCCTTTCCACTCCCCTCTTTTAGTTCTCAGCTCTCTCAAATAGGACTAATTGTTTCATCTTTTCTCCTGGATTTGTTACAGAGGATCATAGGAGAAATTGTATAGAAACATACAAGTGCTATCATCTCAGTGATGACTATCTTGTTGCTCTGTTGCTCTCATGGAGGCCCCAGGAGCAGAGCTCAGGGGCTGGTAACTTTCTGGTGGGCTGGTAGCTTTAGGGAATTACCTTCAAGGCTGTAGTATCTATTAGCAGAAAACTGATCAAGGAATTTTCCAGAGAGGCAAAAATGATAGATGGAAAAGACCAGGAGCTGGAGGCATCAGGCCTTGGTCCGAATCCTACAACTGTCACTCATTAGCTAAAGGGACTTGGGCCATCACCTTTTCTCCTCTGAGCCCCGTGAAGCAGAGTGAAGGATATAATCTTTTAGCTGCTTTCTGAAGTTTAAGTGAGATTCCATTCCAGAGTGCCTGACACATAAGTAGCAGCCTGATAAAGGTTAGTTCGTCCCCCACAGAAAGTTTGAGGCTGAACCAGGCTTACGAATCAGATCGCCCAACTTTCTGCTCAGCCCTTTGCTGAAACCCTTTGCTGAAACCTCAGAAAGCCTTGAGGATGCTCCAGGCCTTCCTGAGTTGAATCCCTGCCCCCCCCCAAGTCCCCCACTGGGAGACTTCTGCAACCTGGGCTTGGAAGAAGACCCCTTGGGAAGCGCTCCATCCCGGGGGCTGCAGGGACGGCATGATGAAGACAGAGTCATTTGCTAATGCCATGTGGCTGCTGTGACAGTCTGTTAATGCCATTTACAATGTGCTGTAATTATGTCTCACACATGCTAGCAACCCAGCCAGCAGGAACATTCCCTGGGAGGGGCCCACAGAAGATTCCTTCAGCGGGGTGGGGGGCTGGGCTTCCCCAGAAGCCTGAGGACTCCTCACAAGATCTTCCCCTTACTCTAGCAGAACACAGAGAGGAGGGTGCCATGCACGCCCATCGTTATCTTCACAAATGGTCCCTAGCAGCCTGCCCAACCCGACTTGGCTGCCCTGGGTGTCTGAGAAAGAGTCCACCCCCACTTGGACCTGTGGTTCCCACCCTGAATTTCTGTGGAACTTTGGGTCAGTCATGGTGACTCTCTGAGCCTCAGTATCCCTTTCTGTAAGCAGGGGAAAGATGAGAGAACTCATCTTTCATCAGAGCAGTCGTTCTTAACACTTTCTGCAGCACCTCCTGAGAAAAATGCACATACAGCCCATCAAAACATAGCCTGCATTTTCAGGGGGCTCACAGGCCACTAAAGTCCATCACGGAATTTCAAGGTCCCAGAGAAGGTCAAGAATCTCAGTCTAGATAATTTCACGGCCCTATTTCTTCATCTGGATTCTGGGCTTGCTGTCTACCAGATGTTGCTGCCATGTTGCTTGGGGTGTAGATGTTCATAGCAGTTATCTGCTCACCCTGGCTCGGGCACTCCATCATAAAGTGCTCGGGTTTGTCTCGCAATGCTTTTTGCTCTGAATGTAAGAGACTGGCTAATTTCTGGCCAAATTCTGACATTCTAGGAACCCTGGTATTTGGTGATGGCCAAGAATCCAGCTTGAGAGTCAGACAGGCCTATGCAAGAATCTCTCCACACTTCCTCACTGGCAGACCACTCAGCTTCCCCAAGCCTCAGTTTCCCTCTCCAGGAAGTGTGTTGTCATCAGGGTTAAGTGCATGAATGTCCCTCAGGTGCCTGGCACGATGTAAGCACTCAATGCACACCAATCTCTCTGCCACCTCGCCCACGCCACCACACTGGGTCCAGGCCCTCCTTCCCGCTCCTGGAGGGAGCTGAAAAGGGGTCTTGGGGGGGAGCTCTCAGTAACGGGGAAGCCTATTTCCAAGTCATTAGTTCCCCAGTGTCGGGCTGCGGGATGGATTTTGATCAAAAGCGGGGTAACATTTGGCAAAAGTTGCTGATGAGGGATTGAATGATTAATCGTCATGACAACCGGGCTGGAGTAATGACAGGGATGCAATGGCGCCTGAGTTAAACACAAAGCGGCCCTGCGAGCCGGGGCGGTAAATTACTAGGCATGTCACTACTGTGCTTTTGGAGAAAGCGGCCGTGCGTTCCTAATGAGAGGTTAACTGTGTCCCCAAAGTAATTACAGCCGATTGAAGAGGTGGCTGGTAATTAGAGGATTAACGGTGATGAGGCTCACCTGCATGGTTGCCATAGTGATGGAGGGTGGGTGGGGCGAGCAGGCGAGAAGGGTCCAGACCCTTCCCTGAGGCAGGTGGCAGAGGCCTCTCTGATTGCATCAGCCTCGGTGTCCGCTGGCGGGACAGGCCCCCGGCGACCGGTGGCCAGCTCTGAGGTTCTGCCTCTGTGGCTGGGCCTGAGTCTTGCCATCTGTGAAATGAGGGCTTGATCCCGTTTAGGAACGTGCAATGTCAAAGCCGTATCGAAGAACACGCCGTCTTAATTTGCAGTCCTCTCCCAAGCCTGACTTTGCAGGAAGCCACACACAGGCGCCACCACTTGACTGAATGACACAGGTCAGGGGCCTGAGCACAAGACTCGGTTTCCTCATCTCTAAAATGGGAGAATGACGACGGTTCCTTCTTCCGCGGGTTGTTTGAAGAATAAAATGGGACCGCAAGTGTAGAGCGCCTAACAGCGCAGGGGCCCGTGCGCGAGCTCTGTATCTATCAGTGGTTACTGACACTTTTACGACGACCTCTCCTCTCCACGGACGTGCGGCAGCTGGGAGCAGGGATGGGGCAGGGGCCTCCACGTTGTGGTGGGGAATGGGCTGAGCCCTACCACGAGTGCCAGGTGACAGGGAACTCCAGGAGAAGAAAGGAGTCACCCGCTTTGTGCTCAATTGCTGGGCTTCCCTGGCCAAGTCCCACTGCCTCTCTGAGCCTTGGATTCCTGCCTGCCTGACCACTCTGCGGGGAGAAAGAAATGACATGAGGCTTTGTGGCGCACTTACTATGTGTTCTCACTAGGTACTTTGCAACTGTTATTTAATTCGATTCTCCACATTACCCACAAAACATCATCTGTCCTTTAAAAAAACATTTTTCTAAAATTTAAATTTTAGAGATGGGGTCTCGCTCTGTTGTCGGGGCCAGAGTGCAGTGGCTATTATGTACAGGGGTCATAATAGCTCTCTGCAGCCTGGGAGTCCTGGTATTTGCCCATTTTTGAGAGGCGAAAACTCAAGGCTCAGAGAGGTGATGGGACTAGCCCAGAGGCACACAGCGATATGAGAGAGCCAAGACTGGAACCCAGGTTAGTCCAGACGCCTCACACCCTACCATATCATGGGCCTCTTTTTGTCCCAAGAAGTCAAGCCCACCACCTCTAAGAAGGTGGGCACCCCTCCATGGGCGGAGCTTCGGAGGAGTCTCTCTGGGATTGGCCAGGCCTTTCATGACATCGCGAGGGCGGGACCGTATGAACTGCGCCAAGGTCTTCACGGCCCAGGGCCTTGTGTGAGGTCCGGCGCGACAGTGAAGACCCCACACCGGTCCCTGGCTTGGCTGCTGGCGCGCCTGGCATCTGGGCACGGACCTCCACGAGCCCGTGGGAGCAGCGCCTTAATTATTCCATCCATAAATGATAAGCCCTGTTCATTTCCAGGCCTTCATGACAAATTCATGGCCTTCTTTGACGCGCTCGCTGCCCGACCTTCCGCGGCATCGCAGGGAAACTGGTGGCCCTTTTTGGGGGGCGCAGCGGGCGTGTCTTCCTCCCGCAGCCTCTGGGCCACGCTGCGCGCCTCGGCCCCCTCCCTCCGGGAGCGAGCGAGGCCTCCGCGCCTAAGGGGGCCCAGCCTGTCGCAGCTTGCAAGCCCATTTGTCCCTGCTTTGCGTCACCGGGAAAGCCCCGGGGCATAGAAGTCAAGGGCAGGAGCTCTGGAGTCACACCGAGGTTCAAGTCTCAACTCTGCTCCTTCAGCGCTGCATGACCTTGAACGTGTTCTTTGCCTCAGCCTCCTGCTTATGTGGACGGAATGAGATAGAACAGATGGGAAAGGCTTGGCTTGCAATAAGTATTAAGCACTTACTACTTAATACAGGCCGTGCCTACTCCTGTTTGGGGGTCTTCACGTGCAATTTCGTTGATTTAATTTTGGGAGGGAAGGCGCTGCTTGGGGTCTGGTGACCCTGAGGTGGGTCACAGCTTGAAGTGGAAAGGCACTTTTCTGAGCAGAGAGGGCTGCTAAATGCTGGCTGCCGGAGCCCTTCCCAGAATAGCCAGGAGCCTGGATTGCAGCGTCAGCTCCGCGCCTACTCCAGGCTGGACTTTGTGACTCACACCTCACCTGGGCCTCAGTTTCCTCATCTGTCACCTGCCCACCAGCACAGCACTTTTAGTTGCCACAGGGGTTCCAGCATAGATGAGGTACCGCAGAACCATCTTTTCTGGGCCAATTTCTAAGCCTACACAAGGACCCTCCAGTCCAAGGTGGGGGGGGGACACGACAATCACAGACCCACAGGACCCTTGGGGCTGGCAGGGATCTCAGAGAGCACCTCTTCCAGCCTCACAGACAAGGAAGCTCATAACATAGCTGTTTGCTGTATGCTAGACACGACGGTCAGAGCTCGCCATCCTTGTATTAAGTGTTTACTGTATACAAGGCACCACGGTCAGAGCTCGCCATCCACGTATTAAGTGTTTACTGTATATGAGGCACCATGGTCAGAGCTCACCATACACATATTAAGTGTTTACTGTATACTAGGCACCACGGACAAAGCTTGCCATCCACGTATTCAGTGTGTACTCTATATGAGGCATCACGGTCAGAGCTCCCACCCATTGCCTTATTCAGCCCTCACCACAACCACATCTAGGTCTGGTGTGGCTCATCCCCGGGCATGCACATGTCTGTGTGAAGATGCCCATAGGGGGATGTGGGCGTCCACACCTGTGCGAGTGTGTGTGTGTGTGTGTGCAACATGCTGTACCTGTGCCTACCATCCACGAAATACATCTTCAGACTCCCTGTCCAGTGGTCTTTCGCCCCAGGCCTTTCAGCAAAGAGCTGGTTGGAGGGGGAGCCTTCAGCTTGGGAACTAACTTTAACTTGCATGCTATTTGCACGACGATGCAGTCACTCCTCCTCTATAACCAGCCCCCAGAGGCGCCCAGTCTGGCCAGGGAATAGCCTGCTGCTCTCCACCCCCCTACTGCCTGTCACTCCACCACTCAGTTCCAGCAGTAGTTGCCATCGTCACCCCGTTGTGCAGATCATGACACTGAAGCTTATTATTGCTGCACTAGGGTCATGCTGCCAGCAAGTGGCAGAGGTCTGATTCTTGGTCGGGGACTCCAAGTGCAGTGCTCTTTCCATGATTCTAGCCTGGCTGAAGCTCGAGGTGGACATGGGGCTGTAGGCAGGCAGGAGGATGTTCACAGGGAAGAGGCTGGGGAGCTTGACTTTGAAGGCTCAGGAGGGGTTGAAGAAGCAGAGGCGGTGGGCAGAAACAGGGAACTTGTATGTGAGTGCATGTGGAAGGGTGTGCTTAATCATCCCTTTAACAAAATGACTCAGAGTCTGCTGTGTTTTGGGCACATAAACAACAGCGATAATGATACAGCCGGCTGGGCATGGTGACTCAAGCCTGTGATCCCAGCACTTTGGGAGGCCAAGGTGAGAAAATTTCCTGAGTCCAGGAGGTCAAGACCAGCCTGGGCAATTTGGCAAGATCTCATCTCCACAATAAATAAAAAAATAAGCCAAGCATGGTGGCATGCACCTGTGCTTCCAGCTACTCGGAAGGCTGATGTGGAAGGATCGCCTAAGCCCAGTAGTTCCAGGCTGCGGTGACTGTGGACATGTCACTGCACTCCAGCCTGGGAGACAAAGTGAGACTCCAGCTCAAGAAAAAAAAAAAAAGATACAGCAAATACATCTCCATTGCTTATGGGGCAGCAGGCAAGTGCATTCCATTAACTTATGTATTCCTTACAATGATCCTGTGAGGTGGGTCATCATCCCCATTTTACATATGGGGAAACAGAGCACAGAGAGACCAAGTAACCTGCTCAAGGTCACACAGTTGGATAATTGGCAGAGTCGGGATTCAAACCCAAGCAGTCTGGGTCCATGGTTCATGGACCCAACCATGACCACTCTTTGGCTAGAAGACCTGGGCAAGCTGCTGTACTGCTCCCAACATGGTGGGCACACGCAATGGTGTATGTGCACTGGGAGATTCACAAGTGTGTAGGACGCATGAGTGTTTGCATGCACATGCATATGCATTTCATGTATGTACATGTCTGTGTGAAGGTGCCTAGGTGTATATAAGGATGTGGGCGTAGTCATCATCCTTATATGTAACTGCTGTATATGTAACCGCTGTGCCTGCACATATGTCCATCTGAGTGTGTGTGCGACTTTGTAAGAGGTTGGAAAACCTCATCCCAGGTAGCCCCACTGCCCAGTGGTCCTGTGAAGGCCAGGGTTACACAAGGAGCCAGGAGTGGGGCTTTGGGTAGCCAGGGCCTAAGAGCTAGTGTTCCCTGGATCGGGGGTGTGGGGGCGAGAGGTCCCCAGCCACACATACCTGTCGCCCTGGCCTCCAGGAGACATTAATAATAGATTGGCAAATTCCAAATGTAAATAGGGCAATCAGGCCCCAAAACGCTGACATTTATCACCCGGATACAAATGATGCTGCTGGCCTTGATGTAATTACCGAGTTCAGTTCCATGCTTCGAGCCACACTCATCCTGCACCCCTGCATGTTGCTTTGTGCTGGTGTCCTCCCCTGAGGATACCCTGCCATTTGACCCCACAGGGTTTCTCTGGCTACAGTCAAGGGTGTCCAGCTGTTTTGAACAACTAGAAAGACAGACGATCCTTGCGATCCCTGTGCTTTGATGGCCAGTCCAAAGGCCACCAGGCAGATACCAGACAATGAATCATATGCCTGGTTCGGGCTCCAGCTTTGCAATGTCTTGCTGTGTGGTCCTGTACAAATCACTCACCCTTTCTGAGTCTCGTTTTTCTCTTCTATCCCAAGGAAATAACAATACAGTATGGTTAGAGTCACTGGGCTTTATAGTCAGAAAGTCCTGGGTTTGAATCCCAACCTTACCAACCTTAGTTTTGAGTTGGGAGACCTTGGGAAAGTTTCTTCCCCATTCTGAGACTCAAAGTATTCATCTGTAAAGTGGGTATAATAATGCCTATCTCATGGGATTATTGTGAGAACAGAGTAAAATAATATATTTTATTTTAATTGATGAATTTAACTCATTCACATTTATTCCAATTGTATTATCATATCACATATGAAATAAATATCCATGTATCAAAACATTCTATAATTATACAGGCAGTAGGAAAAAATTAAAAGAGAAATATGTATCGAAATGTCTATATCCATATCTGTAGTCATATATATCTATATCTATATTGCTCTTTTATACATATCTATTATATAATTGTGTGGCTGGACTCTTTCTTGCCACATTTGTATTTCCTGTTTCTCAGTCTTTCTTACGTTTCCTTCTTTCCCATGACAGTCCTATCAGTTACCTATGACTCTAAGACTTTGTGATGCCACATTTGTATTTCCTGTTTCTCAGTCTTTCTTACATTTCCTTCTTTCCCATGACAGTCCTATCAGTTACCTATGACTCTAAGATTTTGTGACGTAGCACAATAAACAGTTAGCATCTCATGGTTTCTGTGAGTCAGGAACCTGGAGTGGCTTAGCTGGTGGCTCTGGCTTGGTGTCTTTTGGGGAGTTATAGTCCTGAGACTGGTGGGGCAGTACCCCCTGAAGGCAAGACAGGGGCTGGAGGACCTAGCTCTAAAGGTGGCCCCTTGACTTCCCCCAGGGGACCTCCCCCACAGGACTGCTTGGGTGTCCTCATGACATGGTGACTGGCTTCCCCTGGGGCACAGGCTTCCCCTAAGACTGCAAGACAGAGACGGCAGCGTCTTTAATGACTTGGCCTTGGAAGTCACAAGCTCTTACTTATAAACTTGGAGTCTGGCTACCTCACCTGTCTTGTGTTGGTTTGAGCAGTAATGTATGGAAATCACCTAGCCCAGGCAGTGGGAGAAATTCTAATCCCTGTGATCCCAGCATCCTGCACAGTGACTGGCACAAAGCAGGTCTCAACAATAATCGAGCAGCAGGAAGGGGAACGGGCATAGTGAAGTTGGGCCTCCTCTCCTGGGTGTCACTTCCTAGAGGCCACGGACCAGCAGCTCTTCACCCTCCCACACCCTCCTTCCTTGCTGCCACCAGCCAGGCCTCGACTCAGGCCGGGCTGAGCGGCAGAGAGCCAGGAATCGCTGCCTTCTCTGGGGCACAGAGAAAAGTCTAGAGCAAAAGCATTTTCCAGGCCTGCCTCTCCCTAACTTTACATTGATCAGTAATTAAACACAGCCTCCAATTGCTATAACGTTTGGCAAGGCACTAAGCTTGTGTAAAATCTTGCAGTAAACATCTGCTTTATAAATTGCCTCTCGATGCAGTGCAGTGGAATTCTTGGGGAGTTGGGGAGCAGGAGAAGCAGAGAGCTGGGAGAGGAGGGAGAGGCTAGCGAGGGGGAGACAAAGGAGGGGGGAGAGGGAAGAATGGAAGGAGGAGGGTGGGGAGTGCCCTTCCAGGGAGAAGGGTGGAGCTCATTCCTGGGTGAGTCCTTTACCCTTCAAGGTGGAGACCCAGAATTGAACCCGGGCTGGGGAACCCTTGGTTCTTTGGGGATTTTTGTCAAGAGCTGCACACGAATTACTCCCATGTTGCTTTTTGTTTCCCCAAACCCATAACCTCCCATTCACCTGCCGTTTATATTAGAGGGAGAAACGGAAAGATGGGTTTGCTCTAGCAGCAGCCCCTGTGGGGGCCGAGGCATCTCTCAGGCTGCAGAGGAGGGGGCTGTGGTTTCCCTCCATGGGCCTGAAGCCCACCTCTTCCATGCACACACTGCCTTCTGAGCCAAGTGGGTCCGTGTACCCCACTCTGCTTCCTTCAGGGTCCTGCTTGGGGAGGCCACAAGGAAAGGCCCCTAGGACTGGAGGTCAATGGAACTGAGCCAAGGTTGGGCTCAGCTCATGAGGGACTTTGAGCTGGTGACTTTGCTTTCTGGGCCTCTGTTTCTGCACCTGTAAAATGGGCATAAAGCCACCCTTGGAGGCGTAGGGAGGATTATGGGAGTCACAGAGTGCAGGGAAACCAAGCGAGGAGGGGAGAAGCTCTATAGCCAGACAGGCTTGCAACTTGGGCAAGAGACTTGCTCCCTGAACCTCAAGCTTCTTATCTGAAATGGAAGGAATACCACCTCCCAGAATTCCATGAGGCCTGAACCACTGTGCTGCAGTGGGCACTCAGTACTTGCCAGCTTATGCTGCTACTGTCATTAGGCATGCAGAAAACACTCAACAGATCGAGATGTTCTTCTTTTGCAGGGAGTGAGGGCCTTCGGGCCTACTGGGCACCCCTTGGAGGCCAGTGCTCCACCCTTTGATGCATGTTCTCTGGGCACCCGCCTGGGATCTCAGGTGAAAACAATGATTGAGCTGCGGTTTCTACCACGGGTACCACCGTCTGCCCTCCAGCCTGCCTGCTTGCTCACCCAGGGGTGGAGGAGGTTGAGGACTTCTGGAGTGTGTTTGTGGAGTGGGGAGTGTTGTGGACGGAGCGATAAAGGGGAGGACAGTCTGCTTTCAAACTGCCTGCCTGGAGCCTCTCACAAAACCCCAGGGCTGCTGAGATAAAGTGAGGTCCCACGTGTCACTTGCTGAGCTGGTCGCTCTAATAATGTAGCTATGGGGTCTAGAGTGGCAGCTCACGCCTTTAATGTCAGCACTTTGGGAGGCCAAGGTGGGAGAATCACTTGAGCCCAGAAGTGTGAGACCAGCCTGGGCAACATAGCAAGACCATGTGTCTACAAAAAATAAGTAAATTATCCAGGCGTGGTGGCACGTGCCTGGATTCCCAGC
The DNA here is from genome assembly GCA_027257055.1 of Cephalopachus bancanus. Classification (NCBI taxonomy): domain Eukaryota; kingdom Metazoa; phylum Chordata; class Mammalia; order Primates; family Tarsiidae; genus Cephalopachus; species Cephalopachus bancanus. The sequence goes on from JAPVLO010000477.1 coordinate 118,898, forward strand.
TACTTAAGAGGCCGAGGCAGAAGGATCACCTGAACCCAGGAGGCCCAGGAGGTCGAGGCTGCAGGGAGCTATGATGTGCCATTGCCCTCCAGCCTGGGCGACAGAGTGAGACATTCAATCAAAAAAAAAAAAAAATACTGTTTCTACGATCTAAGCCCCACCTGGGTGGGAGGTAGGGGGTGTCCTTCTGTCTCATTGTGTCCACGCTGATCAGGTGAGATGTGAAGCAAGCAGAGTGGAGCTGCCTCTCTCCTCAACTCCAGATATGCTGCCCAGTGCCCGAGAGCCCGCCATTAGAAACCCACTCCTTAGCACTGAGCATGGATGCTCCAGCCTCTTCAACAACGAAGACAGCCCAGAAGGCGGGTGGAGGCCATCTATCTCACCTTGGCAAGAAATCACTTCCAAAAGGACCTAATCTAAGAGTCAGAGTCCCGTTCAGCCTGGCACCTGGACCCTCGTAAGAACTCAGTAAATATTTGACAAATGAATGAATGTGTGGGTGAATGAAATCTTCCTTCCATCTGGTGCTGGTGCTCCAGACGATACTCACTGCACCACAGTCCTGCCTAACTGTGAACTCTTTCTCAACATGGAGGTCCTGCTTGAAGGGCAGCTGGGTCCATTCCAGAGGACTCCATGCACTGGATCATGGTCTGCGTGTTGAGCTCAAACTCACCTTCCTAAATGGCTTGAGAGGTTCCTTTGTCTCTGCAGCATGGCTCTGAGGACACCTCCAGAAGATCCTGAATCTCAAAGAAGCAACTGCGAGTTGGTTTTGTCAGACATGCCCTGCCATCTCAGGATGTTTGTCAGGGATGCTGACCTAGTAGGTGGAGTTTGATTTGGGTGGGCCTGCCAGCCCTAGGCCGCATGCAGGTACTCTCCCAAGTCAGAATGGAGTAGGATATTAACAAGGGTTCGCCCACACCAGGTGTCAGGCACAAGATGCTCTCACGTGTATCGTGCATTGACTCACTCCTACTCCCAACCCTCCAGTGAGGTGGGTGCTGGGAAACCAAGACTCAGAGAGGTCGAGGAGCCTGCCCCAGGCCCCACAGCTGTGGATCCTCAGCATCTGGGCACCTAAGCCCTCGCTGAACTGCACACAAGCTATTGTTTGGAATGACTTTCCTGCAAGTCAGGATTTTCTTGACACAGGGCAACCAAAACCAAATACAGAAATAAATTGGGGCCAGACACAGTGGCTCATACCTGTAATCCCAGCACTTTGGAAGGCTGAGGTGGGAGGATTGCTTAAGACCAGGAGTTTGAGACCAGCCTGGGAAACATAGAGAGATCTTGTCTCTACAAAATATTTTAAAAATTAGCCAGGTGTGATGGTCCACACCTGTAAGCCCAGCTACTTGGGAGGCTGAGACAAGAGGATCACTTGAACTCAGGAGTTGGAGGCTGCAGTAAGCTGTGGTCACACCACTAAACTCCAGCCTAAGTGACAGAGCAAGATCCTCTCTTTAAAAATAAAGAGAAGCCAGGCTCGGTGGCTCAGCCTGTAATCCCGTGCCTTTGGGAGGCTGAGGTGAGTGGATTGCCTGAGCCCGCGGGTTCGAGACCTGCCTGGGCAGCGAGACCTCATCTCCACAATAAATCAAAAAAAATCAACTGGGCGTGGTAGTGCATGCCTGTAATTCCGGCTACTCGGAAGGCTGAGGCGGAAGGATCGCGGGAGCCCAGCAGGTCGAGGCTGCGGTGGCCGGGAGCGGCCACTGCACTCCAGTCTGGGCGACAGAGTGAGACTCCAACTCAAAAAAAATAAAAAATAAAAAAAAATAAAGAGAAAGACCTAAGCAACACAGTGGGACCTTTTCTTTATAAAAAGTTAAAAAATTAGCTGAGTGGAATGGCGTGTACCTGTAGCTCCAGCTCCTCAGGAGGCTGAAATGGAAAGCTTGCCTAAGCCCAGGAAGTTGATGCTGTGGTGAGCCATGATTGTACCACTGAACTCCAGCCTGGGTGACAGAGTGAGATCCTGGCTCAAAAAACCAAAAGAAAGGAAGGGAAGGAGGGAGGGAGGGAGGAAACTGGATGCAAAATGATACATGTTTGAGATGATACTGAGATATGTTAATCACCCTGACCTGATCACTATAAATTAGATGTATCGAGCCGGGCTCGGTAGCTCAGCCTGTAATCCCATGCCTTTGGGAGGCTGAGGTGAGTGGATTGCCTGAGCCCGTGGGTTCGAGAACCGCCTGGGCAGCGAGACCTCATCTCTACAATAAATCAAAAAAATCAGCCAGGTGTGGTAGTGCATGCTTGTAATCCTGGCTACTCGGAAGGCTGAGGCGGAAGGATCGCCGGAGCCCAGCAGGTAGAGGATGCGGTGGCCAGGAGCGGCCACTGCACTCCAGTCTGGGCCACAGAGTGAGACTCCAACTCAAAATAAATAAATAAAAATAAAATAAATAAATAAATTAGATGTATCGAAGCATCTCTATGTACCCCATAAGTATGTACAACTATTATGCGTCAATTAAGAATAAAATAAAATAAGAAATAAGTCAATGCAAACAGGAAAGAAAGAAATTGGATGTGAAGATGGTAAAAGACAACGGCTGTTAGGTCCAACTCCTGATTTCAAATGTCAATGTTTGTCAAAGCACCTTCCTTGTTTCTCCTAACTGGCTTTATGAATAAATAGGTTCTATCATTTAGCTCTCCTTTGGTTGAAAGTGACAGAAAACCCAACGGACTGGAGCACAAAGGCTGCTGCAACAGAAAACTCCAGATGGAGGCGCTAGCTTCAGGCACCGTGTGATTCGGGGGCATTCCCACAGCCTTGCCAGGGCTCAAGTCTTCGCTGCTTCTCAGGCCCACCTTTGGCAGTATTGGCTTCATCCTTAGCCTTGGAGGATGGTCCCCGACAGATCTAGGTTTCCCCTACCCCCATCCCAGGTTCAAATCCAGGGAGAAAAGAACCTTTCCTCTCTCCACAATTTGCGTGGAAGTGACAAGACTGACTGGTCCTCACTGGTCACAGTCTGGTCCCTGAACCTTTCCCTGAGGCCAGAGGATGCTTTCTGTGTTGGCTTCATGCCCACCTGTGGTGCTGGGATGACACTGGGGAAAGGGACAGTTGCCTCAACAGAAGATCAGAATGTTGTCACCAAAAGAAGGGGACAGGATGCAGGACAGCCAAAGGGCTGCAAACATCTACTGGCTACAAATGTCACACTCTGAATGCTATACAATGCCCTGTTCCTGGTTTACACATGCTGGGCTTCCCCCTTAGATTTCATTTGTCACTGTATTACATTCCCCAAAATCCATGTGAGGACCACTGGTCTACAACATTTTAAGTAGCTTCATAGAGTCTGTCACAGGGATGAGTGTTAACTCACCAACTGGGACGGTGCATGAGGGTTCACCAGCTCCCTCCGCAGAATATTAATCATGATAATGAAGCTACTATTCACTGCATGCTTGCTCTGTGCATTCTATTAATATCCACTTTTTCTGTGGAGGAAATTGATACTCAGAGAGGTTAATTGACTTGTCTAGTGTCACCCAGCTGGTAAAGGAATGATTGAGAACAAGAACCAGATCTGTCTGAAATCAAAGCCTATATATATACATGAGAACATATATATATATATATATATATATATATATATGTCTCCACATATATGACATCAAAGCCTATATATATATGAGGGGGACCTCCCCAGAAAAACAGCACTGTCTTTTGGAGGGTGGGCACCTTGTAGTAGACTCAGAATTTGTTCCTCCAGATCAAATGGTCAACCAAACTTTTTTAAAAAAGTTTAAATTTTTTATTTTAAAGATGTGGGGTACAATTCAGGGTTAGGTATACAAATATTCATTATGCAGATACCCTTGTTGATGAGGTGGGCCCCCCCTTCCCCTGGCAGATTCCCACTACTGCCAATCCCGCTTTCCCGCTCCCCTCCTGGCAGTTTCCCGCTGCTGCCAATCCTTTTCTTATGATATTACAATAATTGTTCAAGGTTCACTTATGAGTGAGAACATATGGTACTCTTTGTTTCTGTGATAGATCACTCAGTATTATAGACTCTAAGTCCATTCAGGTTGCTGTGAAGTTCATGATTTTGTTCTTCTTTATGGCTGCATAACATTCCATCGTGTATATTTACCACAGTTTTTCTTATCCAGCTCTCTTTTGATGGGTAGCACAGTTGGTTCCATGTTCTCGCTACTGTGAAAAATGCCGCAATAAATGTACATGTACAGGTATCTTTTTTATAGAGTAATTTGAGTTCTTCTGGGTATATTCCCAGTAGGGGAATTGTGGGGTCATATGGAAGGTTGATTTTTAGATCTTTTAGGAATCGCCACACTGATTTCCACAGAGGCTGTACTAGTTTACACTCACAGCAACTGTGTAGAAGTGCTCCCTTTAGTAAAAAGCATCCTCTCCAGCATTTGTTGTTTTTTGAGTTATTGATGATGGCCATCCTGACTGGAGTTAGGTGGTATCTCAGTGTAGTTTTAATTTGCATTTCTATGATGACTAGTGAGGCTGAGCATTTTTTCATGTATCTGTTGGCTGCTCATACATCTTCTTTTGAGAACTGTCTATTCAGATCTTTTGTCCACTTTGTAATGGGGCTGTTTGTTTTTTTCTTTTCAGCATGTTTGAGTTCCTTGTAGATCCTAAATGTTAGGCCTTTGTCAGACATACAGTTGGCAAATATTTTTTCCTAGTCTGTGGGCTGTCTTCCTGCCCTCTTGATGATTTCTTTGGCTTTGCAGAAGTTTGTCAGTTTGATGAGGTCCCACTTGTCTATCTTATCTCTTATGGCATGGGCACTTGGGGTTTTGATCAGGAGTTGGTTGCCAGTTCTAATTTCCATGAAGGTGTCTCCTGCATTTTCTAAAGTTCTTCTAGTTTGAGGTTTTATGTTTAGGTCTTTGAGCCATTTAGAGTTGATTTTTGTGTATGGGGGTAAGTAGGGGTCTTGTTTTAGTCTTCTGCATGTGGTCAGCCAGTTTTCCCAGCACCATTTACTGAATAAGTTTTCTTCTCCCCAGTGGTTGGTGGTGGAGGCTTTGAAGATGAATTGGTTAAGAAATTGAAGTTTTGCTTCTGGAATCTCAATCCTGTTCCATTGGTCTCTGTGTCTGTTCTTATACCACTACCAAGCTGTTTTGATTATTGTAGCTTTATAATAAAGTTTAAAGTCTGGGAGTGTGATACCTCCTGCTTTGTTTTGTTGTTGTTGTTGTTGCTGTTTTGGGGGTTTTTTTTTGCTGAAGATTGTTTTGGCCATTCATGGTCGTTTATGTTTCCATATGAATTCCTGTATTGTTGTTTCCAGGTCTGAAAAGAATGCTGCTGGTAATTTGATGGGCATTGTGTTAAATCTGTAGATTGCCTTAGGTAGAATGAATATCTTAACAATGTGGATTCTTCCAATCCATGAGCATGGAATATTTTTCCATTTGTTTGTGTCATCTTTGATTTCTTTGAGCAGTGCTTTGTAGTTTTCATTGTAAAGGTCTTTCACATCTTTAGGAAGATGCCAAGGTATTTCTTTCTTGTGTGTGTGTGGTTATTGTGAATAGGATTGTGCTTTTTATTTGGGTCTCTGTTTATTTATTATTTGTGTATAGAAATGCGATTGTCTTTTGCACATTTATTTTGTACCTGAGACTTTGCCAAAGTCCTTTATTAGTGCAAGGAGGTTTCTGACAGATTCTCTTGGGTTTTTGAGGTATAGAATCATGTCGTCTGCTAAGAGGGATAACTTGACTTCCTCATTTCCTATTTGGATAAACCTGATCTCCTTCTCTTGTCTGATTGCTCTAGCTAGGACTTCCAAAACTATGTTGAACAAGAGGGGTGAGAGTGAGCATCCTTGTCTTGTTCCAGTTTTCAGGGGAAATGGTTCTAATTTTTGTCTGTTTAATAGTATGCTGGCTGTGGGTTTCTCATAGAAGGCTCTTACTATTTTAAGGTATGTTCCATCTATGCCTAGATGTTCGAGACTTTTTATCAAGAAGGGGTGCTGGATTTTATCAAAAGCTTTTTCCACATCTAATGATATAATCATGTGGTTTTTGTTTTTACTTCTGTTGATGTATCTAATTAGTTTTATGGTCTTATGAATGTTGAACCAGCCCTGCATCCCAGGAATGAAGCCTACTTGGTCATGGTGGATGATTTTTGAGATGTGTTGTTGAATCTGGTTTGCTACGATCTTGTTCAGAATTTCAGCATCTATATTTATCAAGGATATTGGCTTGTAGTTCTTTTTCTTTATTGGATCTTTACCTGGTTTGGGTATCAATGTGATGTTAGCTTCATAAAATGATTTGGGGAGAGTTCCATCTTTCTCAATCACCTGGAATACTTTCAATAGGATTGGTATCAGTTCCTCCTTATATGTTTTGTAGAATTCTGCTAGAAAACCATCTGGCCCAGGGCTTTTTTTGTAGGTAGTTTTTTTTATGACATAGTCAATTTTCTGGATTGTTATTGGTCTATTTAGGGTCTTGATTTCTTCTTGTTTCAATCTGGGGAGGTTGTGTGACGTCAGAAAATCCTCCATTTCCTTTAGGTTTTCAAGTTTGTTTCCATACTAGTGTACATAGTAGTCTCTGATAATATTTTGTATTTCTTCAGGATCAGTTGTGACTTCATCTTTTGTGTTTCTGGTTGTGTTTATTTGGGCTTTTTTCCTCTTTTTCATGATCAGTCTAGCTAGGGGACCATCAATCTTGTTTATCTTTTCAAAGAACCAGCTTTTTGTTTCATTGATTTTTTTGTATTATCTTTTTGTCTTCTATGTCCCGGATTTTGGCTTTTATTTTGGTGATCTGGATTCTTCTGCTGAAGTTAGGATTTTGGTGATCTTGCTTTTCCAGCTTCCTTAGGTGACTTGTTAGGCTGTTAACGTGTGATCTTTCCATTTTCTTCATGTGTGTTTGTAGCGATATGAATTCCCCTCTTACTACTGTTTTCATGGCATCCCAGAGGTTTTGGAAAGATGCTTCTCCATTTTCATTTGTTTCTAGATGTCCTTTAATCTCTGTTTTGATTTCCATGTTGACCCAGGAGTTGTTTAACATCATGCTGTTTAGTGTCCATGTCTTTGTGGGTTTGGGGGGATCTTTGTTGGTGTTGATATTTATTTTTATTCTGCTGTGGTCTGAGAAGGTGCATGGCAGAATTTCAATCTTATGAAATTTGTTTATGCTTGATTTATGGCTGAGGATGTGATTGATCTTGGAATACATTCCATGTGGTGATGAGTAGAGTGTATATTCTGTGGTCATTGAGTGGAGTGTTCTATAGTTATCAATTAAGTCCATTTGGTCAAGAGTCACATTGCGGTTCCAGATCTCCTTACTGATTTTTTATCTTGATGATCTGTCTAGGGTTGTGAGTGGGATATTACAGTCCTCAGTTATGATAGTGTTAGAGTCAATGTCTTTTTTAAGTTTGCCTAGAAGATGCTTTATGAAAGTTGGTGCTCCTATATTGGGTGCATATATATTTAGGATGGATATTTCTTGTTGATGGAGTGAACCTTTTATCATTATGTAGTGACCTTCTGTATCTTTTTAAATTTTTTGATAGCTTAAAGGGCATTTTGTCTGATATTAAGATTGCTAATCCTGCTTTCTTTTGTGTTCCATTTGCCTGAAATTTTGTTTCCCATCCTCTTACTTTGAGTCTGTGAGTGTCTTTTCTGGTGAGATGAGTCTCTTGAAGACAATATATTGTTGCCTCATGATATTTTATCCATTTTGCCATTCTACGTCTTTTCAGTGGTGCATTTAGTCCATTCACATTCAGGCTAATTATTGAAATGTCAGAGTTTTTTCCTGGAATGAGGTTCTTATAGAGTTGTTGTTGCTGTTTGTTTGTCTTTCTTTTGATTTTTGGGTTGATTCATGTGTGTTTTCAATCTTTTTCCTGCACTCTTGTGAAGAACATTGTCATTCTTTCCCCCCTTTCTTCTGTGTTCAATACTTTAAATGTTTCTTGTAGAGCTGGTCTGGAGACAGCATAAGATCTTAGGGATTGAATGTCTGGAAAATATTTTACTTCTCCCTCACTGATGAAGCTTAGCTTAGCTGGGTAGGTTATTCTTGGTTGAAGTTGTTTATCTTTGAGAACTTTGAAGACTGGGTTCCAAGCTCTCCTAGCCTGAAGTGTTTCTGTAGATAAATCTGCTGCTATTCTAATTGGTCTTCCCTGGTAGGTAGTCTGACCTTTTTCTCTTGCTGCCTTTAGGATTTTTCTTTTATACCTGCTTTGTATAGGTGAATTATTATGTGTCTGGGAGATGGTCTTCTCATTTGTTGTCTTGCTGGGGTTCTCTGAATCTTTTGTGTTGAATGGACACATTGCTGATGAGATGAGAGAAGTTTTCCTGGATAATTTCTTGGAGTGTTTGTTTCAGAGTGGTCTTGGTCTCTCTGCCTCAGGAAGTCCAATTACTCTTAGGTTCAACCTCTTGAAATAATCGCTCATCTCTTGAAGGCTTTGCTCTGTCTTTTAAAGCTTCTTTTCTATGTTTTGGACAGTTTGGGTTAGTTCCATATTTTGGTCCTCAAGTTCTGAGATTCTTTCTTCTGCTTGGCTAATTCTGCTTTCCATGCTCATTAGTTTGTTATTTATTTCATTCACAGTGTTTTTTAACTGCTGTTATCTCAGTTATCAACTCCTTCATTCTTTCCTCTTGTCTCTCCTCAATTCTATTTATTCTCTCTATTAATGTCTTGATATCTGGGTTTGTGGTTTGAGACCAGTCATTCTGGAGGCTCTTCATTGTTTATGTTCTGAAATCTGTATTCTCAGTGTCGGCCTTCCAGGGGTCTTTGTGAGACCCAAATTCTTATTTTGGTTTTTCTTCATTTGTGTAGATTTTCCTCCCCCTTCCCCCACTTTTTCCCCTCTTCTTTAATTCTGTTGTTCAGGGTTGGGGGGTTGTTTTTACCTCTGTTTGCTCATTCTCCTATTCTTCCTTTTGCAGATACTCTGGCTTTGTTCACTTCTGAAACTGGTCTGTGGGTTGGGTCTGTACTTTTTTCAGTTTTGAGATTTAATTGAGGGGGGAGTTGTGATTCAGAATCTATCTGCAGATCCCAGTATCCACTGATAGGTGTGTGGGCACCCTGGAACCCACCTCCCATTGCCTTACAATCTGTCCATGCAGTGGGGGTATAGGTTAGCTCCCTGAAAGCAAAATGAGGCAAGAAAAAGAATGGAAAAAGGAAGAGGGGGGGCAAGAGGAAGGTGGAGAGAAAGAAGAGTAAGAGGGAAAACAGACAAACATACTGACTAACAAATGAAAAGAGACACAATGACAGAAAAGAGTAAAAAAAGCTAAAACATACAGACAATCTTACAAACACACAAACAGACAAAAACCTCCCTATTGATGTACTCTTCCCATACACAAACAGGAAGTCTAAAAAAAATCAAAATAGCAAACAAAGCAAGTACGAAAACATTATCGAAAATGGAAAGAGAACAAAACTAAAACAAAACAAACAAAAATGAGCAACACACACACACACACACACACACACACACACACACACACACACACAAACAAGGGACCAAAGTCGCTCTGAGGTCATTCCTGTAAGTCCAGCTTCCTTTCAACTCGAGTCTCCAGCCCCTCCCCTCTGCTCTCAGCGCAGGCTGATAGGGCTGCTCTAAGCTTGGGTCAGATGCCCCAGGCCAACTGCAGGAGGAAGGTGGATCAGATCTGGACTCACCCAGCTTGCCGCCTGTCAAGTCTCCCACTCAGATCTGACGTGTCTGTGTCTGATCCAGCGTGGGGGAGGGGCTTCTATCTCTCTGAGTTCCATGAGATGACCTTAGGTCCCAAGTTGGAGGCTGGGTGGAGCTGGGCAGGGCAATGCAGGTCTCCGCCTGATCACAGAGAGTCTTTATGAACACTCACTTTTGCAGAGACTCTCATAGTCCGACCTGTCCCGTCGCCATCTTGCTGGAAGTCCTCCAACCAAACTTTTTATCTGGAAGTTTTGAGGTTTCATCACAGTTTGCATCCGAGTTGTAGCAAACAGCTGACTGGTTCTTCCACCATGACAATGCACCTGCCCACTCTGCGCTGAGTGTTCAACAGTTTTTGACTAAACACAGCATGACCGCTGTGCCCTATCCTCTCTATTTATCAGCTCTCACCCGAGTGACTTTTTTTGCTTCCCCAGATGAAAAAAGTCCTCAACGGGAAATGTTTTGCTGATGTGGAAGAGGTAAACAAAAAACGGCAGAAGCAATAAAAGACATCAAAAGTGACACGTTCAAAAACTGACAAAATCTTGAACTTCACAGCAACTCGGATGGACTTGGAGTCTGTAATACTGAGTGACCTATTACAGAAACAAAGAACTGAGTGACACATGTTCTCACTCATAAGTGGACCTTGAACAATTATCATAATACCATAAGAAAAGGATTGTCAGTAGTGGGATTCTGCCAGGGGAAGGGGGACACACCTCATCAGCAAGGGTACCTGCATAATGACACTTGTATACTTAACCCTAAATTGTACCCAACATCTTTAAAACAAAAAATTTAAAAAAAAATTTTTTTAATGTGGGAAGAGAATTAAAAGTTATTTTTTCATTAAAAAAACTGTTTCCAGCAGTGGAAAAAGCATCTTTATAGGTGTATTGCATCAAAAGGAGATTACTTTGAAGGTGACAAGTTTAAACATGTAGGAATAAATACACAATTTTTATCAATAAATTCTGGGATTTGGGGATTCCCATACACACACACACACACACACACACACACACACACACATTTATATATATGAACATATATACAGTATATATGTTTAACTATATTTTTATATTTACAGACATAACGGTGGTTGTAAAAAATTAAAACCATAGAGAGGGTTATAGGATATAAAGGAAAAAAATTAAAACACACCTCTCAAGTTAACATTTTTAAATATTTAAACTTTTAAATTATGAAAGTAATACCGCACACAGTAAAAAGTAAAACGCTCACAAAAGTGAATGAATTGAAGGTCAGAAGATGCTCCCCACCCCCAGTTCTGCAGTCTCATTCCCCAGAGAGTACCATTGTGAGCAGATTTGAAATGATGTCTGTGTAACTCTTTTTACATACTTTTATGTGTGTGTCAAGCACATATATGCTTTCTTTTATGTAAATGTAGCACATTCTAAATTGTCCTATAATTTGCTTTTTTCACTCAGTCTTTTCTCATGTCTGTTCTCTACTGGGCCCCACAAAACAGTCTCATTCTTTGTCCTAGCTGCACAGTACTCCACAAAAAGGGAACGATATATATGATGGACATCCTTGTACTTTTCTCCTTGCCCATTTGGATGCAAAGAGCCAACTGCTAGGTGGTAACCATCTGCGACACTGCCCTCCATGGCTTGGCCACACTCCTCTGCCAGGTTTGGGTTTCCCACCAATCTCTGCTTTGGGAAGGCCCCTGGACCAGCCCTGACCACTTGGGGGACTTGAAGGGGACTCCCAGCCTCACCTTCCAGCCAGTCTCTCCTGAAGGCCCAGCTTAGAGCTCTCAGTATCACTCCATGATGAGATAATTTACATTTTCTGTTATTTTTCTTTTTTGGTAGAAAGGAGGCACTTAAAGTGAAATATATCTCTCTGCACTGTTAACAAGGAGTCATAGAAGCAAACTGTTCACCTTATCTGTCGTGGGTGCCTTTGAAAAATCAATAGCACACAGAGGAGCCCTGCTCCTTGTCTGATGGTGTTTGGTGGTGTGGACAGGGCCCTCATACATGCAGCTGGGAGCGTGGGGGTCTGCAAACACGCAGCCCCTGGGCCCAGGTGACAGCCCAGGTAAAAGGCAACACAGAAGACCTGTCATTTGGTGCAGAAAAAGTTGCCCGGTCCTAAATTCTGACTACTTTCTTCCCCCAAGCCACCCGTGAGAGTATAGCTTGAAAGCCACCTCTTCTGAGAAGCCCTCCCAGATTGAGGTTTTCATTCATTCTTTCATTCAACAAACACACAGAGGCCACTGCTATATGGCAGACCTAGAATAGGCATGCAGAGATGACCCAATCATAGCCCCTGCTTGCCACAGTGGAGGAGACAGGTAGACAGAAACTTATCACACAGGGTGAAGTATACTTCACAGGGGGTGCCTGGGGCCTGTGAGGCCTAGACCAGCCTGAGAGGCATGGGCCCTCAGACAAGCCTCCCTAGAGGGCTCAGAGCCCAGGGAGCATGGGGGTCAGCCAGAAGGATCCAGGAGGAAAGTCACACCATGCAGCAGGAACAGCATGTGCAAAGGCCCAGAGGCAAGGGAAGAAAGGCAGGAGGGTTGGGAGTGTTTGATGTTCATTCTGGTGGGTGGAGCCCCTGGTCAGAGAGGAGATGGGACGGGAAGATGGGTAGTGGCTGGCCATGGAGGGTCCTGCACATCCCATGGAAGACTGAGGATCTAATGGGGACAGACACCTCTGGACGGTGGTATTGGGGTGGGTTTTGCTTTCTTCTTTGACATTATCTCTAATTTCTTAATTTTTCTACAGTGAATTGTGTGTTATCTTTGTAATAAAAGTGTGTATGGAACAATAAAGCTACTGCAGAAGAAGAAAAGGAGAATGAGGAGAAGTAATAAAATAGCGGTGGTCATGGTGGCAACAGTAGGAGTAGTACTGGTAGTTGTAGCAATAGTAGTAACAGTGGTAGTGATCAGTTACAACAGTGATAGCAATAGTAGCAACAGTGGTGGTAATAGTACTAACAGTGGTGGTAGCAACAATAGCATTGTGGTAGCAATAGCAATTGTGGTAGTAATAGCAGTGGTAGTAATAGTGATAATTGTGGCACTAACAGTGGTAGCAATAATAGTAATTGTGGTAGTAATAGTGGTAGTAGTAATGGTGGTAATCGTGGTAGTAACAGTGGTGGCAGAAATAGTGGGAACAGTTAGAACTCCACTTTGCAGGCAGAAGGAGACGCCAGAAAGCAGAGAAGGACAAGAGTCTGAGTTCCAGGCAGACTAAGGCAGGTGACCAGCATGGAGGCAGGGTTGAGAGTGACCTGTCCTGACTCTGCGAGGTGCTGGACCCCAGTTCTGGAGACCATCTCCTGTTAGACGATTCATTCGGAAGAAGTGGTCTGTTTCCAAAATCTTCCACCATCCCATCGGCTCATTGGGATCTGGACTCTGCAGCAGGTCAGCTTCCATCACGGCTGCTGAGTGGACAGAGTGAGGGTCTAGAGGGACAGACCTCTCCCCATCACTCTCCCATCACTCTCTCAACACTCATGGAAATATGACTGACTGTCCCTTTCCTCAACTCTTAGATCCTTAACAGTCAAAATTATTTTCTTCTTTCTATTTGTTGTTCTCTCCATCTGCTTACTCCTCACCTATCATCCATCCTTCCATAAATTCACCCATCACCCATCCATCTATCCATCCATCCATCCACTGGCCATTCATCGATCCATTCATCTACCCATCCATTCTTCAATTTTAAATTTTGTAATGGAAGGATTCCTTGGTTGAAGCTCACCAAATGTTAATTTCTAGGTGGTGAAATTTTGATTGATCTTTTTGTCCTAATTTCATTCCATACTGCTTGAATTTTTACATCACATATTCATCATTTGTATTTTTATAAAAACAGTACATTCATAGAAACAAACAAGTATACCAAAATAGGAAGCACACCCAAGATGTTTTCCTGGTGAAAGCCAGCCACTATGTAAGTCTAATGACTCCGAGATGGCCATGGTGTGAGGAAGCCCAATGCTAGCTCAGTGGAGAAGCTATGTGGAGCTAGCTTGAGATGTCTCAGTCATTAAGCCAGCTGTCGTCAGACACACAGGTGCAAGAGCCATCCAGGACATTTCAGCCCCAGAATATGCAACTTGGAGAAGAACCAAGAAAACCCATTTCACAGTCAGCACTGGGACCCTGACATATTTCTAGCCATTCAAGACACTCCATATTAGAGCCAAGTTATCATGGAGCACAAACAACTCCCGGTGTGCCTTGTATAAATTCCCAGCCCACAAAATGGTGACTGTAATAAAAGAACTGTTATTTGGACACAAACACCACAGCTAAGATTGAATTTGAATCCAAGCTCTGCATTGTTTTATGTGTGACCCTGGGCAAGTCCCTTCACTTTTCTGGTCTGTCTATTGCTGGAATTGGAGCTAGAGGGTAGTAGGTGACCAAATTGGTGCTTTCTCCTGGTTTCTCTCCCCTTGTATTGAAAAGGTTGAAAAGGCAGTACAAAGAGGAGGTGCCAGTCTGGGCTATGAAGTCAGAGTCCCAAGTTCAAGTCTTGGCTCTCACAGGTATGAACATGTGACCTTGACTCTGCATTTGAGGATTGTTTTTTTTTTCTCCTCCAGTTTTGCTTTTATATCTTATTAGAAAAATTATTGGAGAGAGAAGATGGCTAGAGAAAAGTCAAGCAGACAGACAGGATCAGTACCCCAGTAACAATGTAGTGAACTTCCAGCAGGACTTCAGACTCATACACTCCCATTGGTAAACAAGTTCCCTGCGAGTCACGCAATCTAGAGCTTAAATATTCACTGCAAGGATAGAAAAACAACCAATCAGCTCACCACTAGGCCCCTACCTCCTGCCGATTGGTCCTCAGTACTGACCAATCAGAACATCTAGTGCTGACCAATCCGCTCACAGCTAGTGCTAGCCAATCAGTTCAGTCTTAGGGCTATATAAGTGCTGGGTTTCAGCACCTAGTCGGCAACACTATTGTTGTCGGTGGGAGCTTTATTTGGTCCCTCAGTAAATCTTGTTTTCTTTCGACTGACTTGAGGAGCTGCAGAAGATAGCGGGAGCTGAAGAGTCGTGCACTTCTAGAGGCTGGCTTTCCTATTGAGAGTGTTGGCTGAACTTGGAGAATTGGTGGAAGTAAGGCTGAACTCTGAGGTTGAAACTTTTTTGGGGCTGCAACACTTTCAGGACTTGGCTTACCAGCCCGTTAGAGGTGGTAGAGCTGTGTACCCTACAGGAACCAGTGGAAGTGGGACAGTTGCTGGGAAGAAGACGAGGATCCGAAGCTGAGACACTTTTGGGGGCTGCAACACTCTCAGGGCTTGATTTTTCAGCCCATTAGAACCAACGCTTTTGGGGCTGGGCTGACCTACCTGTTGGGCTGATCCTTTGTGGGGCTCAACTTGCTGGCTCATTGTCCTCGGAGAGCTGCTGGAAGAAAGTGACAGTCCGAAGCTGAGACTTAGAAGGCGGCAGCACTCAGGACTTGGCTTGTCTTTAGAGCCAAGCACTTTTGGGGCTACACTTGCCTGCCCATAGGGGCTGGCACTCTCAAGGGCCTTGGCTGGTCAACACAGTGAGCCTGACGCCATTGAAGTTCAGGATGAGCTGAAAAATGTAAAGGTGGCTACAAACAATTGTGGTTAACCTTGCACAATTTGTATTGTGGGTTTCAAGTATTTCAGATGGCCCAGACTCATTTGTCAGTGTGAAAGTTTCATAGGTTTTACTGTTCTGGGAGGCTGTGGGAAAAGAATTGCTCAAGCCCAAGATTTGGAGACAGCCTGTGCAAGACAGTAAGATCTTGTCTCTATAAAAAATAGCTAGGTGTGGTGATAAACACTTGTAGTCCCAGCTATTGGGAGGTTGACCTGGAAGGATTGTATGAGCTGGGGTGGTTTGGGCTGTGGTAAACATGATCAAGCCACTGCACTCTAGTCTGCAAATTTGGGGGGAGCAAAAGTTTTCTTTCCAAGCTTTTTGAGTGGAACCCGTCACTTGGGTCACTTTTGGCTGCTGTGGTCTTTACCTGCTTGGGCTCCGGCAGTCCTCTCTTAGCCATCCAAGTAGCTGAAACATATCTGGCTAGTCTTTTGACTTCCTGTAGTGCCAAGGTCTAGTCAGTTTGCCCCTGGACTCCTGTGATCCTCTTGCTTCCAAAGAGCTGGGATTACAGGCTTGAGCCACTGCCTGGTTCCTGGTCAGACCTTAAGCCTAGTATTCCCCACCTGCCCTTAAACCCGCAGGGTGAGTCCCTGGGAACAGGAGCCATCAGTAGATGTTCCTGCTGTGAGTGGTGGCATGGGTGAAGATCTTGGCAGGGTGGTGGTCTGCAACCCAAGTACATGCACCCACAGACACACATGCCACTCAGACTGGCCTGATTAAAATCAGAAGGGTGAGCAAAAGCCAGGTTAAACGTGTGCTGATTATGCCAACTTTTGTACTCTGGTTTACTTCTCATAAATAAAACAGCTCTATTTACCAGCCCCCAACAGGTGCACACGCTTCTTGGGGGGTGATATTATATGCAAATTAGAAACAACTAGGGGGAGAAGTAATCACCTGTTTATCAGATGAAGTGTGGATCAGGTGGAAAATCATAACTCAGGACAATAGTGCCATATCTGTTTGCAGGAAGCTGACACCCACTTGCGGTCCCCTGGACAAATGGAACTCTGGCTGGGCTGGGGCATCCCAGAACTGGGACTTACTGATCCTGCCTTGCCAGGTCAGCCAGGGGATCCCTCTGCTCTGCCCAGAAACCTTTGCAGGGTCACTGGGGGAGGAGAAAACAGACATCATGACACAGCAGGACAGAGATAAGCTGTCACCTGCCGCCTGCCTGCCCTTGGGCAGCTGTTCACAGGAAAGACAGCCGCAGGCAGACCTGGCGCGAGCGCAGGCCCTGCTGCTCCTAGCTGTGTGACCTTGAGTGTCTGCACTTTTCTGGGCCTTCCCTTTTTCATCTGCAAAATGAAGACACTCCCCAGTTTCAGTCTCTTTGGAGAGTGTCAGAACAGGAGGAGACTTAGGTGTGGCTGGAGGAAGCAAGGAATCTGGAGCCCCCATACCCTTCACTCTTCACCCTGCCCTCCCTCCACCCCCCACCCATGGGGACCCTGCCATTCTGATTGCCAGGCTCTTAGCATTGAGCCCTGTTACCCAGGAAGTGTGCGCTACATGCGAGGTCACTGAAGCCATCACTTGGGTCTCACCATCCTTCAAAACTGGTCATCTTGAGAGATCTGTTCTCCGCTCTGCAGAAAGGGGCCTTCCCAGTGTTCCAATCCCGTCATCACATTGCTCCCAGTTCAGGAGCCTGCCGTAGTTTCTCAGTGTCCTCCAGACAAGAAATCCACACCTGTGCACCCCCCAACCCGTGCCCTGTGAGGACCCCCCAAGTCTGGGCCCAGCCAATCCCACTAGCCTGGCAGCTGCCTCCTTCACCACACTCCAGCCTCCTTGGTCTGCTTCAGTTACTTAAGCATGCCAAGCTAATTCCTGCCTTGGGCCTTTGCCTTTGCTGTTCTCTCTGCCAGGAGCCTTCTGCCCCTGCCTCCCTTTGGGTGACTCCGTTTAAATGTCACCTCCCCAGGGAAACTGCTCCATCTAAACCGGGTATCCTGCCTGCTGTTGCCTTCTCTCGGAACCTTGTCAGTTTCCTTCATGACACAGATCACAATTTGTCTTAATGCGATATATCTGAGCCTGCTGGATTGCGGCTGTCTGGCTAGCAGATAGTAAGCTCCAGGGAGCAGGACTGGGTGTGTTTTGCTCCCCACGGTGGCCCTGGTGAGCTGGTACATGAGTACTTAGGAATGAGTGGTTGGCTGCCCTGGACACTGCCAGGGAGGCCCTGGGGGCAAGGTGGCCAGGGCACAGGGGTGCTCTGGGCTGGAGAGTGTGTGCCCCAGAGGGGAGGGGGCTGGACACTTGGCTTTGTGCCTCTCTCCCCGGCTCCCTGCCAACTGCAGGGTCTCCCAAGGGATGTTTTCCTGCCTTTCCCTAATGGCCTGACATAGAAGGTCCCAATGACAAACCTCCCTCTGATAAAAGATGCAAAACTAACATCTGGCGGTTAATTAATAAAGAGCAGCGGTGTCTGGCTGGGGCACGCGGTGTGCTGACGCCAGCATCTTCTTCCCCCACTCCAAGAGATGCTGACGCTGTCTGAAAAATGGGGGGAAAACATCGATTTGGAGCAGGCCCTGCTGACGAGGCTCCGAGGGTGGGTCACCTCCCTGTGCTCCCTTCAGGGGCCAATGGGACCCTCCACTAGAGGTGTATAGAATTTCATTCCCTGAGGCCCTGTCAAGGGCTGTGTCCTGGCTCCCAATCATTCTTCCCAGAAGCCCCGGGAGGCGAATAGGCCTTTTCCCACTAGGTGCAAGGAAACCGAGGTCAGCAGCCAGTCCCAAAGCTGAGGGCCTCCTTCTCCAGGAAGCAGAGGCGCTGGGCCGTGCCAGCTGGAGAGTCACTGGGGCAGAAAACATTGATCTTATGAACACCATTAGGCATGTGTTCAGCACCTACTGTATGTCCGGCCTCCAGAAAGAGCCAGACTGAGGGATGTGGGAGACTGACTCAGAGCCGCGTGTGTCTGAACCCTACTTCTTTTCCAGCTCTTTGTGGGATTGTGAGAGGTCTCACCTGCAAACAGAGCACCAAAGGGATCCCCCCCTCCAAAGTGTGGCAAAGAAAAGGCAAGGTGCTGGCCACAGACTGAGGTGTGGGTGCTCCCTGGAGTTCTGCTAATAATCTTGGGCTTCAGGTAGCCTTGGGTTCAAACCTTCATCTCACGGTTTTGGGTTGTGCGAACTAGTGACTTCACATCCCTGGGCCTCAGTTTGCCCATCACCGCTCAGGTGATTGTTATGACAACTAAATGGTTTAAAGTGCTTCGCACAAGGCCCAGTGCTGGATAAAAGCTGGCAGATGTTGTTGAGCTAAGACGGGTGCTTTTGTCTTATTCCTGTGGTTACCATCCTGTATCACGTGCTCCTGATCACATGTGATTCGCTTGCTTGGGAGTCTCCTTTCCCTACAGAGCCCAGCCTGTGCTCCGTGGTCCAGGACTTCGCCAGCTTGTGTTGGAGGGGCGGCCAGGCCATCTGCCATGGGAGGGGGTGGGGCGCCAGCCAGCACAGGGTCCCTCGGTATAATTGAATTGTTACCGACCTGCCCTTGTGACTCGTCCACAGACATGATAACGCTCCCAGGGGCTGAGCTGGCGCCACCTTGGAGACCTACCGGCACCCCAGAGGGCGGCCAGGACAGGCTAAGAGTCGGGCCTCGCGGGGGAGCATAAGATGTGTGTGTCTGGGGTCCTGGGCTTTGTCGCTGGCTGCTGTGCCATCTTGGCCAAGTCCCTTATGCCCTCTGGGACTCAGTCTCCATCTCCTGAGTCAGCTCCTATGGCTGTGACAGGAACAGATCAGGGGAGGATGAGGAGAGAGAAGGGGGCGCAGCCTGGGGCTCATTTGAGACCTCTTCCCCCCCACCCCCAACCCCAGCCATCTCCTCCTGTGCCTGCTCTCAGTCCCGTCTCCCAACATCCTTCCCTGACATCAGCAGGCACCCATGAAGCTCCAGCCTGCCAAGCCGATCCTTGCATCTACCCCATTTTTCGGCTGGGCAAACCAAGGCTCTGGGAAGCAAGGTAAGATGACATGCCCAGGGGCTACAGCCGGGAAGTCTGTCCCGAACTCGAGCCCAAGTCTGCCTGACTTTGGAACCCAGCTACGTAGCCTCTCTACCTCATCCTCCCCTCGGTGTGGAACAGAAGCGGGGGAGACCCTCCCCGGACCCCTGGTTCCCCAGGCACCTCTCTCCTCCTGCACCCCCCCTGCCTGGGGCGATCAGTCTATTCAGATATGATTTGGGATTCTAATGAATGGAATGATTTGGCATTTAAATAATTATCCACTCTCTAACTGTTAGCGCTGCTGAGAAGGGAGAAATTTCCGCATCTTCTTTATGAATATGGTTTCTTCCCCCTCCTGGGTGGAGGCTTCCCAGCCCACCCCCACTCTGCGCCTCTTCTCGTTAATGCCTTTCCCGCACTCGTTTCCAGGGGAGCCCCCAGCCCCTGAGTGCCTATTAACAACTTTCCCTTCCGCTATCGGTGCCCGTCACGCCCCTTTTTATCTTTACGTTTCAATATCATTACAAATCCTAGTGTTATTCAAATTGCATCAATTATTCAATTTCTCCTTCCCGAGTGGAGGCAGTGGCTTCCCAGTGGCTGCGCAGGAGAAAGCAAAGGCCTTTCAGGGAGAGTTTCAAATTCATGGGGGATTCAGCTCTGTTCCATTAACCTGGGCTTTTTGGCTCCCACAAACCTTGGAACTGATTAAAGCACACACATGTACGTGCGTGCACTCGCGCGTGCACGTGCACACACACATTTCCACTTGGTTTAGGAGGCAAAATGCTTTACTGCTCTGTGATATTCATTCGCTGAACGTTTATTGTGTTCCTGCTGTAAGACTGGAGCCACTGTTTATTGAGTATTTACTGTATGCCAGACTCTGCTCCAAACTCTCTACGGAAGATGACTTCTTTTTTTCTTTCCTTTCTTTTTGGAGAAAGGGTCTTGCTCTGTTGGAAGACGCTTTCTTGCTCAGGCTGGAATGCAGTGGTGTGGTCACAGCTCACTGTAACCTCGAACTCCTGGGCTTGAGAGATTCTCTTGCCTCAGCCTCCTGAGTACCTGGCTCTACAGGCAGTGTGCCACTGTGTCAGGCCCTGGAAGAAACCTGGAATCTTCAAGGCAACCGGACGAGGTAGTTTTATTATTGCCACTCCTCCCTCCCTGCTTTACCCATGAGGCAGAGAAAGGTAAGGTCTCTGGCCCGAGGCTGCACAGGGTGAAGCCCGGTTTTGTCTTCAGTACCTAAACCCTTGAACCATTACACCACCAACTATGGTTATAGGTTTGGGCCACCCTAATGAGTAGCTGGAGAAGGGGCTGGAAGCATGGAAGGAAAGAGAATCAGCACCTGAACTTCCCCACAGGCTCATATTTGAAGACTCATATTGCTTCCATCTTGTTATCGAGAAATCTTTTCTTCCCCCTAAGCAATGTGTAATTTCTTACCATATAGTCTCTAGGAGTCATGTAATGACCACATTTCTCTTTTTGCTTTGGCTTCCAGGAAGCTCTGAGCCCCCGTACAGCCCACTGCTTGAAATCGTACAGGACCTTACCCCACTGTCCTGCCCTCCAGTTCTCCTCATCAGGATATTTCCTGCTTTGGCATTGCCATGTACCTTTGTAATCCACTTCTAAGCTTTTTCGAAAATGCAGTCAGATGTAGGTACCTTTTTTAAAAGACATTTTTTTTTAGTTGGAGTCTCATTTTTTCACTGGAGTACAGTGGCATGCTTACAGCCACTGAAGCCTCGAACTGGTGGGCTCAGGTGATCCTTCCACCTCTGCCTTGCAAGTAGCTGGAAATACAGGCATGCACCACCATGCCCAGCTAATTGATTTATTGTAGAAACAAGGTCTCAACAAGTTGCCCAGGCTGGACTTGAACCCCTGGGCTCAGGCAATCCTCTTGCCTCGGCCTCCCAGAGTGCCGGGATTAAAAATTTAAGCCACCACGCCTGGCCTAAAAAAGACTTTAAGCATTCATTATGAACTCTGCATTTTACACAAGTTCTCATCTAACTTTAGCAAGAGTGCTTTACAGATGATAAAACCGAGGCCCAGAGAAGCTAAGCAAGTTGCCTGAGGATGCGTAGTAAGTGAAAGAACCAAAGGAACAGTGTGTGGGCCTCCAACACCCTCCTCTTTCCATGACCCAGGGGATATGAAATGTGAGAAAGTGTGGTCCTGCCCCAGGCTCCGCCAACCCTGCCGTAAGCCTTGGTCTGGCAGAAATGTGTCATGAAAACAGCCACTGACCTCGAGTAGCCAGACATGGGTCCCAGCACCTTGTTGTGCGGCCTTCCTCTCCTCGGGCCTCAATTTCCCCACTGGGCATTGTCGTGCTGACTTCCGCGGCCCCATCCTGCTCTGACCTCATGGTACCCCTCTTCTGCCTGTTGTACCAGAATGCCCATCGTCATCTGAGCCTGGTCCCGCTCTGAGTCACAGCATCCCTGAGGCAGGTGCAGGCCCTGGGGACGTTGTGTCATCTGGCTCCCATGGCTTTCTGATGCCACAGACAGGAGGAGGGAGCAGTGGCAGCCGTGGTGAAAAGCTGTAATGTGCCTCCTGCACCAGCCACCTGCGTGCCTCGTGATCCTGGTCACCCGGGCAGGCAGGAGGAGAGCTGGGGGTGCGGGGGAGAGGCTCCCCTCTGAGTGGGGAGGGTTCTTGACCCGGAGGGTTCTGGGTCTCAGGTCCTAGGTCGCAGCCTGGCATAAGAAAGTCTGAGTACCAAGTAGGGAGGTGGAGGCAGAGAGAGAGAGAGGCGAGAGTGGCTTCTGAGACTGGAGGCAGAGAGAGACTTTCCAAGGGAAGGGATGCCATTTATTAAGCACCTACTGAATGCATTGCCTTCCACCAGAAACTGCGATCTGGCGGTCCACAGATGAAATGTCTTAGGGCTGTCTCTGAAGTCACTCTACCAGGCAATGTCGAACCCCCATTTCCACTGGGTGGCCAAGCGTGGCTACCCCTTGAGGTGGGCACAGTCCCCACCCAGCCCTCTTGTCTCCTTGGTTGGTGAGTCCTCAGGCTCTGTGCCAGCACTTTTTTTCCCCCAGGGACAGGGTCTCACTGTCACCCAGGCTGGAGTGCAGTGGTGTGATCATAGCTCACTGCAGGTTTGAACTCTTGAGCTCAAGTGATCCTCCTGAGTAGCTGGGCGTACAGGCACATGCCACCATGTCCAGCTAATTAAAAAAAAATTTTTTTTGTAGAGATAAGGCTTCGCTGGTCTCCAACTCCTGGTCTCAAGTGATCCTCCCCACCCCAGCCTAACAATGTGCTGAGATCACAGGCATGAGTCACTGTGCCCAGTTGTACTGAGAACCTTAGGCACACCATCGCATTTAACCCTCACAGCCTCGAAGGAAGTAGGTTCTTCTATTCTGTCCATTTAACAGAATAGGAAACTGAGTCTTGGGGACTTGTCCAGCCCCTCAGTCTTCCTTTTAGCTCTGAGATTGTGTCTTGCTTCTTTCTGCCTCAGGGCTTTTGTGCTATCTCTTGTGCCTGGGAAGCTTTACACCTTCTCCCGTGCAAGCTTGGATCATCCTTCAGGTCTTCCCTGGTTTTCTAACAAAGCCTGGGCCCCTCAGGCATTGCCAGTCTGAGCTCCTTGTACCTTCCATAGCATGACTTGTGACACTACCACTATAAGACTTACTGAGCACTTTCCATGAGTCAGGCTCTGTTTCATTAGGCTCACTCGGTCCTCCCACAACCCTATGCCGTGGCTTGGACTGTTCCCCCCATTTCACAGATGAGGACATGGAGGCGCAGAGAGGCTAAGTCATTTGCCCAAGGTCACACTTTTAGGTGGTGTGATTATTTGATCAACTCCTGCAGAGACTATGTACTGGGGAACCCATTCTTGATACATAAACATCCTTTATGTGAATAAAGTGCCACGATTGTGGCTCCAAATGCCACTCCCACAACCATGAGGGTCTGCCTGTCCCTGCCTTCCCCTGCCAGAGTGTCTTTTCATGGGAGCTCCCATCCCCCCTGACTCCCAAGTGAGTGCTAAGTTCCCCGCCTCCCTCGCCTCCACCCACTCCCACCCCCGTGTCCCCAGTGAGGGAGGAAGGGGTTGGTGGCATTCTGTATCATGGACAGAGTCACCCCCTGCCTCCCCAGGGGAGCCTTGTAGCTGACCCCCCCCCCCATGCCCCATCCGTGGCTGTGGACTGGCCTCTGGGAAATTCCCAAGGACCCCTCCCCGCCCTCCCAACCCCCAGCCGCCCCCCCACCCCCCCCCTGCATCAGTTTACCTCCAATGACATTCAGATAAATGGCTGCTGTCAGCCCGGCTGGTCCCATGGAAAGGCGTGTCGAGTGATGTATGGCACCGTCGTCCAGAACCACAGGACCTGCTGCTCAGAAGCTCTGGGGGCCGCTCCCTACCCCCACCAGCCGCTGACCCTGGGCTCATCTGGGCTTTGGGATCCCTTTCCTGTCCAGCCCTGGGGATGAGTCCCCCGTCAGATGCAATTACTGGGGTCTTTCATCACAAGCTGCTAAGAGCCTAGCCCACTCCCTGACTCTCTGGGTCGCTCCATAGCCCCCAGCCCAGCCTCCATCTCTGTCTGCGTAGGTGTGCCCTCCTGGATTATTTGGGAAAGGACAATGGCCATTGAGGTCCAGAGGGGAGGCCCCACCCAGCATGGCCATCAACAGGGCTTACCAGGCCCTCGTTTACAGTTGGGTTTTTCCTTCACTGGACTTGGTGAGGTGAGGAGATCAGGGCATTTAAGGAAGCTGCTGCCTTCCAGACTTTTCAACAGCCCCTGGTGGGGGGCGGGATTCACCCTGTCACCAGGCCTGGGGGCCACCCAGATGCCCCCTCCTGCCTTGGGTTTCTGCTAGATGCTGGCTTTGGCACCTGGTTTGTCATCTTTCTTTTCTTTCTTTCTTTCTCTCTTTTTTTTTTTTTTGCTTGTTTGTTTTGAGACAGGGTCTTGCTCTGCCACCCAGGCTGAAGTGCAATAGTGTAGTCATAGCTCACTGTAGTCTCAAATTCCTGGGCTCAAGCCATCCTCCTGCCTCAGCCTCCTGAGTAATTGGGATTACCAGTGTATACCACCATGCCTGGCTATTAAAAAAAATTAGAGATGGGTCTTACTATGTTGCCCAGAATGATCTTGGACTCCTGGCCTCCAGTGATCCTTCTGCCTCGGCTTCCCAAAGTGCCGGAATTACAGGTGTGAGCCCCTCACCTGTCCTGACTTGTCATCTTTAAGGTGAGATTAACAATACTAATAGCCACCATTGACATAGCACTGTTTAAGTGCTTTATGTGCAGTAAAACCCGTCATACTGTCAAAGATGGGTTCCGAAGTATTCAATTATATACAGAGCAAAGTCATGTGTCATGTTAACAAAGTGACGGGGGAAGAGCCCCAGGGAATTCTGGGGACCCAATCCTATTAGGTTCAAACTCAGACCATCAGGTCTCATATTTGGTCCTTATAACTACCGTCTGAAGTAGTTACCATCACCCTGTTTCACGGACAAAGCAGACTAAGTTGCAGAGAGTTTCACACACTTGCCCAAAGACACAGAGGCCATACGTTGTGGGTCTGGGATTTGAACCCAGGGCTCTGGAGTTGCTGCTTTTGCTACCACACCAGGTGGCCTTGCAGAGCTGGCGTGAAGAATCAGTGAGCTGATCCTGAAAAGCGCTTATTGTGGACTCTGGGACTCACAGGAACAGGCGCCCCCTCCCACCTGTATCATGGGCATCCATGTCACCAAACATCCCTTGGGGCCATCAGCAAGGTCTTGCCTGGGGGACAAAACTTTCCCCTAGGAAACTGGGGAAGAGGCTCCACTCCTGAACTCATACCAACTCACCAAAAATGTGCTGAGCGCCCCCCTGCAAAGAAGGGATCATTCTGGTCACCGAGGTCACAGTAGTGAAAAAAGACATGGCTCCTGCCCCCCCGAATCTGCATTTCAGGGGAGGGAGGTGACAAGAAACCAACAAATAAGGGAGGACCGGCGCAGTGTACAGAAGAAAATAAAACAGGTTAACGTGAAAAAGAATGACACAGAGGTCTGGAAGGACCCCTGCACAGAGAGGACCAGAGAGCTGAGACAGGAAGTATGAAGACATGAAGATCTGGGGGCACAGCATTCCTGGTGGAGGGAAC
This sequence comes from Cephalopachus bancanus, assembly GCA_027257055.1. Classification (NCBI taxonomy): domain Eukaryota; kingdom Metazoa; phylum Chordata; class Mammalia; order Primates; family Tarsiidae; genus Cephalopachus; species Cephalopachus bancanus. Next base: position 144,484 of record JAPVLO010000477.1, read on the forward strand.
CGCCAAGGGCGAATATCGTGAGGCAGAAGGGAAGGCGAGCTTGGGGCATCCAGAGAGGGCGGGCACTGGATCAAGAGAGGGGGCAACTCTTGGCCAGGAACGAGAGAGAGGAGGGGTGGCCAGGTGGCGGTGCCCGGGCTTGTTTGCTCAGGTTGCCGTAAGAGAATACCACCGAGTGGGGTGCTTAGACAACAGAGATTCACGTCCTCACGGTTCTGGAGGCTGGAGTCTAAAGTCAAGGTGTCAGCAGGGATGGTTTCTTCTAAGGTCTGTCTCCTCAGTTTGGAGTTGGCCTCCCACTAGGATCTCCACCGGGCCTCCCCCCACTGCCTACCAGTGTTCTAATCTCTCCTTTCTGTTGTTGTTGAGTTGGAGTCTCTCTCTGTTGCCCAGGCTGGAGTGCCATGGCACGATGACGGCTTGCTGCAGCTTCAACCTCCCTGGCGCAAGTGATCCTTCTGCTTCAGCTGCCTGAGGGTCTGGGACTACAGGCGTGTGCCACCACGCCCAGATACTGTTTTTACTTTTTGTAGAGATGAGGTCCCCCTATTTCCCAGGCTCAAGCAATCCTCTCACCGCAGCCTCCCAAAGTGCTGGGATTATAGCCATGAGCCACTGCACCTAGACCTAATCTCTTTTTATGAGGATGCCAGTGATGCTGGATTAGGACTCACCCCAGTGACCTCACTTTACCTCAGTGACCTCTTCAAAGGCCTCATCTCTAAGTCCAGGCACATTCTGAGGGACTAGGGGCTTCGATATGTGGGTTTGGGGAACACCCCCATCCCTGCATACTCACCCCATGGGCCCAGCCCCCAGCCACTGACACCTCCACTTCTCTGCCTGAGAGATTTCTCTGGAATCTGCTTTACTGCTGGCATCCCAAGCCAGAAGCCCCAGGAGTGAATGCCGCTGGAGCCGCCCCCGTGGTGAAGCCCTGACCCATCGGCTCCCCAGCCCCAGGCCCCTTGGAGTGTGTGTTCCGCACAGTGGCTCCAGAGTCCACAACACGCCCTTTGTCAGCTGCCTCCCACCCTGACTCACTTTCTCCCACTCAACCAGTGTGAGTGCCACCTCCAAGATCAATGACTTACTCTCCAATCCCTGTCTCAGGGTTTGCTTCTAGGGGCCCAGCTGCTGGGAAGGGGTGGGGATTGTCCCTCCACGACCCCAGGGGTCTGGAGACTTTTGAAGACTGTCCCTGGAAAGGGGTAACCGGAGCAAAGGGGGCCCCTGTCATACAAGAGTTACAGCTACCACTCATTTACTTACTTGTATTCTATTTTAGAGAAACAGGTCTCACTGTGTTACCCAGGGTGGTCTCAAACTCCTGGCCTCGAGCAAGCCTCTCACCTCAGCCTCCCAGAGCACTGGGACTACAGGCGTGAGCCACCATGCCCGATTGACAGCTGCCATTTATAGAAGATTTCCTCTCGCCCAGGCACACGCCTGTCACTGTCCTGGGCTCCTCTTCTCAAGCCCTGCAGGCACCCCTATGCAAAGCAAGTACCGTTCCTAAGCCCTTTCTACAAACGGGGAAATAAGACTCAGAGAGGTGGAGTCGCTGCCCAGAGGATGCAGAGTCAGGCTCTCCACCGACACCCTGTCTGCCGCCCTCCAGGGTGGGAACCTCAGACATTGCACCTCCCAACCGTCTGGAGTGGCTGCTGCCCAGGGCCCCCTTGGTGCTCGCAGGGCCCATGAAGACTTCACCTCCCATATCCCCCTGCGTAGCCTGGACCTGTTATCTGTTTTGCACATGGCCTGTACCCGTCAGGGTAATGGACTGCGCTTGTCCTAGCGGAGGTGGCCTCTGGCAGGGATGATGTATGAAGCGCTATTGTTTGATATGAATGCATCAGGCGACATTCCCGATAAAGACTTTACCAGCAGAGCCGCGCTCGCTGGCAGCAGCTCCCCAGAGAAGGGGGGAAGAGGCAGGAGCCCGAGGCCCCGTCAGCCAGGGCACCTTCAGGAGACAGACACCCGGCCATATGCACTTTCAGCACCCCTGGGCTGGGAGCAGTGTTTCACGCCTGTGAGCCCAGCAATTTGGGAGGCCAAGATGGGAGGACTGCTTGAGTACAGGAGTTCAAGACCCATCTGGCCATGAGATGAGACCTTTTCTCGAAAAACAAACAGCTCTTGAGTACTGAGCCACCTTGCTCCCCGTTCCAAGCAGCAGGGTGTAGACCTGCGGCCCTCGCTGCTCAGAAAGTGTCACAGTCGGCTTGGGAGTTGGCTGAAAAGGCAGTGTCCTGGGCCCCAGCCCAGATCCACTGAAACAGAAGCACCCATGTGGGGTCTGGGATTCCGCCTTTTAAAACCAGTTCCTCCATGACTCTAGCATAGGTGGGCTTGGGCCCACGTGTGGTCTACAAAACAGTGAAGGATAAAGAGTGTGGGGTTTGAAGTCAGGCTTTCCTACCCGTGAGTCTGGGATCCTCCCCCGACGCAGCAGGGCAATCTTAGGCTGGTCACTCAGATCAGGACCTTCCTTGACAAATAAGCCTCAGTTTCCCAATCTGCAACATGGACACAACATCAGTGCCTACTGTGGCTGCCTCCCTGGGCTCACGGGGCCAAGAGCCAGCTGCCCCACACGCTCCCAGCCCCCAGGGGCCAGGCAAGGTGGTCCCTGCAGGTGTTCCCAGGGGGCCTTCTGGGAGCACCACACCGACAGGCTGATGCTCTGGGGGATCCAGGCACCACATGAGGGAAGGGGAACCCCTGCAGGGCTGGAACAGCCCTCCCAAGCCTTCATGCCACAGTTTTTTTGGGGGTGGGGGGGCATCTGCTGTCTGTGTCTCGGCAAGTTCAGGATCTAAAGGTGAACGGGACCCAGACGCCGCCACCCCTGGGGAGTCCTGGCAGGGGCCTGTGGGACGGCATACTTGAGATAGCAGGGAAGGACCCCATGGGGACCAAGAGACCCAGGGCTCCGGGAGGTACAAGGGGAGAGGGGAGGCCTACTAGGAGGGGACGAGGCAGATCCAGGAAAGAAGGGGTCTGCGTGTGGGGTGATGTAGGGGTGACTTGGGTCATGCAGAGTGTACTGCAGTGGAGGAGAGTCCCTGCAAACGCCAAGCCTCGCCTACCCCATTGCTCACTCACACTCTCCCTCACTCCCTCATTCCACCAGTCTGGATTGCGATCCTTCTCCGTGTTAGGTGCCATCTTGGGTGCGAGATGAGGGGCCCTCAAGTCGCTGGCACCTAGGGGGAGGAGGAGACATGAGGCAAACAAAGACGAGAAATGTCGCTGTTCAACATGGATGTACCTTGAGTACATGGCGCCGGGGAAAGAAGCCAGACAGGAAGGACACGTGTTGCAGGAGTCTGTCGACATGAGATGGACAAGGCAGGCAAGTCCAAGGAGACAGGAAGGAGATGACTGGTTCTCTGGGAGAGAGCGTAGGGAGGAATGAGGAGTGACTACTAATGGTGTGCAGGGTTCCTTTTTGGAGTGGTGAAAACGTTCTGGAATTAGACGGTGGTGATGATTGCATAGCTTCATGAATACACTAGAAATAATTTAATTGCCCACTTTAAAAGGGTGATTTTTGTGATGTGAGAATTGTGTCTGAATTTTTAAAAACTCTTTTAAGTCACAGGTTCTGAGGGATCAAGACAGAAGCTAAGGGCAGAGGGCTGGATGTGTGCGGGGAGGCCCAGGAGCCAGGGCCAGCGGATGCTCAGGGCCGGCGGACGCTGGCCCTTCACTGAGGGAGCTGGGATCCATGGTGGGGTTTTGAGTAGAGGGGTGGCATGCTTCCCCAACCCTGACAAGGGTCCATTTGGTGTTTATGCCGAGAGTCGTTGAAGGGGAATGAGAGTGGAGGCAGGAAGGCCAGTGACCCGGCAGGAGAGGATGGTGGTTTGGTCCCAGGTGGGCAACAGGGGTGGCGAGGAGGGGCGGGGTTCCAGATGTCATTGGGAGGTGACGCTGGGGACTTTGTTGATGAACCAGCAATTTGGCGTGAGAGCCAGAGAGGTCAAGGACCATGCAGAAGTTTGGGACCCCGGAGGAAGGATTCTGCCAGAAAGGATGACATGGCCCCAACTGAGACGGGAAGACGTAAGAGGGAGCGGGTCAGGACTGGGGGGCAAGGAGAGGCTTTGGGGACATGTGATGCCTGCAGAAGAGACAGGGAGACTCACTGGACACAAGACCTTGGGGCTTGGGGGGAGGTCCAGATTGCAGATAGAAGCAGGGCCACCCCCCGCACATGGACGGTGGTTGAAACACGCCGTGGGATGAGGTCCCAGGGACCCCCAGAAGGCAGAGAGGGGTGCAGAGGGCAGGCCCAGGTCTGGGGCCTTCCACCACAGTGGTGACTGCATCATGGCTATATCTGCAGAAAGAGAGAACCCTGGTTCTCTTCAAAACAGAAACCTGAGCTAGCCTTGTGTGTGAGTTTCTTACTGCTGCTACAACAAAGGACCACAGACTCAGTTACTCAATGCAACACACATTTCTGGACACGGTGTTTCATGCATGTAATCCCAGCGCTTTGGGAGGCCAAGGTGGAAGGATCACTTGAGGCTGGGAGTTCGAAATCAGCCTGGGCAACATAGCAAGATCCCATCTCTACAAATTAAATTTAAAAGTTAGCAGGGGGTGATGGAGCATGCCTGTACTAAGGCAGGAGGATAGTATGAGCCCAGGAGTTTGAGATTGTGGTGAGCTATAGTTGCACCACTACACTCCAGCCTGGGCGACAGAGCAAGACTCTGACTCAAAAAACAAACAACAAAAAAAAACCAAAACCAACAAAACACGCACACTCATCAAAAAGTCAAAACACACACACATTAATTTGCTACCTTACAATTCTGGAGGTACCAAATCCAGAAAGGTTTTCTGGGACTGCAATCAAGGCACAGAGCCCCACTTCTTTCTGGAAGCTCTAGAGGAGAAGTTCCTTCCCTGCCGTTTTCAGCTTCCAGGGGCCGTCTGCAATCCCTGGCTCGAGGCCCCAAATCATTCTCACCCCTGCTTCCATTCTCCCATCTTTGCTGACACTGACCCTTCTGCCTCCCTCTTATAAGGACACCTGTGATGACAGTGGTCCACCCAGGTAATCTAGGATAATTCCCCATGTAGAGATCCTTAATTACATCAGCGAAGTCTCTGGCTGGGTACGGTAACATCCACAGGTTTGGGGGATGAGGGTGTGGACATCTTCAGGGGGGCCATGATTCCACTTACCACATCATTCTTCAGTTTGAAACCCCCCATGTGGCCAGGTGCAGTGGCTCATGCCTGTAATCCCAGCACTTTGGGAGGCTGAGGTGGACAGATTGCTCGGGCCCAGGAGTTTGAGACCAACCTGGGTAGTGAAACCTCATCTCTACAAAAAAATTAAAAAATTAGCCAGGCATGGTGGCACACGTCTGTAGTCCCAGCTATTTGGGAGGCTGAGGCGGGAGGATCACCTGAGCTCAAGGCTGCTGTAAGCCGTGATTGTACCACCGCACGCCAGCCTGGGCAACAGAGTGAGACCCAACTAAAAAATAAATACAATAAAATAACGCCCCTCCCCATGGCTTGCCGTGCCCAGTGCTGTGCACACAGGCGATTTTCCCACTTCAGCCTCTCAAAGCCCTGAGATTACAACCGTGGGCCACCACGCCTGGCCCCTGTGTGCACTTTTGATCCTAATACCTCTGCAAGGGGTCTTCTCTGTGTGTGTTTCGATTGTGGGGAGAGGCTGAAATGCCAGATAAAACGAAAAAAGACTCACAAAGCACTGAGCAAGGGAAACCCTGACCCGCTTAGACTCTTAACTCCACGTCTCAAGTCAAATGCAGCCTGGTCTCGCCATTGCTGTTTGATTGATTCCAAGACTCACACGGTCACATCTCTGAAACGACTTTGCAGTGACAGCAACTAGTGGCACAACTGCTGGCTGGGGGCCCTAACTTGGCCAGGACTGTTCCTACTGTCTTCACTCTTTGGACTGAGTTGGATGGCCCTTTTAAATATCCTTATACCAGAATGGCACAACGCTGCTGATTGTCAAAGTTAGATGATGGGCTCATGAGAGTTCATGACCCCATTCTTTTCGCCTTTTTAGTGTGTTTAAGTTTCTATAATAAAAAGGAAAAAAATTCTTCTGAGAAAAATTAAGCAGATATAGGTCACTGGAGGCTCCACTTTGGAGATGAAAAAACAGGACCAGAGAGGTTAAGAAACCTGCCAAGAGTCACCCAACAAGTACGTGGGCGCTGGGACCAGGATGCCCCCAGACCTGTCTGAGTCCCAAGGCTGAGCTCTTTCTCCTTGTTGAGGATCCCAAAAGGCGGTTCCTCCAAACACCTTGGCACTTCCCCACCTCTGTGTCACCAGGCCCTCAGCCCGGATGATCATCCCTACCCCCAACACTGCCTGTTGAGAGCCTGCCTGTCTTTCAACCAACAGCCATTCAACAAACATGTAGGGGAAGATATGATGTGTCTGGCACTGAGTTGGGAGCTGGGTAATTGCATAGACACAGTCCCTGTGCTCAGGGAGCAAAGTTCCAAATGTCACCTCCTCCAGGAACCCCAAGGCGATGACCTTAATCTCTTAAGATGGCTACCACAGTTTGCTGTCAAGTTCAGCTGTTCTCCGTCTGCTTCCCCCACTCCCACCTCCCCCCATGCCCCCCAAACAAGCACTTTAGGGTCAGGGAATGTGTCTCACTTATCTTCTGCCTGGTGTGGGACCTAGCACATAGCAGGTGCTCAAGAAACGGCCTATTAAATTGAATGAGTGAGTGGGTAAGCGGATGTGATGGTGACAGCGCTGGTCTATATACAGTAGGTGCTCAACACAAGGTGACTCCAGTGAGTAGTGGCCCTGCTGATTGGGTCTGGGGGAAAAAAGGAGGCCCTGATTCCTACACTTTGACCCCAGATGGAGAGAGAGGCCGCCCCTCCCCCAGCCACACACAGTCTCACACAGACACAGACACTCCTACACACTCACAGGCCCTGCCTTTACATGCCGACTCACACGCACATGCTGTCACACACACGTGTGCACACACGAGACACCTCTTTTAACAGACAAAAGGCAAGGCAACGAGGCAGAGGAGGGGTCGAGGCATCTGGTTCAGATCCTGGCTGTGGCCTCTGAGTGGTCTGGCCCCAGCCCCTCCGTATCTTCATCTGTGGAATGGAGATGATACAAGCCACCATCACAAGGGGTGACCAAGACGAACGGACATAAAACGGCTTGACGTATGTCAAGGTCTGGCCCGCGGCGGCCACTTCCTCCCCTCCCACAGGCTGGCCCTGGGACTCCAACTTGAGGCCTGAGGCTCAGGGAAGGTTGTGATGCTGGCTCTGGCCTGTGCCCTCTGAACAGCCCCCAAGCCTCGTGGTCTTGCCTCGGTTTCCCTCATCCCTGGAGGTGTTCCATACCTGCTCCACTTCTCCAAGCTTGCCTCTCCCACATCCCGACTCTGTCGTCTAGAAGAATCTTGGAATCAGTCTCCTGATGCAGTCTCCTGATGAGCACAGATGCAGTTTGGCAGCTTCTACAGAAACGGTGATGTTAGTGTGGGGGGCTTGGGCATGATCAGCCCACCCTCTGTCCTCCTACCCACCCCAAGCCCACCCCAAGTCCACCCGGAGTTCGGCAGGAAACAGACTACTGCGCGGCAGCTCCAGATGTGTTTGTTAGAGCTAATTTATGCTCCGTTTACACAGGCTCCAGATGTCGCAGGCCCCTCTGTGGATTTATCCAAATGCCAGGGAAGGCAGGAAAGGGCTGGGGCAGAGGCTCGCCTGCTCCCTTTCCCTAGGTCAGCTCTGAGGACAGCACTTCAAAGGTGGCCCGGGACACTCCCCTGCTCCGCCAAGCCACAGCCCTGCTCCCCAGAACTTCTGCCTTCTGCCCAGGGTTTGGGTCACAGTCTGGAAGCTCTGTAAGAGCAGAAGCCCGGCACCCAGGCCAGCTCCAGGAGCAATTTGGTGCTAATTAGATGCCTCTAGTAACGGGATGACAGCCAGTGTGATGGTGGCTGCAGGGGTTTGAACTGCGTCCCCCAAAAGATATGTTGAAGCCCGAACTCCTGGTGCCCACGAAGGTACACTTACCTGGGAATAGCATCTTTGCAGGTGTGATCAAGTGAGAATGAGGTCACACCAGATTAGGGCGGGTCCTAGCCCAATGACCAATGTCCTTATAAGAAGAGGGAGGGACAACACTTCAGGACTCCTCCTGCTGTCGGGAACTTTCCTGTCTCCTTAATAAAACTCCTACTCTCTTAAAAAAAAAAAAAGAAAAGAAAAGGGAGATTTGGACATGGACACAGAGGGGTCAGTACCATGTGACCGCAGAGGCAAAGATTGGAGGAATACATCTGGAAGCCAAGGAACGCAAGGATTAGCAGCAACCATCAGAAACTAGTGGAAAGACTTGGCGTGGTTTTATGTTTTGGGTTTGTTTTTTTTTAAGAGATGGAGTCTCACTCTGTCACCCAGGATGGAGTGCAGTGGTGCAAACATAGCTCACTGTGGCTTCAAACTCCTGGTCTCAAGTGATCCCACCTCAACCTCCCAAGTAGTTGGGACTACAGACACACGGCACCAAGCCCAGCTAATTGTAAAATTTTTATAGAGACAGGGTCTTGCTATGTTGCTCAGGCTGGTCTCCAACTCCTGTCCTCAAATGATCTACCAGCCTCTGCCCATGGCATGGTTTTGGCTTCAGAGCCTCCAGAAGGATCAACCTTGTTGACTCTGTGAGAGGACACATCTCTGCTGTTTGACAGCACCCAGCATGTGGTGTTTTGTTATGGCAGCTCTAGCGAATGAACACAGTAGCGATGAGGGTGAGTCGGCCTGATGGCCAGCATGGCCATGGCCTTCTCCTCTGAGGCTCCGAGTCTTCTTGCCCAGGTCTCTTCCCTGGGAGAGCTGCTGCCCATGGGGGAAGGACCAGCCCCTCCCTGGCCGTTTCCTCCATCAGTTCCCCACCCAGCAACTCTCACCTCCCACTCACCATCCCCCATCACTGCAGTCTGCCATCTGTCCCTGAGAATGCACTCCCAACCCCTGCACACGCATCAGCCCCACCTCACAGGCCTCCCTGGGTGTCACTCTTCAAACTCCCTCTTTGCCACTCTGTCTTCAAGTCTGAAATGCCTTCTCTCCTGCTCTCCTCTTACTCCCCAAACGCGCCTTTTCTGCTGCCTCCTGAACGTAGGTGTTCCCCAGGGCTGTGCCTTTCTCTGCTTTACTCTTCCTCCCACACATGGTGTTGGTGATGGTGATGGTGGTCTTGGTCACAATGGCGATGACGATCTCAGTGGTCACGGTGGCGATGGCGGTGTTTATGGGGACGGTGGTGCTTCGGTTAAGAGAGTCTCTCAACACAGACAGGCTGTGCTGGTTCAGATTTCTCAGGCACTAAGGCTACTTTTTAATTTTTGCATCGCCATCTCTCCCCCTCACCCCATCTCTCCTTCCCTCCCTTTCCTTTTTTACTTCCTCCCTCCCACCCCCCTTCCTTCTCATACCCTTTAAGCATCGGTGGAACCTCTCTCTGACAAGCTCTGGGGAATTGGAGACAAAAAGATGGCAGGGACGTTCATGGTTCCTGTATTCAAGGAGTTTTCTGTCCAGAAGGGAGCACGAGGCCTGCACAGGCCACTGGCAAAGCAGCCTCCTGAGGACTCTGGTGGGGGTCCCAGGGGCTGGGGGTGCATTTGATACGACTGAGCTAACCAGTCCTCGGTCCCTTCTGTCCCTCTACAGCTGCAGACCATCTCTCCCCTGCCCATGTCCACGATGAAGACCCTCGAGGCTGCTCACATGCCCAGCCCACCTGCCCGCTGGATGCGTCCATCCCCTGGGGTCAGCACAGCCTTCTGGGAGGAACGGTCCACTGGGTCCCAAGGGGGACGCAGAGGGTGTGCACCCCTCTGGGGCACACGCACCTGCCTCCCACCCTCCCAACTCCCTCTGTGCGGTTCTTGTTAGAGAGGCTGAAGATCGCTAGCCTGTCTCTGAGCTTTGCACTGAAAGCATTAAATGATATGCGGACACCTTAATTACGGCCCATTGTCACAGAGTGCTGGGGAAATTGTCGGAGTGATCCCTGGAGAATGGGCACTAACAGGACCATCAGAGCCTTTGATTCCTTGTGGCAGACTGGAAAGCGACACGAATGAGGGGGGCTCCAACCACAGCCCTGGTGACACCTGCAGACCACCCCTCTCACACACCCACCTGCATGGACATCCCAAGCAAGACTGCCCTAGGCAAAGGGTTTCAGCAAGGCCCTACCTCAGGGCCAGGGGCTGCCCGGGGTCTTATTCCTGGTCTACCCTAGAGGAGTTGTGAAGATTCTGGTGTCTCTCTCTCCCTCTCCCTCTCTCTATCACCACTGAACTCAACCCCCTTGGGTCCGGTTCAGTCCAGTCTGAACCATGTTTGCTAATGTTTCCTGAGTCCTGCTTTTGCACATGCAATCAAGACTAAGACTTCACCACAATCAGCAGGGTGAGGACGATGACCCTCCCATTTCACAGATGAGGCAACAGAGGCCCTGAAGGGTCAAGTCATGTGCCCCAGGTGGCCTGCCTGTATAGACCAGAGCAGGCAGCCTGGCAGGCAGCCTGGGCCTTGGCCATTGCCAGGCACCGCCATTCAGCCTTGCAACCACCCTCACTGTACTGGAGCGACTCGAGGTCCCAAGGGGTGAGGTTTGCCGAGGTCGTTCGGGCCCCAGCAGAGAGCGGGTCCAGGACCCAGACCCCTCGCCCTCATTCTGGGGCTTTTTCCACCAAGGCAGCATTTTTGCAGAGTGTATCTGTGGGCATGTTGACAATAGTAATATCACAACAACAGCAACGACCTGTCACTGAGGTTGACAAAGCACGGGTTCTGTATCTTGCAGACCCAGGGGAGCTGTAGCTCTACAGTCAGTGGCACTGCCTCTGTGAGGACAACTTAAGCTGGTGCAGAAAGCCACATGCTCCCACGTGGGGGTGGCCTTGGGCCCCTTCCCCTCTCTACCAGTCCACGGCTCGGCGGGCACCTGACACTCAATGACTAGCACCAGGGGACGGGGGAGGCCTTGTGGTCCTCGAACCAAGTTTATGGGCCTCTGGGGCCTCTGATCACTCCTGTCTTCTGGACCCCCTCTGCTCCCATCTCTGGGCTAGTGAGGGGAGGGGCTGTTCCGGGTGCCTGGTAACCTGGATTTTCAATGGTCTCCTCTGAGAAGCGTCTTCTCTCTGGCTGTTGTGATGAGATCACGGGTGAGAAAGCCTTCTGACACTGCTAACTGACCCAAAACGAGCCAGGCACCTCTGTGCAGAATAGACACCCATTCAGCATTCCAGGGCGGGCAGGACCAAGAGGCCACAACCCCAGGTGGGGGCATGGGGGCTAATGGATGGCACCCAGCCCGGGAAGGGGGCAGGCGCAGCAGAGTTTGATGGCTGATGCAGTGTTTCCAAGGCCCTTTGCACACCTGGCGAAGGGGAGTGGCTGCCGTTGAGATGCGTCACCCCAGACTTGTCATCTTGTGTGTCCCCAGCAGGCACCTTGATTGTCCCTCTTTCGTGGTTGAAAAGCTGAGGCTCAGGTGGGGTGTGGTGTCCCTATATTCCCAGCACTTTGGGAGGCCAAGGTGAGAGGATTGCCTGAGCCCAGGAGTTCAAGACCAGCCCGGACAACTTGGCGAGACCTCATTTCTACAATAAATAAAAAAATTAGCCAGGCGTGGTGGCGCGTGCCTGTAGTTCCAGCTACTTGGAAGGCTAAGGCGAAAGGATCAGCAGGTTGTGGCTATGGTGGCCATGAGCATGTCACTGCACTCCAGCCTAGGCGACAGAGTGAGACTCCAACTCAAAATAAAAAAAAAAGAGAAAGAAAGAAAGAAAAAAGGGCTCTGTGATGGAGTGACTGGCCCTGGGCACAAGTGCTCTCCTCTCCTCCCTCTCCTCCCCTCCTCCCACCCCAGCTCTCAACACTGCCCCCTCCCTCACCACTCAAGAGGCACAACCAAGAGGGGCTGTGATGGGCAACTATAGTCCCAGCTACTTGTGAGGGTCCCTTGAGCCCAAGAATCCTGGGTTGCAGTGAACCATGATCGCATCTGTAAATACCCGCTGCACCCCAGGGCAACACAGCAAGATCCCATCTCTTAAAACAAAACAAAATCTGCTGGTTGCAGTGGCTCACGTCTACAATCCCAGCACTTTGGGAGACGAAGGTGGGAGAATTGCTTGAGCCCAGGAATTCAAGACCAGCCTAGGCAGCATAATAAGACCCCATCTCTATAACAAAAACTTTAAAAAATAAGCTGGATGTGGTGGTGGTGTCTGTAGTCTCAGCTACTCAGGAGACAAAAGTGGAAGAATTGCCTAAGCCCAGGAGTAGGAGACTTCTGTGAGCTGTGGTCGTGGTGCTGCACTCTAGCCTGTGTGACAGAGCAAGACCCTGTCTCTCAAAAAAACAAATTCATAATAATAACAAGCACATGACCCAGCATTTCCACTCCTCAGTATCTACCCAAGGTGAATATAAACGTGATGGGTCCATACCAAGATGTGCACATGAATGCTCAGAGCAGCAGTATTCATAATTGCCAAAAGGCAGAGACAAGCCACCGCCCATCAGCTGGCAACTGGATAAATAAAATGTGGTCTATCTGTACAGTGGAATAGTATTAAACCATAAAAAGGAATTTCATCCTGAAACATGCTAAGACACGAATGATCCTTGAAAACATCATGTTCAGTGAAAGAAATATGTCACGAAGGACCACATACTGCATAGTTTCATTCTTGTGAAACACCAAGAATAGGCACATTCACAGAGACAGAAAAAGACTAGTGGTTGCCATGGACTCTGTATGTGTGTGCATGCGTGTGCGTGTGTATCTAAGACTACTAAAGAGGAGGCGGTTTTCTTTTGGGGGAAATGGTGAACACGTTTTACAACTGATTGTGATGCTAGTTGCAAAATGCTGTAACTACACGGAAATCGCCAAATGATGCACTTCAAACGCACACGTGAGATGGTTCACAAATTATATCTCGCAAAAACTGTTACAAAACAAAAAAACTAAGTCGGGCTTGGTGGCTCAGTCTGTCATCCCAGCACTTTGGGAGGCCGAGGTGAGTGGATTGCCTGAGCCCACGGGCTCGAAAACAGCCTGGGAAACTTGGCAAGACCTTGTCTCTACAATAAATAAAAAAATTAACCGGGCGTAGTGCGCACCTGTAGTTCCCACTACTTGGAAGACTGAGGCGGAAGGATCGCTGGAGCCTGGCAGGTCGACCCTGGGGTGGCCACGAGTATGCCGCTGTACTCCAGCCTGGGCGACTGCATGAGACTCCAACTCAAAAAAAAACAGTACTCACTCGTGAGTAGACTCCTGTCCAGAGTCTCTGTGAGGGGAGAACCCAGCTGGGGCCATGGCAGGCCTCAGACTCCCCCATCAGACCCGGGCAGGGTTGTGCAGCATGGTCCAGGAAGTAACATAGGGACTCGCAACCCAGGACCCTCTGGGTAGAGTCCCTGAACCTCCTCTGTCTCTCAGTACTCATTCAGTGTCCTCTTGTTGAGGGCTTATGGCACTCCAGGGCCTGTGCTGGTGCTGGGGACACTGTGGGGAGCAAGAAACACTCCCCACCTCCCGGAAGCCAACAGATGGGGGAAGAGGGCCCAGGGGGCATGGACAAGCAGGCAGAAAATGACAGCCCAGTGTGACATTGCCACAGTCAAGACAAGCACATGGGAGGGATCCTTCACCCAACCCAAAGTCCAGCAGTCTCCCAAGGGACAGACATACAGGTAGACCCGAAGGACCTGGGAAGCAAAGCCACGCATGGGGCAGAAAAGTGTTGACGCGTCCAGGCAGGGGTGGAGGGCCAGACACAGGTTCAGAGGAAGAAAGGAGGAGGGGAGAGAAGATGCCTAGGATCTGAGGAGGGGGCTGGGATGGGCAGGAGGGAGCAGCCCAGGACCCCTCCCAGCCAAGGCTGCAGGGGGCTCCGGGCCCCACCTTTTCCGAGGAGGAGCCAGCTCCGGGCACCTCCCCTGCCCTGCGGAGCCTTCCCTGGGCTCTGGAAGTCCAGGCCTGCACAGCAGGGGTCCCCGACCCAGCCCCCACCACCTCCCTGCTCTCCACCCCAGCCCTCTCTCTCACGCCCTGTGAGCCAGAACCACAGCAGAGGAAAAGGCAAGGCTAAGTTTGAATGAGGCATCTCTGGGATGTCTTGAGCCACGTTTAAATATCCCTAACCTTCCCACGACTGGGGGACTGTCAGGAAGGGCAAGTATTTACAGCTCCACCTGAGAACTGGGCCGCTTTTCAAGCAGGATTTTAATAATATAGATCACTCCAAACGAGACATAAATAGAAGGAAATGAAATCGTGGGCGGCTGCAGCACCAGGGTCCCGAATTATGGATATGAACCTGTCCCCAACTTCTTGTTTTTAATTAAAAAGCCCTTTTCAGTCATTCCATTAAGAGGCGGCTGTGGTTTGAGCGCTTCTTGCCCGTTCTTTTTAAATTACACGGTGCCCCATCAGCCTCTTCAAGCTTTAGGTGGCGGAGGACGGTGTCGGGGGAGTATCGGGTTCTGGAGGCCATGACTGGTCGCTGGCTCTGGCCCGAGCCCTCACGCCACCACGCTGCAGCTGAGCTGGGCAACAAGGGCCCACTGTGGGCTGAGGGCGTCCATCTTCACTGCTTCTCGCCGCCCAAGGTGCCGGGCAGGGTCGGGATGATGTGCCAAGTTTATGGAGAAGAGGAAGTTGATCTAAGAGAAGGCAGGGCACATGCCCAAAGCCACACAGCCGGAGAGAGGTAGAGCTGAGCTTGGAACCAGGGCCACCTGATGCCACGTCGCCTGACACCACCCTTCCCCAGGCTGGAGATGGACTGGCGTTCTCATCCTGCTCACTGAGTGACAGATCCGGGGCCTGATCAGCACAGCCCTCGGCGTTTGGTGCTTACAGGGGCCCTGCTGGCAGCACCTGAGAATTCATTCAAGAAAGGGACTCTGAGCACCTGTTCTGGGTGGGGGTCAGGCCAGGCTGCCTGCCCTCACAGAGCACAGCACCCTCCTCTCTGCCCAGTTGCAGCTTGCCTCCTCCTGGTAGCCTTTCCTGACCACCCCAGCCATCATTCCACCTGCCATGTCTCCTTCCACTTGTTACTCAGAACCTCACCTCATAATCATCCATCCACCCCTCCGTCCTTCCACTCATCTATTCCATCTATCCATCCATCCGTCCATCCGCACATCTGTCTGTCTGCCCATCGGTCCATCCACCCACCCATCCTTCCATCTACCTCTTTTCCCATCCATTCGTCTGTCCACCCACCCATCCATCCATCGTGAAAAGTAACTAACACATCTCAAGCCATCACTGGATGTCACTCAAGGTGACGCCCTCATCAGATTCTCATCGCACCTCTGCCAGCTGAGATCTAAATGCTAGCCATTTTAAGAGGAGGAAACAGAGGCTCTGAGGTGCTCAAGTTGCTTGCCCAAGCGCGAGCATGCCGCACATGTTCAGGTGTGGTGACAGGAGACTCTTGGTGGGGTGTTTGGGCAAGTGAAGAGAGACCTTCCGGATTATACCGTGCCTGCCCTGGGCTGCCCCAGCCCTCGCCTGCCCCTGCTGTGTGCGGGTTCGCGAGCCCCAACCCTGCTCCTAGGCCAGGCACTGGCTGCCCCTGGAGCTGTGCAGAGGCAGGCCCCCCACACAGGGTGTCTGTTGTGCGCCCCAGGAGCACAGGCGCCCCATTGTCTGCAGGAAGCTGCAGGTGGGCTCCAAGCTGCTCTGGAGCTCAGTGCTGTCATCTGGCTCTGATTGTCACCATTGTTGGCCACAGGGGCCCTTTGTCCCCAACAGGCCCCGCTCTCTGCCCACCCAGCCCTCCCCTCGCCTCACTCATGGCGACTTACGCTCAGGACGGCAGAGAGATTAGGGAGAGGTCAGGGAGCACTGGCTTGGGAGCCCAAGGACTGGAAGAGCCTTCTCTCTGAACCTCGGTTTCCCCACCTGTAGAGGGGACGATAACTCCTACTGCGTGTCATCCCCACCGTGGTCAGAAACACGGAGGTTATTCCAGCGTGGGCTTGGTCCTGATGCTGTGAGTCTCTCACTTTGTGGTGTTCGCCAAGCCCTTGCCCTTGAGCCATTTCCATAGCCCCGGGCGGAAGTCAAGAGAAGGCAGCTTGCCACATGCTCGACTTCAGCGGCTGGGCCAAGACAGCAGCGGCCTGAACATGGGAGCTCTGCCGCATGCAGAGTGTTCTTTTCCAACTGCACATCCCGACTAGCACAGCCTTCCCTAGGTCATTTCAGGACTTAGCCCAGAGGAGTCAAGCAATGTGTCTGAGGTCACACAGCAAGGGGGTCATCGGTCAGGATCATAGACTCCTGTCCCGGCTTTGCTTTCCTCCAGGATGTAAGGCTTCAGCTAAGCTTGGGCGCCTCAGGGGGTGAGGACTCTGCATCTGAGGGGGGGTCTAGTGGCGGGCACTTCATGCATGGTAAGAGCAGGGGCTCGATCATACCCAGTGCCCGAACAGGCTCGGCCCATTGTGGAGCTCAGTAAGTGGATGCCTGGGGAGTTCTGGGAGCCCGGGAGGCACCAGATTTGGGTGTGGTTGAGGAGGGGTCCAGCCCGGGATGGAGAGCCCTGCCACAGCTGCCCTGAGGACAAAGAGGTGTTAGAGCAAGAGGTGCTCCCCTGCGTGGAGGCAACTGGGGCCAGATCCACCCAGCAGTGGGCACCAGGGTTTGTGGTCACTGAAGGCTGCTGTCTCTGTGGGTACCAAGGCATGGACGCTGTGGGCCACTGTCTCTGTGAGAACCCAGGTCTGTGATCTCTGAGGGCCGCTCTCTGGGTTAGTGGTCTCTGAGGGTCATTAACTGAGGGTCTCTGAGGGTCACTAACTGGGTTAGTGGTCTCTGAGGGTCACTGTCTCTGTGGGCACCCAGGTCTGTGGTTACTGAGGGCTGCTGTCTCCATGGGCACCTGTGTTAGTGGTCTGAGGGCCACTGTCTCTGTGGTTACAAAGTTGTGGTCGCTGAAGGCTGCTATCTCTGTGGGCACCCGGGTCTGTGATCTCTGAGGGCCGCTGTCTCAGTGGGCACCTGGGTTAGTGGTCTGAGGGCCACTGTCTCTGTGGTTACAAAGTCGTGGTTGCTGAAGGCTGCTGTCTCTGTGGGCACCCGGGTCTGTGATCTCTGAGGGCCGCTGTCTCCGTGGGCACCTGGGTTAGTGGTCTGAGGGCCACTGTCTCCGTGGGCACCCAGGTCTGTGGTTGCTGAGGGCTGCTGTCTCTGTGAGCACCCGGGTCTGTGGTCTCTGAGGGCCGGTACCTCTGTGGGTACCCGGGTCTGTGATCTCTGAGGGCCACTGTCTCTGTGGGCACCTATGTCTGTGATCTTTGAGGGCCACTGTCTCTGTGGGCACCCAGGTCAGTGGTCTCTCAGGGCTGCTGTCTCCATGGACACCTGGATCTGTGGTCTCTGAGGGCCGCTGTCTCTGTGGCAGCTTCCTCTGCTCCATGTCCTGCCCTCAGATCTGGGGCAAGGCTGGGTGGGTGAGCAGAGCAGTCTGGTTGACTCAGAGACTCAGAGATGGGTCCAGCAGGCACCAGCGCCCAGTGTCCTACAGGGGCTCTCAGGCCTGGGGCACATAGTCACAGTCCACGAGGGGACAACACTGCATGGACACAGCAAGGTCACCTGGATGGTGTCATGGAGACACACAGAAATAACGTCACATAGACATACACAGGCCATCGGGTGCTGTCACAGAGGCAGATCAACAATGTCACACTGACCGTCCTGGTTCATAGGGGAAGTGTCACACAATCTGATTTTCAGTGACCTGGGACAGTGTCCCAGTCACTGACAGGGCCACCTGGACAGTTCCTTGCAGTCAGATCAGCAGTATTACACAAGACACACGCAGGCCCACACAGATAGAGATCAACAGCAGCACCAGACAGTGTTGCACAGACACAGGCAAATAATGTCCCATCCACTGCCAAAGATCCACCATGTTACACAGACAACAGAGTCACCCAGCAGTGGCCCTGAGACATGGACAGACACAGCGTAATGGAGAGAGTGTCACCCCGGGTCCCGCGGCACCTGCCAGTATGACAACCCAGATGTGGTGTGACAGAGTGTGGGACACTCCTCATCCATCACGTGTGTGGCCAGGACCACAAGGACACACCCGACCTCACACTGCAGGTCCAGGGCAGTGGGCCGGAACCTACGCCACGGTTTCGCGGGCCTGAGCTTGGGTTCTCAGCCTGTCCCTCCTCCTGTGTGTCGCCCTCCCTGCTCTGAGCCAGGGCCCTCCCTGAGGGCTTGGGAACGGCTGCCCGCCAGGGAACGGAGGCTTCGGTGAGACAGAGAGCATGCAGGGCTGGGCTGGGGCAGCTGCGGGCCCAATAAGAGCCTGCTATTCATAGAGTGGGGCTGTGGGAATGGAAGGCCCAGCCTTGGGGGCGGCATGACGAGTCTCCAGCTTGCCATGGCAGGGCTTGGATGTGTAGCACCAGCGAGGTTGCCGTGGTGTGGAAATCCCCTCGGGGACTTCAGGGACTGGCCTGGGGTGGGGAGTGGTGTGAAAGGGAGGGGGCCTAGACCACTCACTCAGCCTCCTCCACCTGCAGTGAGCAAGGCTGGCTGTGGGCAGCACCACTTGGACCCAGGCCGTCTGTGTCTTAAGGTTCTGGCTGAGCCCTTTCCCACAAGGAGGGGAATCTGTGGGGCCAAGGGGCCACGACCACCAGGAGTTTCTGCCTCTCCTGACCACACTTCAGAAGGCGGAAGCCCTATCAGTCCTGAGCCCACTTCCAAGGCCCAGAGAGGCTGAGGTTCATCCAAGGTCCGTTCTCCAAGGACAAACCTGCCACCAATAAGAGCACCCAATGCCCCTCAGCCAAGGGGCAGCCGTTTGAGGGGGTGAGTGTAGACCGAGCCTGGCCCGGAAGACTGGTGTCCACGTGTGCGCAGGAGGCCCTCCCTGTCCTAGAGGCAGACCGTGTTGGGAAGGGATGGCCAAGGGGACTGTGACGGGGGCCTCCACATGTGCCCTGGTCTGGACCCTGCGAGGTGTCAGGGCAGGCCTGGTGGAGAGCTGGGCCCCAGGACTGGACAAGCAACCCTTGTCAGAAAGCCTGCTTCCTGGAGTAACCTCCCCCACCTGGCAATAGACACTCTGGGCCTCCTCTGTCCAGCCTCAAACGCCACCGGGCTCAAAGCTCCCAGCCCTGTCATGGGACCCCCCACACGACCCAGGGATTCCAAGCTGGAGTCCGCCGGCCAATCCAAACATGGATGCCCAGGGGATGCCAGTCTAGAGCTCTTGCAGGAGTCCTGGGGCTGTTGCCAGACTGAGCACACACCCCCACCTAGGCTGGGCTCAAGCACCTGGAATCGGGGCCACTAGGAACTGTATGAGACTCAGAAAGCCCGTCTACCTGCGTTCAAACCCTGGCTCTGTCTGGACCCGGCTAAGTGACCTTGGGAAAGCTACCCAGCCTGCCTGAGTCTTCTGTTCTTTTGGAATGTGGAGATGAACTACGCCTACTAGGGATGTTATTTGGATCAAATATAATCATGGCTTTGAACGCTCCCTGTACCCGGAGGCTCCACAGAGGTCCTTGGCCGTCCTGGGGACGCGTCCTGGGGCTGAAAAGTGGGGTCAGCCTGGGTCTCCCAGCAGCAGCAGCTGCGGTCCCTTCCTGGGGCGGGGACCCCTGGCCCCGGCTCCGAGCCCCTCCCCAAGCTGCGGGAGGCGCAGACACATGTTCAGAGGGGGCATTATCTGTGCTCAGTTGACTGTAAACATTTAAGCGGAATTGACTGTGTACTCAGCCACTTTCAAACACAACTAATCTTCATCGGGGCGACGGGAAGTGAAATATGTTATTGTCGGTGGCAGTAAATTACCCGTGCCAGACCTGGCGTGTGAGACATTACAGGCCGTGGCCGGTGCACTCCTTCACCCGACCGCCACCCGCCACAATCCATTACCGCAAACGGCCCTGGTCATCTTGCCAGGCCAGGTGACGTGGGCTGTGTGTCGGCCCCCCAGGACCTGGCCCCCGCATACCCTGGGCAGCAGGTGGGAGGAGAGCCAAGGGGTCAGGGCCTGGCTCTGTGCCTTCCCTCCCCCCTAGGTGCCTGGGCATGAGACATGAGAAGACCTTTGCCCATCAGCTTCTGGAAGGTCAGTGACCAGGTGGGGAGATGGAGGCACAGCAGGGAAAAGGATTTGACCCAAGGTCCTGCTCTGCCACCTTCTCAGCCTCAGTCTCTGCATCTGCAAAATGGGGGTTCGGTCGGTCATTGTTTTACATTTTTGCAAGTCTCTGTAATGTCCGGCTTACTAGAACACACCTAGAGTCTCATATCTAATTCTGCATTCAGTTCGCTGTAACATGTTTTGAAGTATCGGAAGGATACTTCAAAAGTATCGGAAGGCCTCACATAGACATGTGGCTCAAAAAGGGAAGAGTATTCCACAGCCTTCTCAGATAATTTTGGATGCTCCTCTTGGATATGAAACCAAACATCCACAACTGGTAGATTCTCAGTGATTAGTAGCAACAAGGAATCTGAAGCCACATCAACTAACTTTTCCTACTTTGTTAAATTAAAACTTGACTGGGCTCAATGGCTCACACCTGTAATCTTAGCACTTTGAGAGGCCAAGGTGGGAGGATTGCTTCAGCCCAGGAGTTGGAGACCAGCCTGAGTAGCATAGCAAGACACTGTTTCTACGGAAGTAAAAAATAAAGAAAAAGAGCCGAGTGTGGTGGCAGATGCCTGTCGCCCCAGTCGCTGGGGAGGCTGAAGTAGGAAGATCGCCTGAGCCCAGGAGGTAGAAAACCAGGAGGCGAGCCGTGAGGGTGCCACTGCACTCCAGTCTGGGGAACAGAACAAGATCTTGACTCAAAAAAACAAACCAAAAAACCCAACCCAAACAAACGAACAAAAACCCCACAGGTCTGTTTTGCACTCTGAATACATCTTTCACTCATATTGTAACATAATGTGTTGGTCATTGGAAAAGTATTGGCTTTCTGAGTTACGCATCCCTCCCAGATGTTGTCACATTTCCTAATACAATATCCAAAAAAGTCACATTGTCTAAGGTTGCCACCAATCTCTTCGAGAAAGTATTTAAGTAGGAAGCTGTCAAGCCCACGGTGGCAGGTACAAGTTCTCCAAAATTCTAATTTTCACTGCAAGTCAAATTTTATCATTGGCAACAAATACTGTCAGTTGACAGGCAACTTTGTTCATTTTTGAGAAAAGATCTGCCAAATATCCAGGTCTGAAAGGCGATGGTTTGTCTGTCAGTTGTTCTCTCAAGCAAAAATGCTGCTGTGTGAAGAGGGACCAGTGTGGCCTGCAATGCAGTCACTCAGCGCTTCTCTCCAGCAACTGCGGGTACGGAGGAGGGGCTGGTGGCGCGTCCTTCCTTTTCTGTCTCGTGGGTTATCGAAAAGCTGTGTACCCAAAGGTGGAGGTTCTTTTTAATTAACAGTATTTTCCCTTTCATTAAGGACATCCTTAACGGAAACTGCTTTTGAGCTGAGTGTCTGAGATGAGGAACATGGCGATTCCTCTCACAGCGTGCTCCCACCGCCCTGACTGATGCCGTGGAAGCCAGTGGTTTCAGTCACCTGTGACTTTGGCACCATCAGTACAAATGTCAACCCAGTGGCAAAAAATGCCAAGAGTGTCTTTGCATTCTGATGAGGATGGCTTTGGCCACCCAGATACCCTGAAAGGGTCTTGGGGAGCCTTTCTATGGACCACACTTTTGAGAACCGAAGTTCTTCCTGGGGCCTCGAGGGGTGTCGGAAGATGCAGATTAAATCTGATGGGTGAATGGACCTTAATAAACATCTCTGCATCATTGGGCACTGCTGTCCTGACCCTTGTCATCTGGGCCTCCTCCCATTTGGGGGACAAATGTCTCCTAGCCTCATGTCCAGCCCCTTCCCCAATCCCAGCTCTAGCTGAAAATACTCTGGCTTTTTCAAAACGCTCCTCAAATGCCAGCTTCCTCCTCAAGCCTTCCCGACATAAATCCTCAGTGGGGATCGTGTCTCCCTTCTCTGAACCCCCAGGCTGTTCCATCATTTCCCTTCGGCCTCACCTCATTCCCAGCACCCTCCCTCGGACACAATCGGCCCCTTGCAGACTCTGGTTGATGGAAAGGAAGGAGGACATGAAAAACATGACTCAGTCAATGACCAAGGCTGATTAATGACACCCACTAGCCTGTGGTTAGCAAGCCAGAGGATTCTGGGAAATCTAAGTATAAATCCCCGAACATGGGCCCATTCCCAAGAACTAGCACCAAAGACTAGCACCCTGGCAGGACTGGGACTGGTGGGATCTGGTGGAGAAGAAGGATTACAAGCTCTCCAAGAGCCAGCCTAGACTAAACTATGACCTTGATGAAGCTTACTTTAGAATCCCTCTTGCTGTGTGACCTTGGGCAAATCATTCATCTTCTCTGTGCCTCTGTTTCTCATATATCAGCTATAGTTTGGGCCAATCCCTAAGACTCCTTACAGCTCTCAATTCTGTGAGTCAACGACATGCATGTGCTAACAGTCCATGGTTGACACTCCACCTTCCCACGAGAGGGACATTCAAACTTTCTGGGTTACCAACATTGGAACACAGCATGATGCTGACATTCAAATGTTCTGTGACCTCATCCCATGATATTCATGTGTGCAATAACGCTAACGCGTGACAAGGCGCATCACACTGAGGCTGAACACTCTATGACGTCATTCCCTCAGGCAGCGTCACTGGGAGTCAGCCATGCTCCTGGGCACTGGCGAATCCGTACACAGGCCCTTCTCAGCACTCCTCTCCAGGAATCTGGGCCCTGTAGCAGCATTGGGGGGTGTCTCAGGGGTGCTGTAGCTGCCCTCACCCCCACAGTCCACTCTCTTATGTGCAGAACTGACGTTGTCTCAACATAATACAAACGTAACTTCGACACAAGTCCTGTGATCCTTCTTCCATGATTTTGTCCCATCAAAATCCAGAGCTGTCCCTGGCATCACTCCTATTCTCCAAGATTCCCTGCTCCCCACTTTGGGACCTTGCTGGCTGGAACGTGCTACTGGGGAGCATCCAAGAAAAACTCGAGCCCCGGGGCAGGACCCGCAAAGGGCCCTGGGAGGAACGTTCTGGGACTGTGGCTCAGCCCTGCCTCCTGCAGCCTAGGAGGCAGGAGCTGGACAGGGGAGGTGGCCGTCAGTGTCCTGCTGCCCACACCCAGGCTGCTGCCCAGGCAAAGGTTCCAAACCCTGGACGGCCTTGCCTCTCCTGCTTCTCCTTTCAAAAAAAGAAAAGAAACTCCAGCAACTTGAACAATCATTGTGTTGGATTTGGGAGATGTTATTCCTAGTGACAGACAAGGGCAATTATCTGCAATCCGCCAGCAGTTTTAGCCTAATTTCATTACTGCTGTGCAATTCTCCCTGAGCTGCAAGTCTATCAATGTCTTGCAGAACGGATTAGCGGGCACTTTCTTCATCTTCAAATGAATTTTAGCTGTCATGCCCTTGATGAATAGAGCAGGGGCAGGCGGCTGACCTGGACTGGGGAGTGGCTGGGGCAGGGGACGGCAGGCAGGCGTCCTTGGCTCCTGGTGGGAGGTGAGGACACGGGAGCTGCTCCCAAGGGTGGGTGGAGGGTAGGCGCCTTAGCGTCCTGCCTTCCCAGACTCCTTCATGCCCAGGACCAAGGGCTGCTTGGATCTGTCCACTGAGGTCTTGCACGTTGAAGACCCCATCTGGGAAGCCTCCCGGGGCCTAGGCTGAGAATACAGGAGGGGCCCTTCTCCTGATGAGGGTTGCCGGCTACAGTAGAGCCAACCCCACCTTACCCCATGGACACCCCGAATTCTAGCTTTGGGTTTTCTTCCCTGAGACCCCCGCTGACCTCACACCGCGGGGTCCAGGGCTGTCTTGTCGCCACTATGTCCCCAGAGCTTGGCTCAGGGGAGATGCTCAGACAGTGTTTGTGGCAGGATAAACGACTCTTGGTTTTGCAGCAGCAGTGCCGGGTGCAGGCCAGGCACACGGCAGGATCCCATCACTGTTAGACAATGGGGGTGCCGTGGGAGGCTTATTAGAAAGAAGGCAGGAAGGGGAAAGAGTGAAGGCTTTCCAAGCACTACTACGTGACAAGCACCGCAAGGGGGCTTCGCTGACAAGCCTCACTTAACCTCAGACAGGCGAAGCCACTCCAACCAGGGCATATGCAGATAAAATGGGCACCGGCAAACCCAGGCCTGTCTGCCCATCCTAACTCCCAAGGAGCACTGTTTTGGGAGCACTGGCTGTGAAGTGAGATTCTTCTTGTGGGCAGGAGGAGGACCCATGGAGAGAGGGGAAGAGCTCTGGAGCAGTCACGTGGGACTGGGTATCTGCAACGTCTGCTTGGGACTCCTCTGTCCACTCCCATGAAGTATTCTCCAAATTCCTGGGAAGAGGGGCTGTGGTGAGTTTTTCCCTTTCACCACCTGTCCAGGTCTCTGCTGAGCTCTGTGCCGGGGAAGCTGAGCCTCACAGACAGCATCTGGGGGGGGGTCTCTGTCTTCTGACCTCCAGGTGGGATCATCCAGTGGGGAGGGGGCAGCAAGGAGGGAGAGTTTGGGGCACCTCTGTACAGCTCTATCCTTTTCGGCGCTGCATTCCTGGCAGCGGCTGTGTCCCTATGCGACCATAGCTCCCACCGCCCGCAGGCCCCCACTGTGAGCTCTGGTAAGTCCCTTTCTGCCCCATCAGACCTGGGGGCCCTGGTTGTTTCACTGCCCTTGGTTGGCTTGCACCTCTGGTACTAGGCTCTCCTCACTCACACCATCCAGTGGGATGTCGTGTCCCGCTGGGTGCTGACTGGAGTCTGGGGACTCCAGTGGTTCATGGTGGCAGCAGCTTCTATGTCCCCGCACCTGCCTTGTGCAGGCACTGGGCTTGTCCCCAGAAACACGCCAACTCATCAGAGACTCCCAGTACTTCCGCGGGGTGGCCCTATTTACAGAGAGGGACAATGAGGTTCGGGAGGAGGGGAGACTGGTGGGACACCCTCAGGAAGGTGGGGGTGTCAGGGTTTGAACTCTCGTTTGCCTGACTCCCATGCCTGCTGTCTTAACCCCCATGATGGAAAATCCCTGGATGGGAGCAGCCCAGCCACTCACTTTACATGTGGGGAAACTGAGGCACTCACTCAAAGCCAACAGGGAGCGGAGCTGGGCTCCAACCCAGGAAGCTGGCTGGACATCCTCAGTGCCACAAAACGAGGCTCAGGCCCATGAAGTGGAGCCCCTCCCCCCCGCCCAGCAGTTCCAACCTCCCAGCACCCGGGAAACTCTCCCAAGCTATCGATCGCTGGGGCTGCCTCAAGTCGATGTGGTACACTTCACTAATTAATCTTTTCCAGATAATTGCAGGAAATTATTGGTCAATGTGAAGAAAGGAAGGGGTGGGAGAGGCTGTTTTTGTCCCTGACCTGCCCAGAGAGGCCCATGGCAGAGCCCAGGACGCCCACCTCGACCCTCAGCCCATCCCACCCACCTGCTCCTCAGTCCCCTCTCTCTGCCTCCATCTGGGGCGGATGCTCCCTGTCTCCCTCCAGAATCCTCAGCCTAGGACACCTGTCAGGTCAGGTTGCCTGGCGCCACGCTCCACATAGCAGGGAACACTGGGAGCAGGACGGTTCTGGGTTCAAATCTCGACTCTGGCAGTTATCAGCCATGCCACCGCAGACAAGTCGTCTAATCTCCCCAAGCCTCTGCTGGAAAACAGAGCAGAGCTTGTCACCTCTCCACCACAGCTGCTTATAAAGCTGAAACAAAAGAAGGCGTTTTAGTACTGTTTCAAGGACCTCTGTGGCTAATAATAACCACTCCAGTGACAGCTGACATCAGATGGGGGCTTTACCACATTCCAGATACTGTTCAGTGTATCTCATAGGTGCTAGGATTATCCCCATTTTATAGAAGGGAAACTGAGGCGCTGGCCCGAGGTCACACAAGCACAGAGGCAGAGCACCCAGTCCCTGCTCAGAGCCTGGGAGGTTGTGACACCCAGCCCAGGAGAGTGTCTGGCATAGAGCGGTGTCCCAGGAGCCGGCCCTCCACTGAGTCCGTCTGCAAAGCCTGGGGACACACATGCTGGGTGGAAGGAGGTGGGGGTGGGTGTCAGGGTGGACAGGGCTCAGAGGCAGCACCCAGGGCTTCCATTGCTAAGTCCTCTCACCCCGAAACTCAGGGCCCGCCTCAAAGGGCCCGAGGGAGTCATCAGGCAGGGTGGACACGGTCTGCAGGGGCCTCCTGGAGCCCCTCGGTCGTTGATAACCGGATACTCTGGGAGGAAGGTTCCCTCTCCTCTGGGGTGTCACTCCTGCTCCCGGATACCCTTTCACACACAACCTCTCCGGGCTGTATATACCTGCTCCTAATAAACCTCTAAGACTTTAATGAACTAAATAGCAAATTACTTTTTTATTCAAGAATGAAATTTCATCATATTCATAATTCACATTTTATTCCAGACATCTGCTGCTGATTACATTACATTTAACTAAAATTAGATGATGCTCAGAATGCAATTAAAGCTCTGCCAAATTCTTCGGCCCACCAATGCCGGCAGAGCGCAGCGGGGGCCGCCAGGAGCCTAATATGTAATTAGGAGCTATTTTCTAGCTGTTTTTAAAGTCTGAAAATTAGCTGCCTTTATTAATCACACAGACAAATATAAAGTGGAACCAACGCTCGCTGAAATTTCTAAAAGGGATTTTTTGTTTAATTATACACCACCGCGCACTGCGACTCGCTTTGCATGTTGATTTGTTGTGCACTGACATTTTGACAACTGGTTCTCAATTTGTCTGTCGTAGTTAGGCAACAACAAAGCTGACGGTAATACTTTAACTTTCAAAACCTTCAGTGTGCCAGGGAGAGGGAGAATGGCATTCCTCGCTGCGGCCCGCGGCTCGGGTTCTTGGAGCCAGAGATGCAGGGACCAGGACAGGTGAGGGGCGGAGGAGACAGGACCTGGCCCAGAGGTGGCTGGCACACCGGGCCGGGGTTAGGAGGCCCACCACCAGTCCCGGCTCTGCAGGGTGGCCAGGAGGAAAGCTCTCTGGGCCTCGGTTTCCGCTTCAGCACCAAGAAGGGGTCTGCGACGTCTGAGACTTCCAGGAGTCTTTGCATGCCAACATTCTGTCTTCTTCTCTATGTGCCAAGGCTCTCTGTGCAGCGTCATTTGGCTCCTCAGCCCTACAGGGAACCTTTTATTATTCCATTGTACAGAGGATGAAACTGAGACTCGGAGAGATTCAGCCACTTGTCACCAGCAAGCAGGCGGCCGCAGCAGAGCTCAAACGCCAATCCTGTTGACTCCAGTACTGGTGCTGCTAACCACTGTATCCGCCCCCCGACTCAGTATCTTGAGCAAAGACTGGCTCTCTGGGCTCTGCTGGAACCCAAGGAAAGGGTGCCTAGGTGGGGCCGTGGAATGGAGCAGGATAGACGCCCCAGCAGGGTCTCTCAGCCCCAGTGAGACTCTTGGGCCAGAAAGTCCTCGGGACAGAGAGTGACTGTCAAGGGGCCCAGACTCCCCCTCATGTTAACAACACGCCAACAGCAGCAGCAACAGTCATGACAGATGGCGTTCCCATGTGCCCAGCGCTGTGTCAATGCTTCATTGGCTACACTCCTCCCGGTAATCTTGGGAGGTGGGTTCACAGTCATGCAGAGTCTCACAGCCTGGGCTCCAACCCAGCCCCTGCCACTGCTCTGGTGACCTCAGCCAGGGCCTCGGTTTCCACAACACTAAGACGAGGACTTGACGGCGCCCACCTCTCTGGGTTCTGGGGAGGGCTGAGCAAGATGCTGTGTGTGCAGCCAGGTCAAGCCCTCAGTGGTGGAAGTCACCTGAGACCACCCCATCTGACAGATGGGCACAGTGAGGTTCTGAGGGGCAAGTGCTTGCTCTGAGGCGCTTGTCGCCAGGTGGGTCTGACACTACAGCCCATGTCCTCACCCTGGCCATGCAGCGCCACCCTGACGTCCACTGGGAGGGCTGGGGATGGGCCTGGGACCCGCTGTGCGGTGTGGGCTGCCCCCTCCAGCTGCCGTGCCCTCTCCAGGTGCCTTCGTCTGTCTCCTGTCTCTGACTTCCACTTTGCTTCCCAGAGGGTGTGGCGAGCAGGCTCCTGCCTGAGCCAAGACATGGCAGGACCCATCCTAGGGGTCTTCTGCCCTGCCGACCCCAGCCCTGCAGAGTCAGCGCCGCCCTCTGCTGAGGCTGCTTACAGGAGCCAGCCAGCCTCCTCCTCTTGCCCCAGCCTTGCCCGATGGACATACCAGTGGAGAAAAGAAGGTTTTCTTGGATGACATTGAGGCTGCCTGCGAAATCTCACATGCAGAGATAGGCAACGACTATTTCACTTCTTCTGGCAGTTCAAGACTTCGCTGGGGAAGGATGTGACAGGCATCTGCTGACATCAACACCACTTCTTTTGGGGTGGGTTCGTGGGAGACCTGCCTTGCCCAGATGCCAAGTGGGCGGTAGCTGCTGCCACTGCCTCCAGCCCATAAGTGAGTCTGTCTCTCTTGTCCCAAGCCCCCAAGCCCATGGCACTGATACAAAGAGCTCCCACACCACCAAGGAGTCAGCACAGAGGCCCCCCCCAGGAGACTAGGGAGAAAAGGGGTGTGCCAGCTCCTTGAGCAGTGGGGACAAGCTGGACTCCAAATCTGAAATGCCCTTCCTGGTCCCACAAGCCTCTCCAATCTGTCACCCTCTCACCAGCCACCCTGGGCCACGATCCCGTCCGACCATCACACCTCTCCCCAAACTCCTCTCCCTCTGCTTCCTCCTCCCATCATGCCACGGCAGCATCGTGACCATGCCCTCCCTGCCTAACACCCACCTGGCTCCCCAGAGCCCTAGGATAAGCCTTGCTGTGCCAGCCCAGGCCCTGCCTCCATTTGGACATGGAACCATGCGTGGCTCCCCTGCACACACCTCAGTATCGCAACCCCTCAGTGCTTCTGCTGCCTAGAATGCCTTCCCTCACTTCCCAGCCCAGCCCAAATTCCACCCAGATACCTCCTCCTCCAGGAAGCCTTCCCTGATTTCACACCAAGCTGGGAAGTGCACCCCCATCCTTCCCTGGGTAACTTGGAATCCTCTGCCTTTCATTGCCATGGTTAGTTTGCTTAGTGGGCTCTGCCCCATAAGCCCTGAGGGCAGGGAGGGATCTGTCTGAGCTCAGGTGGTATGTCTATTTGCTATGTCAACTCCAAACTCAGCCCTTGGCCAAGAAGCAGCTCCCAAATCAGCTATCAAGACCCAAGCCAGACCACCTGCTTGCGGAGTGTGATACTCTGTGAGGTTGTCCAAGGCCAGAGGAGAGAGCCTGGCTTTGGAATCAGAGGGTCTGGTCTTGAGCCCACCTGCCAGCTTCTTGACCTTGGGCAAGCTGCTTCAGCCCTCAGAGCCTCATCATCTTCATCTGTGAGATGGGAAAAGCAAGACCTACAATATGGACTGAACTGTAGTGATTATTAGTGATTATTGTCATTGTAATGATGATCAACTCCTTTTCATGGTAATGGTCATGATGTGGGCTTCTGTTTCCAAAATTTGTATGTCTTTCAAGGCCAGTTTCCCTGCCTAGCTCCTCAGAACTGAGTCATACCTGCACCCTGTGGGAGCATCCAAAGATTCTATTTGTCATTGAATTCTTTTTTTTTTTTTTTTTTGAGATGGAATCTCACTCTGTCACCCAGACTGGAGTGCAGTGGCTGCTCCTGGCCACCGCAGCCTCAACCTGCTGGGCTCCGGCAATCCTTCTGCCTCAGCCTTCCAAGTAGCTGGAACTACAGGTGCATGCTACCACGCCCGGCTAATTTTTGACTTATTGTAGAGATGCCCAGGTGGGTCTCGAACCCACAGGCTCAGGCAATCTACTCACCTCAGCCTCCCAAAGGCGCAGGATTACAGGCTGAGCCACCAAGCCCGGCTTGTCATTGAATTCTTATAACTCTTTACATATGTGTTTGCCATACTCCCAACTGGATGACATCTCCCTTACCAGCAGTGACTGTCATACTTCTGGGGCTTTTGAGAAACTCAACAACTGCTGGTTGGTTGATATGAGCCCTTACTGCTCACTAGGGCCTGTACAGCTCTGGAAGGATCTGGGGACTTGAGCTGAGGAGAGACTGCAGACTGAACATGGGGTGAGGGTCAGCTGCTTCCCCTCTCCAAGCCTTGGTCTTCCTCTCTGCAAGATGGGGGACAGAATCCCTACCTCCCAGGATGTCAGGAGACACATGAAGTGTGTGACACACAGCAGGTGTTAGAGGACTTGGAACTGAATCTCAGAGTCCTGGCTTGATCCCAGCTCCACCTCTTCCTGGCTAGGTGATGTCAAGCACATCCCACCCCCACTCTGAGCCTCACTTTTCTCTTCTGAAGACTGGAGACGACACATACCCCTAGCGCTGTCATGGACATGAAATGAGGTCATGGGTGTTGCGCAGGAAACAAAGGCTGTTATGCCATTGCATCAGCTGTACAAGGGCCCAGGTCTGCATTCCCCAAAGCCGGCCTCCACCCCCGAGCTCTGTTCAGTGGAATGAGAAAGGGGTGCTGGGGCTGGGAACACCACGCCCTCCCCCAAATGAGGACATGCCTTGGCCTGGGGTTTTCCAGTCAACCACTTCAAAGGACCCACCAGCCCCTGGAGGCAGAGGGGGCAGTCTGGAGAGGCCCTACCTTCCCTCTGAGTCAAAGAAGGTAAGGGAGGATGCAGCCATTGCTTCTGCCCAACATGATCCACGTGCTTTCCGGTGCCATCCGGGTCTCCTGAGTGGAGCAGGGGCCACAGTGCAGGCAAGAGGGCCCCTGTCGGTTGTCTGTCTGCCTTCCGGCCTGTCCATTCCTTCCTCCATGTATCCATCGTCCAGAAAGCCTCGCCCTCTTGCCACAAACAGGCCCCATGTGGCAGGTCAACAGAGCTTGGGCAGGCAGCACGGGGAGCGATGGAGGGCAAGGGGGGACCCGCGCTAGGGGGGTCAGTCAAGGAAGGCTCCCTGGGGAGGTGAGCGCTAAGGCCTGGTGCAGAGTGGGAAGGAGCTCCAGGCAGAGGGAACAGCAGGGGCACAGGGCTGCCATCAGCCTTTTCCCATCAGCATTGTGGCTCCCGTGTGCCCAGCCCTCCTGTGTGAGCTCACGGGCACTGTAAGTGGTCTGTGTTCATGTCTTCTCTTCTGCACTAGGACGTGAGCTTCCTGAAGGTGGATGGGGGTTGCCAGCCCACTGTTCCCTCCTTCATGGTTTGGCAGATGCCGGGCACAGAAGTCATTCAACCACTGTTGCTGAGTGAATACGCGGGCACTGTGCCCCCTGCCCCGCACCTGTGACCCACCCGATGAGCCGTTTAATTGGATCCATTCTCCAGACGAAGAAACTGAGATTCAGAGAAGCTATGTTGTGCTCGCCCAAGATGACACAGCCGGCACGCGGCAGAGCTGGGATTTGAACACCTGTTCTGTCTGGATTCTGACACTCCACTGCCCAGGCCCTCAGGCCTCTGGATCAGGAAGCAGGAGGTGGGGGCAGCAGAGAGCAGGGCCCCCGGTGTGCCCCCCAAGGAGGCAGGTCGGAGCGGGACAGCATGGCAGGCTGGCTCCATAAATAACCTGGTCCCTGGGCCCTGCTGGCGGGTGAGCAGCCCGAAAGAGTATGTGTAATGCAAACAGCATGAATCCCCTGTCAGCTGGACTGGATATCAGAGGAGACAAGCTTCCGAGCCGGGCAGCCTAATTGAATCGAATTGAAAAGGCAGAATGGGCGGCCAGGCCAAGGAGGGCTGTGGGGAGCGGGCGGCTCTGCACAGCTGTCTGGGCCTCTGCTGCCCCGGGTCCGGCAGCCATCCAGCCCCCACTGCAGGGAGCCGGGTGGGGGAACCACGGTCCCCGAGTGGGGGCACCCCAGCCAGGGTGCTCCGCCCCCCTTTATCTGCTGGCTCTGCCGTTTTCTCTCCATCACTGACCCTTTTTCTGCTCCCTCTGTTATCTCGAATAATGTCACTGCCTCTTTAGAATCTATTCATCAGAGCAGAAAGAAGCCGATGCTGACACTGATAAAAAAAATACCATCTGTGCCTCCCGGGAAAGAGCTTTCAGCTCAGCCATGGGTGCCCTGCCGCCGGCCCACCTGCCATTTCAGGGGCACCGAGGGGCAATCAGATTCTGGGAGCCCTACCCCTGGGAGCACCCCCGCTCAGCTCACTCTCCAGAGCCCAGGGGCGGGCTCTGAAGGAGGTCCCAACCCTGGGCGGTTTTCAATCTGTAGCCAGGCTTGACATGGTCATTTACTGTGGCTTGTTTTTAACTGGTTTTTCTTCATTGCTTAAGATTATTTAAAAAGCAAATTATACCCCAAAGTCCAGATTTCTGAATTCTCTTTAAAAACTAGATAGAAGCCAGGTGCCATGGCTCACACCTGTCATCCCAGCACTTTGGAAGGCCAAGACAGGAGGATCACTTGATGCCAGAAGTTCAAGACCAGCATGGGCAACATAGGGAGATCCTGTCTCGACAGGAAAAAAAAAAAAACCCAGAAAAATAAGTCAGGAGTGGTGGTGTACACCTGTAGTCCCGGGCTACTCAGGAAGCTGAGGTGGAAAGGTCACCTGAGCCTGGGAAGTCAAGGCTGCAGTGAGCCGTGATCACGCCACCTGCCTCCCACCTCCAGTCTGGGTGACAGAGTGAAGGCCTGACTTAAAAAAAAAAAAAACAACCCACAACAAACAAACAAAAAACCAAACCACAATATTAGGACCTGGTGCAGTGGCTCATGCTTGTATCCAGCACTTTGGGAAGCTGAGGCGGGAGGATCATCCGAGGCCAGGAAATCCAGACCAGCCTGGACAACATAGTGAGATTCTATCTTTAAAAAAAAAATTAGCAGGGTATGGTGGCATGTGCCTGTAGTCCCAGATCCCAGATACTTGTGAGGCTGAGGTGGGGGGATCGCTTGACCCCCGGAGTTGGAGGCTGCAGTGAGCTACCACTGCACTCCAGCATCGGTGATAAAGACCCTGTCTCTAAACAAAACAAGACAACACTAGCGAGATAGCCCCCCCAACCTGGCTCCCTGTGGCGGGGGCTGGGTGGCCGTCTGGCCTAGGGCAGCAAAGGCCCAGACAGCTGTGCAGAGCTGCCCGCTCCCCGCCGCCCTCCTCGGCCCAGTTCAGTGGTGGGGGAGGTATTCTGTGCACGTGCCAGCCTTGTTCTTGGAATGGCCCTCCTCACCCCAGATCGCCGTCTCCTCCTTGGTGGTCATGTCCTTCAACTTCCAGAGCTGTGGTCATCCCTGGAGGCCTGGTGGTCTTGAGGACCACCATGTTGAGGCAGCCCAGCCAGTTCCCTGGGGCTCAAGGGGCTGGCCCTTCTCCTAGTCTTCTCCCTCTGGGTCAGCAAAACCCAGCCATGCCCATCATGAAAGGGGAGGAATCCCAGGCCTTGGAGTCAGACCTACTGGGTTCTACTGCCGGCTTGGTCACCTGGAGCCAGCCCACGGCCTCTCTGGGTCTCAGTTTCCCCTCTCAGACCACCACAATAGTGCCCGTCTACCGGATGCTCACTCTGCATACCAGCAGCACTATTTCCTGGTACTTCCATTTTAACGATGAGGCACCCGAGGCTCTGAGAGGTGATGTGGCCTGCCTAAGTCCCACAGCAGGAAGTGGCCGGGCCACGATCAAGGCCAGATCTGTCTAAGTTCAGGACCCACAAAATGTCCATCACAGCTGGGTGTGGTGGCTCACGCCTATAATCCCAGCACTTTGGGAGGCCGAGGCGAGAGGATTGCCCGAGCCAACAGGTTCGAGACCCACCTGGGCAACTTGGTGAGACGTCTCTACAATAAATAAAAAAAATCAGCCAGGCGTGGTGGTGCGTGCCTGTAGTTCCAGCTACTTGGAAGGCTGAGGTGGAAGAATCACCTGAGCCCAGCAGGTCGAGGCTGCGGTGGTCATAAGCGTGCCACTGCACTACAGACTGGGTGACAGAGTAAGACTCCAAATTAAAAAAAAAAAAAAAATTCCATCACAAGGCACAAAGGCAAAGCTGCTGGCAAAGTGAACGGACACCATTATTTCTACGGATGGGGAAACTGAGGCTCAGAGAGGGTAAGAGACCTGCCTAAGATCACACAGCAAGCTACCTTGTCCTTTCTTTTGGGTTTCTCCTCGCCGTCCCCTCTCCACATCCTGCTCACTTCCCATCTCCCACAAATGCTCACCCCCACCCGAATCAGGGCAAAAACAGCTGGGGTTACGTAGGAGGAGCACTGTACTCAGAGTCCAGAGACTCATCTCAGGGCCTAGCTTCTGCATCTGATGACTTGGAGCAGGGACTTCCTC
Source organism: Cephalopachus bancanus (assembly GCA_027257055.1). Lineage (NCBI taxonomy): Eukaryota > Metazoa > Chordata > Mammalia > Primates > Tarsiidae > Cephalopachus > Cephalopachus bancanus. The sequence goes on from JAPVLO010000477.1 coordinate 178,972, forward strand.
TCAGGACCTCAGTTTCCTCACATGTAAAATGGGGCTCCCACACTTTCCCCAGGGACTTGCCATGGGGTGGACAGGGGAACCACGGGTCAGCATGCCCACGAGGGCAGCCACAGCTCTGGCTGGTCACTCGCTTCCCTGGGCCTCGCCCAGTTCCTGGCTGAGCAGGTGCATATATAACAAATGCCGAATGACCAGGGCTCAGGAGCCAAGGGACCTTGGCAGCTGTGGAGAGGGCACCTCCTTTCTCTGGGCAAGGAGGACTCCCAAGAGGCCCCAGTGAGGCCAGGTACCTGCCAGGACAGCCTCGGTACCCTGTCAGCATTCGGTGGGACACACTGGCTTCCACCAATGTGTTAAGCAAAGGCAATAAAACGAATGTGTCCCTGATCAGATTTAAAACATGGAGGCTTGTGCACACTCACCCATCAATGAGCCTGACTGCCATCCCGTCTCTTACCCTTGTGTGCATGCAGGTGCCCCCCACAACCCCGGGATTCCTCACTGTGGCGAGAGTTGATGCGCTCGGGCCTCCCAGTCCCTCCCAGGTCAGTGTTGTTGGCCAGCACAAGCCCACTCACCCCGAGCGACAGAGACGGGCCCTGGCCAGGCCCTGTGGTGCGGAAGGCCGCGTCCAACCTGGGCTCAGACCCAGGGACTGACAGGACTGAACCCCAAGCTCACCTCTTGGATGAGACGCTGAGCTGACCTGAGCACCTGACTGCTTCCCTGCAAAGTGGGAGAATTCAGGCCCACGATCCAAGATGCTCCAAATCCCAGATGCTCAGTGCCAAAACCCATCTGGCAGCAGGCACAACACGGGCTGCCACGGGATTTATGGTCTCTCCTCATGCCTTTTGCTGCAGAGTTGGAGTGGGCGGTGCCTTCCAGATGGTGCTAGGGAGGAAACATGGGGGTCCTAGCTCCCAAGCCTGCATTCCAAGCCACAGCTGGTCCAGGATCTCAGCCAGGGGGCCAGTTTGTTGAACCGGACCTCAAGGTTTTGAGGGAATCAAGTGGGCTGACTCCTGAAGGGCTTCTCACACGGCCTGGCAGGTCACATTTGAGGAAACAGAGGCCCAGGAAGGGGCAGGACAGTCACATGGTCAGCAGGTGCGGAAGCTGGCCCTGAGGGTCTCGGGACTCCAAGTGCACCTCCCATGAGGCCCCAGCCGTGTGGAGAAAACTTAAAGGCAGGAGAAAGGGTGGGCGGCAGCTATGTCTGGGCCTCGGTTTCCCCATCAACAGGGTGATGGGCTGTGTGGCCTCTAGCGATCCTCTGGACCCTGTGATTTCTGGGATCTGGTCACAGCAGAGACCTCTGGCAGGCAGATGCTGCCTGTGGCCCTCGTCTGCCTCGGTTTTGAGGAGACACAACATGTGAGTCTCGCTCCTCGGGGTGGGGCTCCAGGCACAGTTCCGTGGGAGGACGCGTCTTGCTCTTTGGCGGTGGGTCAACTTGTCCGCTTGCTGTGCGGGCAGCAGGGTCTGGCACAAGGCCATGAGGGCCCAGGAGCTGGAGGGGGAGCTGGAGGCCAGTGCTGCCGGGCCAGACGTGACAACTCAATTCCAGCAATGAGGCGGGGAAGGGGAAACGCTGAGGTCACCAGTCCTCTCCCTGAGGAACGGCCCAGAGTAGAGACTGGGTGCCGGCTCTGAAGTCACATAGACCTGTGCTGGAGCCCAGCTCCGCCACTTGCTTGCCTCAAGGTCCCAGGCAAGCCGCTTCCCTTCCCTGGGCCTCAGCTTACGTGTCAACAGAATGGGGAGAAGAATGGTAAGCATCTGAAGGAACTGGGAGGATTCGCAGGGATACAGCACAGGAAGCTCTTAGGACACAAGAGGTGCTCCTCAGTCAAGGTGGGCTGTGAGCGTTTAGACCCCGAAGGCACGGGCGGGGCTGGACCCTGAATGACCAGAGACGGGGTTGTAGAAGACAGGATGGCCCATGGGATGACAGGCTGGGTCTCTTGAGCAAGGCACATCATGGAGAAGAAAGGTGTGTGGACGTGTGTGTGCTGGGCTGTGTGCTAGGTTAGAGACATCAGCACTCGAGCAGCCAGATGTGTGGTCCTGGATGGGGCTCTGGACATTCTGGGGACAACAGGGAAGGTGACTATGGCTTTGGAGACGGAAACACTGACACCGAGAGGGAATTTGTTAACTCAAAAGGCAGGCAACCAAATAGCATTTATAGCATGATCTTGCCTTCTTGAATAGCTTGCACACCCCCACCCACAAATACTCAGGGAAAGGCATGAGCTGTTAACAGGGGTCGTCTCTGTGTGATAACAACCACGGTACTTTGATTTTCCAAAGTACCACGGTACTTTGATTTTGTGAACATTTCTTATAGAGATGGGGGTCTCACTATGTTGCCCAGGCTGGTCTCAAACTCCTGGCCTCCAGTGATCCTCCTGCCTTGGCTCCCACATTGCTGGGATTACAGGTGTGAGCCAGCCTGGCCATCTTGACTTTCGACTTTCTGCTCTCCTGTCTCCTCTTCCCCTCATGTAGAAACCATAACTTGAAGACTAAAGATAAGAGCCCAGACTGGAACCATATGGCCTGGCCTCCAACCCAGCTCTCTGTCCCTTCCCAGTAGACAGCAGTGTTAGGAGACACCAAGGCACTCTCCGGAGCTAGCAGGAAGGCAGGAGGGGCCGGGAAGGGAGGCGGTGGGTGCCACCAGGTGAGGAGTGAGCACAAAAACAGAACCCTTGAGGGGTGAAGGGATCGGCTGGCCTAAGCACACTCGGATGGCAGGGCCAGGCCTGACCACGCCTTCTGATCTGGAGCTGGCCGCCAGCCACCACCAGTCCCAGCAGGCCACGAGGAACGTCCTCGGCGAGAAAAGACTCCTCACCACAGAGAACGTCAGGGAGAGCACACCACTGCTCCGCCTGGAGAAACCGTGGTACTTGCAGTCATCTCCCAACTGGAACCCTGCCACAGCCAGGGAGCTTCCTGTGCACTCCAGGTGGCAGGGGCGGTTGTTGGCCCCCCTCCCCCCCTAGACTGCAGGGGCGGGAGCCTTCTGACGCTGGCCTGAGTGGACATACCATCTGCCTGGAAAGAGGGCACACGCAGGAAGCCGGGATGCAGGAAGGCCGGTCATTCGCCAAGTTTCTCCAGCAGTAACCCTGGGGCTCAATTCAGGGTTCTGGGACCCCCGGGCAGGGTGCTTTTGACCAGCTCTGTGCCCTATTCTGAAGCTTCTGGGATCTGAGGGACCCCCTTACCGTTCAGCACAAGACAGTTATGATAAGGAGCACTTACTATGTGCCAGGCACTGAGCCAAGGGCTTTATGTGCATCTTCTCCTTTGCTCGCAGGGAAACCTTCTCAAGGTGGGTATTACTATTATTCTCATTTTCTGGATGATGGACTCATGGCCTCTATAGACAAGCTGGCTTGCCCAAGGTCACATGATTAGTGTGGGGGGCAGAGCTGGAGACCCCATGGTCATCTAGTTTGGTGTCCTCAGCCCTTGGAGTGCAGTGATGTGATCATAGCTCACTGTAGCCTCAAACTCCTGGCTCAAGCAATCCTCCCACCTCAGTCTTCTGAGTAACTCAGACCACAAGTGTGGGCCATCACATCTGGGAACTCATATTTATATTTTATTTTGAGACAGGGTCTTGCTCTGTTGCCCAGGTTTGAGTGCACTGGCACCATCATGGCTCACCGCAGCCTTGACCAGCCTTCCAAGTAGCTGGGACTACAGATGCACACCACCACACTTGGCTAACTTTTTTTGTAGAGACGGGAACTTGCTATGTTGCTCAGGCTGGTTTTGAATTCTTGGGCTCAAGTGATCCTCCCACCTTGGCCTCCCGAAGTGCTGGGATTACAGGTGTGAGCCACCGCATCCAGTCACCCAGGAGCTTTCAAAAGCTACAAGTGATGGAGTCCTGCCAAGACCAGTGAAATCAGGTGGGGCCAGGCAACCCTGGCGTCTTTCAGGAACTCCCAGGTGGTTCTGATGTGCAACTGAGAACAAGAACCACCGCAGCGGGCCATAAGGAGGGTGACAGCCGCACATGCGAACTGCGCGCAAACGTCACTCCGAAGCCAGGTGGCTGGGAGTGGGTGGCACGAAGCCGAGGCTGGCTTGGGAGGCTGCGCTGGCCAAGGCATGCAGGCGGCGGCTGCACCGGGCACGAGCGAGCGGGTCCCTGCGCAGGAGCAGCGTCCTGTGCCCAGGGAATAAGGAGGGCTGCGGGGAGGAGGCTCTGGGAGTCCGGTCGCTGTCCCCACCCCCTGCCCTACGGCTGTCAAGGGCATCCGCGGAGGCCAAGGGCTCCAGGCCCCCCGCCGACAGGCTGGAGGCTGGCGGTCGCCCGGCTGCGTCCCAAACACAGCGCGTCCAGCCCGGGCTGCTCACGCCGGCGGGAAGGCTACAGAACCAGGGGCCCGCGCAGAGAGCCACGCCAGGCCGAAGCACGACAGGGCAGAGAGCAGGTTCGGGGTCACGGGGTCCGAGTCCTGCCTCCGATGCGGCCTCGGCAAGTCACTCAGCCCCTCTGAGCGTCGGTTTCTCGGCCGGCCAGATGGGACGGGACGAGCGACCACCCCGGACGCGGAGAAGCTGTGTGCACGGAGCGGGGAACGGCGCCTGGCTCGGCGAGCGCTCTGCAGGGTGGCGAGGGCGGGACCATCGTCCACGGCGCTGGGGCCCCGTCCACGGGCGGGGCAGGGCCGGGCTCCTGCCCCTCGCCCGCGTGCCCCTCCCACTCCGGGGCGGGGCCAGAGGAGAAGGACGGCCGCCCCCTCGCGGCCGAGGGCAGACTCGCGGGCCCTGTGGCTCGCATGGCGACGTGGCCGCCCGGCCGGCTCCAGTGCGTCTGTTTGGCGTCCACGGCCCAGCCGCCCGGGTTCGGGACGGGCTCTGCCATCTCGGAAAGCCACGCTGGCTGGCCACGAGTGGGAGGTTCACACGGGGTCGGGAGGCGCCGGAGTCTGAGCAGCGCTCCAGAAGCGCCGCGGTCGTGTCGGGCCTGGGAAGTCTGCACGGGAGGGCGTGGAGGCGCGAAGCCACCTGGGGAGGAGCCTGGGGCTGCGCGACCAGCCCACGCCTCGGCCTGGCGGCTGCATCTAGTCCCCCCCAGCCCCAGGCAAGGCCCATCGAGGAAGGCCCAGCCCGGCTGGCAGCCGGTGACCCAAGGCCCCATCCTCTCCCCAGGCCTGGCACGGAGGAAGGCGCTGCAGGGGCGGCCACCGGTCAGCATCTTCCTGGATGGGCGCAGCACTTGTGTGCTCGGAACTTTTTATTCCCTCTGTGCTACCCTGCCCGCAGACCCCTTGGGTGCGGATGACAGCAGGTCGGCCTGGCCTTTGCTCTGCCGGGACTCAGGCCAGGGCACAGAAGGCAGGCTCACCTCCTGGTCAGTCCTCAGGAGCCCCATCTGGCTGGACCGATGGGAGGCTGTGAAAAATGAAGGATCCGGTGGCAGGTGCACTGGGAGGGAGGCGGGACAAGGGTCAGCCTGCTAGTCAGGGAAGGCTTCCTGGAGGAGGTGGGGGGGGGTGTAGTGCTGAGAGACAGGGCAGGTGTCTAGGCAGAGGGAGAAAGACAGAAGTCTCAGCACAGCCAAGGTTGTCGGGGAGCCCACAGGCAAAGGCAGGGACCCAAAGCAGATGCATCCCCGGGCACCTTGGGGAAGACAGGAAGAGGCCCCTCACACCTGAGGACCCCACTTGACCCACTGCCCAGCTGCCTAGAGAGTGCAGAGCACAGATGTGTCTCCCTGGGGTCCACCGCAGGGACTGCAGGAGCATGGCCAGCAGGAAACACATTCCAGGGGCTGAGGGGCCTGTCAATGTCGGGAGCTGGGCACTGCTGACCAGAACAGAGGCCAACTCCAGCCCCCAGAATAAGCCCGCGAGGGGCTTCTCTGTGGGCCGCAGTGCAGGGCTCATCTCAGAGGCCATCCAAGGCTTGCCAGACGTGGCCGTCAAGGGAGGTGGCCGAGTGTACGGAGACTCCGGGCGCGCCAATGCTGGTTTCCCAGCAGTCGAAGCCACAGCCGCTCAGGGCCTGCTTCGTGGCCTCTACCTCCGGCCGCTCCAGACCTAGGGAGGGAGAGTGGGTCACCACTAGCAGCCCCACTCCCAGAGGGGAAGCTTGTGGCCTTCCAGGCCGTGGCCCCCACGTGCCGGAGTGCCCAGCCTTGCTCCTTCCCTGGGGGGCTCTGAGTCACACAGACCTGGTCTTGCCACGAACTGGCCATGAGGCCTCAGACAGGTGATGCCCCTCCAAGCCTTAGTGAACTCTCCTGGGAATGGGGCTCATGACACCTACCCTCCAGAGTTACTGGGAGGCTTAACAGACCATGTGGGCAAACTGCCTGGCATGGCACCTGGTACCCTGGGCACACTCCAGAAACACCAGCTCTCACCATCGCCGTCGGATGGTGAGAGCCAGGAGCCAGGAGCAGACCCTTGGGGGTCTGCTGGGTGAGAGTGTGGCCACCTCCAGAGGCCTGGGGTCACCGCTCAGGGTGCAGAGGGAGGCGCCTTGGGGTGGACGGGAGGCTCCATGCAAAGCAAAGGGGAAGGGAGGATGGTCACGGGGGAGGGGAGAAAGAGCAGGGAGACCAGAAGGGGCAGGCAGAACACGGGGGAGACAGAGGTGGGCTGGAGCAGGCAGTGCCCACTGCATGCCAGGAGCCACCCTGAGGGCAGAGGCAGTGCGGGGGGGGGGTCACACCCCAGGCACGTGACCTGGCCTCAGGCCAGCAGACAGGAAGCCCTGTTGTTCTGGAGCAAGACGAACCCCCACCCTGGCCACATCAAGGCCAGGACGACACCCTGGTTACTTCCCAGGCTGTGGCAGGAGCCCCTCCCACAGCCCAGCCCTGTGCCAGGCTCCCAAGCGTCCTCTTCTTGAAACTGTGAAATGACCTTGCCAGCTAGACACTCTCATCCTTATTTTACCAACAAGAAAGCAAAGGTCCAGAGAAGTCACCTAACTTGCCCAGGGCCACTAAGCAGAGCCACAACCTGTTCGAAGGCCTCTTCTCCTCCCAAGGGAACTCTCGGGGTGGAACCCTCACAGAAGCCCAGGCTGGCAACTGGCCCGGCACCACCCCTTACCTGGCTTGAGGAGTGTGATGCCACAGCCACCGCCGCCTGCGCCTGTAAGCTTGCTGTGCAGTCCGTGGGCCATGGTCACCTGGCAGAGTCGGTCCAGAGCAGCGTGGCCCACGCCAAGGGCATTCAGGTGGTGCTGGTTCATGTCGATGAGCTCCTGGGAGATGGTTCCGCCTGTGAGCACGTGGCCACCTGAGGCCGAGGGCCGTGCACACCCGCATCTACCCCTCCATCTGCCAGCTGGTGTTTTGGGACAAGTTAATGGCTTTGAATACCTGGCACACTGCCCCCTCCACTGGCAAAAGCAGCCCTCCTTCCTTCACGACCCCAGGCCTCGGGAAGCTGACCTCACCCTCCCAGACCCACAGTGAACACGTCCTAGGCTGGACCACAGATGCTCTGGCGACGGACTGGAAATGAGCATGTGGCCCACGGTGGGCCAATCAGGGTCCTCCCAGCATTTTCTCTGCCTCTTTCTGCTGGAGCTGCTGAACTAGCTGACTTCAGATGTATGCTGCCAAGATGATCTGTCCTGCCCCGTGGCCAGAGAGTACACCGAAGATTCCCAACTGCATTCTTTCAGCCCGTGGATTGAGCTATACCTGAAGCCATTTATGTCTGGTCTTCTCAGTTAGGAGCCAACTCCTTTTCTGCTAAACCCACTTTATAACGGGGAAACTGAGGCTCAGAGAGGAAAGTGACTTGCCCAAGGTCACTGAGCTTGTAGGGTGCCGAGTAGGCCTGACATGAAGCCCCGCCTGCCCCACCTTTCTGTCATCTGCAAGAGAAAAGGTATCTGGTAATACACCATGCCACCCTACAGCTGCCTCAGGGACTGATTTCAGAACAAGAGCTTGGTTGCAGTTCTGGCGAGGTCATGGGGGTGGGAAATCGCTAGATGTTTGTCTAGGTTTCTTCCATTATGCACAACAAAACTACTGCTGTCCAAGGATCCAGCAAGATACGTGTAGATGAAATAACAAAACGAACAGATGCTACTGTCCGCACCCACGATGCACATTCAATTTACCAAACGCTTGTGACGTGCTAGGGCTCTAAGGGTGAGACCCACCACACTTCCTGCCATGGGGAAGGGAAGAACGAGTCATCTGGACCCAGGCGGGCTGGTTGTGTTTCTGGGGGCAAGGTCCTTGCCCTAGGCCTGCTGTCCCTGCATCAGCAGGGATCATAAGTGTCTGCCTCCCTGCCATGAGGATGATACACAGCAAGTCTTTCTCAATGCCTGGCACAAGTCTTTCTCAATGCCTGGCAAACATCAGCTGCTGTTGGTATTTTTATGGGTACATTACAAAGGGGAAACTGAGGCAGAGTGAGGCAAGTGACTTGCCAAAGGTCACTGAGTCAGCCCTGGAGGCGGGATTGGCCTGACATGAAGCTCCTGCCCAACCTGCCTTTGAGAGCACCCTTGGCACTGGTGCCGCTCCCATTCCTGTGGGGAGCAGGCAGGGCCCGTGGTGTGGCCAACAGCCCCAAGCCCTGCTCCAGGGCCCTGGGAATGCCTGTGTGCCATGAGTTGCCAATCACTACAGCATCTCCGGTGAGGCCCACTTCGTTTGCCCACATGGGGCTGGCCAGCTGGGCAGGGCTGTGGCAGCCTTCCCCTGCTGCCTGCCTTGCACCCCAGCACTGCTGACAAACGAGCAGACAAGCATGATGGCCCGGTGGCAGCCCTGGGTGCCTTTCACCAGCCCAGCGGGCTGGATGTGAGTGGGGGCTTCTGGGGGCCTCGCTCTGCGCCTGAACACCATGTGTCACGCTACCGAAGCAGGTTCCAGACACCTGTCACATTCTGATCCAAAATCTGTCAAGGATCAGATGACAGGTTGTGACACAGGAGAACAGCTCACTGGTTTGAGTGCAAAGCTGTCCAGGAGCCGAGCTGCACATTTCAGCGGTTGCCACAGCCAAAAATATGCACAGTGTATAATCAACATGCTGTTCCGTGGTGTTCTCCGGGGGCTCAACAGGGTGTATTTTAGGCAGTACTCTATCATTATTAATTTCCTACTCAAGGGGACCACGTTCCCTCCTTCCTACATGGAGGGAATCGAGAGCCAGGAAGACAAAGGAGGGGGAGGGAGGGCAGAAGCACGGGAGTCAGATGGAGCCTGGCACTGCGCATAGTAGGTGTGCATTGAGGATCTGCTAATCCAGGAGCAGACGAGTCAGCGAGCGTGGCTCAGCTCAGCCACTCACCGGCTGGATGACCTCAGAAGCCCTCTCTCAGGTCTCCGTTTCTCTGCCGGTACATTGCGACAGCCCACCTACTTCACGAGTAGGCTGTGGTGGGGATCAAGTGAGAAATCATTCGCCAAAGGCTTGGCTGAGCAGTGGCTTCCGGGCTGTGGCTGCAGACTCAAGTGCTGGGGCCAGGGAGGCACTGGGCAACGACTGCAGCAGGCAGTAAATCAGAGGGGTGGGGACTGTGGTGACATGGAGACTGCATGGCCCCTGTGGAGGGCCCCTCCAGCCCCTCCCTGGACAGCTGCCGTCCAGCCGCGCCGTCTCGGGCAGCCGCTGTCACTCTCCGAGGGCAGCCAGATGGCTCGCTGATGTCAGCCACATTCACCGGCCAGATGGGCCGTGTCCGAGGTGGGGCCCGGTCCTTGGCTCACGGAGGCCGTGGCACGCCAGGCATCGTGTCTGTGTGTCACCCACGGGACCCCGGGCATTCTTCGGACACTCCCATGAGGCCAGCAGAGGTGGCAGACACAGGCTCAGTCTAATCCAAAGTTTGTGGTCTTAGCCCCAACACTGGAATGATGCCCATGGTGGGGCTGGGCTACCAAGACAGAAGAGCAAGTTCAGAACCTATCTGTCTTGAAGCAGGAGGTCGCTGAAGAGCTGCTGAAGAAACACACGCAGGTGGCAGAAACAGCATGGAGGTGTCCAGAGAAGCCTGGACTCTAGAGAATTTTGTGTCAGCAATGTCCCCATCTACCAGAGCTCTTCAGATGCATGACCCTTAAACCTGGCCCTTCACACTTAGCATGTGCCAGGCACTGCCCCAAGCTCCCAGCTGCCCTCCACTGCTCAGAAGCACCTGGAAGAGGCTGTAAGGCAAGACCCACGTGCTTGCTTGTGAACACAAACTCCAGGCCCAGCCTGGGGATTCTTTTTTTTTTTTTTTGAGCTGGGGCCCTTCTCCTGTCACCCAGGCTGGAGTGTAGTGACATGATCTCAGCTCACACAGCCTTGACATCCTGGGCTCAAGCAATCCTCCCGTCTTAGCTTCCCAAACAGCTGGGACTACAGACATGTGCCACCATGCCTGGCTAATTTGTTTGACTTTGATTTTTTTTTTTATTGATGAGGTCTAGCTATGTGGTCCAGGTTGGTCTTGAACTCCTGGGCTCAAGCAATCTTCCTGCCTCAGCCTCCCAAAATGCTGGGATCACAGGCATGCACCCCTGTACCCACCCAGGCCAAGGACTCTGATAGCCAGGTCAGAGGTAGGGCTAGCCCCTATGTTTTGGTCCCCGGGGATTCTGGGGAGCCGCCGTGTGGACTGAATAACCCGGTTGCTTACTTCCAGCACGAGGTACTGCTCTGGGGCTGGGGCCGCCGCCATCTCTCCCAGCACGCGCTCGCACTCCAGGGAGATGGCATCTATCGAGGTCAGGAGTGGGGCCATGATCTCTGGGAACTGGGGAATGAAAGGACGCAAATGGTGTGTGAGGCTGGGGGCAGGCAGACACACAGGTCAGCTGCCCCAGCAGTGGGTGGAGGGTCGAGGTGTCCCCACGACCTACACCCCCCTCTGGGAAGTCTTTCCTTCCAGCCTGGTCTCCGCTTTGCTGGCTGCCCGATTTCAGGAGGGGGATTCTTGCCGCAAAGCCAGTGTGTCCAATGAGCCCAACCAGTTGCTTCAGGAATCCCCACCCCATCTCCTGGCCAGGCCATGGGCGCAGACAGCCTTTTTTCCTGCTGAAAACAGCCTTCCAAAGCTCCCTGCCCCGCCATTCCCCTCAGCCAAAGCGAGACCTCAAAAATCCAAATGTTGTGTCACGGCCCTGCCTGAAACCTACCTAGGAAGGGAACAAGAATCACCTTGATCAGCCTGTTCCTGACACTGGCCACAAGGGCCTTGGTACTGCGAGGGACTTTGGTGTTGGTCAGCAGGATCTGGAGAACCGGTGGCCTGCAGGGAAGAGGAGGTGGGTCCATGCTGAACTCCAGGTGGAGAAGCAGCCCCAACTGGAAGCATTCTGGGACTCCACCCCACCAACACAAGGAGGGCATGGAGGTCCAGGGAGGCGACGTCAGACTGGGCAGCATGGGATTCCCGCCACTGGCCACAGCTGTGTCTCCACTTCAGCCTGTGGGTGGATGGACACCTTCCCTTGGCTTTTCACTCATTTATTCATTCAGCTTTGGGCACCAACTACGCACCAGGCACGGCTCAGCCTGGGGACCAGGCCATGGTGGGGAGGGGCGGAGGCCGTGAAGGCTTTCCTGGGCCTGATGTGGAGGCTGAATATCGTGGAGGGTAAGAGCCAGTCAGGGCAAAGGTGGGATGGCAAGCACGGCTGGCAGGCGAGGCTTCCTGCGGACGCCCAGCGGGGGCGGAACACTGCACACGCGTCAAGTCAGGTCAGAGTGGCCACGGCAGAGAGTGCAAGGAGGGCCTGGGCTTCCGTTGTGCAGGGAGTTGGAGATTCAAACGGCCGGGGCCTGGCTGGACTGCACAGAGGGAAGGTGTCCAGGCCAGCTGGTGTAGGTGGCGCCCCTGCTGACAGAATAGGAGGCCTCCCAGCATGCTGAGTCCACTTTCTGCCTCGATGGCGCCGGGACCCCAAACTAGCTGTGGCTACGGGAGCCAACTACCCTCGGCTGCCCTGGCCGAGCGGGCAGATGTCTCCGGACAGCCGCATAAGCTGACTCCAGGGAGCTGCGTCCTCCCCCAGCCCCAAAGGGTGTGTAATCCCCCCTAAAGGCAGGACGCCAACTGCCCGTGTGGCTGGCTGTCTCCGAAGGCCCAATCCACGCTTCTTGTAGCCCAGCCTGCCACTCAGTGTGCTGCAGGCTGGGGACGGAGGCCAGGGACTGTGGCTGTCTGGGCAGAAACAGCTGGGGCTGGGCAGAACCCTTGATACCTTTATTCGCTCCCTTCACAGCTCAGGACTGTAAAACCCAACTGGCCTGGAAAAGGCTGCCAGACCCTGCGTTATCTCACCGCCCATGAGCCCATGAGCCCATGAAATTAATATCGATTCTCAGCCTTGGAGGCTGACTTTTTTTTTTTAACTTTACAAAAGATGAACACTATATTTGGCTTTTCTCTTCCCTTCCCTTCAAAGACATGCCATTCCTCAAAAGGGCAGTGTTCTGGGAGGCTGCATCTTGAGCCCCTCCACAAACAATGCGTTTTTGTGTGGTGACGCAGCATGCATGGCGGGGGTAGCTCGTCTTTCGGCCACCGTGGGACTAACGTGGCTTCTGGGAACTCCAGCCATGCTTCTGGCCCTGCCCTGCAGCCGGCAGGCAAGGTGGGTTTGCTCTGAGTCCCCACATACCCAGCCCTCCACAAGCAGGCCTGCTACCAGTCTCACCAAACCCAGGGCTCTGACGCCATCCAGCGACCACCACTCAGGGCGTGTCCGGTGAGGCCACATGCTCCGGGCCTGGCCCTGTCCTAGCCTTCTCACCTCCCCAAGCGAACGCTCACCCTGCCTCAGGGCCTCTGCACCTGCATCTCCTCGGTGGGGCCCTGCCCCCACCCAGGCTGCATAACTCACTTTAATCCCACCCAGGTCTCTGACTGCATCATCTCCCCCTTGCGGGCCCCATGCAATGGGCTCCCTCCTTTGCTCTCCCATCCTGGCCCTTCCTGACCTCCTAAGGCACTTATGGCCACTGGACAAGCTCTCAGAACAGTTTGTAGTTGCCTCCTCCCACAAAAGCCTGAGTTCCACAAAGGTGGGACATTGCTCTGCTCCCTGCTGAGGTCCCAGCATCCAGCACACAGTAGGTGCTCAATAATACTTGTTGGGCAGAGGAGTAAACCCAGCCAGCACAGAGCTAAGCACTGATAGATTCCGTTTCTGATTTTGTGCTCAGGATCCCCATATATGAGAGGAGATGGCCAGGCATGGTGGCTCATACCTGTCATCCCAGTACTTTGGGAGGCCAAGGCGGGAGTATTACTTGAGCCCAGGAATTCAAGACCAGCCTGGGCAACATGCGAGACCTCGTCTCTGCAAAAAAGTCACCTGTAGTCCCACCTACACAGAAGGATCGGTTGAGCCCAGGAGGTCAAGGTCACAGTAAGTCGTGAATGTGCCACTGTACTCCAGCCTGGGCAACAGAGTGAGACCCTAACTCAAATAATAATGATAATAATAATCAGAGAGAAGGAGATCTCGGGAGAAGTTACCGAAGACACCCAGAAAGTACAGAGGTGGAGACAAACCCAGGCCTGTAGACACAAACCCAGCCTCTGCCCGGTGCCCCAGTGATGACCAACTATCCCCCGTGCCCACCTTGGAGACCCTCCATCGTTCCCCCAAGTCCCCCAGTGACTACACTTGAGTGCCCAGGCCTCATCCTGGTTGGCTTTCCAGCCCAGGGCCTAGCGCTGTACTTAGCCACCGAGGGAATGAAATGCCACTGCCTCCATGACTGAGGCCCCAGACCTGCAGCTGGAATTATGGTGCCTGCCACTGCCACTCCAGCAGCTTCAAAACCCTGAGGATGCTTCCTCTCCGATGGTGGCAGTGACCACGTCCCCTGACAGACCATGGACTCCTGAGGGCGGGCCCAGACATCTCAGAGTCCTCAGCACGCTCCAGCTCCAGCTCTTCATGGATTCAGGACAGCCGGCAGGGCCAGCTCCCACTGGGGCCGAGACTGTACTGGCAACGCCCCCACCAGCATTGGAAGAATCTGCCCCGTGCTCCTCAGTGGCTCCCAGGTGGAGCAGGGGCCAGCACTGGGGGGGGGGTCTTGCCCCAGGAGACGCTAGGCAATGTCTAGAGATATTTTTGGTTGTCACAACTGACGGGCACTGCCGGCATCTAGCAGGAGAGGCTGGGGTGCACCTCAGCTCCCCAAACATGCCCCATCCCAAGTGTCAGCAGTGCCGAGGCTGATGAGCCCTGACGTGGAGCCTTGGAGAGGCAGGCTTGGCTCCTGCCAGCCGACAGAGCTGGGACAGAAGCCCCAGAGGTGCAGACAGGGGCCGGGACGCCACACCATGGCACCCAGGGCCTGCCGCCACCTGTGGAGAGGGCCACCCTGGGGAAAGAAAGAGAGAGCCCCAAGCTCACAGCCGCAGGAGGGCCCACCAAGGCAGCAGCGTGTCCTGGACAAACACTGCCACCAACTTGCCCGAGGGGACAGCTAAAGAGGCACCTGGCTCCCACTTGCTGCATACTTAACTCCCAGCACCCGACATCTGACTGTGGTGCAAACAGCACACAGGATGCTGAAAATGAACACGCACGTATGTGAATTCAGTGACTGCCAAGGGTCGAACACAGACGCACAGAAAACAGGCCAGCAGCTGCCAGGCATCCTACCCTGAGCCTCATGGGCCTCCTGTGGGCCTCAGTCCTGCCTCTGCCCTGAGGATCTATATCAGGACAACCCCCATGTCCTGAGGCGGCTTCTGTGGGCAAGTCTGTCCTCAACCCTGCCAAGTGGAGAGCTCTTGGTCACAGTGCCTAGGGTCATCTTTCTCCTCCTAGACCCAAGTACAGCGTCATGAGGAACATGGGAAGACAGGGAGTCTTGCCTACTAGGTGAACAAATGAATGAATGAATGATGAGTCGAGGGCCTTGAGCATGGTCATGCATGCCTTTCCCTCTATTCTCTCTGCTGCTTAAGAGCTGAGGTAGAGAAGGAAACAGCAACTGCTATGGATCCTGCTTCCTGGGAGCCGGCGGGGGGACTGCAAGGTGGAGGGAAAGCCAGGGCCCCTCCCACACGATACTTCACAAGACACAGCACTCTCCCTGACACCGCCATGCCTCTGGGCCCAGGTGTCGCCCACCCTGAGTTACCTCTTTAAGGACGAGATCTTCCCTTGCTGGTATCGGAGCGCCCCTCCTAAAGGGGAGAACTGGGGGTCAGCACGTGGGAAAGCTATCGTTTTTGCCTCCTGGAAGAGAGGCTGGCCCCGGGATTGGGTGCGAGTTTCGCCCCATCCAGGGACAGGCTGAACAACACGAATCGGCTCAACTTCAGTTACCAGGGTCCCGAGGGCAAGAAGGAGCCTGAGCTCTGCAGAAGTGCCCTCTCCCCAGGCCTTGGCTCAAGGCCCCGCCCCTCCCAGCTGCCCAGCTTCATCTGACGGGCCACCTGGGAGAGGCCCGGGGCTGGGCATCCAGCCCGCAAACAGGAGTCCTCACCAGAGGACAGGCCAGCTGCATGGTGTGCACACTCCAGGGTGATGGCCTAGTACTCACTGTGGCTGCAGACTCCCAGACCCCAGCCCCACCCTGGAGATTCTGACTCGGAGTGTGAGGCAGGGCCCCAGGATATCCCTCAAGCCCCTGAGCAGGAAATCGCTGTTTCCTTGGAACCCACTGAGTCTGTGCATCCAAACCAGCACACATGCCTGGGCACCTACAGCTATAGTAAGAGTTTACACAAAAAGGAAGAAAATAAACTCACGCAGCACGTACCCCAGGTGCTAATGGCATTGTCCACTCCGGAGGGGTTCCCATGAATCACCCTCTCCCCCTGGAAGGCCCATTTGTTAATCAGTTCCAAGTCCTCCTCCATCCACCTGTGAAACAGAAGAACATTGTTATCATGTGGGGGCACTGAGGGCAGGAGCCGCACACCGTGCGAGGTGGACGCCAGGAGCTGGAGCCCAGCCCTCAACTCAGGAAGGACAAGACAGGCCTGAGCCTCCCCACCAAGGGCCAGGCTGAGCCTCCTCCCTTCGAAACGCGCCTGCACGGCTAGAATAGCCCAGGCCTTGGGTTCCCGTGGCCCTGCTTTGCCTCCCACTTGCTGAGTGGCTCTGGGCTGTCATCTAGCCCCACTGAGCCCCACTCTCCTCTCCGGAGGATGATGACTCCAGCCTCCAGGGGCCTGATGTGTGTGTGTCTTGTGCTGGCGAGGCACCTGGCGAGGTATCCACGAGCAGTGGGGGTGGCCCTCTCGCACGCCGTGGGAACCCAGCCTGCCTGCAACACGAGCCAGCAGGGTGGGATGCTTCCCAAGGCGCGCAAGCAGGCCCAAGTGCCATCACCACAAATCAAACTCCAGAGGCTCAGACACCTCTAGCGGGCCTGGTGCCCACCAGGACGGCTCCCTTGCATGGGGCAGGTAAGGCTCATGATAGCGGAGGTGGGCAGACCCAGACACATGAGTACACTATGAGGAAGGATGATCAGCCAGCTCCCTGCCCCGTCTCAGTCTGTCTCCTCTCTGTGGACTCACTGCCCCCATGACAGAGAAGCCAAAAGGGTTTGGGACCTCAGAACGATAAGCCTCAGTGGCGGGGTTACGGACATAGTGAGTCTGTCTCATCCTACCCAGCACCAGACTCTATCAGCAACCCCGTGCAACTGCTCCACCTCTGCCCCTCTGTTTTCTCATCTGGAAAATGGGGATAGGAGTGTCTCTCTCACTAGGGATTCTGTGGGGTGGGAAAAACACACATGCTTTGTACAATGCCCAGGAAACAGTCTGTGCTCCCCCAAAACAGGCCCCCTGCAATCACAGCTCCTGGGTGACTCGAGGCCTGATTCGACCACTTATTTGCTGTGGTACCTGGGCCAGTCAACCACCCCAAGTCTCCTTCCTCATCTGTCACGTGAGGGTTTCGGTGGCCCTGCAGCTCCCGTAGTGGCTGTGAGGCTGTGGTGATCACGAGCGAACACTGGCTAATGATACTGAGAGCACGTGCCAAGCACTGTGCTAAACGCCTTCTCAAATGGGCCACCTCCTAGAATTCTCACGATAGCCCCACAGGGAAGGCACGATTACTATTCCATTTCTACAGAAGGGGAAACTGAGGCTCAGGTAGGTAAACAGTATCCCAAAGCTAGTCGCTGCTATGTCAGAACCACATCTGCTAACTTGGAGCCCAAGCTCCTAGCTACTAACCTCACGGTGCACGCAAGATTTCACATGCATTTGTTCAGTACTTGTTGAAGAACTACTACGTGCCTGTAACCAAGCAGAGAGCAAAACACACAAGGTCCCTCACTTCTTGGCCCCTGGAGTCTAACGCAGAGAGCAGAGGTCAGGAAGCCATCGCTGTACAACCAGAAACACATCAGTCACACCACAGTGTTTACACGGCAGGCGTTTCTGTAAGAGCAGGGCAAGCTGCATGGGGTACACTTTACTCTGAGCTGGGGGGACAAGGAGGTGTCAGCAAGGCAAGGCATGGGGACAGCATTCCAGCCTAAGTGTTTAGCATATGCAGTGCCTGGAACTGGACCTTTCCAGGAACCGAAAGGCAGCCACGTGCCTGGGAAGAGGGGAACCATCCACATGGGTGGTAACCCAGGAGCTGACCCGGCCCAGGGCCCAGCCCCCAGTAGATGGGAGTCTTGCGCCTACTCTGCACCCATTTCCTTCTTCAGGGGCTTAGATTCAAGTCTTCAGAGGAGACTGGGCTCCAGTCCCTTCTGACACAGAAATGCCAGGAAGTGGGGTCTGGGGTTTGTTCCCCCAAGGGTGCTTTTTTTTTTTTAATCAGTCTCACTCTGCTGCCCAGGCTGGAGTACAGTGGCATGATCATGGCTCACCACAGCCTCCACCTCCTGGCTTCAGACAATCCTTCCACCTCAGCCTCCTGGGACTACAGATACATGCCACCATGCCCAGCTAATTTTTTAAAGTTTTTGTAGAGATGAGGTCTCACTATGTTGCCCAGTCTGGTCTCAAAGCAATCCTCTTACCTCAGCCTCCCAAAGTGCTAGGATTATAAGCATGGACCACCAAGCCCAGCTCCCCAAGGGTTCTGAGAAGGAACGGTTAGTCTTCAGGGGAGGTGGCAGAACTGGTTAGAAGCAGTATGAGAAGGACTATACACAGGCACACACATGCACCCCTAGTCACCCTGTCTTTTGAAAGGCAGAGCAGTCTGCTGGACTCTGTATGGGCATCTCTTCCAGGGACCCAGGGCAATCAGGACTTCACTGACCTGGATTGTAACTAGCAGTGGGTACACAAGAGCGAGCAGCTGGCTTGAAGCCTCCCTCCCCAGACACCATCTCATCATAGGATGGCCAAGAGTTCAAGCTGGAAGAGGTCCAGTCCAGCCCCAGGTAGAAGGGACTGCCCCTGCATGCTAACAGGCAAGCCCCCTGAACTGGAAAGCAGCTTAGTGGTGCCTGAGGGCACAGCCTCTTATCACCTGCTGGAAGCCCCCCTGGAGAACAGTAGTCCCTGCCCTACCTGCCAAATGCACTGCACACATGGGAACCACTCGAGCAGCTCTGGGAATGCTCAGGGGTAGAATATCCACAGCTTGCAGATCCATAGGGCCCATCAGGGTCACAGCGGCCTTGGGCTCAGCCTGAATTCAGCTGTTTAACCTATACAACTCAGAAAAGGAATTTCTGGATGCGAGAGAAACCCTAGCAGGCAACCAGTAGGGCCAGGGAAGCAGAAACCACAGCGCTTTCACGCCAGAGGAAGGAAAACTCAGTTCAAAACCAAACAAAAGAGGACAGTTCTCCAGCTCAGGCCAGCACGCTGTGTGTTCTGGTCTTGCTCCACCCTGCTGCAGGGCTTCGGGTGGGAATGCACAGCTCTGTCCATCTGGCATCTGAGGAGTTCTCTTCTGCCAGCTAGACTGGAAGACACGAGCCCTGCGCTCACAGGGCCAGGATGGAAGCCCCCAATTGGGAGGGTTCTCCCAAGCGACATGGACTCAGAAAGATGCCTTATAAAAGAGCTGCCTAGCTGGATTCTGGGGCCATGTCTGCAGCTCCTGGTGCCTTGGACGAATTGCATAACCTGTGTGCGGGGTGGTTTCTTGAGGAACATTCCCCAAGTGATAGAAAGTCTGCATTGGGCCTGTCTTGACAGGGCCTACTGACTCACAGGGTCCTTCCCAGTGATAACTGTGGAGGGGCAACCCACCGGTGGACCTGGCCCAGGGCTGTGGGAGGACACACCTACTGTAATAAACACACCTCCTTAGGCCAATTTCTCAGCACATCGCACTATCTTTCATCAGTGTCCGGTGCAGCCTGTCGAGAACCCTTTGGGCATTACCATTACCATACAGAGGAGGACACAGAAGCTGCGAGGGGGCATCCCAGGTCCCACAGCAGGTCAAGGCAGAGATGAGGGTCCACCCAGCTCGCTGTCCTCTACGTCCAGACTTGAGCTCTTTCTGTTGCACCATGGGGACCTGATCCCCCAGGAGTCAGGATGGGGGCAAAGTGGGGAGCAAAAGTGGGTCAGCGCTCCAGAGCTCAGACTTTGGATTCTGACCATCTGATTCCCTCTGTCGTCACTCGCTGTATAGCCCTGGGCCAGCCATTTGGCCACCTGACCCCTCTCCATTCACAGGGAGGCCTCAGTGAGAGAATGCACACTCAGAGCCTGACGCACGGGAAGGATGACTAGGGCGGGGACCGTGGTTACCTGCTGTTGTGGGCCCCGTCCCTCTGCGGGTTTGGGATCTCCTCACAGGCGGTCAGGAGGGCAGCCGCCAGACACACCGAATAGGCGGCACTGGAGCCCAAGCCAGCACCCGGGGGCAGCTCCGACCACACAGTGATGTCCAGGCTCGGCAGGGCCCTGAAACACAGAAGGGCAAAAAGCATGGCTGAAGGCAGGGAGGGGCCACTGCTGAACCCAGGCCAAGACCCAGGCCCAACTCCAGGCATTCGGCCCACTTTTCACTTTTCTGAACCCAGGGAGACCTCCTGCCCCCAACGGTGTCCCTACTGAACGGCAGGAACTCCTGGGTACCGGATTCATCTCAATCCCTGCATCATCCAACCTGAGCCCTTCCTGAAAGCGCCCAGTGAACCGCCAACCCTGCTCTCTAACCTCCTTCCTGCCCCACATGCCAGGCTCTTCTGTGGCCCTGCTCTAAGCAGAGGCTGGCCCCTCTGCCTGTGAGAGCCCTGCTCCTTAACCCCTGGGGAGATCCCTACCCGCCTTTCAAGGCCTTAGCAAGCCTCCTCTGGGGCCTTCCTTGACTACCCCCAGAGGCCCCTCCTGGCTCTCTTTCCAGGCCCCAGCCTGTGCTCTCCCTCCTCGCAGTACCTAGGATCATGCGGTCATGGTGGGCCGAAAAGTTCCCAATTGCTGCATCTCATGGATACATTCCCCAGTGAGAACTGCCAAACTTCACGTTAGGTCGTCTCCACTAAATACTGTATCCACTTTCCAAATATAAAAATGATAGTGCTGAATGTGCCTTTTTAGATGACACATGCCCACCCCACCAGACCATGAGACTGTGGAATGCCCCCCCACTGAAGGGGGCATGCCCCACTTATGCTGAAAAATCCCTGCATCGGACGGCAGGTGTTAGACCTTCTACAGTGTGTCCTCAGCCAGCACCCGGTCACTGGGTCAATGTCTGCTGCTTGCTGCTGGAGGGAAGGGCTGCCCCTTGGCGTTCTGGACAAAAAACAATCGTGAACACTTACTGTGTGCCAGGTATGGTGCAAGGCCCGTTTCATATGCATTTCTAATCCTCCCTATAGTTTTTGAGGAAATCATTAATAGTAATAGTAAGGTAATAGCTAATATTGATCAAGCTGTGTGCCAGGCTCTGTGCCAAGCATTTTAGAGAAATTAACTCATTTAACCTCACAACAACCCTGTGAGGTGGGTAGTATTACTCTATCCACTTTACAGCTGAGGAGGCTGAGGCTCAGAGAGGGTAAGCACCTCAATCAAGCTGGTAAGTGGCACAGCTGGGGTCTGAACCAACGCAGCTGCCTCTCAAGCTCCTGCTCTGTCACCAAGTGACACTGCCTCCACGTACTGTCACCCTCCAGGAGTTGGCTTACTTGAGAGCAAATAACCCAGAACTTATCGTAGAGGGCAGAGTGGACACAGACCTTCACTCTGCCAACCACAGGGCCTCCCTGGAGCCAGCGGGCTGTGGCACAAAGCTACCTCTCTACCGGCGTGGAGCGGGCAAGGCCATACCATGGATCGAAGGGAGGAGGGTGGCTTTGGTTCTGCTGAACCCAAGAGACTAGAGAAGGAAGCTGGTGTTCGTAACAGAGTGGTCTGAATGACTATCCAGTTCTACCACCTAATAATGAGCGCATGGCCCTACATGTCTGCACCTCGCTGAGTCTCAGTTTCTCCAGGTATAACATGGTGATAGCAACTCTCTCCCAGATTGCTGTGAATATTAAGAGCATGCCATGCATAAAGCATCAGGCGGGTGCCTGGCACACGGTGGGGACAGCTGGGGGTGCTGTCCCTCGGACCTAGAATGAGCACGTGTCCTCCAGCAGCAGTGACAGTACTCCTGCCCATTCCTCCATGGGACACTAGATCTGGATGTCCCCCAGGATCTGGATGTCCCCTGGCCATGCACACACCTCTGCTTCTGGCAGATGGCCAGGTATAAGTAGAGGAAGGCCAGCACAGCCAGGTGTTCGGGGGCGGCGCAGTCCTCAGGGATGCCTGCCACCTCCTTCAGCTTCTCCACTTGCTCTGGGGTAGGCGGTGTGACGTCACCTTGTTCTGTGCCACAAGCAAAACAAGCAGACATAGGTGGGTGAGAAGGTCCCCGCTGCTTTTTTATTTTTGAGTCACAGTCTCACTCTGTCGCCTAGGCTGGAGTGTGGTGGCACAATCACAGTCACTGCAGCCTCAACATTCCAGGCTGGTGATCCTTCCATCTCAGCCTCCTGAGTAGCTGAGACTTCAGGCACTTGACACTGTGCCTGACTAATTTTCTTTTAATTTTTTGTTGAGACAAGGTCTCACTATGTTGCTCAGGCTGGTTTCAAACTCCTGGGCTCAAGCAATATTCCTGCCTTGGCCTCCCAAAGTGCTGGGATTACAGGAGTGAGCCACTATATCTGATCTCTCAGGTGCTTTTGAAACAATAGAATACAAAAGATCAAGTAGTCATTGGAATCAGAATGTGGATGGCCAAGAATTTATGGTCTGAGACTTATACCCAAGTCTATCCATCAACTTTAGGCAGACTTGAGTTTGAGTCCTGACTGTGCCATTTGCTGGCTGTGTGGCCTTGAGTATGTTACTCAACCTCTCTGAACCTCAGTTTCCCTTCTTTTAAAATAAAGGTAATAATAGTACCTCTTCACAGGGTTGTTGTGAAGATAAAGCTAAATAAGGGATGTAAAATTCTTAGTACAGCTCCTGGCATGTAATAAGAGCTTAAATAGTAGTTTTAAAACCCATATACAACACACACACACACACACACCACACACACACACACACACACACACACACACAATGCTAATGCAATTACACAAGGGCCTAGGTTTCACCCCTCATTGTATAAAAGCAAAAACAAAGGGAGTATAAAATTACTCCCAAAATATTTACCTCTCCCAAAAGATAATTAGTGAGAATGGGACAAATAAAACCAGCAAATGTGAGGGCTGCTGGGGCAGGAGGGCAAGGTGAGGTTCAGGCTTGTTTCCAGTGACTCGCAGGAGGTTGGGTCACTTTCCTCAGAGACACTGAGGAGGCAGAGCAAGTCTGACCAGCTTCCTTTCGAGATCACTCCCTGAGCCTCAGGTCAAACTCTCAAGGGAGTGGGGGATGGGGTTGGATGTGCATGTGTTAGGAAAGTCAGGGCCCCCATTACATGCTCAGTAAATATTGAGAGCCTAAACATTTCAGAGCTCTGTGACAGACACAGAATGGTTGTTCAGAACCTGGGCTCTGGGGTTTAAAGAGACTGGGTCTGTATCAATAACAAGCTGTGTGACCTGAGTCACTTGACCTCTGAGTTTTTATTTCAGCATCTGTAAAATGGGGATGAATAACACCACCTGCTTCCAGGGAAGGCTGAAGACTCCTAAGACTGCTAGCATATATTAGCACACTTATCAGTGCCTGGCACACACAAATGCCCAATAAATGTTCACTGTAGCTGGACATGGTAACATGTGCCTATAATCCCAACTACAACTACTTGAGAGTCTTAGGCAGAAAGATCCCTAAAGGGCAGGAGTTCAAGACCAGCCTGAGCAACAACGTAGAGAGACCCTGTCTCTAATATATATATATTCACTGTGTTTATTACTATTAGGAGGGAGGGAAAGGACTTTGAAAGAAGGAGTATATGTGGTAGATCCTTGTGACCTCTTAGAAGACAAGATACCTCTTGTTGTTTCCTGCAAGGAGACTAACAAGTCCTAACTAACAAGCCCTGCACTCTGCCTCAAAGCCCTGGCATCTACCTCCAATCCTGCTGGATCCTCGTAGCAGCCCTCTGCTCACTGAGGCCCAAAGGGTTAAGTGACCCACCCAGGCTCACCCAGGAGTTGGAGTGGTCTGAGGCATGCTCCACACACCTGGCTGCCTCCATCCTGTGCTACTGACACATAAAAGTCACAGCCAGCTCTCACGGTACATTTCTGGGCTAGGCAGCTCTGTGTACCATGGAAAGCAAGTTCGGGTACTCGGGCTGGCCGTTTTCTGACACATACTCCAAAACAGTGGCTCTTAACTGAGTGTGTCCCCGGAATCACCCAGGGAATCCCTTTCAAAAACCTCTGTCACAACTACCAACTCTCAGTAGGAAAGGGGCAGGGCCAGGAGTCCATCTGCACTGGTAAAAACAGCAACAGCCACCAGCACTACAGAAGCCCTCTAGGGGATTCCAAGGCATGATGAACCTGAAAATGGCTGCCCTAAAGTGAGGATTTTCACCTCTTCCTCCACCTCCAAGCAACATATGGAAGTAGCTGTGGCATCTCAAGGGGCTCTCGCAAGAAAGGGGTCCAGGGTTCAGGTGCAGTTTGGAGAAAAAAAAAACCCTCATTTGCCTTCCCTGGCTGAGAAACACTGCTCTAAACAGAGGCACCAGCCCAGAGAGGAGATGGCAAACGAGAACAGAAAATGCACACCAGCTCTGAGGCAGGTGGGGACTCCACTGATGGAGACTGCTGGCCTGCTATAGGTGAATGGAACATTCCCAGTGCTATCAAAAATCGGCAAACAGGATTTTACTTATTGACATGGAAAGATAGTCCTGATACACAGAAGAAAAAATACATACTGCTGAATGGTTTATATGGCCTGACTCAATTTTGGTTAAAAAAAAAAAGATATCAGGGCTGGGTGCAATGGCTTATGCCTGTAATCCCAGCAATTTGGAAGGCCAAGGTGGGAGGATCGCTTGAGATCAGGAGTTCCAGACCAATCTGGACAACATAGCAAGACCTCATCTCTACCAAAAAAAATTAGCTGGGCGTGGTGGTGTGTGCCTGTAGTCCCAGCTTCTCAGGAGGCTGAGGCAGGAGGATCACTTGAGCTCAAGAGTTTGAGCCAGTAGTGAGCTGTGATTATATCTCTGCTCTCCAGCCTGGGTGACAGAGCAAGACCCTATCTTAAAAAAACACACAAAAGTTAAAACTAAAATTAAAAAATAATCAGGAGATTGCCTTATCTTACTTACTCTAACTATCTATCTATAGAACCCAGAAGAATTAATATCAAAATGCTTAGCGTCATTATTGGGGGGAAAAAGGGAGATACTAGATGATTCTTTCTTACTTGCAATTCCCAGTATTGACTGTTATTTTTTAATAATAAGTATTACTAGTCTTAATAATTTTTAATTATATAAAATGCCAATATATTCTCCCTGCTACAACCACGATAGAAGGTGAGGGTTCCTTTGTCTACACCCTGGCCCGAGGACCCCCAGAGGGACTCATCATCATTGCAGTTTGATGTGTGTCTCCCAGAACTTCTTCTATACATCTATACACATACTATCCATAAATGCATATGTATGCTGTTTGCATTTGCTTCACTTAACCACAGGCCTTGATGCTCTGTCTCCAATAGCCCATGGCAAACCAGCTTGTTTTTATACTTTTACACTTTAAATGAATAAGTGAAAGTAATTTTATGCAGTCAGGATAGAAAACAACCCTGGAACAACTGGTCCTGGCTCCCTGGGAAACAGTCTGGAATAACTAGCCAGCTGCCCTCCCTCCACACTCTTCTCAGGACCCAGGCTCTTAGGACAGCTGGTTTTTCCTGCTTACACCTACCCAGAAAGCTTGTGTCCAACACCTGAAGCCTGGCCACATCCCAGGTCTGCATGACGCCAATGTTTGGTAAGTTGAGGGCCACTTTCCCATCGCTGTGGGGTTGAAGCCGGAGGAATGTTCTCAAGTTCAAGGCCACAGCCAGTGCTACCTATAAAATAAAGGGCAAAGGCAAAAAGCCTGAGCACAAGTGGCAAAGGGGCCAATGTGATGAGAAGAGAGCAGACATTAGCATCCAGGCCACTCCCACCCATGCCCTTGGCAGACACTGCTAATAGACCTTGGCATGCTCCCTGTAAGCCTGGGCACAGCCACAACCAATCTGTTAGGAGTTAATAACCACTTTAACTCCTGCATGCAAAACTTTATAGGTTCTCAACACCAAGGAATCACTTCCCCATAATCACCATGTTTTCAAAGAGAAATACGAGAACATAAAGAATGGCAGTTAGAGTGGAGGAATGGTAAAAACATGAGCTTTGGGTTCAGACCGACTTAGGTTTACTCTGAGCTCCATCAAGGTGTGTGGGACTTTGGTCAAGTTACCAATTCTCTCCTAAGCCTCAGCTTCTACATCTGTAAAATAGGATAATTAAAGGGCATACCTCAGGGGGTAACCATCACGGTTAAATGAGATAACCCACGTTTCCCTTGCTGGATCATCTTTCCAACTTCTATCTGAGTGCCCCACATCTCAATCCACAAACCTCTGAAGCTCATTTTCTAGGTGATACCATTCTACCTGGAAGGCTTTATGTATCATCTTTTTGCTAACTTACTGAGAAGAGACTTTTTACCTTGCCATGGACCACTGCATGTTCTCCATGAAGGATGACTTTCCCTGGAGCAGACACCAGCAGAACTTCTGGCAACATGGCTCCTGGGAATCCTGAAAGGGAAAGTCAGAGAGGAGAGCAAAGATCCCTAGATATTAGAGCCAGCAGGAAGAGTTCTTAGAGAATGCCTTGTTCAAGCTTATCGTTGTTACAAAAAAGGCAGTTACCATCCAGCACTTGCTATGTACCAGAAAGGCAGTGCCGCGCAGCAGTCAACTGAACATACTGAGACAGGTGGGGGTTCAAGCCCCAGCTCTTCCACTCCTCAGTTGTATAATCTTAGCTGACTCACGTAAATAGCTATGAACCTGTTTCCCCCAATGTTATACAGAGGCAGTAACTGTACCCACCTCAGTGGGTTGTTAGGAAGATTAAGTTGATACAAAGGAAACAGGAATGTCTGGCACATAATAATCACCCCATAGCTACTTACTGGCTGTGTTCATGGTCTGAAATCTTCCTCCTCCTCCTACTACTACTGAAGGTAGAAATTTAAATGAAATCACGGGCCAGAAAGAACTCTTTCCTTGACATTTAGGCAGTTTCCAGTGTATCACAATTATAGCCGATATTGCAGAAAACACCCGTTGCGCCCACATTTAAGTGAGGATTTATGCAAGACCAAGTCCTAAAAAGTGGTTGGGGGGGTCTACGGGTGTAGGCGTTTTGTATTTTTATAAATGCAAAATGACCCTCTATATGAGGCTTTGCGTGGATTATCTTATTACACTAAGACCTCAATCCCACTACAGGCTAGGTATTATCGTGATCCCCATTTCTTTTTCTTTTTTTTTTTTTTTTGTGATCCCCATTTCTTAAAGAAACTGATGCTCAGGGCGAGGACGCCTCTTGGTCATCCTAAGCTCAAAATCACGACCGTCAGATGCGAGGTCACTGACTCCTCAGGATGGATTCTCAGAGTTGGGAAAACGGAGCCAGAGAAGCTGGGCGCCCGGTCCCGGATCGTCTCGGGCCCCGGACTTCGCGTTACCCTGCCCCGCGACACCGACCTCACCTGTAGTCACCCCTGCTTCTCTGCGCGGGAGCCAGAGCAGCTCCTCGACTCCTCCATCCCAAAGCGCCAGTTCCCAGGGGGAGGTGACGTCGTCCTTCCAGCCAATCAGAGTGCGCAAACCGGGCGTCCCTGTATCGATTGACTTGAATGTTGACCAATGGCTGTTGCAAACAAGCTGTCAAGGGTTTTCCCGTCCCCTTCTCCTATACACCAATGGGAAACGAGTCGGTGGGAGTGTTCCGCCCTGGGACCAGAGCCATGGACCAATAGAAATTGGCAGTTTAGTGGTGGCGCGGCGGGCTATGGGTGGAGTCTCCCCGGGGCCTGGACGGAAGCCGGGCGGGGTCAGCTCGCGTCAAGCTCCTGGCTCATGGCTGCGTGGTGTCTGGGAGGCCGCCTAGGCCTGCGCGAGTGCTTCGGCACCGCCAGGCTCCTGCGTCCCCGTTTCCAGAGCCGTGGCCCACAGGGCGTGGAAAACGGGGACAGGTGAGTGCCCAGCTGGGACGGGGGTAACCGCCAAAGTCGTGCCGTCGTCCCATGGGTGTGTCGCACCTCGTGAGGTCACCGCGGCCACCGCCAGGTGACATCCCGCCTCTGTCCTGACGCCACCGTGGGCAGCGTGGGCACCAGAGGCCAGCATGTCTTGGCACAGCCCAGCGAAGTCCTGCTGTCACCAGTCAGGGCAGGGCATGCACCGTGTGGGCCAGGAGGGCCCTCAACTCGGACTTGGACTCCTCTCCGAAACAGCTGATACTCCAAGACGCAGACACTCCAGCAAGACTTAAGGATGGCCTTTGTCATAGGCCTTGACAGACCTCAGACCCTGTAGAACACCATGCACTGATAATGCATTAATACAGTTCACAGATCCAGTCATTTAACCTTTGAATAACTTTGCCATGGCACCCTTTAATTGTGAGCCATTTATATTAATTGTAATAGAAATGGATACATTGTTGTTGAAAATGCCTGTTTCTGAGCCCCGTTTTGGCAATTCTTCATTTCTGAGTATACTTGAAGCCTCGTAGAATGGAAGTGGCCCAGGGTTCTTTCCCTCCAAGAGGCCTTGACTTGGTGGAGTCGAGGTTAGATAGGATAAGAGGTTACAGTTTGTGCTAGTTGGACTAGGACAGTCTTGGACATGAATCCCAGCCCTGCCTCTTCCTTCCTGGGTGACCTAGAAAGGTGAGTCTCATTCTGAGCTACAGTTTTCTAAACAGCAGAGTGAAGGTAATAGGTGATGCTTATCTTTAAGGCTGGAGAAAGATAACCAGGAATAATTCTAGAAGGCAATGCCTGTAATCCACTTAGCACAGTGCAGGGACTATGGGAAGTGACCAGTCAATCCTTTCAGCAAATATTTATTGAGTATCTACATGAAGCAGGGCACTATATCAGCTACTGTACATATATCAGTGTGGGCAAGACAGAGCTTGCCCACAAAGCGCTTGCAACTAAAGGGACATAGAGGACAGATGTCAACAAGAACTTGCCATCTAAGTAGTGGGGAGTCCACGCTGCCTCTGAGGTTACAAGCAGCAAGCTGGGGGACACCCTGAAGGAGGTGACCCTCTGTGTAAGCCATCCCATCCCCACTCACCACCTCTTGATGTGTGTTTCTCCTTAGGCTACAGCCTTCCTCGAAGATACCCAAAATCCCCAAGATTTACACCAAAACAGGAGACAAAGGTAGGGACAGGTAAAAACAAACAAATACATATGGCAGGCACCATTTTAACGTTCATCCAAATTCTTTGTAATTACAGACGTGATTACAGAATGGCCTTGTTTGGCCTTGATCCGTCACAGTCATGAAGTGGCTCAGCTGATAGCATTCTGTAAAATGGCCTGTGTCCAGCAGAATATCACAGTCTACCTGACAGTACCTGGCCAGTCCTTCCTGTTAGGCGGCAATCTTCCCTCTCTGAGGGGGTGGGGGAGAAAGACAGGGACTGAGACCTAGGTGGAGGGCCAGGGGGCTTTGATTTCATGTGAAATACAGGGGGTGCCAAAAGTATGTACACACATTTTAAGAGCTGTTATCTATGTATTTTCAAAGTTGAATTAAATTACAGTAGCAATGTGTAGTATGACATTTGCTCAACTGTGTTCCCGCCATTTTCTTTGACTGTCCTGCCTGTCACATGGTGACACTAGCATTTGTTTGTAGTTGTTAAAAGTATGTGGCATTTCAAAATATATCACAAAGATGTGATGTGAGATGAAAACACTCAAGATATATTAAGTGATAAAAGCAAGTTGCAAAACAGTTCAAATACTCTTAATCCATTTGGGTAAAAAGTGTGTGTATATATGTGTGTTCAGATCTGCATAGAATACTCTGAAAGGTTACATCTGAGACTGTTACCTAGGAGAGAGATTGAGTTGTGGGAGAGGGGAATGGACAGAAAGGCTTTCATTATTTACATACTTTTATTTTTTTTAAGTCAGGATCTTATTCTGTCACCCAGGCTGGAGTACAGTGGCATGATCATGATCACAGTTCATGGCAGCCTCAATCTCATGGGCTCAGGTGATCCACCCTCAGCATCCCCAGTATCTGGGACTACAGGCTCACACCACCACACCTGGGTAATTTTTTAAATTTTTTTGTAGAGATGAGGTCTTGCTATGTTGCCCAGGCTGATCTCAAACTCCTAGGTTCAAGAAATCTGTCCACCTCGGCCTCCCAAAGTGCTGGGATTACAGGTGTGAGCCACTGTACTCAGCCTATTTACATACTTTTATGGTATTTTATTATTTTTTATAATGTGTGTATATTACTTTGATAATTTTTAAAATGCCAGGAACATGATGTTATATAGAAAAAAGATGCAAAGAAATATGTTAGTATGATACCATTTTTTTGAAGTTTAAAACTATGTAGATTTCTAGTATATATTGTTATTTGGTTATATACTTGTATAGTAAAAGCATAAAAACTTGCATAGGATGTACTTAATGCTACTGCACTGCATCTTTAAAAAGCCAAGATGGTAAATTTTTAATGTATATGTTACCAAGATTTTAAAAAACATGCATAGAAATAACAAACATCAGATAGTAGTATTCATACCCTCTAGCCAGAGAACCCCAGGAATAATCTCCAGTCAATCAAAGTTGGATCAGTGGGCTCATTAGAACAAGGCGGTGGGACAGCCCAGGAAAAGGGTGCTGGAAAGGATTTGTTACAGGATTAGGCTTGTGTTGGGTGGTGTAGGGACAATTCAAGGAAGTGGGGCTTCATTCTGGATTGAATGCTGTCAGGAAGCAGGGCGATTCTGTAATTGGGCATCTTCATAATTCTTCTCTAGAGGATGGAAGGGACAAAGGTGCTAAAGCACTAATGGATAAAGAGGCAGCTGTCACTCTCAGGAGCCAGGAAAGGGGAATGTTGGACTGTGTCCTGGAGTTTGGACAGTGCTCTGTGTGCAGACGTGATTACACAGTGGCCTTGTTTGGCCTTGATCCGTCACAGTCATAAAGTGGCTCAGCTGATGGCATTCTGTAAAATGGCCTGTGTCCTGCAGAATATCACAGTCTACCTGATAGTACCTGGCCAGTCCTTCCTGTTAGGCGGCAGTCTTCCCTTTCTGAGGGGGTGGGGAAGAAAGGCAGGGACTGAGACCTAGGTGGAGGGCCAGGGGGCTTTGATTTCATGTGAAATACAGGGGGTGCCAAAAGTATGTACACACATTTTAAGAGCTGTTATCTATGTATTTTCAAAGTTGAATTAAATTACAGTAGCAATGTGTAGTATGACATTCACTCAACCATGCTCCCGTCATTTTCTTTGACTGTCCTGTCTGTCACATGGTGACACTAGCATTCGTTTGATTAACAACATCTTTTGAGTGAACGTCACACTTAAAATGTATATTCATTTTGGCACCCCCATATAATGTGCTCACATACATTTTATTTCTTTAGCAGGACAGTTAGTGTGTGATTTTTAATTTTAAAATAAAAGGACATCAGGAAAAAAGTGAAGATAGGGGTTACCCTTGGAGGGTAGCAACTGAAAAGGGGTACTTGGGGGCCTTCTGGGATGCTTGTGCCAATCGCTTTCTTGAGCTGGGTACTGATCACAGAGGTCTATTCAATTAAGAGTAGTTCTACCTGCGCATGTATGATTTCAGCACTTTTCTGTGTATATGCCATGCTTCAAGTTGAAAGGTTTTTAAAAAAAACCCAGCATATTAGGAAAGCAAAATCTTATTTTGGATAGCTAAACATTTTTTCACAGGATTTTCTAGCACCTTTACAGGAGAAAGGAGGCCCAAAGATGACCAAGTGTTTGAAGCCGTGGGAACTACAGATGAATTAAGTTCAGCTATTGGGTAAGAGAAATGGGCTTGACCTTGAGGCTGAGTTGGAACTGGGCATTAGTGAATATAACCAATGTGAAGCTCTCATGGGACTGGGTAGCTACTCTGGGGCTGTCAACCCTTGCTGTACTTGCCTCAGCCTTGAAGCATGGGCTGGGCGGCTCCACAAGGCTGCCGGGCTGCAGACACCTTTCCCACCTGGCCCTGCCTGCTTCTGCACCGGCCTCCGTCCCGTGCCATATGGAGCTGCCTTCCCCTCCATCCCTGGCTCCCCAATTCTCAGGTGAGCCTGGGTGTGTCACTGAGGTCCGTACATTAAGTGAAAGAGGTGAGTTGGTGCACCAAATGCAGTCCCTTTTGTGAATGTTGTTTTTTGGATAAGCTAAAGTTTGGAAGGTTGACCTGGGTGGGCCAGGTCATGCGGAGGTAACAAACACCCTAAACCCTTGTGACTGGTCATACCAGACAGGCCTTCTGCGTCAGGCCTGTCACCGAGTAGGTGTGTTTCTGCTCCATGTGACCTTCACTCTGGGACACAGGCTGGCGGGACCACCTCTGTCTGAGATGATGCCAGTCATTTTGGCGGAGGGAAAAGAGGTCATGGTGAAGCTCACGCTGACTCTTAGGGGAGTGGTGCTTCCCATGTACTCACATTTCATTGGCCAGAGCCAATCACATGCATGTGTCTGACATCAACGGGATGGGAGGAGCAGCAAATATCCAGAGAACAAGAGCACAGTCCACCACACTCCGCAAGCTGGTAACTGTGAGCTTGGCAGTCTCCTGCTGGATCCTGAGAGCTGACCCCATGGCTCTGAGCTTATGGGTGGGTAGGAATCAGACAGACCTGGATTCAAATTCTGCACCTCTGCTGACTGTCTCTGGGACTTCCGACAAATCACCTGACCTTTCTGAGCCTCAATTTACTCTTATGTCAAGTGATCATAGTAGTACTATCCATTTCACTGTGTTCTTGTGAGGATTAAATGAGATAGTTCCATGTTTCACCCTGACAGTGCCTAACACAACAAATAATAATGTTAACTGTTATCATTATTATTCTCAAAACTTACCTCTTCCTGGCTACCATTTCTCAGTGGTGGGCCTGACCAGGTGAGATATTGGGGACAGATAATGGGAGGTGTAGATAGTCTGCCAGCCTGGGTAGAGAAAGCAAGTCCCTTGCTGTGTGGGGAGTACCCCAGAGGGCACAGACACAGGATGCAGTGGCCCAAGGGGAGGGAAGGCAAGGTCTAGCATCAGCTATTCAGAATGAGCAGATAAACCAGCCATTGTCTCTGCTGACATGAGAAGGAGGTCGGGGAAGCCTCAGTCGTGGGTTCTCCCTTGGTGTGATATTGGCCAAGCACCCCCATGTGTCAGGTTCTGCTTATTAGGGAGCCGCAACTCTGTCTTCCTGGAGCCAGTCTCAAGGGTGCAGGTAGTCACTAACTGGACTGCTACAAGCGTGGGAGCGGGCATGGGGCGCCTAGGAGCCCCTGCCCCTGGTCTGGGTCGTGGAGCATCCCTCCGTAAGCAGATATTTGTGGACATCTGCTCTGATGCAGACAGGCTGTGTCCCAGCTCAGGCAGCCCAGAGAAGACAGACACCAGGTGGGAATCACGTGCTTGTTCATTCAGTTCTGATTGGGAGACATGCTGGGGAACTGCCCTGGCTGGCCTTCACTTGCCCTTTCAAATCTCTTCTCTTCACCTCTCTGTGCCTGGAAGGCTGACTTGATCCCCGGGTGACCATGTCACCCTGATTCCCTCGTCTTCTGGCCTTCAGGTAGGCTCAGCCCATGGGAGGCAACAGCGGGAGATGGGAGCGTGAGTGAAGAGAGGCTTGCAGCTGTGTGTGACTCTGTCCCTGGCTGCATGTGGCTCTGGGGGCAGCTGGCCTCTACCTGCCCCTCTCCTGCTGTGCCACTCCTGTCAGTGGCCTCGATTCCACTCCCTCTGGAGTCCGTGCCTTCCCATCCCGGACCCTTCCAGCTCTTGCCTTTGCCACCTGTTGTCAGTTCCTAGGTCTTCCCACACTTCTGCAAGTAGTCCCTTCAGAAGCTCCCCTTAGGAATCCTTCCAGTGTGCCACGGTTATGGAGTTTGGTGGAGGCCAGAGCCAAGGCCCCGAGCTGTGTCTGGGGCAGTGTGCTTTCCCTGCTTTAATAGGGACTCCTGCCCGGTCTTCAAAGACCCTCTCCAGCATCACTTCCTCCAGGAAGCCCTCTCTGCCCTGTAGCCGAGGCCAGGCCAGGCTGCTGTTACCCTTCCTTCGGAGCCCTGACCTGGCTTGAAGCTCTACATTCAGTAACGTGAAGTCTGATTTACACACCCCTTACCTGTGGGACAGAACCCGCGTCAACTTCTGTCCTCACCATGTCACCTGGACCTGGCCAGAGCAGGTGTTCACTAGGGAACTATTGACTAGAAATACAATGTGCATAAGGAAAGGCATTTGGAGAAACAAACGCCCCACCCACACAGAAGGTTATAATGTTCTTAATGTCAGCAGAAATATGACATGGCTCTTATGGCTGAGTTAACTGAATGGCACCTGAGAAGCTGTTGTCTTACAGTGAGACGGAGCCTGGGAAAGTTATGCTGGAGGCACATTTGTTTCCTTTCTCTTCACAGGTTTGCCATGGAACTACTCGAGGAAAAAGGCCACCCGTTTGTGGAAGAGCTTCAGAAAGTGAGTAGCGGGGTCTCACCCCAAGCTGGGATTTTCCGCCCCTGAGCCCTGGTGGCCAGGACGGGATGCATCATTCGGCCGTCCCTCCTTCTGTGCCACCTGGGGGTGGTCACTCTCCCTCTGTGAGCCTCCTCTGTGAAATGAGGACATCCAGAGGTGACGCTCCCTCCCAGGAGAGTGGTGACACCGCACCAAGTGAGGGGAGTATGAAGTGCAGTCAGCCTCATCCCAGGGCCATTGTGCCCCAGGGCATGGTGGGCATGTCTGGAGACACGTTTGATGTCACACCTGGGGGTGGCAGTGCCCCTTGCATCTGGTGGGTGGAGACCAGGGTCGCGGCCCCCTCAGCCAGGAAGGACCCCGGGCACAGTGGTCATAGCACCAGCTCACGACGCCCTGTGGAGAGCCTCGACTTGTGCCCACACGGAGCGCGGTTGAGGAGGCCCAGCTGCAGTTAGCCCGGCCGGAGGACCCTAAAGACTCCCCCTGAGTCTTTAGAAACTGATGCCTGAGGGTCAGCACCTGGCCACTTGTCCTCCAGCCTAGCCTGGCTGCTCAAGCTCCTGGGAACAGCCAGAGGGGAGTGAGTGGGGCCACCGCGGGCTCCGACCACAGAAGGATGGGCGACCTCGGCTGCCAGAACCTGTGAGCAAGCTGGTGCCTGTGTGTCGGAGGATGGCTTCCAACCTTGCAAGGCCTGTGCACATCATCTGTGGTCTCGTCTGTGTTCTGAGCAGGTTCGCAGGGAGAAAGGGCACACAGCCAGGGCCCTGAGCTGTGTCTGGGGCAGTGTGCTTTCCCTGCTTTAAGAGGGACTCCTGCCCAGCCTTCAGAGTCCCCTCTGCAGTATGACTTCCTCCAGGAAGCCCTCTCTGCCCTGTAGCCGAGGCCAGGCCAGGCTGCTGTTGCCCTTCCTGTGAAGCCCTGACCTCGCTTGCAGCCGTTCAGTAGCGTGATGTCTGATTCCTACCCCCTCACCTGTGGCCCTTGGGTTGTGGTTTCCACGTCACCTCCTCCGGTCCTTCCCTGGCACCTGCCTCCAGCTGGTTAGGCACCACTTCTGGATTTCCACACCCTCCTACCACAGGCATCAAAAGGAGTGTTCACCTGTCCCTTGTCTCCTGTCTGCTCCCTACCTGCCCCAGGAGAGCAAGGGCTGTATCTGCTTCACCTGGGGCCCAGCCTGACCCAGGAGGTATTCACGGGACCTTCAGATGAGGCCAGGCAGCGATCACGGCTCTCCGTGCATTACCCCATTTGACCCTCACAGAAACCTGACAGATGGAGGTTAACACCCATACTTCATAGGGAGCAAAATGGAATGGAGACCCAGAAAGGCTGGCTCCCCCATCCCCACAGCCAGGCACAGAGGAGCTGGGATCTCATTCCCAAACCGGCACTGACTCTCCCCAACCCCTGGGTAAGCGCTGCAGTGGCCACCCAAGGGGACAGTGTTCCTGTTCCCCCTTCCACTGTGAGGTGACTTGTCCAACCTCTGCAGGCCAGCTGGGCGGGCATCCTCTGCTCCCCTCCACGTGGCCTACCCCTCACATACTGTCACAGTGTCTTATCAAAGGTCACAGGTCACAGAGCTCCACCCTCCCTGCCATCTGCCATCCAGCTCAAGCAGACCCTGGCCAGGCACAAACTCAGGGTTTCTATTGGCAGGGAACCCGTTGGCCATTTGTCACCCAGGGACCTGACGCCCTTTCAGCAGACCTCAAGAGGCCCCTCCGTTCCCAGAAACACACTCCTCACCTTGGTGAACACAGGCCTCCCCAACCAGGCTTCTGCTCCACTGATGACCTCCACCGAGCTCTTATTCTTGGTCATTTGGAAAACACTGTTGCAGTCCGTCTCTTGGCCCCACTGTCACAGGCTGTCAAGTGTGGAGAAACAAAAACCTCACAGGGCACAGTAGACACGGATCAGAGACCAGAGTTCCCTCCTGACCATCCGTGGGCACCTGAAACTTCTCTTCTGCCTTTCCCAACTGCCCCCTTGGGAGCCTTTTCCTCCCCTAGACACCAAAAGGGCTGCACCAGGTCTTCCCTCAGCAGGGCTGGGTGTCTGGCGAAAACATTGTGCTGACGCTTCAGGCTGTGTTTGCCTTTATTATTTATTTTATTTTACTTTGTTTATTTAGAGGCAGGGTCTCACACTGTCGCCCAGGCTGGAATGCAGTGGCATGATCATAACTCATTGTAACCTCAAACTCCTGTGTTCAAGGGATCCTCCCTTCTCGGCCTCCAGATTAGCAGATACTACAGGCAGAGTTTGCCCTTAACTGTCAGCTAATACAATGCCTGGCAGCATCAGCCAAGCTGGCCCTCGCAGACGTCTCAAGAGTGTTAGGTGTGGCCTCCATGTTGTCTTTGCCTGGCTGGCCACGGAGAGGTCTTGACTCACACCTTCCATTGCTTCCCAGATCCAGTGTATGCTGCAGGACGTTGGCTCCGCCCTGGCGACACCACGCTCCTCAGCCAGGGAGACCCACTTAAGTAATTCCAACCTGCTGTGGGTGTGCAGAGGGCCCTGGGGTCAGGGGACTCTCCTGGGTGTCACCATGTGGGAACCAACCCCGCAGGGACCCACACGCCATCAGCCTCGCATAGCCCCCGGGAGGGAAGGTACCTTCTGTGCTGGTGGGAGCAGTCTTGGGGACCCCTAGGCAGAAGGGAGTGGGGTGGTTCCCTCCATGGTGCGGCAGGTGTGGCCCCATGCCGCTTCTTCTGCCCCTTGACTCCTCAGAGCACACGGCATTCGAGGCGGGGTCCATTCTGGAGCTGGAGCGGTGGATCGACACATATGCCAGCCAGCTGCCCCCACTCACGGCCTTCATTCTGCCTGTAGGTGCCCAGTGGGTCACTGGGGGACGGCGGCTGCGGGCCAGGGCAGTGACAGGAATGCATGGGCTCTGACAAAACCCCTCTCATTAGCTTGCTACGGTGACGGAATCCATCCCTCAGTCTCCCAAGTCCCTCCCAGTCCTCACAACTCCCTCGCCAGCCCTGCCCACTTTGGAGGGGTGCTCGGCGGGTGTCCCTGGCAGGGCCCCTGGAGGCAGAACACTGGCCGGCAGGGCAGGGCGGATGTTGGAGGAGCTTCTGCCTGCCGGACACGCCTCCCAGCCTTGCCACAGTTGATGCGATGCCCGCTATCTCCTTTCAGTCGGGAGGCAAGAGCAGCTGTGCGCTACACTTCTGTCGCACTGTGTGCCGCCGGGCTGAGAGACGGTAAGGGACCTCTTCACGGTGGCTGGAGCCAGGCACGGGAGGGCCAGCCCTGGGCCATTGGCCACTCATTTGCAGACCCTGCCCAGGCCCCTTCCTGCTCCAGGCAGGGACTGGGACACGCTATTTCCTGTCCCCAGTGTCCTGTGCTGCCAACAGAGAGGCGATACCCGACCAAGTGAACTAAAGATGATGCACTGGCATGGTGTTCATAGGCCCAGAGGGCTCTGCCTTTATTCTGAGTGCAGCAGGAAGCCACTGGGTTCTAGGCCATCTGGGGTTTGCGTGAAAGGACCCTGCTGGCTGCTGGGTGCAGAAGGGCCCAGAGGGGGCTGCGTGGCTGTGGGGGCTAGAGGGGTACGGCCCACAGACCAGCCACCCACTGCCTGGCCCTCCCTCAAGTCAGCATGGGGAAGAGGAGGGCTGGCCCCAAAGCTACTGACACAGGTTTTTCAAGGAAGATTCAGAAGAGTAGCTGCAGTCTCCACCTCTACCCCTCACAGGCCAGGCTTCCTGCCAGCTTCACAGAGAAACAGAAGTCAAGCCCCGCTTCCGTCAGTAGCCAGGGCTGTGCCAGATACTTTGTGTTCATAACTTCATCGATTCTTCACTGATAACCCTGGGAGAGAGATGATGGCAGCCCCTACTTATAGGAGTCAGAGACTTGGGGCTCTGGGAGGTGGCGTTGTGGCCAGGGCCACCCAATCAGGAGTCCTGGTTTGAGCCCAGGTTTCTCTGGCCCAAACCCTGAGCTCTCCACAGCCCCACACCACAGGTTTTGTCCTTCATGAGAGGCTCTGGAGCCCAGATGGTTCCCAAGGGATCCTGGGTGACAGAAAGTGCTCTGGCTTCCAATGAAAAAGCATCATTTGTACAAAGCCATCTGCATCAGCAGTGCTTATCATAGCAAAAAATTAGAAACAGCCCAGAGGCCCCACAGGGAGGAATGGCTGAGTGGATGCTAGGTCCTCAGGACCCCAGGCAGTCTCCCAGCTGCAGCGGTGACAAGAGCACAGGCCATTGGGAGGTGGAGGTGTGGGACACTTGGGGGGAGAAGCTCTTTGCTGAGCATGTGGCCCTGCAGAGGCAGCACAGGGCTACACAGGCCTGGACATGCAGCCTGCTGGGCCAGCTGTGCAGTCCTGATGGGGACGGGAACCCCAAGGTGGCTGTTGGGGAGAGGCCCTCCCAGCAAGGGTAGCACAGCAGAGGTGAGATGCATGGAAGGCAGCAAGCCCCCCCACGTCATCAGCATCCGGCAGATGGCAGCCCGCCATTTCAGAAATCTGCACATAGGTACCAGGGAACTCGGATTCCCATGGAATTGAGAGCTTGATTTGCTCAGACCTTTTTCTCCCCTGTGAAGTCATGCTAAGTCATAACTTAGGACAGGCCTACAGTGTAGGCCTTTGAGAACTGGGGGTCCGCCTTCCCCTTCCTTTGAAGACTAGAGGCTGACTGCCCTGCCCCACCTAGAGAGGACCCCAGCCCAGTGGCACAAAGGCTGGGATGTGACACAGCCCTCCCCTCGACTCCCTGCCATCTCACCCAGAGCAGGCCTCTGCCCCTCAGCTTTGTTCATACCCCGACACTTTCCTCAAGGGACCCTTTGAGGAGACTGCCCGTGGCTCTCCTGGGTCTTGGAGGGAAGTGGGAAAGGACTCAGTGTTGCAGAGAAGATGGATCAAGTGGCCCCTCCTGGTCAGGCCCCCGTGTGAGACACCCAAGGAAAGGGGCTGGGTAGCCTGTTTGAGCCCACCAGTGATGGCTCCTCCCTCTCTGTTGCCTGCTGTCTGCAGGTCAGGCTGCGCAGCAGGTGGAAGTGCTGTCAGGTCAGGCCCCAGGCCCAAGTGTGTGTCTTGTCACGCGGCATGACTCTGTGCTCCTCCCTTTCCAGCGTGGTACCTCTTGTCCAGACGGGAGAGACGGATGCAAACGTGGCCAAGTTCTTAAACAGGTACCAAGATGGAATGTGCGGTGTCTTCTGAAAAACTAGGCTTCTTTTGGGGATCAACAGTGTGGCGGGCCTGAGGGGCAGCGCTCACTCGCTGCTCAGTATTTGTGAGCGTCTGTTGTGTGCCAGGCACCCACCAGGCACAGGGAGGCAGTTGCGAATGAGACGAATCCTGTGTCCGTCTCAGTGAGGCTAAGATTTTGTTGGGAGAGGCTGCTAAAAACCAGGAAGAAAAACCTAAGTGTGGAGGGTTTGGAGAAAGAAGCAAGAGAGGGACTGGGTTCTAGTCACCAGAACACCCCAGGCCAGTGCTTCTCAACCAGGATATCCGTGATGTCCAGAGACCTCGTCAGGGTTCACAACTTGGGGAACAGGGGTCGGTGGGGTCCAGGGGTGCTGCTCAATATCCCACAATGCACAGGACAGCCCCGGCCACAGAAGTATCCAGAATGTCAGTGGTGCCAAGGTGGAAGACCCTGCCAAGGTGGCCTCTGCTAAGGTGGCCTCAGTCCAGCAGTGTGAGCATCCCCTGGGTGGGGACCAGCCCTGCAGAATCAGCGTCTGCACAGTCCTCCAGGTTCCCCCTGACTTGTCATTCAAGTGATGAGTCATTCAAGTGAGCCCTGGCCACTTGCAAGTACAGAAACCAGCTCAGAGAGGGGCCCACAGTCACCTGCCCCAAGGAGTAGGGTGGGAGCAACAGCCTTGTCCTGCAGGAATGACTCCAGCCCTGTCACTGGAGTCAGAACCCGGGTGCTTGCAGAAACTGGCCTCAAGTGCCATCCATCAAGCCAAGAAGGCCGACCCCCTGTCATCCCTGGGAGCATGTCATTTCTGTTTCTTCCTCAAGGCTAATATGGGAACACCCCGTTAGCATTGATCTCTCCTCTCAAGTCATTCTGTTTGCTTCTCTCTCTTCCCCTCCAGACTCAGTGATTATCTCTTCACATTAGCCAGATATGCAGCCATGAAGGAAGGGAAACAAGAAAAAATATACAAGAAAAAGGACCCATTGGACCAAGCCTGAAATACCCTGTAACAGAAGGGCACTTGGTAAACCCCTCTGTGGTGCAGAGAGCTTACCTTTCCCCTGTCCTCATCCTGAAGATCTCACCTAGAGCTGGACACGGGCCTCTGCACCTTAGCTTTGTTCACACCCCTGCCACTTCCTTCAAGGGACCCTTTGAGGACACTGCTCTCAGCTCTCCTGGGTCTCAGAGGGAAGTGGGAAAGGAATCAGTGTTGCAGAAAAAGCGAATAGAGTGACTGCTGTGACGAGAAGGAGCTGTGCTGCAAAAAGAATAAAAGTGGGAAGGGTATAAGCCGTGTGTGTGTGTGTGTGTGTGTGTGTGTGTGTGTGTGTGTGTGTGTGTGTGAGAGAGAGAGAGAGAGAAAGAGAGAGAGCACCTTTCCACTGCCAGCTCAGGTTGCTTGAGGTTTGTAATGGTACCAGAGGCCCTTGGAAATGTAATTGTGATTTACCTGTGCCAAAGGGGCTTTAAATGTCACATTTGTAAAGTGGAAAGCAGACCGGATTTGGAAGTTTAGTCACCTCTAAGCCACCTGTCATTGTCAAAGTGTGGGGCAGGATGGCTGCAGATTGACAGGCGAGGCTCAGAAACCCCGGCTTGGACTGAATTTGTGTGGTGGGGGCAGCTCAGGGGATCTCCTTTAAGGTGGGGAGACCCTGCAGGGCCAGCACCACCTTACAG
This sequence comes from Cephalopachus bancanus, assembly GCA_027257055.1. NCBI lineage: Eukaryota > Metazoa > Chordata > Mammalia > Primates > Tarsiidae > Cephalopachus > Cephalopachus bancanus. Next base: position 220,018 of record JAPVLO010000477.1, read on the forward strand.
GTGGCATTCCCTGCCCAGGTGGGCTGTGTCGGGGCTCTGAAGTGGAGCATATTCAGTTCAAGAAAATGAGTCTTCAGCGTCCAGCGAGGCGAACACTGACTGGACATATTTCTCTGATGCTGCACTTGGCTGGTTTATGCCTCTGAGATCGGTGCCATGGCTGTATTTTATTTCAGTTGTCACCACTGCTCCCTCCTGCTATGAAGCGACACTGCCCCAGTGCCAGCTGTGTCCTTGGGAAAGGGGATATTTATGAAAGGAGGAGAGGCAGCCCCAGAGCCTGAAGATTCCACGCTGCTCACTGCAGGAAATGACTTCGGAAGGGCAGGCTTTTGCTGCTGTCAGGGCCGCCAGGCTTGGGGACTCCATCCAGCCATCAGCTGCTGTCCGAACCCACTCCGCCCGGGGCCCACTCCAGGCTCGAGGAGGCTGGGTGCTCGGCCGCCTTCCCTGCCAGCAAGTCAGCAAACATCACGTTCCCTGTCGCATGCATGTTTCTGCCTGCCTTCCTGCCAGCTCACCTGCTGATTTTGCAGGAGGGGCAGGTACCTCGTGTCCCATGGGTCCTTCTGCTGCAGCATGCTGTGGCAGCCCTTCTGAGCCTCAGGCAGAGTGGGTGGCTGAGACAACCGGGCATGAGTGTGTACCCTCCAGGAAGTGGTCATGCCCAGGTCTCCCCACCCCAGGATGTTCAGCACTTGCAAACAGAACTGGAAATGGGACAAGTATGTGTGTTCAGGAGACGCTGTGGTATGCAGTCACCCCAGGCCCCGCCAGGGTGGCGGGTGTCCCGAGAGCTGGCAGCAAATCGTTCTGTCCGCACCCAAGTCTTTCTAGAAGGGCACAATATGTGTAACAAAACAACAGCCTACACTCCCGGCCCTGGGAGTAGCCTACAGAGAGGGCTCTTTGAGTAAGCACCACCTCCTAAAGCGGCAGACTTTGAAGCAAGGCTGTTTGCCTGTTGCCAAGTCCTGTCCCCTTCTGTCCTCCCAGGAACAGTTGCTCAGGCCAGACGTTAACATCTGGGTTCTCAGGCCCTGGCCTCTAGCTTCCCTTTCAGCAGCAAGCACTTCCCTGAAAAACCACCAGTGCAAGGCAGACTTGACACCTCGGCAGGTGTTCACTCCTGTGCTGCCAACCTGGGAGAGAGGAGAAGGCTTGCTGTAGGTTATCTGAAACATTCCCTTCTTTTTTTGGAGACGTGGTCTTACTCTGTCACCCAGGCTGGAGCACACCGGTGCGGTCATAGCTCATTGCAGCCTCAACCTCCTGGGCTCAGGCGAGCCTCCTGGCTCAGGCAAGCCTCCTACCTCAGGCTCCCACATAGCTAGGACTACAGGGGCACACTACTACACTGGGCTAATTAAGAAAAATTTTTTTTGTAGAGGTGGGGTCTTATTATGTTGCTCAGACTGGTCTCAAACCCCTGGCCCCAAGTGATCGTCCTGCCACGGCCTCCCACAGTGCTGGGATTACAGGCATGAGCCACTGCACTCAGCCTCAGTTGCTCTTTTGCAGTGCCTTGTGGGCCCCATTCAGAGCCCGAGGCAAAAGGAAAGATGTGGTACCTCTCTATACAGCGATCAAATAGCCTCCCATATTTTGAACTAGGTGGGGTAATTGATAAAAGCTCTACAATCAAAAACCATGGCTGTACAACCCATGATCCCTTGTCAACCCTCACGAACGATCATTCCCACTACCTAGTGATGCAGGGTCTCGAAACAAACAGCAGCCTGTTTTTATTTAAAATTATGATGCCTTGCTTATCATAGATTTTTTCCCCATAATCTGACCTTTGGGAATATTGCATGAAAATATTCCTTGATCCCCAAGTTTGTTGGCCCTTCTTACATTTTGTGCCCCTGAAAATGCCTCACTTGCCTTGCCCTAGTGTCAAAACCTGAGACGGGCGGATGGTTGGATTGTCCATCGCAAGAAGCCCACAGTAACAAAGACTCTGGCCCTCACCATAGAAGGGCTCGTGAGTGCAGGGCCCCAAGCCAAGTGTTCCACAGCAGGGCCTCACTTGAAGCTCACGGCAGCCCTGGAATGAGATTCCCAGTGCCCCACTTTACAGGTGAGGAGCCTGACGCTCAGAGAGGGGAACCAAGGGATCCCGATGAGTCGGGGCCGAGACAGGGGCCCAGGATGTGGCCTCGTGACGCCTTGCCCAGTGCTCCTCGCCTCCCACCCCACTGCCACTTGACAGTCGTTTTAATCACAACCTGGGCTGCGGCGAACAATGCCAGGCACTAATAGATCCTGCTGTCTCATTTCTCAGCCTAGTTCCCTTAACTGATATTTCACGGCTATTGTTAATGTGCATTTTTCACTGAGTAATTTCCACAGCCCGAACTTGTAGCACATCCCAATGACAAACGTCCCTGGTTCTGAATCCCCCGTCAGCTACAATGTCACCCTGGTCTCCTCCTCGACACCTCCGACAGCCTGTTCAGTTTTATGAGTGCTCTGTCCCAGTGATCACCACTGAACCTTTAAGAATCCAGACGCATTTCAAGTTTAATTGAATAAAATTCTTTGTATAATAAATTCTGCACGAATGCAACATAAATCAGTGCCTGGAAGGATTTGCGGCTCATCCTCCCCTCTGATGGGGCCTGGGACTCTCTGGCAGTGCTGGACCCAAGTGGCATAAGTTCCCCCTTGCTGTCCAGCTGGGGATGTGGCTTTAATTCACCTTGGCTTCCTTCCTCCCTCCCGTCCTTCCTTTTCTTTCTGAGTCAGTCTTACTCTGTTGCTCAGGCTGGAGCGTGATCACAGCTCCCCACAGCCTCAACCTCCTGAGTTCAAGTGATTCTTTCGCCTCAGCCTCCAAGTAGCTGGGATTATAGACGCATGCCACCACGCCCAGCTAATTTTTTGATGTTTTGTAGAGACAAGATCTTGCTGTGTTGCCCAGGCTGGGCCTTGGCCTATTTTCCTCTCTAACATCTTCATGGAAGATGGTGCCTATGTCCAGGTAGGTTGGGAAGACCGAGGCATTTGGGGATGTCCCTGTTCTCTCCACGGCATCAGAAACTTCTCAGGCCGTGGTTTGTGACCTTTGCACTTCTGATGAAGGCTACACACACACTCTCTCTAGGTAGATACACACACATGCTCACAGCTAGCACACGATCTTGGGAAGTTCACGCAAGCCCCGGTTAAGAGTCCCTGCCCTGAGAGAGCCTGTGCGACTCTGTCTCAGGAGCTGGGTAGGGATTACAACTCTGCCTTCCCAGCAGCCTCTCAGGTGCAGACAGCCCCAGCCCTGAAGTGTGAAAGGAACCCCTGGAACTGGCGGAGACACTCGATGCTTGGAAGTCTGTGTGGGGCAGGGAAGGATTGTCAAACTCCTGGCTTGAGTGGCCCCAGGCAGACTCACATTCAAGACCAGCTCTGCCACTCCCTAGCTTTGTGACTCTGGGCAAGTCATCCCATTTCCCTCAGACTTGCTCCTTCATCTATAAATGGGAACCATAATATTTGCCCCACAGGCTCATCAGAAGAGTTTAACACTGGGAATGGTGGCTCACGCCTGTAATCCCACCACTTTGGGAGGACAAGGTGAGAGGATTGCCTGAGCCCATGGGTTTGTGACCAGCCTGGGTAACTTGGCAAGACCTCATCTCTACAATAAATAAAAAAATTAGCTGGGCGTGGTGGCATGTGCCTGTAGTTCCAGCTATTTGGAAGGTGGAGGCAGAAGGATCACTGAGCCCAGCAGGTCGAGGCTGTGGTGGCCATGAGCATGCCATTGCACTCCAGCCTGGGCAATAGAGTGAGACTCTAACTCAAACAAACAAACAACAACAACAAAATAAAAACAGGCAACTACTTGGGAGGCTGAGGTGGAAGAATTGTCTGAGCCCTGGAATTCAAGGCTGTGGTAAGCCGTGATCCTGCTACTACACTCCAGCGTGAGTGACAGAGTGATACCCTAACTCAAAATAATAATAATAATAATAATACCAATCCCCAAGGGTTCAGGGAGTAAATCCACAGGCCTGGCACATGGTAGTAGCTAAAAAAAAAAGTGGCTGTTGTTGAGTCATATTTGACTCTTTCAAAACACCTTCTAGTAGCTCAGACCCCTCATGCAGCACCTCTGGACTTGCTGAGTGGGTGGAGGAGACAAGTGACCTCCAGGACCATGGTGCCAGAGTGAAAGGGAAAGCGACTCACAGAACAATGAGAGCTGAATGAGATCTCAGCGATCACTGTCTCCATTTTATGGATGAGGAAACTGAGTCCGGGAGAGGAAAACTTAAACAAATATTAACAAGGACCACAAATTGAGCACCGATTACCTCCAGGCATCTTGTTAAGAACCTATGTTGGCCAGGCTCGGTGGCTCAGCCTGTAATCCCGTGCCTTTGGGAGGCTGAGGTGAGTGGATTGCCTGAGCCCGCGGGTTTGAGACCCGCCTGGGCAACTTGGCGAGACCTCATCTCTACAATAAATCAAAAAATCAGCTGGGCGTGGTAGCGCATGCCTGTAATTCCGGCAACTTGGAAGGTTGAGGCGGAAGGATCACTGGAGCCCAGCAGGTTGAGGCTGCGGTGGCCGGAAGCGGCCACTGCACTCCAGTCTGGGTGACAGAGTGAGACTCCAACTCAAAAAAAAGAAAAAAAAAAAAAGAACCCATGTTGTGTTTATTTAATCATCTCAACAACCCATGAATGTGGGGTTATTAATATTATCATCTCTAACTTACAGGTGAGGAAACTGAGGTCCAGAGAGAAGCTCTTTTCTGTCACACAGCTGTGGGAGGTGGAGCCGGGTTTGAATCACAGCTCTGTACCCAAGCACCACAGCGAGTGTTTACTCAGCCTTTAGCTACGTGCTCAGGGTGAAATGCCAGGGTTTTTATGTGTGTTTCTATTTCTTGGATCCCTCCAAGGTAGGTACAGGTATCCTCCTCAGCTCACAGGTGAGGAAACTGAGGCTCAAGGGGTGCAGTCTCTTGTCCAAAGTCACCCAGTATTCCCTGGGGGCGATGGTGCTGGTTGTCATGAGACCATTATAAACGGCTGGCATTGACTGAGTCTTCTCATCACAGCCAACCTTGAGAGCACCCCTCTGCACCGCACACATACCCACAACAGCCCCATTTAGTGGATATCAGTGTCTTTGCTTCCCAGACTCAGAAACAGAGGCCCAGGGAGAAGCACCTTGGCCAGTGTCAGGCGGCGAGGAAGAGGCCAGAATTGGATTTGAACTTGAGCCTGCCCACCTCCAGCATGTTCCCCGTGGGCAGCAGCAGAGCCAGGACAAGGACTCTGCTCTCCAGAGTGCTGTGGGGGTGGCCATCTGGGCACTGCTGGCAATGAGGGTGTGATGACAGATCAGCAGGCAAGGCTTCTTCTCTAGGAGAAAGGCAGGAAAAAACCCAAAGCCCGGGAGGACCTGGTTGCCCTGGTGTAAGTGGCCTCTATGGAAGGGTGAGGAGCAGGCGGCAGCCCAGTGACACAGGTGAAGGCACCTGGAGAACGGACTGAACACGTGGCACAGAGGTGTCTTGCCGACACAGGGCCTGGGGTTGCAAGGTGACCTCCTCCCCCGGCAGCCCCACATGACTGACTCCCAGCAGACACCCCCAGGGTGCCAGCCCTTGTCGCTGGCCATCTGCAGTGCCCACGTCCCTTTCCTGGCCAGCAGGTGCCTTTATTTACGATCACCTTGGAAGGGTCGAGCAGACATATGTTGCTAAGGGTCGTTTATTCTTGTTTAGAAAATTTATGGCTTCACCTCGATTACACACTGTCAAAACAGAAAGGATTGGCCCCAAAGTCTCTTGCCGCATGACTGCCTCAGACGTATGTACATCTGTTAACTCCGTAGGAGCTGTAGAGGGAAATAAGGTTCACTATAACTCAAACGCTCACCGGCCCACCACGAGGTGCGAGCGGCAGGCCTTGAGAGGTGTCCAAGTGCTCACGAGAAGAGGTTGGTAGTGGGACTCCTGGGCGGCCATGCCCAGAGGCCTTGGACCCTGCCCTGGCTGGCTATACACGTTCTCGAGGTACCTGACTGGGGGTGAGGGGAGAAGGAGCTCTGTGTCTGTGGCCCTTGGGGTCCAGCTGCAGAATCCCAGCAGTTGGAGAGGGCCTGGAGCCTGTGGCTCTCCACCTGCCAATGTCAGAGGGGGAAGAAACATCGACTCGCCACCGCTGGGGGATGGAGATGGGCAGGAACTTCCAGGAGGGTGGTTTGACAACACACCTGAGAGTCCCAGGAATGTGTGAGCCTTACTGTGCTGGAATTCCAGATCTGAGGGTGTTTCTGAAGGAGAGATTCACCAGTGGAGCCGTGAGGGATTTTTTCAGCACAGTGTTGCTCATGACAGTGAAATGGGATGCCCAAAAATGGGGAGCTAGATAATTAAATAAGTAAACTATTTAACAGAAAGGGCTATAAGAAACACCATGAAGCTGGCCAGGGGTGGTGGCTCACACCTATAATCCCGGCACTTTGGGAGGCCAAGGCGAGAGGACTGCCTGAGTCCAGGGGTTCGAGACCAGCCTGGGCAACTTGGTGAGACCTCATCTTTACAATAAATCAAAAAATTCACTGGGTATGGTGGCATGTGCCTGTAGTTCCAGCTACTTGGAAGGCTGAGGCTGAGGAATGCCCGAGCCCAGCAGGTCGGGGCTGTGGTAGTTGTGAGCATGCTCCTGCACTCTAGCCTGGGAAACAGAGGGAGAGATTCCAACCAGAGAGAGAGAGAGAGAGAGAGAGAGAGAGAGAGAGAGAGAGAGAAAGAAAGAAAGAAAGAAAGAAAGAAAAAGAAAGAAAGAAAGAAACACCATGAAGTCACTGGAAATCATGTGCCTATGTATTTATTTCTGTGAAAAAAAGTTCATTCTTATTAACTAAAAAAAATTCAATCTACGGAATGCAATATACAGAATGATTCAAATCCTGTAAAAAAAAATACATGTGTATATATACATCGTAGGAGAAATATAAGGATTCATTCCATATGCCAGTAATACTTGTCTCCAAGTGGTGGGATTATGAGTGACTTTAATGTTCATTTTTGTTTGTCTGGATTTTCTAATATTTCTACAATGAGTTTGGATTGGGTTTGACAAAGGCTTACTTGTATAACATGCATGAGTGAAAAAAAGAAACTGACAACTGGTTTCTCGGCCTGTAATAAATCACTTACCTTCCCTGGGGATGACTGGAGATAGGAGAGAAGCTCCTTGGAGGATGATACCCTCCCCTTGCCTTCTTCCACCACCCGTGGGGAGGGTGCCCTCCATAGCCAAAGCCACCAGCCCCTCCGATGTTGAGAAGCCTGGAGAATATGTCCTGTGTTCAGGGCCAGCTGGCTGTATGGAGTCCATCCTGGATGCAGACGCTTGGCTTCCATTCTAGGGAACAGAGGAGGGAAGAAAACCGATCCTGGCTCTAAGAAGGACCCCCGAAGAGATAACCGCATCGGCTTTTCACAACACTGTAAAGATATGGGCATCCCTTTCTCCTTGCTGGCTGCTGCGTCTTTACCCCGTGCAGGGCTTGAAAGTAGACAAAGAACTTTCGTATTTGTTACCCATATAGATTTTCAATCTGGATTATTACCCAAACTTTCCCTGGACAAGCTGGCACTCCAGCAGGTAGAGTTAATAAGCCCCATGTGCCCCAGTCAGCTAGTGGCAAAACTGACTCTCAATCCAAGCCTTTGGTGTCAAATGCAGTTTCCTTTCTCCTCTGTTCTGCTGAGTGCAGGGAAAGGCTTACACTAGGGTGGGAAATTGATTGATTCGAGGGCTGTGCTGAGGCCAGATTCAGCAGGAAGGAGCTTGGTAATCCATTACTAATGTCTGCTGTGGCCTGTGATAGAGGCAGTGGGACAAGGGGCATGCACTTGACATTTCTGAATTCCTAGGTCAGCGCCCGCAAGGCTCTCAAAGGGGTGGGGGCTTCAGAGGCAGCTGTGGTCTCCAGGCTGCCTGAGAGTAGTCAGGCTGTCCCTTAAACTAGCCCTGAAAGCGGCTGTCACTGCCCACAGCTCCCCAAGAGCACAAACCAGGATGAGGGAATTTCTCAGAGCTTTGAGGTGACATATCAGGGCCATAGATCTCTGAGAACCAAATGCTTATAAATCTAACTAATTCATCAGCCCTGACGAGCTCACCATCACAATTCAGACTTTAATTACATTTTGCATTAAAGCACACAAAGTTAAGATTAAAGTCGGTGAGAAATGTGGCACCCTCACCTCCAGCTGGGACCGCAGCACTGGGCGCCTCCTCCCTCCAGCTGCCAGTCTCTCATTCCCTGGGTGCTGGTCCCAGCTGTGTGAGGGGCTGGTTCCAGCTCCCCTCCCCTGAGGTGGTTGCAGACATTTAGTTCAGGGGGACATTTGGGGGCTTATGGTTTAAAGGGCCCTCCAGCCAAAGCCCACCAAGGACACACGCGTAGTTGAATGAAGTCGGATTTATTATTGTCTTGTTGCAATGAGAGAACAGACATGCCATGGGGACCTTGGGGGTGCCTCAGGAAGGGAGGATTTGAAAAGACTTATGGGACTTTGGCTTGTTGGGAGGTTTAGGGAGGGTTCAAGGAAGCAGGGCTTGGCTTGGGTTGGGCGCCATCAGGAAGCAGGGCTATTGCTTGGGTATCGATTGAGTATTGTCTTAAATCTCACCTAGAAGGAGGGAGGAATTAACACAGCTGACATGCTAATGATTACACTGCAGGGCCAGGTGGGCAGAGCCCTCAGCCTCGAAGAGCTGGCAATTAGTTCAGGTGACCTGCTTTGCGTGGACACGCACGCACACAGGCACACACACTCTGGCCGTGATAGGGACTTAGTGGACTGGAGTTCGGCATGCGCCACCTCACCTGATCCCAGCAACCCTATGAGGGAACGTGACCATCCACATTTTGTGGGCTTGGAGAGGTTAAGAGACTTGTCTGGGCCCCCATGAGGTGGTGGCAAAAAGACTGGATTTGAATTCTAGTCTGATTCCAGAGCCTGAATCGTCACCTCTGTCTTGGGGCCAGCATGGACAGGAAGGCTCTTGTGGTTGTTTGTTGTTTGGGGACCCGTTGTACAATGGCCTCCATTTCCTGTTGAAGACTGACTTTTCTCACAGGGGTTCAGTCTCTACAGGGCTGTCATATTTTTTTTTTTTTTGAGTTGGAGTCTCACTCTGTCGCCCAGACTGGAGTGCAGTGGCCGCTCCCGGCCACTACAGCCTCGACCTGCTGGGCTCTGGTGATCCTTCCACCTCAGTCTTCCAAGTAGCCGGAATTACAGGCATGCGCTACCATGCCCGGCTGATTTTTTGATTTATTGTAGAGATGAGGTCTCGCTGCCCAGGCGGGTCTCGAACCCGTGGGCTCAGGCAATCCACTCACCTCAGCCTCCCAAAGGCGCGGGATTACAGGCTGAGCTACCGAGCCCAGCTTGGCTGTCTTATTTTTGACACACCAGAAATCATCTTACTGGTTTCATGTTTGGTGTCTCTCTCTCTCTCTCTCTCCAAATAAACAGAACCCATGTCTAGAACACTGTATGGCACACAGCACATGCCAACAATGTTTATTGGATGAATATGAAAGAATGACCCCAGTGCCTCCCAGCCTTTCTGAATATTCTCTAGACTTCCCTGAAGGCTCCTATGCGCATTGAACACAGACACGTTAGGGTGAAGCTTATCTTTCCCGCCTACGGCGTCCTGGAGAGACCTGGCTCAGGCTCTGCTGCTGCCCAGGGCCACTAAGCTGCCCTGGCTCCCATTCTGCCCATGGCCTGGGCCTCCAGCCCCAGGTCCTTTTCTAAGGGAGAGAGTGTGAGCTTCTTGCAGCTCAAGAAGCCTGGCAGAGACCACCCACGGAGACTTGGAGCAGGGCACTTTCCAACCATCCAGCTTCGTAGTATGGATACCTGCCAGGACAAGCCACCTGATTTGTTCACTGGGAGCCTGTCACAGCAAACCAAGAGGGAAGACTGAGGAATTCCCCCCCTGCTGCAGAAGCTGTGCACATCCACTGTCCTTACCAAGACGTTCTGAGAGTCCAGGTTGGGTGCCGGTCTTGTCCCACCTGGGACTCCGCCTCAGCTGTTGAGGAGAGGCTGTAGCCCATCAGGGCAAGTGTGGTGACCTGGGGAGGTTCCTGAAATTCCTCCAGCTTCCGTCTCCCTGGGGGGCTTCCACAGGGTGGATGGGGGTTAGCACAGCAGAACAGGCCTTGCTCAGCACAGCCCCAAATCCAGCTCTGCCTTTTGCTGTGTAACTGGAGACCAGCTGCTGTTCTGCAGCCTGTCACCACTGCTGGATATGTAGGAGTTGGGGAGACCAGTACTCTGGGGTCCTCTGCACGTCCTTTAAAATGCTGGGCAACATGGTTGGTTCCATGTTTTTATGATTGTGAATAGAGCTGCAACAAGCATACATGTGCAGGTATCTTTTTCGTAGAATAATTTGAGTTCCTTCGGGTATATTCCCAAAAGGGGAATTGCAGGGTCATATGGAAGGTCAATTTCTAGTTCTTTCAGAAATTGCCACACTGTCTTCCAAAGAGGTTGCCCTAGTTTGCATTCTCACCAGCAATGTAGATGTGTTCCTTTTTCTCCACATCCTCACCAGCATCTGTTGTTTGTTTGGTTTATTAATGATGGCCATTCTTACAGGGGTTAGGTGGTATCTCAATGTGCTTTGATTTGCATTTCTCTGATGATGAGTGAGGCTGAGCACTTTTTCATGTGTCTGTTGGCTGGTACGTATACACAATGGAATATTATGCAGCCATAAAGAAGGACAAATATATGGACTTTGCAGCAAATTGGATGGATTTGGAGTCGATCATACTCAGTGATTTATCACAGAAACAAAGAACTGAGTTCCATATGTTCTCACTCATAAGGTGAGCTTGAACAATTATAATGCTATAAGAAAGGGATTGCCAGTAGTGGGAAACTGTCAGGGAAGGGGGATGGGAACGGCAGTTGTGGGAAGCTGCTAGGGGAGGGAGGGGCATACCTCATCAACAAGGGTACCTGCATGATCAATGTTTGTATACTTAACCCTGAATTGTACCCCAAATCTTTATAATAAATAAATAAATAAATAAAACAAAAATGCTATGGGAACCCAGAGTGACTTTGTCGGTTTTTAGCAGCCCCAGTGAGGGCCAAGCAACCCCAGTGAGGGCCAAACAGCAACACAGCAGGCTCTGGGGAAGGCACAGAACAGCCGCTGGTGCTTGGCTAAGCCAGCCATTGCCTAGAAGGTTCTCCCACCCTTCTTCTGCCCACTCAAACCGGGCGAGGGCTCTGGAGTGTGGCGGGCCAGGAGTTGAATCCTGGCTGGGCCATCTCCAGACTCTGGGACCTTGGGCATGGGATGACCATCTCCTAGTCTCAGTTTTCCCAGCTGTAACGTGGGCATTATGGTGGCATGGCACTAGACAGTGGGGACAGTGGTCACAGGATGTGATCATATATCTCTTTAGATTAGTTACAGTTCTTGCCTTACCAGACAGGGAGCTCTGTGGGCAGGGATGGCGTCCACACTGTGTGTGGCTATTCCCCAGCACCCAGCCCCTACCTGGACCCAGTCGCCCTCTGGGTCTGTTTGTTGGATGAACGAGTGTGAGCCTGTACTCCCTGGCAGGCTGGCTTAATGTGCTGGCTCCTGGCTGGGACAAGGGTCAGCTGCCTGGCCCATCTGCGAGGCTGACAAAGCCATCCAGCAGACTGCACGCCAAGCCCCTCACTGCCCCGCACAGGGTGATCTCCTTTCCCTGGACAGTGTCCCTAGTGGGGTAGGAGTAAGTCAAGGAGAGCCCATGAGGCCAGCCTTGTTGAGGAGTGGCCTATTCCACGGGGCCCTGGGCAAGCCAGGTTTTTGACCCAGAGGGACACATGACCTCCAGGGCTCCCAATCTCTGTGAGGGAGCCTTCTGGGAGGCAGGAGGCAGTGTGGCCTAGCATATACTTCTGCCAGGGCCTCTGGCGATCAGAGAAGGCTTGGGTTCACTGCCCAGCTCCCCACTTCCTGACCGCAGGTCCCTGGCAGGCCCACCTCTCCAAGCCTCAGGATGTGAAATAACATGAGATCTTTTACTGACTGAGTCCCACCGACCAAGTTTATTTCTCAAAGCCTGTTGCCAAGGTCCCCAGCATCATGGAGACGCAGAGGCCAGCTGGGGTCTGCTTGGAAGAACATCCAATGTAATACTATAAGAAAATGACTGACGGTACTGGGAAACTATGGGGGGAGGGAAATGGGATTAACAGTAGCAAATATCCGTCTGGGGACGGGGAAACACCACTTATCAACAGGGTGCCTGAATGAAACGTAATTGTATACCTAACCCTTAACTGTACCCCACAACATCATAATAAAAATATTGATTAAAAAAAAAAGAAAAAAAAAAAGGAAGAACACACAAATTTCTTGTATGTGTCACGGCTTTGATGAACCACAGGATCTATGGCTGAGTCATTACCACCACATGCCTCAGGGGAAGCATCTGTGGTGACACCCAAGGGTCTTGATGTATCAAGTGCACTGAGGGACCGCATGGTGTGCTTGGACCAGAGGGTACCAGGAGGCCAGCTGCCCCGATGGCCTCAGTTTGGGGTGGGGGATGCAGAGGCTGAGGAACGAGTCACGAGTCACTCTGGCTTCACAGAGTGGCGCTGACTCATCTCTGCTGGAGTTGGACTAGACACCGCCAGGGCCGTTCGTGCTGAACTGCCCTGAGTCTACCCACCCTCAGCGTGAGGAGGGAGCCCGTCCCCTTCACCAGGTATCTTGAGCTCATGGCCCTCGGACATCCCAGTCCACACCCATCCCCCAGCGATCGGCATGGCGCCCCCACCCTGTCTTCTCTGTCTCCCTCCTAGTGTCATCCCTGAAGCTGGGCAATGTCCCTCTATGGCCTGCTGGTGGCCACGGAAGGCCGTGCGTCCCACCAGGCACCCACACTTGGAGACCGAGAACTTCCAACCTGGGGAGGATGGCAGGGACCACACTCGAGTCACTCTGCAGTATTGCTGGGCTGGCAGAACCAGCTCCCTCATTCTTAATGCCCAGAGGCTTGTGCAGCTGCTTCCTAGACATACCTTGTAGACAGGCTCAGCCTCTGAGTTGACATCCTCCAAGACAGAGGCTGAGGCAGCCCACGGGACCCTGACAAAATCGTGAGTGGTCTGTGTCTGTGTCTTAGGGGCGCCGCTGGGCTGACATTGAGAGGTCCTCTGCAGCCCTCTCTGTTACCCTCTCTGGATATGTGATAGTTCTTCCTGTGTCCTTTTTTTTTTTTTGGAGTCAAGTTGGAGTCTCACCCTGTAGGCCAGGCTGGAGTGTGGCTGCACGATCACAGCTTACTATAGTCTCGACCTTCTGGGCTCAGGCGATCTTTCTACCTCAGCCTCCTGAGCGGCTGGGACTTCAGGCGTTCATCACACAACTGGATAATATTTTTATTTTTTTGTAGTGATGAGGCCCTGCTATGTTGCCTGGGCTGGTCTCGAACCCCTGGGCTCAGGCAACTCTCTCACCTCCACCTCCCAAAGTGCTAGGATTGCAGGCATGAGCCACCATGTCTAGCCTTCATGTGTCCTTCCTAAAGCCCAATTCCTAGAGAAAGATGAAGGATTTCAGCTGGGGCGTGAGCCACAGGGGACAGAACAGAACCGTCACCTCCTTCACTTTGACACTGTCTCTCAGTTAATGCAACCTAAGGCCCCACAGGGCTCAGGCTGCGACCAGCTGTTGATGGCCAGCTGGCCCATTGCTGCGCTGCTCTCCCTGAGCCCATCTGCAGGCGTGGGTCTGTATGTTACTCCAGAGAAATGTCACCTTGTTAGGCTCTACCTGTTGCTCTGGGCTGTGACTATTTGGATCGGTACATGACAAATTTGCCGTGCTTGTTGGAAGGAATTGTTACATGGTAAACCACACGCAGACATGGCCCCCGTGTATCTTGTGAGGCCTGAACGGTGTTTTTTAAGATTTCCCATTATTGGCCCCAAATTTTAAAATCCGGAGATTTTAGAGACATGGCAATTTCTAGCTTCTCTTGAGGAGGAGGAGTCTGGCTGTGCTGAAGCTGGTCCCCAGGGAGCAGTCAGCAGCTGGGGTCCCCACCGTCCAGAGTTCAAATCCTGGCGTGATCTCCTCCTAGCAGGTGACCCTCCAAATCTGTATTGGTTTCCTGTGGCTGTTGGAACAAAGTATCACAAACTTGGGGGACTGAGCAAGACATTTCTCCTCTCTTTTGAAGCCAGGAAGCCTGATACAGAGGGCATGGCAGGCTGGCGCCTCTTAAGGGCTTCGAGGAGTCTGTTCTGGGCCTCGCTCCTGGCCTCTGTGCGTCTGGCAGACCTCAGTGGTCCTTGGTTTGTCGACTCATTGTTCTAATCTCGGCCCCTAGGCTCACATGGCTCCTCCCCACATGTCTGTGTCCAAATTCCCTCTTCCTGCAAGGACTCCAGTCCCATCGGGTGAGGGACCACCCTACTCCTGAATGATCCCATCTTCACTCAACCAGGTTCACCTGCAGCAACCCCATTTCCACTAAGGCCACATTCCGAGGTACTAGGGGTCAGGACACACTTCAACCCACCTGTAAAATGGGACCTCAGAGCTGTGGAGAGGACTTAGCGATGTAACCCAAGAAAAATGGCTGGCGCCTGAATAAATGTTGGCTATGACTATGACTTCTGCTACACTTTTGAGGTGAGATAGAAACCAGGGGATGGCAAAAATGTTTTTGCTTCCTGGGTACACCCACTGGCTGCTGAAACGCAAGACTGTGCAGGAATCAACTAGCAAGGCCTGCTGTGGGCGAGGGATGAGGAGCAAGGGCACCGGCACCACATACTTGCCATCTTTGAAGATGCAGTTCTGCTGGACACCCCCTGGCTCAACCGGAACATTTAGAATCTGCGTGTGTGGCAGTCCAAGAATCACCTCCAGTCACACTGGCTCTGGAGGGCAGCTGTAGTGGGTTGAACTGTGTCCCCCGAAACACCTGTCCAAGCCCTGACCCCAGAATCTGTGTGTGGACCTTATCTGGAAATAGGCCTTTGTAGATGTAATTAGGGTGGAATCCCAAGACGAGATCATCCTGGATCAGGATGGGCACTAAGTCCAATGGCAGTGTCCTTATAAGAGAAGGGGAAACAGATAGGAAGACACAGAGGGACCAAGGCCATGTGAAGACGGAGGTGAAGACCAGAGCAATGCTGCTACTGACCAAGGAACGCCAGAGGCCACGAGAGGCTGGAGGAGGCCAGGAAGGATTCTCCCCAGGGCCTTTGAAGGGAGCATGGCCCTGTCCATACCTTGACTTCGGACTTCCAGCCTCCAGAACTGTGGAAGGGTAAATGTCCGTTGCATTAAGTCCCCGGTGTGTGGTAATCTGTTGCGGCAACCCTAGGAAACCAGTACAGCAGCCAAGCGCATTTCCCTGAGAAGAGCGATGATAGTTGCACTCAGATCTGATGCACCAGGAGGCCCCACTGCTACGGGAAGAAAGGGGGAGACTAGCTTTGTTGGGCACCTACGATTTGCCAGATGCCTGCAGAGGTGAGCTTGCTTAACCCTCGTGGCAGGAGGAACTGTGACCTGACCCCTTCTCAGCGAGGAACGTGAGGTTCAGAAAGTGAGATGCCACCTGCCTTAAAGTCACTGAGTGGGAGTGGTGACCCAGTGTTCAAGCCAAGTCGCTAGCCCACACTGCCCTTGTCACCCATCTGAGTCACTGCCTGGCCTTTCTGTTGCCTTTCTCTGGGACCTGCTGCATCCATAGTCCTTGCTGCCCACAGGACCCTAGCTGATGCTGCTGGAGCTGGTCAGAACAGGGGAGGACCCCAGGGGAAGATGCCCAGCCGCAGGCAGGCGGGCCAGGCGGGAGGTGATCTGAGGCAGAGGTGGGGGCTGGCTGGAGGCCCTGGGGTGCCAGGCCGCATCGCTGTGGGATGGTGGCCTCAGAAGTCCCTGGGGATAGAGGACCCCCATGGCCCTAGAGGAGGTGAGGGCCACCTCCTCTGCCAGCTTTCCAGGTCCCACCTCCTGCTGGGCTTTGAGACCCATTCATTCCTCACCACTTGCCCTGCCGAGCCAGCCTGCCAGCTTCTGTTCCTTCAAGTCCTCATCAATGGACCCATCCCCCAGCAGGAGGTGGGCTGCTTGAGGGTTCTGTGTGAGCAGATGATCCCATCACGGCTTACCCTTCACACGCCCATGGCCTGAAGGCCGAGGACACTGGGGTTCCAGTGTACTGAGGTTTTTAAAAACCATGTACTACCTAGACAAGAGTCTTCCTTCACTCAAGAGCCAGGCTTAGAAACAGGTATCTGGAGAGGGCAGCCTGACGGGTGACCCTGCCGTGGATTTAGGGCAGATCCAAAGCCAAGTGCAGTCAAGGAGCACAAACCCCCAGCAGTGGGGTGGGAACTTCCAGCATCCCCCTAGTTTCTGTGGGGTCACAGGTGGCTCTCCAGCAGGCTGTGAGCTGATACAGACCCCGCCCCATCTGCCCAAGCCTCTGAGTCTCCCTGCAGCTCAGAAACCGCCTGGCCTGTCGGGATAAGAAAAGCACAAAGGAAACACAGCTGCTAGTCCCTGGGGGTGGGGGACGCAGCACCAGAGTGCATAGCAGCAGCTCGGGGACAGCCATAGCTTGGGCACAAAGGGAGCCTGCAAACTGGGAGCTGAGCGTGAAGCCCAGCAGAAGCCCCTAGGATATCCTGCTAATGCCAGTGGATGCCTCCTGGCAAGGAGTGTGAACAGTGAAGATCATTCCAAAGAGGATGTCGACTCAGTCCCTGGAACAAAATACTGACAGTTGCAACAGCATGCGTCACCAACGGTCCCAGATGGCACAGGCCAGGGCTCTCCAGGAGGGAGAAACAACAGCTCTAAGAAGCAAGGGGTCTCGTCGCTGGCCTTTCAGATGGTGGGGCAGAGCTGGGACATGAACCCACAGCAGGACGCCCCACAGCCCTTGCTCTCCTCAGTGCCCTCGGAGATCCACCCACACTCAGCTTGGGCTGAGTCTACCCTGTCTGCTCATCTGACACATGCAACTGCGAGGACACCTGTGCGGAAACACTGTTCCAGCCCCACACTCCAGGGGCTGCGCATCCAGCCAGCCCACAGTGCCGTCTCTTACCTCAGTCCAACACGAAGCATGTGTGTGCCATGGGCAGTGTGACCTGAACTGCACAGCCTGGAAACATCTGGCCACATCCTTGTGGCTGAAGCACCTTCTGCTTATGTGCTCTCCACCCAGACGATTCCTCCAGGCAGCAGAGAGGAGGGAACGCGACTTCCCTCAATTCTGCCCAAGTTCCACCAGAGATCAGACTCCCGTTCTCCATGTCATATCTCCCTGCCCTGATGAGAGGGTTGGCAGCAGCAGAAGCTACTCTGGAAGCTTTATCAGAGCCTCATCTCCAGGATCCTGGGGAGACCTGTTTTGTTTTTTATGAGTCGGGGTCTCCCTCTGTTGCTCAGGCAGCCTAAAACTCCTGGGCTCAAATCATCCTTCTGCCTCAGCCTCCTGAGTAGCTGGGACTACAGGTGTACACCACCACACCCAGCTAATTTTTTTGACATTTTGTAGAGACAAGGCCTTGCTATGTTGCCCAGGCTGGTCTTGGATGGAACTCCTGAGCTCAAGCAATCCTTCCACTTCAGTATCCCAAAGTACTGAGATTCAGTCCCATTTTCGTAAAGTGAAAGGTGAGAGTGTAGGAAGGGCACCAACATCTAGGTGCTTGTTTGGTGCTGGGAACTGAGCTTGGTGCATTTTACAGGTAACTTGGTTTAATCCTCTGAAGCCCTGAAAGAGACTCCCATTTCCCATCCAAGGAGATGGATGCACAGATGGCCTCCGTGGGGGCAGGAGGTAGAGGTGGGTCTGCACACACATTTCTGCAACTCCAGAGCCCCGCTCTGCTGCTTGGGAAGGTACACCTTCCACAGTTCTTCAGCCACTCTGGCTAATTCTTAGAGTTCTTAGGACAGAAATCTGGGAGCCCTGGATTGGCACGTTAGCCAGGCTTGAGATGACCTACCTGTCTGGAGCCCATCACTTTTAGCAGTGCAGCATCTGCTTAATAAACAGGACAGAGACAGGCCAAGGGCTTTGTCAGGGTCAGAAACACAGTGAGGAGTTTCTTAAACTGTGTTCCACCTGAATATTCTTAGGCACTTGCAGGTTTGTTGGCATATTTAAATTGTGTTTTCATCAGAATAATTAAAACTTCCACTCCTGCACCTCCCAACAGTTATAAAGACATGCTTTGTTATTGCAGTGGCAGTGGTAACTTGTAAGAGAAAGCCAGCGTGCCCCAAAACAAGGCTTTTGTGTTTCAGGTGGGCATGCAGCATGCCAGAAGCTGCTGGTGTGTCTTGGGGATTATAGCCGTCCTCCCTCAGTGCTATGAACACTCCTGTGAGGAAGTCCGTGCGCAAGGGTTCCTTGGGGGTGTTGAGGACTCTGATGGCTAGGAAGGGCCACAAGCCTTCTGAGACATCTTCCCTGGGTTCTGAGAGGTCATGCTTGTGTTCCAATCGCTGTGGGCTTCCCAGGCTGGGGGAGGCAGCAAGAACATGCCAGAATATCAGAGCTGGCGAGGGTGAAGGGAAAAGCCACCAGAGGTGGGGCTGGACTGGTGGGACGGAGATGGGTCTCCTGCACACGGTTATCTGCCGAAGAACAGGACTGGCTTAACAGAGCGAGAAAGGCTGCGTGTCCTATGGGGGACGGCAAGCACCATTCTAGTGAGGGAAAGAACCCAGCACACCCAGATGTAGCCGAAGAGTTTACTCTACACCTAGAGGCTGAATTACCTGGACTTTCAACAAACATTTCTCACTTCTGACAGTTCCTGTGTAAAACATGGACTGTAAAGACATATTCCAGTCAGGGTGACAGCTGCCTCTGGGGTGTGTGAGAGGGAGGGGACCACGGAGGTGCTTATCTGAAACACGTTACTTCTTAAAGCAAAACTGGAAGCACACAGGACAGACTGTCACACCCGCGGGTCCTAGCTGGTGAGGCTTGGGGGTCCGCCACATGGCCTGTGGCATCTTTGCCATCTGTGCTCCTGAAGCCCCCAGCGCCCGACTGTGAGCTACCCAGACACGACTGGACAAAAAACAGAACACACCATGTGCTAGAGTACAAATTTAATAAAGTCTCAATCTCCTATTCATCCATAAATTATCTACAAAAACAAACCCCACAACTGTTCAGCGCCATCAAGAACCATCAAGGTGTCCGTAGACACTGGCTATACAAGTACAGCTTCAGTGTTTTAGATAGTGTAATATTTCAAACTGTGGAAAATAAGAATTTAAATGAGATTACAAACATCTCCTTGTCAAAAAAACAAACAGGTAAAGTTGATATCGGTGCTTATGAACCACTCTATCCCCAATCCCGGTTCCTGCCCAGCTGACAGTGTCAGGCCTGGTGTGTGTGCACAGACCTGCTCAGTGCACACAGCACGCTCAGAAGGAACGTCAAAGGCAGCGAGTGTTTGAACAGTGGCGAGTCCACAGAACTGGAGGGTCCTAACGCATCTTAAATACTATTAATGCATTCCTACCTTTATTTTATTTTTTGAGTTGGAGCCTCACCCAGGTTGGAGGGCAATGGCACACTCACAGCCACCCCAGTGTCAATCTGCTGGGCTCAGGCAATCCCTCCGCCTCAGCCTCCCAAGTAGCCGAAACGACAGGCACATGCTACTATGCCCAGCTAATTTTTTATTTATTGTAGAGACAAGGGCTTGCCAAGTCCGGGCTGGT
Source organism: Cephalopachus bancanus (assembly GCA_027257055.1). Taxonomy (NCBI): domain Eukaryota; kingdom Metazoa; phylum Chordata; class Mammalia; order Primates; family Tarsiidae; genus Cephalopachus; species Cephalopachus bancanus. Next base: position 239,820 of record JAPVLO010000477.1, read on the forward strand.
CTTGAACCTGTGGGGTCAGGCAATCCACTTGCCTTGGCCTCCCAAAGTGCTGGGATTACAGGACGAGCCACCAGGGCTGGTTCATTCCTGCTTTAAATCCCTTGCCATCTTTCCATCAAGTCTTCTTGGCTTTGCTGCCAAGGTTCTGTCGCACTGAAGACAACACTAAGCTGGTGCCACGGAGCAGAGGAGGGACCAGCCATCCTGGCTTCGAATCTGGCTTGGATCTTGGTGGTAGGGATGCAGGAACATGATGAGGTGCGAGAGGGCAGGTGACTGTCAACACAGGCAACAAACAGGGCCTCTGCTTCTGTTCCCTGGCTCTAGAGTTAAGTTCTTATGACAAAGATGAAGAATGAGGGCTGAGGAGCACGACAGGTTGGAAGAAAAATGAAGTTAAAAAAAAAGAAAACCAACCAGAGGGTGAGTTTCCTCAGCCGTGTGAGCCTCCGTCAGGGAAGGGGCTCCCGGGGTTCCTTGTACACAGGCAGCAAGACCCAGGCTTCCTGGGATTCTGCAGTCTCTGGAGTAAAGCCACCACCCGGATGGGCGAGGGACCCATTAGTGTCTGTTTCCTCATTAGACAATGAACTGGCAAACAAGCGGGGACAAAAGGCAGCTGCCCCTCTAGGACTATAGGCCTCGGGCAACAGCCAGTGTGTTCTGGAAATGGGGCTGCCCCTAAGGGCCAAGATGCCAGCGTGGGTACATAGGACGGGAACAGGCTAGTGAAGGCTCCCTGGCAGCTCAGTCTGCCGAGGACTCAGAACGGTGGTAGGCCGCAGTGTGGAATGCGTGGCTTTGAGGTGGGCCTGGCCGTCTGGGAAGAGGCCGCCGTGGATGAGCTGGAGGCAGAGACTTTGTCGGGTGCATAGACGCTTGGCAAGGCCTTACCTGAGTAGAGTTTTCAGAAACGGAAGGAGAGGGTCTCACGCATGGTAAGCTTCTTGCACTGACTCATTCATTCATGTCACAAAAACCACTCTGGGCTCTTGGCGTTTCTAGGATTTGTTCATACACAACTCACGACAGACTCAAAAAAGACCAAACTATCAAAAAAAAGCCCCCCTGTAATCGCCAGGAAGAAGGACCCATGTGGTGGAATCTGGAGGTTTATTTTCCACACCCCCTTGCCACAGGCATCCCCTGGAGAATGCTGTGTACTGTCATCCTGTGCATCTGAAGCTGTTGAGGCCATAGGGGGAATCTCATGGCTGTAGAGAAGGCCTGGGGCCCACACCACCTGGCATACTGGTCACACTCCCTGGGCACGCTGCCTCTGGGAGCTGAAGGTCCCCAGCAGCCCAGGAGACCTGGAGGGCAGAGGCGGGAGCTAGGAGAGCTCGAAGCCCGTGTTCATGCTGATGGCGTAGCGCAGCTTCTCGCGCAGGACGCTCTTCTTGCTATAGTTGGGCAGCTTGAGCAGGTTGAAGCAGGTGGAGGAGGTGGGCAGTCGGCCGCCGGGCTCCCGTTTGCGGATGGTGAAGAAGCCCCGGAGGACGCTGCCCAGGGTGTCCCCGGTGTCCTGCAGGCATACACCACGGCCGTGGGTTAAGAGATGCTTTGACCTGGGATCCTGCACAGGTACCCAAGCAGGTGCCTGGCCAGTCCCTAAGTGCTGGGCAGAGTGCAGGACGCTGCCCTGGCACTGCTGCCTGAGGCCCAGCCCCAAACTCAGGATGACTGGACTTAAGAGGCTAAGTCCAGGGATGGCATCCCTGCTACTCGGGGCCTGCAGGAAAATCCTGCACTAAGGAATAAGGAATTTCTTGGGAATGGGGCCTTCTGGTTAACAGGTAATCAGCGGTTAACCAACTGCCAAAGAGTAGGAGACTGTCAAACTAGTCTGGGTACAAGATGTTTCTGAATGCAACCTAATGCCTCCTCCCTGACTTTGCAGTGCTGTGGCCTGTGACTATGACTTGGGTCACCTTTCCCTCATGTACAGAGACTGAGGACCATCCAGTGATCTGTATGAGGAAGGAGAGGAGCTCAGGGGGCAGCAGTACGAGGGCCGCCATATCGAGGCCATGGGTTTTTTTTGAGCTGGAGTATCACTTTGTCGCCCAGACTGGAGTGCAGTGGCCGCTCCCGGTCACCGCAGCCTCGACCTGCTGGGCTCCGGCAATCCTTCCGCCTCAGCCTTCCGAGTAGCTGGAACTACAGGTGCGCGCTACCACGCCCGGCTAATTTTTTGATTTATTGTAGAGATGAGGTCTTGCCAAGTTGCCCAGGCAGGTCTCGAACCCGCGGGCTCAGGCAATCCACTCACCTCAGCCTCCCAAAGCGCTGGGATTACAGGTTGAGCCACTGAGCCCGGCGAGGCCATGGGTTTTACAGGGAGTGGGACACTTGTTTGAGCACTCACCGTGAGTCAGGCCCAAAGCACACGGAGCTGGATAAGCCCCCAGGGCCCACTCTCCCGTGACAGATGAGGAATGAAGCAGCTTGCCCCGACATGCACAGCTCGCAGGTGGAGGGCCGCATTCAGGCCTGGCCTATCCACTTCCTGAGCCTGTGCTCACCCTCTCCCATGCTGCCTCTCCCACCTGAAGCGCTGCAGAGACCAGCAGCTCCTAAAACCAGCATGCCTCCCCCACCCCCCCTCCCCACCCAGGAGCCCTTCCCCAAGAAAGGAAAGAAGGGACCGCCAAGGGAGGGCTGAGGGCCAAACGCAGCCTGAGTTCACGGCGCTCCCCTGGAGCCTGGCTGACTCCACTGCTATTAGAACTGTGGGCCCCTCCTCACCTGGCTCCAAGAGACCCAGCCACCCACTCTACTGAGGCAAAGAATGGGTAGGGGTCCACACAGTGGGGACAGCAGACAACCCCACCAAGAGGAAGTCAAAAACACTGCCCGAGGCCGACCCTTCCCAGCGTGGTACCTGATCGTCCGATACTTCCACACAACGGATGGAGAAGGGAGGCTTGAGGTAGGCGAATCCCAGCAGTGGGGGCCTGGAGCAGCTGGTCACAAACTGTAACACAATGCAGGGTTGGAGGCAGAGCAGGGCTCGCTCCTCCTAGAATAGGCCCCTGCAGGGGTGCAGTGCACTCTGCTCTCTGCATCACTGTACTGCTAACAGTTGTTTAGCCAGCAGTGTGGAGTGACAGAGAGTTGTACCCGGCCCAGGAACTGGGACACATCTCTCACATTTCTTTTGCCAGTGCTGTTCTTTGGGACTAAAACACAAAACTGCCACAGCTGAGAGATGTGACCGGTCATTTGTGAGAGCACATGTGACTGAGGGCTTAGGACCATGCAAACTCCCAATCAGGGCACCGGTGTGACATCCCCAGGAGGCAGGCCTCCAGCGGGACTGTCACGCATCAGTAGGGATAGGGCAGTAACTGACACCCCTCCTCAGAGAGAGCCCAAGCAAAAACAGCACTGAGGGCGGGCGAGGCAGATGCTAGTGGCACCTATGGAGTGTGGCATGGGGGAGGGGAGCCCTGGGGCGAACGGCATCACTGACCATGCTGCTCATACTGTACCTGGCATCCTGCTCGGCTTCTTGGCCGCATGGGGGAACTGTGTGAGCATATCTACCAGAGCCCCCCTCTTTGAGACACTAACCTCTGAGCACACACACAGAAACCAGGCCTGTGGAGCCAGCAGACTGAGGGGTTGAGTGTGATACTGAGCGGCCAGTCACTGCCTACTGCACCCTGGGAGTTCCTGGCATTCCCAAACTGTAGCACTGTGTTGTTCCCCCAAATGTACAGCTGGTGCCTAGACAGAGGCAACTGACCAGCCTGGAAATCCAAGTGATACACTTGCACAGAAATGTCCTAAAAAATCACTTCCTTAAGCTCAACAGCTGTCTCAGGGGCCTGTGTCTTACAACACCAATATGTGCTCCAAAAGTCAGTAGCAAGTGAGAGTTCGGCTCTTGTCATAAATGGTTGTGAAATTCCTGAGACCATCCAAAGACAGTGTGTGTTAGGCTTCAAAAAAAGGTGTTTTGGTTTTTTTTTTTTTTTTTTTTTGAGTTGGGGTCTTTGTCACCCAGGCTGCGGTGCAATGGCGCAATCACAGCTCATCACAGCCTCGACCTCCACCTCAGTCTCCTGAGTAGCTGGGACTACAGGTACATGCCACCACACCTGGCTAATTTTTTTTTTTTTTTTTTTGAGTTGGAGTCTCACTGTCGCCCAGACTGGAGTGCAGTGGCCGCTCCCGGCCACCGCAGCCTCGACCTGCTGGGCTCCGGTGATCCTTCTGCCTCAGCCTTCCAAGTAGCTGGAACTACAGGTGCACGCTACCATGCCCGGCGAATTTTTTTGATTTATTGTAGAGATGAGGTCTCGCCTGCCCAGGCGGGTCACGAACTCGTGGGCTTAGGCAATCCACTCACCTCAGCCTCCCAAAGGTGCAGGATTACAGGCTGAGCCACCAAGCTCAGCTTTTTTTTTTTTTTTTTTAAATAAAGGTGAAGTCTTGCTATGCTGCCTTGGGGTGTCTCGAGCTCCTGGGGTCAACTGATCATTCTACCTTAGTCTCCCAAAGTGCTGGGATTACAGGCATGAGTCACTGCAACAGCCCCAAAAAAAGGTTTTTAAAGAAATACTGACAAGAAATATTCCTGTTCTAGTATGTTTTACTCATAGAAAACAGAGCAGCAGCAGCTCCTCACATGCAGAAGGCATTATTTCACTTTCACACAGCACTGAGCATTCCTGAATGTAACCTTGCTCAAAGCACTCCTGGGATGTTGTGTGTCACATGGCTACACTGGCTTTAAGGAGGAGGAGGTGGACATAGAAGTGTCTGCACATTCCAATCCAGACCAGCTCAGATCTGCTGCCTGCTCCAAAGTGGGGCTGGTCACAGGAGCGGGGCACTCTCAACCTCCAGAGACAGAAGAAGGAGCAGAGGGCAGGGGACACTTCCACCACTGCATGTAAGGAAGCATGCACAACCACTTCTATGTTGTATTCCTTCCACCTGGCTCTGGAGCCTGCCCACAGCTGCAGATAAGGGCAGGCACGTGGCAAGGAAATGCATGTCTGGAGACAGTTTATCCAAAGACATAAACATGCCTGCTGTGTGCAACAGCGACTGCTTGGTCTTGAGATACTGGTCGTCCTCTCTCTCTAGGAGAGGCAGGGGTGAGGGGTTCCACAGGTCTGCAGAGACTGTTTGGCCTGCGAGAGGCACTGCTCTTCCCAAACCAACTTCTGGATTTGTGTCTGTCTGCCCACCTGAATTCTGGAGATGTGTGGACAGCTGTAGCATCTGTGTGTTTGCTAGAGTGAGGGTCTTAGCAGGATGAACTCTCCCTGGAAGGGCCAACCCCGGGAGAGAAAGAGCAGCTGCATCTTACCCAAGGTGATGCCGTCCAGGCTGCCTCAACAAACCAAAACATCCAGAGTAAAGCATTTCCAGGCACAAAATTTACCCCCAGAACATGGCAAGATGTTCGCAATACTCTATCAAGTAGAAAAGCAGGTGGTGAAATGATAGGATTCCATCTTTATAAAAATATACACATACATAACACAAACAGACGTGTGTGTGTGTGTGTGTGTGTGTGTGTGTGAGAGAGAGAGAGAGAGAGAGAGAGAGAGAGAGGAGAGAGAGAGAGAGAGAGAGAGAGAGACCTGGTGTCCTAGAAATCCCTACACTTTGATGTCAGTAAAAAGAAACGTAGTGGCACTAGGGGAAAGATTTTGAACATTTACAACTTTACAGACAACAGAACAAGGGAATGGGTTAATGTCAGCCCTGCTACTTGTAAACATACACATTGATATCAGCCTAAACAACTGTGTATGTTTTTGAGACACTGAGTGCGTATATTGTCTATGTGTGTTTTACACCACTGAGAAAAAGGGTACACAGAAGTAGTATCTGGTGAGGAAGAATGTGGACAGGCTAAAATTCTACACTGTAGGAATATCAACTGTTTAAAATTTTGCTTATCTGTATTTTCCTAAGATAAGGTAATAAATATCATTTACTCCTATAATGAAAGGAAAGAAAGAAAAAAGATGTTAGCCAGGCCAGCAAAGAGTGAAGGGAGGGTACAGTGCTGAGCCCAACAGGCATGCCCGCTCATGCAGGGGTCCATCCCTACAGTCAGGGGCATGCAGCAGGCTCAGTCTTGCCCCTGAAGCCCCACTCTGGTTACTGTTTGGCTTCCTGGAAGGCCTGCCAATGGGAGAAGCTATGCTAATGATACAAGGTCCTCTGATAATTTCATTTTTTCCGGTGTAAATTATTCTATCAACTGGCCTTCTAGGTTTTTATGAATGAACAAACACTAGCACAGGTAATAAAAAAAATACCTTTAGAAACATGGCTCTCTCGTCCGGTGTGAAGTCGGAGGCCAGAATATCCCAGAGCCAGATGATGACTCTGTGACTTCCATGAAAACCACCGTAGTACACCGTGTGCTTCCTGAAAGAAACCAGACATAGGCTCAGCAACACACGCTGACAGGCACTTAAGGACACAGGCAGACATGGTCACTCAGGTAAGTGGCATGGTCACCCTGGCAGGCCTGGTGACACTACTAATTTCTCTTAAAACCAGAAGTCCATTCCTTAATAACCCTTTCTCACTGGAAGCTAAACGAATGGAGAGTTTGAGAGCTGGCCCTCATGTTCCCAAGCAGAAGCTAGTGCGAGATCCTGTGACCCCTTCCCACAGAGCTTCAGAGGGCCCTGGTCCTCAGACCTATTTCCACCAGTCTCTAGGCAAAGTGGCTGACCTTCTATTCCGCGGCAGTCTGGCCGGAGACCAGGGAGGAAGGACATTTGGAGACAGGCTCCTGAAACAGCTCTCCAGAAGGAACTCAGTGAGGGGAGTAGCTGGCTTTCTAAGAGGCCTAAGGATTCTACCCCACCCCCTTACAGGCCCCTTACTTTAAATCTTCCAGATCAATCTCAGCATTGTCACCGGAGATGAGACGCTGTAGCTCAGGGGTTGAGAACATTCGGATCCACTCGGGTTTGATAATGGAACGGAATCCGCTAATAAGGGCAGCTGTCTGGTTTTTGATTTGAGTGTGCATTCGAAAGTGGGCCATCAGATGGATGTAGCTAATTCTGTTGCCAGCAAGGAAGAGAAAACAATGGAAATTAACAGGATGGGGCAGGCTGTTACCAATGGGCTGAAAGAGAAGTCTAGTCATTTCTGAACCATTTTACACAAAAAACACAGCATTAGAGCATTTCACCAAAATACTAACAATGACAATGACAGCACTCCTGAATTGTACACTGTGTACCACTGGAAATGCGCTAAGCCTTCAAGGGCATTACTTCATTCATTCCTCCACCTCAAAATCCATGGGTCACATCAGGTAACTCCCTACTATGTTGTCAACAATCAAGGTGAGACATTCTCCAGGTTAGAAGAGGGTCCTTCTTTGAACAAAGTGGACTGTCATTTAATCTCATCCTCTGGACATAAACCAATTAAGATACCATTCAGTCTTCCAAAAAGCTTTAAAAAGTATAGAAAAATTGTTTCATGTTGAAACTTTAGTCAAAACCTTGCTAATCTGAACCAAGGGTATAAAGCCATGAAAAAAGCAGAACTGCAGGATGCTTTAAACACATGTAGCTGGGTTACCCAGGTTTGGCTGGGAAGTCAGAGCAACCAATAACAGTTCCAAGCAGAGGGGTTTTTGCACCTGCTTTTATGACCACAACCACCTCACCTACAGAGACATAATACAATACAATTTTTTGGAATACATTCCAACAGGCCTGCTTGTATCACTGGCTTCTTAGCAAATCATTTACACAGAGATGAAAGAACTTGAGCCCAGTTTAGGTGCAATTCTCACAAATTCCAAATTAGTACAGTCCAAATACATCTAAGTTAGTGACCTTAAAAATATCTTTACTAAAAAAATTCTCCAGGAGTAAATCTGTACATTAATACATTCAAATATGTATTATTCTATTATTGCTACTCCTTCCATGTACTGTTTGAAGCAGGTCACTGATGCTGTTCCATTTGACAGAGTGAAAGAGGGGAGGGAGAGGAAAGGGATGGCAGGGGAGGGGGGAGAAGAAGACAAAGAGAGAGAATGAGAAACATTCAGCATCCAAGAAGTGCAAGATTAAATATCACCCCTAAAGAGGGGAACACTGGCACTGCTAGGCCTTGTGAGTCAGTCTACTGAACTGAATAGCCTTGCCCTGATGCTGAAGTTCCATGCTAAGAACGTGTAAGAGTCTGTGAGATAAGGTTCCACATAGGAGGTTCCATGGCAGGACAGGATGCTCACTCCAGCCTGCACTGACCCACCTCCTCTGACACTATACACAGCAGCCAATGTCTATGTTGGGAGGAGTCAGTGACTTCCTCCCATCATACCCAAGTCATGATGCCTGGTGACATGTGGCCTCGCTGGGGATGGTGGGATTTGTGTGACACGTCACATAAACCGTGATGTTGCTATCACTGCAGTCATTTATTAAGCCCCTCCTTTGAGCCCAACATCCTGGAAGATAGTCACACACTTTATCTCACGTGCTGCCCTCTGAAGGAATGGTTGCAGGTTGCATGGCAGGCAGAACAAGGACTCAGCTCTGCTCTCCCTGATTCAGAGCTGGGCCCTCTTCACTCCCTCAGGCAGCCCCTCCCAAGTGGCATTTTGTTCCTTCTAAGTTTTCAAACTAGCGGCCAAAGGGCAAGGCTGGGCAAGGCTGGTGTATTTCGATCATGGGAAAACAGGGTCTGTTCTTCTGACTATTCTGACAGTTTAAATAAAACCTCCCCAAACATGCAGGTGGACCAAACCACCCAATCGGGAAGAACATGATGCCTGGAACATTGGACTGTGATGTGCATCTGATCCAAATGACTCACCAGGTGGGGCTGAGCCCACACTTGTCACTAAAGAAACCGATTAATAGTTCAAATGCTCAGCTGAGCCTAGTGGCAGAAGATGCATAGATTGACAAAGGGACCAATGTCTATTCCTCATAGCAGGCTCTATGGTTTTAATTAGGTGACAATAGGGCCGGATGGAGACAGTGCAGGAACCAGAAAGGTTGACATTTATGATAGATTCCTAAGAGCCCATTATGTGGCAATAGCTTCTGGGCCTCGAGTCTTCCCGATTTCCCATGTTTAAGACTTCTGTTTGCCACATTGGAATTCATCACCATGTCTTCTCGGCAACAGTGTTTTTATACAACTGCCACACGCTATCATTCCAAAATGATCTGCTTCTCCAAGGTGTCTTTCTGCCTGTGTGTCCTCTGGGTTCAGGACAGCATGACTGAAGAGCTCAGAATCCATCTGTCTGCATCTAGAGCTGTCATTAAATTCCTAAGAGCACCAGGGCCTGGGTGCCTCTGACCTTAGAAATGCTACTACAAAAAACAAATTGTCAGTTCTTATTTTGCAAATCGAATGTAATACAATTCTGGCCTATGAACTGTAACCAGTAATTTCCATTATGATATTTATGGCCTCTTTCTACTTCCATCTATCTTAATAAATTCTCCACGTAAGCCCGGAGAGCCAGAATAAAGTATTTTCAAGTGGTGACCTTAAAAATCTAATTGCTATACTCACTTATTTTCATTTGTAACAGGAATGGTCTTCCCTCCAGGAATCAGTTCATGGCAAACAAGCTGGGGGAGAAGAGGGGGAGTAATTACCAGAGAGGACTCCAGTGGGGAAACAGAGCTTCCTGAGGCTAAAAGGGCCTGCTTCAACTGCCCTGATAACGATTAAATTAAGACAGTATGTGTTGGGGAACAAATATTTTTCACAAAAATTCAAGGCTGAAATATCAACAAGCAGACCTAGCATGATCAATATACAAGGTTTTTTTCTCATCCAATCCTTGTTCAAACATTTGTATCAAGGCTTCGGAATGTCATGGGAGGAATGTGTTGGCATTTAGGAGCATAGCAGGAAGAGTAAATGAATGTTGGTACATCCATATGCTGGAATACTGTGCACTATTACAAATATGATGAAGATGTGTATGTATTGGAAAGGTAAAGATCATATAACACCAGGCATGGTATGGTATCATTTCTGCAAAAAAAAAAAGGATATACATGCCCGAGTCTGGAAGGACAGGCGCACTATCAGGGATACCCTCTGGGTACCAGCATCACAGGTGGCTTTCATTTTCATCTTTATGCTCATATTATAGCCAATTTTCTGTTATAAGTTTCATTATTCTTATAGTCCGAAGAGAAAAAATCAAGTAGGTTAGGAGAAAGCCTCAAACTCTGATTACAGATTTGTTTAAAAACTGCTTCCCTCAACTTCAAGAACACTTCTGTGGATCACCTAATAATCAAACACAAATCATTTTGAAGTTTATTTTAATAAGCATTTGGTTACTATACTATAACTCTACAGATGTAGAAAGGAAAAACAGTGGCCCTCAGTCTCACTGTTGTTAACATCCAGGGTGTTACCAGAAGGCTTTAAAGCTGAAAGGACCCTTAGGAATGCCCCGCCTGGTGTTTTCCATAAGCACTCCAGGAACACCCAGTCTGTGAGCTATCATCTGGAGGAGCATCACTGTGAGACAGTATTCTTCCTTCTTTGAAGGAGTCTGTGTCAGAGCTGGAGAAGCCTGAGGTTAGCTCAACTGCACTTCAGTGTCTTTCTCATGGGCTGCTGAGAGCCCTAACATACCAGCCTGCCTGGTGGCCTCAAAGGAGGAAGCCAGGTCGTGCAGGGTCCACAGTGGTGTTTCCAGACTGGCCCAGCCGGGACTCATATTTGGCAAATGGTGCTTTTTTGAGAATGTGGCTCAGGGAGACTGAGTCACCTTTCTGAGGTGACCAGGCCTGTGTCTAAGAGGCCAGTGCTGCACAAAGAAGCTCCTGGCACAGATTCTGTCAAGCAGCCCTTGCTTGGGCCACGCACACACAGTGCCTCATGCAGGGATGGACGAAGCTTCGAGAGAAGCCAAAGGGAACACCTGTGGGAGATGGTGGTGCTGCTGCCGACCCCAGGGCCTCCATTGGCTCTGCTTTGTCCCAGACATGAACAAGGACAGGCTTCTGCTACAGGCACCACTCAGGTGGTGTTGGCCTCCTCTCTAAGTCATAATTCTCCATTTGTAACAGCTAATCATCACCATGGTAACGAAAAGCAATGCTACAAATGGGAAATTACCCTGGTAAGTGACGTAAGCAAAGCAGTCTCTGTGGGGAGTGTCAAAGGCTGGGAAACAGGAAAGGAAAGGGGGCTGCCTCCTCTTCTGGCAAGGTGAGAGGACAATGGGTGAGAGGGGAGGGGAGGAAGAGAGACCACACAGACCCTCAGCTTGTACCCCTCTCTCTGGGGAAAATACTAAAAATAGGGTAGGTGTCAGGAAGCTGCAGAGGGAGGGCAAGGAGAGCTTGGCCTGAGAGGCTGACCTACCTGCCCCATGACGTCTTCATCGTAAGACAGAGTCAGGCCCAGGTCGGCGATGTCTCCATCATAGCGCTAAGGAAACAGAGAAGGGGAACGTTGGGGACCGGGAGCATCAGCCTTGGGGAGCTGAACTCTCCCCCTCCTCCAGGTGCTCCCAGGCGGTGTTAGCACCCATGGCTGCGGAATGGCTTGCAGCAAAGGAGAGGTCGCCCATGCTCCTGAGGAAGGAGGCTGTCAGGACCAGCCGGGGGGGCGTGCCCACAGGGATGTGAGGCATGCAGTGGCTATGGAGATGGTTGGAAGGGACAGGTCAGGAGCTCTCAATCCAGGCAGCAATGGCAGGCAAAGTTGGACCTGCAGGGCTTCTGTAGCTGGGATTTCTCACCAGAGCTCGACTGAGCTCACCATTCTGCACTCACCTTAATAGAAGTGAGGTTTTTGTAGAACTCGGAGTCCAGGGAAGGAAGCTCATCCACAGAGCTATAGAAGACGCTGTGGTGGTGCCCGAGCAGCTGGCTCAGGAAGAAGAACGCGAAGGGCACGTCCACCACAATTCCCTGCAGGAGAAGGAAAGAGCAGCTTTCAACTGGGCCACATGAGGTTCTGACTCAGTAACTGGGTCAGGTGGTTCAGGCTACAGATGTGGCCCCCAGTTTTCAATCTGGAGAGCAGTATCTCTACATTACATACCAAAGATTGTTAAGTGCCCTGGGGAAGCTACAGAGCAGGGGCTAAGGGCACAGGCTTAGGAGCTACACTGAGATCAGGGATCAGATCTCAGCTCAGCCACTGCCAGGCCTGGGATCATCAGCCTTCTCAGCTCAATGGGCACAGCACCACATCTCAGTATGGGGACTGAACGAATGCAGTACTGACCCTGCCTTGGCCCTCAGTGCAGCCGTGGTGACAGGTGCCAAGAAGCACAGAGGACAGACTCTCGCTCAGAGGCATACCAGGAAGCTTCCGAGAGGAAGAACTATCTAAGCCAGGCCAAAGGCAGCATGAGGCCCTGGTACGAGGCCCACAGGCTGTTCCAAGGATGGAACACAGATCAGGGTGGCCACAGCACTGGGAAGGAGGGTGGGTATGACAAAGCCAGGGACAAGGCAGGACCTGCTCAGTCTGATCTTGCTGCAGTCTGACTCCATGCTGAGGGCTGTAAGCAGGGAAGTGACAGATCTGCACTTCATGTGGGAAATGGACTGGAGGAAGTCAGGAGGCAGGGACCCAGCTGGGTAACTGTGGAACAATGCCAAGGAAATGCCGACAGACTGTGCCAGGTCATTACCAGAGGGTGGGGAGAGGAATGTGGACTGAAAGATGAGAAGGGAGTCACGCAGACTCAATGATGCCTGTCCCAAAGGACCACAAGGGTTAGGTGGCTAATACACACCACTCACAGGGCCAGCGGGCCCTAACTCCTCTCATCAGTACGATTACTGCCAGGGGTAAGGGAGAGGCAGGAGGCAGAGGCAAGGCCCAGAGTAGGGAAGGACATCAGAAGAGCCAGGAAGTCAGGCTTTCTAGATGCCCAGGTCTCCTAGGTCTTACTACAATTGCATGTGTAAAGAAAAAACATGTATGCCTGGGTAGGTCTTAATGGGATTTGTAATTTTTAAAAATATGAATCTTCTTAAGAAATTATCTTTATTTTGCAGATAAGGAGAAAGGCACAGAATGAGCCTACAGTCCTTTTACTAGGCAGAGGAGGACGGAGTGGTGCGCAGGCAGGGATTCAGATGGGACACCTGACCTCATCATGCCTTGGACAGAGGCCTAAGTGCAGAAGCTGCTTCTAGGGGAGAGCTGTTTCAAGTGTGGAAGTTCCCAAGGCCTCCCTCTCAGCTGCTGCCCGCTGCTGACACTTCTGTTTGGACAGCACCTGGCTCTTGAGGGCTCCTTGGTGAGAGAGGCACTGCCTAGGCAGCTCACTTCCTCTGGGGCTGGGCCCCGGGAAGGCCTCACAGCTCTGGAGTCCACTGTGTAGGACACAGGCTGCCAACGGGCCTGGGTTGAAGCTTTGCCTCCTTCCTGGGGGTGGGCCTCTCAAGATCACGTGAGGGGGTCCCGCCTCAGCACTCAGTGGACAGGAAGCAGGTGTTGTGTGGGCCTCTCCTGAATCTGCAGGGGTCCACACCACCCTGACTCCATGAGGCCACAGAGTAGAAGCTAAGATTCCCCTCCTCTCAGTAACAGTGAAGGTGACAGCTTCAACCGACCTGGGGTGACAGGTACCAGGCACCGTAGGAAGTGCTCACACGTGTCACCTCATCAGCAGCCACCCAGAAACACAGCTTTGTCTCCACTTACTACTGAGAAAATAGGAAAGCAACTTAACTGTATGCGGTCACATGGTCGGCTGGGAGGAGCTGTCTTGACCAGCTGTCATGGGCCCTGTCCCATCTTCTCGTTCCAGTCTGTAGGCCAACATCCACACATCCCCAGCCGTGAAGCCCCCACCTAACACAGGACTTTAAAATGCTGCCCTCCCACAACTGGGGCTGGACTCCATGTGGCGACCTGGCTCTGCATACCACAGGGAGACAGATGGCTGGCTTAGCACAAGGGCCAGCCTGGGTTCTAATTCTGCCTCTCTCACTTAACGAGCAATGAGCATTTGGACAGTGACTTCTTGGGGCCTCAGTTCCCTCATCTTTAAATAATCAGGAAAGCAGCAGCCATGTCACAGGACGGTCAAAAGGATTAAATGAAAAGATGTGTGCAAATGCCAGCACTGGTGTTTAACAAATCTTTATTCCTGCCTATTTCCTCGATCATGTCCTAATGACTGTTTACACAGATGGGCCCAGTGACATAAACATATAGAAGCAGCCCCTGGCGCCGCTGACATTTCATCTTCCATGTCCCTGCTCCTTAAGGTGCCTACCTCATACACAGCCTTCCCCAGCATCTTCCCCACAAACTCAAAGAGCTGCAGGTAGTTCTCGTGGATGTAGGATGTGGGCGAGGGGTACAGTCTCTCATCCCTGCTGGTTGTCTGCAAGGCAGAGAGATGAAGGAGGTCAAGAGGTTAAGTGCCCATTAATGAGCAAGCCTGGCTCTTCACTTCTGTTTATCACCTTGAATTCGGCTGCTGTCAATCCTGCTCTTGCTCCCTTTACATACCTTAAAGAGGTTGAGGGCTGGGTCAAACACCCTCTTGATGATCTCTTCTAAGAACTCCTTGAAGACGCCGTCTTGATCAATCCCGGCCTCATCCATCCCAAGGTCATTGACAAACTTCACCCGGATTACACCCTTCATTGCATGCTGGGAGAGCTGCCGGAGCTGCTCGTAGCCATCCTGTCGGGAGCAGAATTACAGCCATCAGCAACCCAAGGCCTCCCGCATAATTCAGGGCTCCCCCCTCAGGCTCTGCTCCCCACGCAAAGCCTGCACAGTGTAACTGCTAAACATGGGAGTCAGGATACGGCCCTCGGGAAGAGCAGTTCTCACCTGCTTCTGAACAAGAGCCTATCAAAAGGGGGATCCACTGGGGATGTGGTGGTGCTACTCCTGGGCAAAGAGAGGCTGATCTCGAGGGGTCACAGAGTCACACGATGAGGAAATTAGACAAAATGAGTCATGATGAGCTCTTGGCTGTCAGACAAAGGATGGAAAAAAATCAGGACAAGGTGGATCTCTCTCTCTCTCTCTCTCTCTCAACGCTAAGAATATCTTTTAGCTTGTGGTTTAAAAAAAAAATCAAACTTATAAAACACCATAACATGAAAAGTACTCCTCACCCCTCATCTTCTCCAGCCTTTCCCAGATCATGAAGAACCGTGTGAGTCATGCTGAGGAATTCTGGCTATATCCTAAGGGCAACAGAGCCACAGAAGGGTATAGGCAGGGTGCAACATGACTGGCTTTCTCAGAAAGAGCTTTCTACCAGCAGCAGGGCACATGGATGTCAGGGACCAGGTGGGAAGCAGAGACTGGGTGCAGGAGGGATGCTGAACCTTTGGCTCGGGTTCATCTTATCCTCCCTATTCAGAACTCAACATGCATGGCCACCAGAACCAACTCAAGTATTCTTCTACAAAATCATCTTGTCTCTTGATTCTAACTGCCCAGGTCTTCCTGGCCTCTGATTCTGCCATCTGATGCATTCTGAGTGTTTGGGGTGCTGAGGTTTTTATTTCAGAGCAGGGAATTTACAGGGCAGGGCCTGGGAAGAGTCCTCTAGCCCAACATGAGAGGTCCCTAATGTAAACAGTCATTAGGACATTGGTGAAACCAATGTCGTTAGATGATGTCACACAGTAAGTCACAATCAACCGCACCATCTATGGAGGCCACACCACATTTCTCCCTTTCAGCTACAAGTGCAATGCTGTCACATGCCTTGCTGACATCAGACAGACCATCTCCATAGCATCCACTTGGCTGCCAGTCTGCTCACCTTGTCACCAAGCAAATGAGCCAACTACCAGTATGGAAAGCCTTATTTTGGGGAAGTTTGCTGCCTTCCTGCCATGCTCACAGTGACCCGAAGGCCTGTCCCAAGGGCCTCTCAGTGGAATGGCAGATATGAAAGCACTTAGCATGTTTCCCGGCTCAAGGAATATCTGCTGGATTCAATCCTCAGTCTTGTTTGACCAGCTCCACACAAGCCTCTTCTTTACAAAGGGGAAACTTGCCACTGCCTCTTCTCATCTGTCTCCTGCCCCTGCAAGCTGGGTGGTGGCGAGGGTGGTGTGTACACCTCCTGGGAAGGTGAATGGGAGCCCAGCATTCCTCCTCTTCAGCATTTCAACGTGCAGACAGAGAACACTAGCCTGGGAAAGGCAGGCCTGGCTCCCAGGTCTGTCCCTGATATCCAAGTGACCTTGACTGAGAATCCAACTTCTCCAGCCTCTGTTCTGCCTCTGACAGGGTGAGGGGAAAGGGCTAGATGAGAGTACGTTTGAGAGTTCTTCCAGTTCTGAAATGGTAGTTTCGGTCCCGATCTACCCTCTGGGGGAGACCTTCCTGCAGGACTTTAACATCCAGAAACCTAGTACAGAAGCACAGCCTTCCACACAAGCCATGAGAAGGAAACAGAATACAAGTCCAGGATCCCATGGGTCTGATGGCAGCTTTTTGATGCCCCCTTGTGTCCAAATCAAGCAAGAGCAACTGGGCGCTCAGGTTCCAAGAACCCGGGTAACAATAAAAGGCCCTCTCCCCCTCTCTGATAGAAAAATCAAGAGGAAAATGGACTTTCCCTAAAGTCTAAGACAGAGCTCTCCTTTGACAATCCCCGAGGGAAGTATTTTACAGAGGAGGCCCAGAGTAGCTGGACGTCAAGTGAATTTCCCGTAAACAGTGACACTGAGGAGGAAGTTCAGGGCTTCTGCCACTCCCAGGAGACACCACAGTCGATACCACTCCAGGCTCTTCCAGTGGGTATGACAGGTGGAGGTATAAGGGCTAGAGACAGGGGAGGTGTATCCAGACCTGATGAGGAAAACATTAGAAGGAAATTTCTACAACACAGCTGGGCTTTTTCTTTGATTCAAAAACAGAGGTTGCAAGATGGTGGCCCACAGGTTGAATTCAGTGGAATGAAGGGTGTCATCTGACCTACTGCACTTTACAAAATTTAGTTAGTTCACAACACACAAGGTCTGAGGATTTCACACAAAACCCTGAATCTTGGCCTTTAGAATTTGGAGCGCTGTGGAGCCCACATCTCTACATGGCGAGTCCAGAGAGCTGAATGAAGGATGCCCCTCTGGGGAGGTATGTGCTCTTCATGTACCCACCCATCTCCACATTCCCCAGTCCTGAGGCTGGTGTCAGTTACCATTTGTTACCTCACTCACAGGGCTGTTTTCTTAAGAAGAGGCACATAGACCAAGGAGGTTGTTTCAAGGGAAACAGGAGAAGTCATGGAAGGGGAGGCTATTTCTATCTGTTGAGCATGCAAACAGCACTCCTGCAACAAGACCCACTGTCAGCTTTGCTCTTTCATGTGGCCCAAGGGCCCTGGGGTGCTTGCATTCCTTCTGCCTACCTTTAAGAAAACCAAAAGCATCTGCTAACACATGTTGCTTTTTTCAACCATCAGTGGCCAAAGGAACTTGTACAAGTTCCCCAGTAAGAAGCGATGCACTAAGGAAGAAAATGAAGACGCAGAGGAGGAAGAGCTGCCGCCCTACGCCAGTTGCTAGTGGATGTGGTTCTCTGGCTGCGTGCTGCTGTGGGGTCCCATGACTGTTCCACACTGCAGAACACACTCAGGAGGAACAGTGGCTGCAGTATGATAAAAGGTCTAAAGGGCACACATGGCAAATCAAGCCAAGCCTCTCCTGGGATTGAGGACTGTGGTTCAGTCACTAATTCCACTGCTGGCAGGACCATCACGTAAGGGCAGGCTGTGCACTACACAACCCTGGGTAAGGCTGTGGCATGAACGGCACAGACATTGTAGGTAGGTACAACCATGACAACCACGTTCCAGTGGACTGTAGTCAGGGTCTTGCAGTCAATATACTATGACTATTTCCTGACATATGAGGATAGAGCCCCTATCTCCAATTTATATGAAGTTGCCAAAGGGTAGTAACTCTGGACAATGGGCTTGCCTAAGGTAGGCCACTTCACTTGTATCTCCTAAGTTTCTGTTGCCACTTGACTCTGTGATAAATGTGTTTCTCTGTATGGTATAGTAAATGCAACACCTCCACTCCACCTTCACTGTATTCAGTTGGGAATCTGGGCAAAGTGTCTGCTGGGACAAATGAAGCTTGCACACATACAAGAATGTCAATGCAGCCACTACAGCTGGCAGCTCCTGTCCTTTCAAAGAAGCATGAAGGGTTTGAGGCTCTAAGGGCCCTCATGGGGCAAAGGAAGACACTGTGGGGCTCTAGCACTAAGGACGTACTTAACCAAGCAGCTACTGAGGGCAGTCAGCAGGACAAATGATCTCTTTTCTGCTGTCAGAGCCTGGATTTCAGAGTTACGAGATCGAGAAGAGACAAGAACAGTTCACAGGCACTAGATCACTCACTACAAAGCCTGCGGTTCACAGAGTGTACTTCTTCGTGGTGGGATTCCATGGGCTCAGGCTCACCTCCAGCATCCGGGATCGGCGGATGGTGATGTGAGTGACATGTGGGGAGGCGGAGCTGGTTTCCACAAGCCCCAGCTTCTCCTTCTCCTTGGAAACCATGGTTCGAAACAGGAGGACTCTCTGAAATGAGCCAAGGCGGGGCCAGAAACAGGGTTAGTGATCAGCAATTCCATAAAAACACTCTACAAAATTACTGAAATTTAAGTCACATGAGATGGGATGCCTTGACATGTGCCACCAGCTAGAAGTGTCTTGTGAGAGCAGTAAACACTTCCCAGAACACTTGGCATTAGACACACAGCTGAGTACATGCCAAGGAGAAATGCTCCAGAAGGCATGGTCTGGCTGCAGTTAGAGTCCAGCTAGGAACAGTCCAGGAGAAAATCATTCTTATTCAGTCAATAAGCCACTGTAAAAACCTGGTGGCAGAACAAGCTACACAGGCTTCTCTACACAGCTGGGTCTGCTCTAAAGGAAATCAATACTATGCATTTAAAAAACAAACAATTCAAAGGTAATTTTTTCTATTGGCAGAAATTTTTAAAATGAGCCTACAGTATAAAGGTCTCTGACCTTTGCATCTGCCTCCTCTGTGCCTTCAAGCCTGTCACAGTCCTACCAGCAATATTTCTCAATTATTGCTTGAAAAGAACCCTCTTCTTATTCTAAAGACTCTGATGGGTCTCTTTAGAAAAGCATGACTCTTTGTCCTACCTGTGTATGAGAGTCACAACCCTACTAGCATTCAAATAAAGGCAACTGAATGAACTCTAATCATAGCCATTTTTTCTAAAAATGGATATCTCCCCTAAAGTCAAAAGCTATATTAAATACAAATAAGAACAGTAATAGTACTAATAACAATAAGAACAATAGATGCAAGAACAATAGTAATAGTGTGAACTATATATGGGGGAAGAGGATAGTTTCTTTTCATTTAATCATTACATTAACTCTATGAAGTAAGTATGTCTGTAACAGAGAAAGTAATTTACTAATAGCCTCCTAAGAAGAAGGGGACGTGGTATTCAGTGGAGAAATTACCATTCAATGAAGCAATTCAATGTGTCTGGTCTACAAGTCTAGAAACGGGCCTGAAATGCTCTGAAGAGTATCAAAACCTCTGGGGGCTCCAGGGCCATGCAGAAGGGAGACAGTGGGCTGAGGACCCAGTGAGGGAGCCAGTGATGTGAATTAAGGGTGCTTCCGCCTCTCCCTCCTATAGCAGGGAACTACAGGACTCTGGAAACAGGTACTTAAGGTGTGTGGGGCCGTGTGGTGTGTGACACAACTACTTCCTGTGACCCCAGATCTTCGGCATGATCATCTAGAGTGAGGGATGCCATTTTCTGGAACATGAGGCAGAAGATAAGATTCATGTCTGGGTCAGTCCAGCATGGGGTGGGGACAGTGGAAGACAGAAGCAGAACTACAAGACAGAGACAGAGCCCTGGATTTCCATGGGACGTGGAAGAAGGTTCAAGGCAACCACAACCAGGTTCCAAGGACTGGGGATGGCAGTGACCGTAGTGGGCATCTGGGTAAAGATGACTGTCCCTGCTTTACAGACAAGGAACCTAACTCACTCAAAGTCACAAAGCTAGGGACAGAGGGGTGAGGATCAAGCCAGATCCCACATATAGACCAGCCCACTGCACAGCCCCTGCCCACCCCACACTACTGAGGCCTTTAAGCTGAAACAAGAGGTAGAGGCCTTAATTCCCAGTCAGGAATTTACCTGCACATAAGTGGGTAAAAGCAATGTGAGAAAGTGCAGAGAATAAAGTGCTTTGTGAGTGAGCTATACAGAGCTGAGGCTTAAAAAATGTTGAGGAAAACAAGAAAGGCATTATAGTGAGGTCAAGAACAAGGAAGACATCAGCACTGAGGGTAGATGCACCACGGTAACCGATGAGAGAGCCTATTACCATCCTGTGTGCTCCAACAGGAGTATTTCAATGGCAGAGGAAAGTATGTGCACTGGTCGGGGGCATGGAGCCAGAGCTGGAGGAGACAACAAGACAGCCCTTGCCGCCCTGAACACACTGAGCCTGAGGTACTCCCTCCAGGACCTGCCGGTGCAACCACTGGGAAAGGAGGGGTCAGGAAACGAGAAAGGCCGTATTTCACCAGGAGGAGTTTTATGTGCCAAGGACAAACAGCCTTTATGGCAATCTTAAGTAAAATTCCCCAAAGAAAAAAAATGGTGGGCATTAGCATACAGCTTGGATGCACGGGTCATTCCAATTAATCTCAGTGGTTTCCAAACTCTTTTCTTCACAGCACCCCTAGTGTCTCGGTCATTTTTTTTTTTCATGGCACTCCTAGGCCCAAAGAAATCCCTAGCAGTTCAATTTCCTAGGTAGTTGGGGCCTAACAATGGGTATTTATGTCCTAAGAACATAATGACTATATTTAACAAATGCACAAGTGTTGAAATATAAATGCTTTTATCTCATTCTTATATTCTTTGCAAATATAACATCATTGAAAAGAATGTAGTTCAACTGCATTGAACTACCTTGAACTAGTAGTCCTCATAGTGTTTCCACTGTGTTCTCCTCAAAGACTTAAAATACCCTGTGGCAACCCCAGGTACTGCAGACATACTGAGTGAAGGTTCCTGACTATGTGTTATGAGAATGCTATAGTCAAAGGCTGAATTCACAGACACAGAGGTCTAGGATGAGGTGGCACGTTTTAAACCAGACACCACCAAACCAGACAAGGTCCAGAAACTGTGGGGCTGGAGCCTACTTCAAACGAGGACTGTTTGAAGAAGCTAAGGATGTGACACTTGGAAAACAGAAGACTCTGAAGGCCCACAGGAGGTGTATGCAGAACTCAGAAGAGGTATTGCTCTGTAGAGTAGAGGTGTCAGTTCAGGGGCTGCTCAAGGAACAAAGTGCAGAAGTTAACAGAGAAGCAGAGCGACTGATGAAGAGGAAGGATGTTCCACCATGGAAGAGTGAAGCTGTAGCACAGCCTGTTTTGCAAAGCTGTACATCTCCTATCGGAAGCAAGGTCAGGAATGTGCAGTAGGGCCTCCCTGAGGGCACATTTGACTACGTAATCACCATAATGGCCTTCATTTCTGAGAGTCTGTCAAGTGCAATAAGAATTTAAACAGCCACATTGCTTGCACATTAGTGCTGAGGGGAAAGAATAGCAACCATAGGTATTAAAGTCAAGGTCAAAACAGGATCAGAGAGCAGTGAGGATTGAGTATCTCTGAAAAGTGAGATCTAATTTATAAAAATGTGATTTATACTCTTCTAAAAATGTTTATTTTGTAAAACAAAGAAAATAGAGTAGGAAAAAAGTGAAAGAGCACAACCTAGACTCTCAAGAGCTTCTTCTAGGATGAGCACAGCATTGTCTTGGCATCTGATGGGCACTTCTGGAGTGCCCACTACTTACCAGGATGTGAGCAATGCTGTCTCTCATTTCCTGGATATTCCTGCCACAGCACGTGACCGTTCCCGTCTCTTGCTTCCCCTGGGTGATGTGACACCACACTCGACTCCTCCTTCTCTTCTAGTACTGGTCCTTTGGGTACTGGGTCCTGCAGGACTCTGGCCCTTGCTCCCCGGATGTCTCACTCTGTCTGGTTCCCTAACTACCATACCCACATCCACATAGGCAGTCAGGAGACCTGGGTGCTGTCTTCACGTAGTCTGTCTCAAGCCTAGTCCTCTCCCCTGAGCTCCAGGCCACGTGTCCAATGGCTTCCAGAAGCCTCAGACTCCTCACATCCTACCTGCTCAGAGCTGAGCTCCCCACCAGTTTCTAGGCCTGCTCTTGCCTTTGCCTCCAGCTCAGGGAATGGTCCTCTCGAGTGCCCACCACAACCAAGCCAGAAACCTGAGCCCCAACTGAATGGCTCCTTTCTTTCCCCTCAGGCCCTTCCATTCTCTAGGCCCTCCTTAAAGATCTCTAGGCTTGATCATCTTTTGCCTCCCGCATCCCAACCTTAGGCCAGGTCATCTTGCTTAATGCCCTCTGCCTCCAGCCAGTCCTCCACGTTGTAGTCAGAATGATCTTCCTAACTAGGTACAGTTCTAACCAGGTACCTCCTAAACTTAAAACCCTCCAGTGGCTTTGGATAAAATCCAAGCTCCTGGTTAGTAGAAGGCCCTTCCTAGTTATAAGGCCCTTCTTGCTCTAGTATCTCCTCAGCTCCATTTCTCGCCTCCATTGTCCACCTTCTCTCCTGCAGCACTCCATCCTCACTTGGGCCTTCATACACTGTCACTTCTGTCTGCAGAGTCCTCTTCTGCCCCCCACCCCAACTACAGCCAGGTCAGGTCCCCATGGCTGGGCCCCGACAGCACGTGTCCCACTCCCCCAGAATTGTCAGTTCACCATGTCTTCTCCAGCTCTATGTTTCCAGCTCTTAGCATAGCACATGCCACAGAGTAAGAGAAATCACTATTTCTACTGTTGAATGAATGACCCCCATTTAGTCACTTCCAATTGCTGGAACAAAGATGGAAAGTCAGGAACCATGTGGTGGAACAGAAAGAAACTCCAGGGGCCCAGCTCTGAGGACGACTCACGTTTTTGTGAGGGATGACATGAGGGATGTACTGCAGGATCAGCTGTGCCCGCTTTCTGTCCTTGTCGAGTTCTTGGAAGAGCACACTAGGTTTGAGATCCCTTAAGAAGAAAGACATGGGTTTGGAATAATAAAACGAAAAAATTCTCCAGTGTGGAGCTAGCAAACTACGGAACATGGGCCAAGTCTAGCCTGCTGCCTGTTTCCATAAAGCATGGCTGGGACACAACCACATGCATTCATGTATGTATCGTCTATGGCTGCTTTCGTGACACAAAGACGGGGTTGAGTAGTTAAATGGAGACTGTCTGGCCCAAAAGCCTAAAACCATAAGGCCCTTTACAGACACCGTCTGCCAGTCCCTGCTCTAGTGCCATGGTTGCACAAGAGTTGGCGTGTCATGGATAAAAATGTTGACATGCTCTTATGTTTAGCTGTAGGAGGATCCCCCACCCCATCCTCCAAAAAACCTGGCAACTCTGCTGATAAAAACTGCCATGCAACTATCATAACTTGTTGCTCAGCTCGCTAAAAGACCTCTTCCCAGTCTGGCTAAGAAACGTCTGCTAAATATAATGTGGCTTTGTCGCCATTAATTAACTTTAATCATACTCTGTATAAGCATCTCTTAACAGAAACAACTGCCAGGCCACATCAGAAGCATCCTGACAGGTGCTTCATAGAAGTTGCAGCTCTCTTTACACAGACGAATGGACAAAATGAAGAAGGGGGAAAAACCCTCTCCGCCCTCGAATGTGAGCACTGAGCACTTGGCAGCTCTGTAGCAGGCAGTGAGACAGGGCAGACTCTGGCTCCGGTGAAGCCCCCACTCCTGGTGCTCACTTTCGCAGCCAGTGGTCCTCTGGAGCAAAGCACCGCCGGCAGTCCCGCTCATAGAGCACCATCAGCCACCCGTGGACGGACTGGAACAGCTCCAAGGTCTCGCCCTTGGCATTCTCTGTGGGGTAACAAACAGGAGAGCCACACTCATAAAAGAGGAGTCAGAACCAGAGAGGAGGAGAGGACAGCTCGTGTCCTCTGTGGTCACCACTGAGTCTTTGATAGCCCTTATTCTGAATTGCATGTGGAGATAAAGGAATTAAAAGGCACCCCAGGTACATGCCAAGTGTCTGCAGGGTCTGAATACTTCTTAGACACAATCACTCAGGCTGCTTCTCACTAGTGTGTCATCCAGAGGGCCTTTTTAATCCAAGAAGCTTTGGACTGAATAACTGGAAACACCTCAGGAGGTGGGCTCTCATTTGGAATGTGAACTGGCACACGTTTTATCTTCATGGAAGTCAATAAGAAGAATCAAAGGAGATTCAGGACAAAATTAATCGTCATTAATAATCCTTGACACATACATGCAAATCCTGAAGGACATCTGGGAGAGTGAGACTGTCTCTATCCACACTACTATCTTAAGAGGTCACACACGAAGGGTGATGAAATAAGACTTCCAATTCTGTAAATAAATGTGCATCTTCTATTAACTTTGATAGACCATAAAGCTAGGAATTGGGGATGCTACAAACTCTCTGGTCTTTCTGGGTGTAACATCAATCAAACAGCAGTGGACACCTTTACCTTACCTATAATTCCATCCCAGATCATCTTAAACACGAAGGAATTCAAAAAAGAGGAGATGGTCACAAGTTCTTCCAGTTTGAAAGAAATTTGCTCCTCATAAACTTCAATGTCATCAAGTATCCTAAATCAGGCAGAAAATTATTTAGAATTGAGAAAAGGAAGAAAAATGAGATCATTACTGTTTAATAGACAAAAAGAACAAGGTTAAGAAATATGCTTTTGGCCGGGCTCGGTGGTTCAGCCTGTAATCCCAGCACTTTGGGAGGCCAAGGCAAGTGGATCGCCTAAGCCCACAGGTTCGAGACCCACCCGGGGAACTTGGTGAGACCTCGTCTCTGCAATAAATCAAAAATTAGCCAGGCATGGTAGCACGCACCTGTAGTTCCGGCTACTTGGAAGACTGAGGTGGAAAGATTGCCTAAGCCCAGCAAGTTGAAGCTGCGGTGGCCATGAGCATGCCGCTGCACTCCAGTCTGGGCGACAGAGTGAGATTCCAACTCAAAAAAAAAAAAAAAAAAAAGAAAAAGAAATAAGCTTTCTCTTTTAGAGCTACTTATTGTAAAATTTACAGCTAAAATTATATGATGTTTAAAATTTGTTTTAAAATAACCTGGGGGAAGAGAGCAGGTGGGGGTTTAAAGCAAAACTGGCTATGAGGTGGGAACTCTAACAGCTGGAGATGGGCACATGAAGGCTCATTATATCATTTTTTCTACTTTCTATGAATTTGAAAGCATCTGTAGCAAAAGGTAAAAAAAAAATACAAGTAAGAAAATAATAAGCACTACTCTATATTTTCCTTACTCATAAAAACCCAACTCTAACATTATTTTTTTTTTAAGTCGGGATCTTCGTCGCCCAGTCTGGAGTGCAGTGACATGATCACAGCTCGCCATAGCCTTGACCTTTGGGGCTCAGATAATCCTTCCACCTCAGCCTCCTGAGTAGCTGGCACTACAGGTGTGTGCCACCATGCTGAGCTAATATTTTAAAAAATTTTTGTAGAGACAAGATCACACTAGGTTGCCCAGGTTGCTCTCAAACTCCTGGGCTCAGACATTTCTTCTGCCTCGGCCTCCAAAAGTGCTGGGAATACAGGCACAAGTCACTGTGCCCAGCCTCAACTGCGACACTTTCTTAATTTATGCCTTATTAATTCCTGAATATCAAGGAATCTTGGCTGAGAGTCTGTGTTTACTAAGGAAAGCTGTGGAATCTTATTCCACATCTAGGACAGATACTGTTGACAGTAAGTACTTGATAAATATTTGTGAGTGAACAAATACATGTTTGAAAGAATAAATAAATAAGTCATTTATGAAACAGCTCTATTTGAAAATTCCTAAAACTGCTCCTTACACTAGAACATGACTCCCTCCTGGAATCCCTTCACCCAGAGTGTCTTCACCACAGCTAGAGTCCTGCTCTCGTCTCCAGCTGCTCACGGAGCCCCCTCCTCCACTATGCTCACCCAGTCTTCCACCTAATGCCCCGATTCTCTCCTGCTAATGTCTTCTAGCCTGAACATAACTGCTTGAGGTCCATTCTGTTTCATAATTCTTCACCAACCTTTTGAGAAAAGGTGGAATTGAAAGAATGCCAAACACACAAGTAGGCACATATGCTTAAAACACAAAGAAACTGAATGGTAATAGCAGTTGTTATTTCCCACTTTGTGCTAGGCACTGTACTGAGTACTTGACATTCCTTTTCTCATATACTGCCTATTAGGTAGGTAAGACTATTTCTATTCTAGTAAGAAAACTGAGACTCAGAGGTTAAGCAACTTGCTCAGAAACAGCTTGGTAATAATAACAGTCAACAAGTATTCAGCCCTTCCTATGTGCCAGGGACAGTGCTAAGCACTCCTTGTCTAATTCTTATAATGCCCCTGTCACACAGATCCAAATGTATACATGTAGTAATCATATCCATAATGATTTTCTTACTGACATTGTATATTTGGTCCCTCTGAATTCTAGGAAAGGAATTCAGCCCCATAGTTGTCAACTTACGTGATGAGGTGCCGGGAACAGTCACAGAACAGCATCAGCATGGCCAAGAGCTGCTTGGGCTCCTCAGTGTCATTGTTCAGGCATTCCAAGAAGAGCTTTAACCCTCCATGGGGCCCCAGCTCACAGATAAATGCCCACAGCTTGGGTAGCAGGTCATCAAGGTAAGTGAGACCTGGAAAAGGAAAGAGAAACCCAAGCTTCAAGTCAGGGCTCCAGCAGGAAAACAAAACCCGTAAACCTGTTAGCGAACACTTAATGTGCGCAAGAAGAAGGTGGGATTAAGAAAGCATGATTACCATGAATAACAATGATAATAACAGCTAACATTTAATGGGTGTTCACTATGTGCCAGATACCATTCTGAGTATTGCACGCTTTATCTCCTTTCTGCCTTGTGAAGCCCAGTGTTGTCTCCATTTAATAAGAGAGGGAAGTGAAGTACAGATGTGGCAGAATGTGGCAAATGCTCAAATATATTTCTTGTATGATTGAGTGAACATAGAAACACACGAAACACTGTTTTGGAGTCAGCAGTTGGCCCCATGGCAATCACTTGGGATGACAGATAGTCTCCCACTAACCCTGTTTCAGAAAAAGGGGCTGGTAACAGTTAAAGGTAATTTCCATTTGAAAGTCAAGCGGCAAGCTTTAAAGACCCGCCAGGCTGGTTTTGTTTGAAAAAAGCCAAATGGCCAGAGACTGACCCGCTCTCATGGAAATGCAAAAGCAAGAGTACCTAATTCACAACTGCTCTCCTTATCAGTTATAGCCCCTGCTCAGATCTTTTGTTTTTTGAAATCTGATTTTTCTGAACTCAACCTTGTACATTCCAAAGAAGATGTGTAATCGCTCAACATGACCCCCTCCCTTACCTAAACGAAGGTATAAGACCCTGTTTCTCCCCCTCTGGGGGCCTCAACCTAGATGCGTTAGCCTGTCGAGCCCATTCGAGTAATAAAGTTGCCACTTCCTATAATAGTCTCGATGTCACGGCCTATTTTTCCCGCTACACAGAGAGATTAAATAATTGGCGCCAAATCACACAGCCCTTAAGTGTCAGAATGCTGCCAGGTTTGTCTGACTTGGTATTTATGTTTTAAATCAGGGATCAGCAAATGTTTTCTGGAAAGAGCAAAAAAGTAAATAGGTTTAGGCACTGTGGATTTAGAAGATCTCTGCTGTTAAAATAAGGTACAGAATTTAATTGAGAAAAAACAATTCACAATTGTGTTTTCACGAAAAACAATTGGGCAGCCCTCAGACCAGAAGAGGTTGAGAGCTTCAGTCTGCATTCTGGACAGGCAGCATTTATGGGCAAAACAAAAGTGAGGTCCAGAGACAGTTCAACTGGATACAGTTCAGAAAGTGACTTTTTTGAGCCTGGTCTGATCAGAAGACCACCTGTGACTAACTGAAGCTCAGCTGCTGTGATTGGCTGAGACTCAGCTATTTGTTACAAAAATACAGAATGTTCCTAAGTTAGGCTTTCAGTGAGTTTACATACTGAGTTAGGCTGCAGCTCCTCCCACAGGTATCATAAAGTATAGAAGCACCCCCAGGCCAAATTTAGTCTAAGGTAACACTGCCGCAACAACTAGCTGCTGCTACTGTGGCACAAAACTGCTATGAACAGTACACAAATGAATGGATTTGGCTGTATTCCAATAGAAGTTTATTTACAACAACGAGCAGTGGGCTAGACCTCGCCACGCGCATCACTGATTGACCCTGCCTTCAGTCATTTTGCAGGCTCTCCACATCAAGCCAAGCTGTCCTCTTGCCTACTTCCATTATTCTACCTGTGTTAAAAACGGGAAAGCTATGAATGGCCATAACAGAGACACCCTGAATATTACACAAAAACAGAACTCTGGGGAAGCAAATGGTGAAACAAAGAACATTCCAAATCTGCTTCCTGAGGCTTCACGGCCTCAGACACACAGGCTGCATCACGGGTATATTTTAAGTCGAATAAAGCAGCTACTATTTAGAAGTCTGGATCTGAAATTCCACGTGTCACTGACTATATGGTAAGGTGTGCTTAAGCAGAGTCTTCTGATAGTTGAGCCCCTATACTACCTCTCATTGAGGGGACTCTCTAGGTTACTGAATTTTGAACAAAGAACTGCTTGGGGAAGATATGTTGTGTGGAGGTGGAGGTGAGGGGAACTCAATCAGTGGTACTTAAGACCGCTTAGAGG
This sequence comes from Cephalopachus bancanus, assembly GCA_027257055.1. Taxonomy (NCBI): domain Eukaryota; kingdom Metazoa; phylum Chordata; class Mammalia; order Primates; family Tarsiidae; genus Cephalopachus; species Cephalopachus bancanus. Next base: position 268,608 of record JAPVLO010000477.1, read on the forward strand.
GTGAATAGAAAGGAATCTAAAGGAGGCAAAGAAATGTAACATCAATGCAGTGATCATTCCTAAAGGTGTGGCCTCATTCTTTCAAGGGAAGGATGATGTGGTTATAAAAAAGCCTTTGAAAAACAAGACTAGGCAATGAATTCATTACTAAGACTTTGTGAAGAGAGTAAAGAGACAATCCACAGAATGGGAAAAAATATTTATAACTATGCATTCGACAAAGATCTAACATCTAGGACCTATAAGGACCTCAAATGAATTGACAGGAATAAAACAAATAACCCCCTTAAAAAGTGGGCAACAGACATGAACAGACACTTCTCAAAGGAAGACATGCAGCAGCTAATACACGGGAAAAAATGCTCAGCTTCACAAATCAGGGAAATACAAAGCAAAATTGCAACAAGATACCACCTCACATGTGTCAAGATGACTAACATTAAAGAGTCAAAAACAATAGGTGTTGGGAAGACTGCAGAGAAAAGGGAACACTTCTCTACCGTTGGAGGGAATGTAAGCTAGTTCAACCTCTGCAGAAAGCAATGTGGTGGTTTCTCAAAGAACTAAAAATTGAGCTACCATTTGACCCAGTAATCCCACTCCTGGGAATATACCCAGAGGAACACAAATGGCTCTACCAAAAAGACACCTGTACACGCGTGTTCATTATAGCACTATCCATAACAGCAAAAACATGGAACCAATCCAGAGGCCCATCGAAAGTGGACCAGATAAAGAAAATGTGGTACATATATACGAGGAAATACTACACAGTCTTAAGATATAAAACCATGTCTTTTGCAGCACTACAGATTCAGCTGGAGATCATCATTCTAAGTGAACTATCATAGATACAAAAAATTGAGTATTGCATGTTCTCTCTCATAAGTGGGCACTAAACATCGGGCATGTGGGCCTAAGCACAGGAACAACTGAAGCTGGACACTACGAGTGGGGGAGGAAGGAGGGACACAACAACCATCAGGTGCCATGTCCATGCCTGGGGGGAGAGGGCTCACTAGAAGCCCAAACTCCCCTTCAGATAATTTACTTATGTAACGAATTTACATGTACCCCGCGACTCTAAAATAAAAAATACAATAAAAAATAGAAATGCCCACTCCTGACCTGCTTGGTGGTTATACAGGTGCTCAGCTCATAACTAGCCTTTAAACTGTGCATGCTACATTATACACACTAAAGATTGCAGAAATCTCACAATTTAAAAACAGGTTAAAAAAAGAAATAGAGGAGGTAGTTACACTGTGATCACAAATATACTCCTATAGGACAAAAGAAGAAAAGCAACTGTCTTTGCATTTTATGAATGAGACCCACAGTATAGACAAAAACACTCATAGCACAGCTAAAGAAGGGCTGTAGCCCGAGCAACGCAAACAGCAATGAAGATTCTGTGCCTGGCAGAGCTGTGTCAGAGGAACCAACAGTGGCTCCAGTGCTGTCAGATGTACAGGTGGAGCACAAACAAAGACACTTGGTAAACTGTGAGAGTAGAAAAATAGCAGGATTTTAAGAACAAATATGTTATTTTCTATCATCTGATTCAAGATGCATATAGCTGAATGAATGGACTGAAAAACATACATACACTTTAGACTAGTTTCTCTTCATCGTTAAGGTGTATATTTTCAAGTTGACCAAAATTCTTATTTTTGGATTCTCTCACTTGGGAAAATGAGCTTCAATGTGGGCTCATTTAAAAGGCAGGGCACAGGCTGATCAAAATCTTCTTAACCAACATGCTCCTCAAACCCTCAGGTTCTGGGTGCCGGGGTGCAGCCTTGCCCCTTCTCTCCTCTCTCTGCTTATCTTTAGGAAAGCTGCTCTAGGCCCTGGAAAGCTTCCACCCCCTGCGTATGTGCCCAGTGTCCGCACAGGCCTGCTGGACACCTCTGCATGCCCAGCAGGCAACCTGCATTCACACAGCCACAACACAACAGAGTCCCAACAAGCCCCGCCCCCGCTGGTCTTGCTCAGATCAGAAAGTGGCGTCACACAGGTGCTTGGGCCAAAAACCTGGTGTCATTTCTCCCAGTAAGGCCCACAGATGCTCCAAATTGTCTGCCACATTTGAGAAATGGAAGAAGATGCCTTCCATTTCTTGGGACTGCAAACCTGTGAGGATCTGTAGCCGGATCTGAGTTAGCGTTGTCAGTGATGTCTGGTAGAGGACACAGATGTTGCAAACCTTTTGGACTTCCACAGAATCAACACGTTTACCCCCAACAGGCCTAAGAATATTCCGGACTGATGCAGACTTTTGAAATGCACGCTTTAGGAGACCTGGCAAGGAGAAAAGAAGAAAGACAAGCAGAAGGTCAACCATCTGCCAGCTTCTACCCTGGAGGGAGAAGAAGATTGCAGCAGTGCCAAATTACAGCCACAGCCAGACAGTGGGGTGCTGCTATGATTCAAGACATTTCTGTTTTGATTTTTTTTTTTTGAGTTGAAGTCTCACTCTGTCACCCAGACTGGAGTGCAGTGGCCACTCCTAGCCACTGCAGCCTTGACTTGCTGGGCTCCGGAGATCCTTCCGCCTCAGCCTTCCAAGTAGCTGGAACTACAGGCATGCGCTACCATGCCCAGTTAGTTTTTGATTTATTGTAGAGATGAGGTCTCACCAAGTTGGCCAGGCGGGTCTCGAACCCACAGGCTCAGGCAGTGCACTCACCTTGGCCTCCCAAAGCACTGGGATTACAGGCTGAGCCACCGAGCCCAGCCTTTCCTTTTTGAAATTGAATTTTATTTCTGTTTTTAGAGATGGAGGCTCAGTCTGTCACCCAGTCTGGAATGCAGTGGTGCGATCATAGCTCACTGCAGTCTTGAACTCCCAGGCTCAAGTGATCTGCCTGCTTCAGCCCCTAGAGTATGGGACTATAGGTATGAGCCACACCAGGCTAATTACAAAAAATTTTTTTAGGCAGGGTCTCACTATATTGTTCAGGCTGGTCTTGAACTCCTGACCTCAAGGGATCCTCTTGCCTCAGCCTCCTAAGTAGCTGGGACTACAATCATGCGTCGCCACATCCGGCTCCAAGAACTTCTTTGGGATAACTTAGAAAGACATTAACAATAGGTTTTAAACCTCTTCGGAATATCTGAAAATTTCTTTGAATAAGCCAAGCATATTCAAATCTTAACATGAGATTCTTATACTGGATCACCTAATTTCAGAACCCACAAGGTAAAAACTCAAAGGACTATACTAGGGGAAAAGGAGCAAAGGCAGGGGCCTGGCTGAATCTCAGTTTTCTGTCCTCTTACAGCAGCAGTTCCCAACCTTCTTGGCATAAGGAACCAGTTTCAGGGAAGACAATTTTTCTATGGCTTGGGGGGGTGGGGTATGGGGTATGCAATCAAACCTCACTGCTCATGTTAACCTGTATTTGCAGCTGCTCCCCAATGCTAGCATTAACGCCTCAGCTCCACCTCAGATCATCAGGCATTAGATTCTCATAAAGAGCGGGCAACCTAGATCCCTGGCATGTGTAGCTCACAATAGGGATCATGCTCCTATGAGAATCTAATGCTGTCATTGATCTGACAGGAGACAGAGCTTAGGTAGTAATATGAGTGATGGGGAGTAGCTGTAAATACAGATGAAGCTTTGCTCGTGTGCCCACCATTCACCTCCTGCTGTGTGGGCCCAGCACTGATGCATGGCCGAGAGGTTGGGGATGCCTCTTTTAGAGGGCAGTAACGCATGACAATCTTAAGTTCTGATACCCAGTTTTGCATGCTACTCTACTTATATTTTAAACCTTCTCATTCATATCCTGCTGAAGTTACATTGGCTGGGCCCATGCTCACTGCTAGTTATAGACATATTTTTATAAGTTTTCAATTCCTGTGGATTTTGTCACAGTTTTGCTAAAAGAGGACTGATTTAAGCAGCCTCAAAACCTTTGTGGAAGAAGTCAGAGCAGCCCACAGACAGAGTCGGGGGCTGTCCTTCAGCCACATGGAGTGAGGCTCAGGCCTGCTCTGGCCACTCACTCTTCACTGGAAGGACATTCTGTGGAGATGCCGACTGCGTGCGGGCTGGCTCCTGGTTCTCTAGCAGCTTCTTGCTCAGGATGTCACTGAAGAAGATCCGGATCAGAGGCACCCCCCACAGGAACTGCAGCTGTTTGGTGATCAAGTGCATTGACTCATTAAGGCTAAGAGAGAACAGAGGAGAGCAGGCATGTCAGTCCCACCTGATGCGGGCCGGGCAGCCCATTTAGCTCATTATGGGCTTTCCACCGGGAGGTGTAGCTAGGGCCTACCACTCAACATGGCAAAGAAGACAGAAAAACAAAAAATGGAACCAAAAAACTATCCCCGAGGGACATCAGCTCTATCCTGTCTGCCAGCAGGGATACTGCTTTCCTAGGTCTCCAGGCTCGGAGACTTCCTCGAGCACCCAGTTGAGCAAGGCCAACTCATTCCTGCAGTGCTGCTTTCCTCCCACAGGTGGCCTGCAGGGGTGGCCTCACATCTAGACGACTCCACAGCCTCCTCAGTGCTTCCTTGCCTACAGAGGTTCCTTTTTTCCCACTCCATGCTAACCCCTACACGCCTCACATTCCTGGAGTCCACTTCCACCTCCCTGCTCAAGACCCTGTACTGGCTCCCACAATGGTCACCATACTGGTAAGTCACCACCCACTGGGCATGGGCCAGGACTATGGTAGGCCCTTTACCTGAATTCACTCACTCAATCCTTCAAGATGATCCTATCAGAGCAACATGAAAATCACCCCCAGATTTCAGATTAGGAAAGCAGGAGAAGTGAGTTGTACAAAGTCCCTCAAAGACAAGGCAGTGAAGCCAGGGACGGGCTGTCTACTGCAATGCTATTCTGCCCCACCCTGCCACCCAGAACATCCCTCCTGACTCCCAACACCTACACTCCATCCTCCTCAAGCTGAGGTGGCATACAGGCGCAGGTCATCTTCTGGCAATGAGTCCTTTCAACTGGATAGGACCCAAGGATGTCACTCAAGTACAAAGGAGAAGGGAGCCAATCCAGGGATTTCCTTCCCTGACCTCCAGTTTTCTGCTGCAAGGGCACCTGCTAGGCACTCCATGCCTCAGGCAGATATCTGAACAAGAAAACAGCTGGGCACCACAGCTGCTTCAGCTCCAGAGACCACTTCATCTCAGTCTAGGGTGCACGTTTCAAATTTGTGAAGCTGCCTTACTTGATCTCTCTTCTTCTAGTATAGTACTCCTAATATTTTTGAGTTACTAGTTTTTTATTTTTTAACAGACAGGCTCTCACTCTGTCACCCAGAGTGCAATGGTGCGATCATGCAGCCTCAATTTCCTGGGCTCAAGCGATCTCACCTCAGTCTCCCAAGCAACTGGGATCACAGGTGCACACCATCATGCTCAGCAATTCATTCTCTCTTTTTTTTTGTGGAGACGAGGTCTAGCTATGCTGCCCAGACCAGTCTTAAACTCCTGGCTTCAAGAAAACCTCTTGACTCAGCCTCAAAGTGTGAGATTACAGGTGTGAACCACTATACCAGGCCTAAAATTTTTATAATTTATATCCCACCTCTTCAAAAAGATCTGGGGTGATTTCTATTCCCTTTGAACTATCTGACTTGTTTTAGCATCTCCAAAATATGGCACCCTAGTGTCAATAAAAGTGATAATGAAGAAGGAAAAAAATGTCAATAGGTAAGGTTCATAATTTAAAGAAAACATACAAAATAATACAATTTCAATTTTGAAAAAAGCCATCAATATTTCTAGACAGAAAAACACCGAAAAGATGTTCACTCAGATTATCTTTGGGTAGTAGGATTACGGAATGATTTTTGGTCTTATCTATATCTTACACACTGAATACATATTGCTTTTGTAATAAGAAACAAAACAGAAGCTGGAAGAAAGAAAGGAGAAGGAGGCGGTGAGGAGAAAGGTAGGAAAGAGAGTGATTTGTGTCTGGGACTCACCCGTAATCCACGGACTGTGAGAACCAGCCAAGGACAGGGTGCCAGTGGGTTAGGTTGGATTTCTTCTGGGACACGTACTTCTGACAGTAGCACAGCATCTGGGTGAGCAAACTCACAAACCCATCTGTCTCCTCCTCTAACACCCTGGGGTTGAGAGACCCCAAGTGTAGAAGGTTGCCTGCAAGAGAGAAGGCCAAGTGTGACGGGCATGGGCATGGACAATATGCTTCGGCACTTCCCAGCCCTCCTTCCCGCCTGGGGCTCAGGCAGCTGCATCATTTGTGCAGAAGAAATTCCACGTGAGGGCGACAGTGCCGGAGGGTGTGGTGCAAGGGTAAGAAACAGACTGACCTGACTTCAAATCCTGGCTCTGCCACAGATAAGCTGCACAGCAGCCCTCAACACACCTCTGAAATGTGTTTCTTCATCTATAAAACTGGACTAAGGATCTCTGCTCTTCACATGAGGATGATATGAAGTAAAATAAAATGGTAGGCATACAGAGGTACATGATATTTAGTTAGTATTGCATTTTAATACTACTTTAGTATTTAAAACTCAAGGGTCAACATGAGAAATGACCTTTTGAAGAACATCTGAATGTCCTGGGAAGTGCAGGACCGGGCCGGGCCGCCCACTTAGCTCATTACGGGCTTTCCACCGGGAGGTGTAGCTAGGGCCTACCACTCAATATTCACTGATATTATTTAATATCCCTTGTGTAAAGACTCTTACAATAACCTCCTTCTAAAATTTGGCCCCAAAACCTTTTCCTACCTAAAATGAATTTCTTCCTATCAGGCAATGAGAATTATGTGCCTCTGCTGTTTTCAAATGCTTCTATACATAAATCCTTCCTTCATCTACAACAAAAACACTACAGAACAGGTGAAGGAGGCACTACCTTGATCTAAGCCCCACCTATCTATTCTCTCCCTTCTCCCTTGAAATGAGAATTACCCAAGCAAATGCCACATTTTCATTTTCCTAAAATCTAATGTTAATTTCTCGTCACTTAAGCTGGGCCCGCTGATATATTTTCCATGTGACTTTTAATTTATGTGTCTATCTACATATTTTTTTTTTATTGTAAGCACTTCCAACTGCTACTAAAAACAACTCATCTCTAGAAGGGTGAAAAGTCAAACACTCAGGCTTTCCCTGATGGCCAGGACACAATCAAACTCCAAACTCCAGATACTCACCCATTAGACAAAGAGTGTGGCATCCTTCTAAACTTTCACATATATCACGGCATCGATCTTCATCTCTTAAAAATATGATGAACTTACGAAGCATGTCATGAGATTCTAAAACAGCAAGGCGCTGCAAACAATTGCAGACCATTAAGTTGGAGACTGATGGGAAGAGTTTCCCGCTAGAGCATAAACTTGATCATCTGCAGGTCACCCCCTAGTTATGTGGAATGTGCTACCAGTCACCAAGAAGAAAAGGAACAAAGACGAGAACCTGCTTCTTTGGGCTACTAACACAAGTGTGTCTACCGATATAGAAGAAAAAAAGTAAGTGGGAATTAGAACAGAGATCATTTTACTTTCTAATTTATAAGAAAAGCAAAAACGAATAGTTTTCAGTGGGGGGGGAACCCATAGAGCCTGCTTACCTCAGGGGTCACTGTGCTGAGATGAGTCACAAGAGCAGGCACAGACATGATGTGGATGAGGAATGGTCGAATCAGATTGTCTGAAAATTGTGCAGCAATCACAGGGCTAGACACAGACAGATCAGCTTACTTAGACAGGTCTTCATGTGCACCCGGAATGAATGAACAACCCAACTGAAGTGCGCAAATCCCTAGATATCATGCTTCACAGGACTTCTAGGAAAACTAGAGGCTGAAAATGGGACATACACTAGGGGAATGGTTAAGGCAACGATGGCACAGTCATAAGAGGCAACACTGGGCAGCTTTGAAAAATCAGTTTAATTGAAAATGTTTATGCTATAATAAACTTTAAAAAGAAGCAGGATAAGCCGGGCTCGGTGGCTCAGCCTGTAATCCCGTGCCTTTGGGAGGCTGAGGTGAGTGGATTGCCTGAGCCCGCGGGTTCGAGACCCGCCTGGGCAGCGAGACCTCATCTCTACAATAAATCAAAAAATCAGCCGGGCGTGGTAGCGCATGCCTGTAATTCCGGCTACTTGGAAGGCTGAGGCGGAAGGATTGCCGGAGCCCAGCAGGTCGAGGCTGCGGTGGCCAGAAGCGGCCACTGCACTCCAGTCTGGGCGACATAGTGAGATTCCAACTCAAAAAAAAAAAAAAAAAAAAGAAGCAGGATAAAAATACCATATACATGGAAGAGGAAGGAGTCTGGAATGCGGGAGGAAAAAATGGGCTTCTGGAGTGCTGGTATGATCTATTTCTGATAACTCATACTTTAATTAAGTAGTTTATTTAAAATATATATATAGTATGATATTAACATTTAAAATATACAGAAACATAAATATATGTAAATTATAAGAAGACTGGAAAGATATAAAAAATGTTAACATATCTCTGGGCTATAGAATCATGAGAAATCTTCCTTATACTTTTCTGCTTTATCTAGGTTTTCTTTTTTTTTTGAGTTGAAGTCTCACTCTGTCACCTAGACTGGAGTGCAGTGGCAGCTCCCGGCCACTGCAGCCTCAACCTGCTGGGCTCCGGTGATCCTTCCGCCTCAGCCTTCCAGTAGCTGGAACTATAGGCGTGTGCTACCACACCCGGCTAATTTTTTGATTTATTGAAGAGATGAGGTCTTGAACCTGCAGGCTCAGGCAATCCACTCACCTCAGCCTCCCAAAGCGCGGGATTACAGGCTGAGCCACCGAGCCCAGCTTATCTAGGTTTTCTACAATAAACATGTATTACTTTCATAATCAGAAAAATATAAACTAAGATAATGATCCCTATCTCACACCATATATATATATGTAAATTAACTATAAATGGATCACAGATTTAAGTGCAAGTTTTATAACTAAAACTATAAAATTCTGAGAAGATAACATAGGAATAAAGCTTTGTGACCTTAGGTTAGGCAATGATTTTTTAGATATCACACTAAAAGCACAAGTGACAAAAGAGAAAATATAAATTGTACCTCCTGAAAATTACTTTTGTGATTCAAAAGACTATCAAGAAAGTGAAAGACAATTCACAGAATGGGAACAAATATTTTAGAAATCATATACCTGATAAGGGACTTGTATTCAGAATGTATCAACAACTCATACAGTACAATAATAAAAGACAAAGAACCCAACTAAAAAACGTGTTTCAGGCAACTTGGCGAGACCTCATCTCTACAATAAAGTAAAAAAAAAGTTAGCCGGGCATGGTAGCACGCGCCTGTAGTTCCAGCTACTCAGAAGGCTGAGGCGGAAGGATCACCGAAGCCCAGCAGGTCGAGGCTGTGGTGACTGGCAGCGTCCACTGCCCTCCAGCCTGGGCGACAGAGTGAGACTCCAACTCAAAAAAAAAACAAAATAAAAATAAAAAACATGTTTCAAAGGACCTAAACAGACATTTCTCCAAAGAAGATATATAAATGGTTAATAAGCACATGAAAAGATGGTCAATATCATTAGCTACAAGAGGAATGCAAGTCAAAACATACTCCTCCACAACCACTAAGATGGGTATGGCAAAAAGATAAGTGTTGGCAAGAATATGAGACACTGGAACACTCACACACTTCTAATGGGAATGTAAAATAGTGCAGCCACTTTGGAAAAGTTTGACAATTCTTCAAAAAGTTAAGCATAAGGCTGAGTGTGGTGGTTCATGCATATATTCCTAACATTTTGGGAGGTTGAGATGGGAGGATTGCCTGAGCCCAGGAGTTCGAAACCAGCCTGGGCAACACAGCAAGATCTTGTCTCTACAAAATATAATTAGTCAGGTGTGGTGGCATGTGCCTCCCAGCTATTTGGAAGGCTGAGGCAGAAGGAGCCCAGGAGATTGAGGTTGTGGTGAGATGTGATTATGCCACTACACCACACCTGGGTGACAGTGAAACCCCCAACTCAAAAAAGAAAAAAAACAAAAGTTAAGCATAGAGTTGCCACATGAGATAGGAATTGTATTCCTAAGAGAAATGAAAATATATGTTCACACCAAAACTTGTATGTAAATGTTCACATTACATGATATTCGTATTCATATTAGCTAAAATATTAATAAAAATATCCATACTAGCTAAAAAGTGGAAACTGAAATGTGTCATATTCATGCAATGGAATATTTGGCCATAAAAGGAATGAAGTGCTGATTCAGGCAACAACATGGATGAACTTTGAACATATTATGCAAAGAGAAAAAAGCCAGAAACCACAAATGTATTATATAATTCCATTTATGTAAAATGTCCAGAACAGGCAATTCCAAAGGGATAGAAGGTAGATTGTTGGTTGCCAGAGGCTTTGGGAAAAGTGTAAGGAGAGTGACTGCTGATGGGCACAAAGTTTCCTTTTAGGGTGATTAAATGTGCTGTAATTAGATACTACACACCAGAGAACTATATACTTTAAATGAGTGAAATGTATGACATGTGAATTATACTTCAATAAAGAATGTTACTTTTTAAAAAATTATCCAGAGGCCATGCAGAAAAAAAAAAAAAGAATGAGAACAACTTATAGGGGGCAAATGATTTCTTCTAGCAAATGTGCTCTCATAGCAATGAGGATTGTGCTACTGGTATTTAGGCTATCAGAATCATATTATAAACTTTCACTTTCAAGAGTACCATTTTGGGGATAAGAAAATTTTATAAGATTTGAAATATCCAAAATATGGGTTAACCACTCATCAAGATGAGGCTGACCAACAAAGCTGCTCTCACCGATCTGAGCTATGCACACTAAAAGAGATCCATGTTGTTTTCTGCAGGTTAGAAAGAGGTTTAACACAGGACAAAACAATTCCCTAGACAGAGGGAAAGAATACCACAGAGAATGCTGCCAAGATTGTAACTAGCCACTTCATGTTTGTGAGGGTATGACTGCATCATGACAGGGGCATGAAGGGCCAACGCCTTCTCTGGGGGCTCTCCTAGAAACCTGATGATTTTACCCTGGGCCACACACCCCAAGACACCAAGACTGACTGGCAGGGAGCAAGGTGCCGGAGGATGCCCAATGGAGTGCAGGGCAGCTCACATGGAGTGCTAGGCTAGTCTCAAAAGGTCACACACGCCAAATACTCCCACTTTCCCACAATTTCCTATCACCTATTTCCCCAGCATGAGGCAATAAGATTCTTTTCTGAGTCTACTTGGAGTTGTTGCACTTAAGCCTCTCTGAGTGACAAATTCTATAATGTACTGCTAGTTGCAAGTTTAACAGGACTAAAACATGGCGGTGGGGGAAGTGGATTACAGAGGTGTGATACACAGCCCCTGCCAACAGAGAGTTCACAGTGCAACAGGGAGCTGGGTAGCCACGCAGGGACACACATGACTAGGTCTCTGGGGAAACGAGGGGCCCACATAATCAATGCCATGTTGGTTCGAGGAATAGGAAAAGTTTGGGAAGGTTTCCACATGCCATTTACTCAGGAAATATGCATTGTTCTTAGAACATAAAAATGTGCCCAATTTGTGAGGCAAGTATGAATAAGTAGAGTGTGGGCTCTGGAGTCAGATGGCGTGGGCTTCGTTTCTGGCTTGGCTAGTCTGTACCAAATGACTAAGAGAAAATGGCTTAACCTCTCTGGGCCTCAGCTTCCTCACCTACAATATGGAGATAAGAGAATGTGGTGAGGAGCCAGCTAATGTGTTTAAAAGTCTTAGAACAATATGAGGCCCATGAATGTATTTCGTGATAATGTCTTGACATATTATTGATGATTTCATACAGACTTCCCTATATGACGAAACCGCTGAATACCTTGTTCTAAAAAGTTGTGATCATGTTCACTTATGCACAAAGATTCAAGAGAAAAGAACTGCATTGTTTAGGAAAAAGACTTCTGAGTAGCCTGGCCTTAACAAGTGATTCAATGTAACCTCATACATATAGAGAAAAGAAAAACTACCATGATGGAGGCTGTTATATTCTTAAAAGAGAAGAAACGCAGTGGGATGATCAGATGTGACTGCATTGGTGAGTTACATGTGAATTAGGACCACACTGGGTCAGAGAGTGATGGTGGACTGGAAAGGAAGGGGAGGTGCTCCTAGATCCTGTGTTCTCTGGACCCAGAGAAGCAGTGCTGCCCCTGGGTCTCAGAGCTCAGGCTGCAGCACGCCAACTCTTTGCAGCCCCTGGCCATAGAGGAAAGCAGGCAATGCTGCTAAATGAGTGGCCCAGAGATGACTCAGGAAGGGAGTTGCAGTGAATCTGCACCTTAGGCTTCTGGGAGAACCTGCTTGTACCTAGATGATATGGTTCACTAAATAAAACTCATGTAACTTCTCTCAAAGTATGAAGCACAGGTGCAGTTGTTTATTAGATCGTTTGTTCCACTTCTGCAACTAATGACAGCGTAACTGGTTGCATCCTACTCCTCTGCCATGAGGGTCCTGCCTCTAGAGATACGTGGTCCTATATGGTAGCCATTGGCCACATGTGGCCACTGAGCACTCAAAATGTGCTGGCCTGAAGTAAGGTATGCTCAAAGTGTAAAACACATACCAATTTTCAAAGACTTAGTGTGAAGAGAAAAATGTAATACATTATTTAATGCTAATTGAAATAAATAATTTAAATATATTGATTACATGTAAAAATGATATTTTGGATATATTGATTTAAATAAAATATATTATTAAGTGAAATTTACCTTTTGACTTTTAAAATGTGGCTCTATGTCAGTCTTGTCCAACAGCACTTTCTGTGATGCCAGAAATGTTCTATATTTGTGTGTCCAAGACATCTGCCACTAAGTCATATGTGGCCATTGAGCACTTGAAATGTGGCTGACGTAAGTGAGGAGCCAAATTCTAAATTTTACTTAATTAAAAAAAAATATCTATTTAAGCAGCCCTGTGTGGCTAACGGTTGGTGGAAAGCACAGTCTAGACCAGGGGCTGGTAAACTATGGCTCACAGCCCAAATTCAGCACACTGCATGTTTTCATAAATAAAGTTTTATTGGAAAACACCCATGCTCATTTGCAGATGTCCACAGTTGCTTAAATGATGCAATGGCAGAGGAGTTGTGTCAGAGGCGGAATAGACCACAGAGCTGAAAATATTTATTGTGTGGCCCTTTACAGAAAAAGTCTGCCAACTCCTGCTCTATACCATCATTTCCCACAGGTTATTAATAGACATGTTCCATCATCCAAAAATGCAAATACAAGGAAGGGGTATTCCATGCTCAGGCATGTTGGGGTCAACATTAAACAAACCCCAGGACATCTCACTGCCACTGCAGGACTTCTCAGAGCTTTCAGCACTGAGGTGCACTGTGGGTTAACAGAAAGGGGCAGAGCAGGCAGCTTTTACTCAGCTGGTTTGACCATGACACTCTTTCTTCCAGGAGCACTTATTAACATTTCCCCCAAGTTAGTGTACCTGCAACAGTTTAAGCATGTCCTAGACTCATTAACAAGCACAGTTTTTTGCATTTGGCAGTTCTCAGAATTGCAGGTATAATTTTTATAAGGAAATATCTAGCTTCTCATATATTTGACATCTCTAAATTTGGTGAAGTTAAATATCACATCCTTTTTGGTTCTTTTTTTTTTTTTTTTTTTTTTTGAGTTGGAGTCTCACTCTGTCGCCCAGACTGGAGTGCAGTGGCCGCTCCTGGCCACCGCAGCCTCGCCTGCTGGGCTCCGGTGATCCTTCCACCTCGGCCTTCCAAGTAGCTGGAATTACAGGCATGCGCTACCACGCCTGGCTGATTTTTTGATTTATTGTAGAGATGAGGTCTCGCTGCCCAGGCGGGTCTCGAACCCACGGGCTCAGGCAATCCACTCACCTCAGCCTCCCAAAGGCGCGGGATTACAGGCTGAGCCACCGAGCCCGGCCCCTTTTTGGTTCTTTAACCAAAGATTCTAACCAAAAATTCTAACATTTTATGTCTGTGTTCATAACACTACTCCCTTTATCCTATCTCCTGCCCTTTTGCTGGGCCTCCTCCAGCTCTTAGGTCTCCTTAATTTTGTCAACTACAACCTCAAAAGGAAAACTCACTGCATCTTGGCCACTGGCAGAATGAAAGCAACTCACTTTAGGTACCATAGATCACACTGCAAAAATATTCAGGGATGCAGACTGAAGATTAAGAAGTTTAAGAAGTCTGAACAGTCACAAACATGTCACTTTCACTAGGAATAACTCCTCCTATAAGTTCTGTCAAAGTGGCAAGCCCACCCCTAGTCCCAGTAGCAAGAGAAAGAAAAGCAAGAGGAGTAAGCATTCAGAAGCATGACAACGCCTCAGCTGTGGCTTCTTACTCACCGCAATGCTAGAGAAAAGGCTGCCGTGAGAGTGCCTTTGGACAGACAAGGTCGGGATCTTGCCAGGCCACGGGTTAACAACACCTGAAAAAAACATTTTAACCGGTCAGGGGATGATACCAACTCTATATTATTCTATGTATAAAAAAAGAAGCAAAAAAGTAAAATGAGTGCTTCAGATAAAAAAACCATATTGAGAGCTGGGCATGGTGGCATTCACCTATAATCCTAGCTCTTGAGAGGCTGACATGGGAGGATGACTTTGAGACCAGGAGTCTGAGATCAGCCTGGGCAACATAGTAAGATCCTAGTTCTAAAACAAAAAAAAAACAAACTGCAATGAAATGTTTTTTAAGAAGTTAGCAGGCCAGACACAGTGGCTCACATCTGTAATTCTACCACTTTGGGAGACCAAGGCAGGAGGATTGCTTGAGCCCAGAAGTTCAAGACCAGCCTGGGCAATATAGTAAGCTTTCGTCTCTCTTAAAAAAAAAAAAATAGCCGGGTTTGGTGGCTCATGCCTGTAATCCCAGCTACTCAAAAGGCTGAGGTGGGAGGATCACCTGAGTCCAGGAGGTCAAGGTTGCAGTGAGCTGTGATTATGCCACTGCATTGTAGCCTGGGCAACAGAGCAAGAGCCTGACTTAAAAAAAAAAAAAGAAAAAAAAAAAAGTTAAAGGAAGACAACTATAGAGGGTAAAGAGTTTCATTCTACCACTTTCCCTACTTTAAATACTATATTTTAAAAATGTTTAAATAATAAACAGTTAAAAAATTAACAGATAATAAAAAGAATGCCAGACTTAAAATTTCAAGACATCATACTCTTTTAGAAGCAGAAGCAATTCAGTTACAGTGACAAGCAGAAGCCTCCCTACTGAAATATCTGTTGATGATAGCACCTTTTGCTGTCACACCACGCCACAGGGTTGTCATGAGGTGACTATGAAATTAAGTTAGGAAAACAGTCCATCACAGTGCAGGGAGAAGAAGGACGGGTTCACTCAACATGACTTCTCGAATGCACAGAATCCACAGTACTTTTACACAGCACTTAGGCTTCTGACAATTCCTGGAGGTGCATACTGGCACAACAAGGTACACGGTGCAAGGGGTGTTTGAGGGTGTTTGGAAATGTAATTGCAGGCACCAACCAAGAAGAAACCCGAGAGAACAAGCCCTAAGGCTGCCTTCAACGTCAAGAGCCTGGATCATTCTTGCTGCCAAAAATGGGAGAGTATTAGAGGGATTCCAGTGTCACTGCTCTCTCTTCATCTGATTCAGAAGTAACCCAAAATGGGGGAAGAGAGGAGGACACAGGTATCAAGCTCTACCTGTGGAAAGTGTTTCTGTAAGGAGGGTATCAGAGATGCTGAAACCACACATAAAACTCCAAGTTCAAGTGTTGGAGAGTGGGAGGTCACAGATTAGGGGACAAGGTCACAGACCTGCTGCACAGAGTAAAATCCATGCTGGTTGAGATGTCCCATTATATTTGCACAAATGTGGTTCATGGCAGGTCGAAGACTTTCACCTAAATGAAGAAGAAAGTTTGAGGAAAAAAATCTTGCCATAATGTGACTTGTTTATGTGGGAGGGAAAATTATAATCCAGGCCCCAGGCCACAAGGAAATGAGATACGACTCGGCTTGCCTTTCTTTTCCTTCTGGCCTGCCTGCCACCAAAGCACAGGGAGGCACTATGTATCTGGAATTCCATCTCTCCTGGAAGGCCTGGCTGAAGCGTCACCTCTTGGGAGACGGGTCCTATCACTCACTAGCCAGAATGACGACTCCGGCTCTGAGTCCTGGTAGTACCTTTTCTGATCCCCTTCTAGGATCTGGCACTTTCTGCTCCCTGCAGACACCTCCACTCCCCACTGGGACATGGACCTCCAGCAGGGCCCAGAGCTCAACAGTGTTTAGCTCCCTCCCAGAGTCCAGAATAACGCCGAAGATCAGCTCTCCCTGCTGCACTGGAGCCTCTGCAAACGCAGTCGCATACTCTTCACTCTGTGAGCTCCAACTCTTTCCAGCTCTCTGCAGAGACAGCGCTGCTTCAGAAAAGCCCGGGCCTGGCCTCACAAGGCCTCTGCCACCCCCAAGCAGGCTCAGGTCCTTGTATTCGTCCCTCCAAGTACTCACGGTGTCACCGCCTTCTATCATACGAGTGACTTCTATTTCTTGTCTGTTACCCCACCAGGCTCAGTTCTGTGAGGAAGGGAGCACCTGACCTTTTCTGTCTCACTCCTCACTGTATCTCCAGTGCCTAGCAGGGTCTGGCACATAGTGGACTCTTTGTTGAATGAATGAATGAAATGACTACATGAAATACATAAGCACACTTTTCAGGGAAGGAGGCAGGTTTACAATGCAAATTTTATGGGCAAAATAGAATTACTCGTTGCCTAATGACTTTCCAAATGAAATGACAAGGTTTCAGCGAATATTATCATTTGAAGGCTGAGGCACTGTGGCAGTTATAAAAATTGAGATCAGAAGAATCAAGCCTTTAAACATAAATTCAAAGAATGGAAGAGTATGATACACAATACTGAACATACTCTGGATACACAATGCAGTCTGATGGGAAGTGCCAAGAGCACTTTCATTCACATGGTCCCTGGGCTGTCACTGAGGTTTGTGGTGGCAGAAGTGCTTCTTACAAAGGAGAAAAGGTTCCCCAAGCTCTCTGTGGAAACGCCAGCCAGGAAAGATTTTGAAGCAAGTCTCACAAACCTTTTCCCCGAAGAATTTTCCATGTTGAAGTGTCTGTGAAGGTGATAAGCATCGTGAGGTACAGCGTGATGAGTCGGGAATCTTGTAAGATTTCAGGCTGGAAACGAGAGTAAGATTACCACACATGCCTCCATTCCAGGCAGTGAAGCAACCATTTCACAACTTTCTAAGTGCACTGGACTGGAATAAGTGAGTCAGAATGTAACTATGTCATCATTCTTTTTTCTTGTGAAATAACCACTTCAGGAATTAAACGGCCAAGGATTTTGGCACATTAATGCTTAACGAAGGGATCGAATACTACTGGGAATGGAGACTTGAGACTCTTTTGAAAACAAGATGACCAGGGTTGGCTTGCTGCATGCACTTTTGTCAGTCTATATGAACAGTGCAGTGACAGAGAAGAAAAGCAATTGAGTGTAACAGGCTCAGACTTCTGGATTCACCACTTACTAGCTATGAGATCTTGGGTAAGTTTCTTAACCTCTCTGTGCCTCGGTTTCCTCATCTGTTGCACAATGATAGTAACATTGCTTTCCTAATAAGGTTGCTATGAGGAATAAATGGATTAATGCATGTAAAGTTCTAAGAACAGTGCCTGGCAAATCAATAACTCCATATAAAGTTGGTTGTTGCTACAATTATGATAGTTTGTTATTTTCTAAGAGTAAGTCAGACAAAAGGCCTGACTGCTTTCTAGGCTCAGAGACTCATAGCATGAACACCTGGAAGGGACCTTAGAGACTCGAGTTCAAAGCCCCAAGCCCACAGAGGACAAGAGAGGGGAAGAGACTTATTCAAGACGACACAGGAAAACAGCAGAATTAGGACTAAAATTCAGATATTCCTGACTCCAAATCCAATATCTTTTCTCCTAATGTCTGTTTCTTCACACAATGTTTTACAATTTGTTCAAGTAGAAGAGCTGCTTCTCAAAGAGCAGTCTGCTGTGCAGTGTAGCTACAGAAAGCAGACAGAAGAGGATCTGCTTGGCTCAAGCGAAGGCAGGGAAACAACCTGCCTGTGTGGCTTGAGGCATTTCAGTGGAATTCCAGGGCTCTGAGGAACAGGGTGTGAAGATCACTGCTGAGTCATATGCTTCCCCTGACAAACCGGCAGTGGCTTGCTACTGGCTTGCTTCCCTGGCTGGGTGGCAGCCAAGAGTCATTCCTAATGACTAAGAGGGATGCTTGAGGGTGCCCTAAGAGGGTGCCCCAAGAGGGATGCTTGGGAATGGATCACTGGGGATTCTGGGACATTTGCTCCATTCCTTGGTTGCTTCCTGAGTCCTTATCAACCGTCTGGCCCTAAAACCTCTCCCTTCTGATATGCAGAGTCAAAATGGTTGCTATTCATGTTTGCTCACACCCGTCTGTCTTCTCAGAACACAGGGCTGGACAAGTGACAGTATCCCATCCCTCTCACTAGCCACTGGTTGGCTCAGAGACACATTCAGGATTCCATTGGGCTCTTAAGAATCCTCCCGGTTTTTGAATTGGTAGAGGAGACCTCCCTATTCTCTTTGGTCAAGACAGAGGAAGGATGTAAGGTTAGAACAACTGGTGACCATGATTACAGCAGGAGAAGACGAGGTATTCCCAAAAGGGAGCCAAGATGAGAGAAAGAACAAGAGAAGGCCCCACCCCACCCCCCACCCCACTCTAGCTGCCCCAGCTGCTGTGTGTTCTATAACACGGCACGTTCTCTTTCTTGCTTAGCCTGTGTGTATTACCAGTCGTGTTCATGTTGGGTTTCTGTACTTGTAACAAGAGGATCAACTAGTATAACAGTATAGACCACAATACTCGTTGCATCAAATGAACGAGAAGGAAGATGGCAGTTTCCTGGGCACAGAGGCTGTGGCACACGCAGTCAGTGTTCAACGTACCACACAACAATGAAGGGCTCATACTGGTCACAGCAACATACCTCCTCTCTCCCAGAACAAGGCCTCAACTAGCAATTCTTTACTAGACTCTAGCTAATAGATCTTCAAAGGCATAACCTATAAGGGAATCACGGAGACTCCGAAAGTTCAGACTCAAGGCCGCAGATAACAATGACATATTTACAGTTGGTTGGTTTGTTGTTGTTCTTTTACCTTGAGCTGCTCAAGAAACTCACAGCAATACCACAGAATGCTCTTGATCTGTTTAATCCATAGAAGGGTGAGATCCTTAGAAAGAGCCAGGGACACATACCACACCTACAAGTGGGAAAAAGAGGCATGTCTTGGGCAGTTACAGGGATCACATTACACATGCTCTAATCATTGGAGTTGGACTTATTAGCTCAGTCCAGGGCCAGACAAGGTAGCGGGGATGAATGGGTGAATAAGCAGCATATAAGACTTATTTAACACTAAATCCAAAGACAAAATAGCCTAGTAAGGGAATTTACTATCCTGCATAAGAGGCAAGAGTAGAATATAGCTTCTTGGACCATGAAAAAATGAAGGAATCACTTTTACTTTGCTTATGTTTTCCATCCACCACTTATTTGCATATGTGTATAAATTAGTAACAACTTGTAGAGCCCAATAGGCTGGCCCTTAAGAGCTTGTGGGAGACCTTGCAGCTCCTGTCCCACTTACCTTAGGTTCGTTCTCAGCATCCATGCTGCTCAGGACACTACGACACAACCTCTCAAATCTCTGCAAAGAGACAGAATAGGGGTTATAAACTCCCACAACTGATGAAAAAGTGGGAAAGAGAAGGGAGCAAACATTCGGCAGGCATCTGGCATGTGCAGGTATTATGCAAGGTGATTCACACACATGATTATAGTTATTCCTTCTTACAAATGTAGAAACTGAGGATCAGAAAGGGTTCCCAAACTGGTGTCCCAAGGAGTGGATAAACCTTACAGTATGTTTTAGAAACGGGTGTATTTCATATACAAATCCAGACTGAAGCCAGGCTTGGTGGCTCAGCCTGTAATCCCAGCGCTTTGGGAGGCTGAGGTGAGTGGATTGCCTGAGCCCACGGGTTCGAGACACGCCTGGGCAACTTGGCAAGACATCATCTCTACAATAAATCAAAAATTAGCTGGGCGTGGTAGCGCGTGCCTGTAGTTCCAGCTACTTGGAAGGCTGAAGCGGAAGGATCGCCGGAGCCCAGCAGGTCGAGGCTGCAGTGGCCGGGAGCGGCCACTGCACTCCAGTCTGGGTGACAGAGTGAGACTCCAACTCAAAAACAAAACAAAACAAACCCAGACTGAGACTTCTTTCGAAAAATAACATCAATCTGACAAACTTGAGTTTGGATTCCTGCAGAATAGCTGCTATCTCAACTGTGCTCTGTAGTCTGCCATTTTGTAAGCACCATGGATACTGACTTTAGCCTCACAGACATCAGTCAAAGGCTGGCAGATCATCACTTTTATCCCAAAATGCCAAAGGAAGAAGGGTGGAAACTGGAAAACAGACTATCATTTGGTTATACCAATCCCAGGTCTACCCTTAAAAGCATATGATGCTGGGCAGGTAGCCCTAGCACACCGAGCTGCAGTTTCCTTCTCTGGAGACTGAGGGTCACCTCCTTGGGCTTGTCTATCTTCATCTACATGGTCATGTGTTCACTGTCGGCATACTGCTTCCTCTCCTGCTAGGCTACGAGCCCCTTGGGGGTAGAGCCCCTGCCCAGGTAGAGCCTGTCTTCCTTCCTTCCAGGGCCCCAGTGCCTGGGAGAGGAATGACACAATGTGAGGCTTAGCAACAGCAGATGTCTAACAGCTGGTCACATGGAGACACCCTCAATAGTATCATTAAGGTTAATGTAGACAACAAGCTTTCCAGGAATTGTATTTTCCAGGCTGCTTATTCTAATCCCAAGGGTGCAAGCTGGCACTGTGGTTTGTGGAATATTATAAGAATTTCAAATCAGTTGCTAGCTTTTACAAATTAGAACACTGAGCATAAAGACCCAGATCTCCAACACCTCTTTAAAAAAGAAAATCAGAGTATGGGCCCACCAGCAGCTAGAGCCAAGTGGCAGATGCTCCCTTTGGGTAGGGCAGGCCACAGCCCTGCTGCTCCCTTTCATGTCATCACTACTGCCTGTCAGCTACTGTTTATTACCATGCACGTTTCATACTATGTTGTGTCTCATACATGGCTTCTTTTACTCATTTACCTAAATTTCCTGGCTCCTGGATGCATCTGAGTCCAACTGGCACTCATAATAGTCAATGTGAAAAGACTCCCAGAAGCACTGGCATAATCCCTCCAAAACAGGTCCCAAGAAAACAAAATGGACAGGATGAGGGGTGATGGTACCTACCTCACAAAGCTGCTGCAAGAACAAGGTGAGTTAACATTTATAAAACATGAAAAAAACTAGTACATGGAAGTACTATGTGTGTCTGCACTTATTACTTTACCTCGTTATCCTCTTTGATTCTGAATAAGAACAGCAGTTTCCTGGCAATCTTAAAAACACAAAGTGCGTTTCTTTTACTGGACCCAGGGTCATCTGCTGTGAAAAACTCATCGATCTCTCTCCTAGGGAGGGAAGGGTAAAAAAAGACAATCTTAATTAAGAGCTTATAGCACCCAGAAGGCTTTCCAAGAACTCTAAGAGAATATTCATATCTTTTCTATTAACTGGAAGCCAGAGAAAAACATGCTGGGGAGATCCTGGCACCCACCTGATGTCTCTCTGCAGTTGCCTCCGACACAGAAAGCTCCGGACATGGGCCTGGATCTCCACAGCTGCCCGCTCCCGCTCCTTCTGCACAAGCCTTTCTTCTCGGGCCTGACGGGCGCGATCGATGAACCATGCTCTTGAGGTCTGAGATACAGTGAACATGTTTGCAAACTTGCACAGACCCTGCAAGGGAAACAAGTGAGAAATATGTATCATAATCAACCAGATGATGAGCTATTGGAGACTGTTGTGTGAAAAAACGCACAGAGAAAGGGGCTCAAGAGCAAAGGCTGGGCAGCAGTAGAGACACTTGGGACCCTCCAGCCCCCTCCATGGCTAACGGCTCTCCTGGCACAAGTCTCAGCTTCCCAGCTGCACCTGGTATACAAGTCACCAAGACCGGAGATGCCATATCCTGTATTAAATAATCACAGCTTAAGAAAAAGAGCACAAGCCGGGCTCGGTGGCTCAGCCTGTAATCCCACGCCTTTGGGAGGCTGAGGTGAGTGGATTGCCTGAGCCCGCAGGTTCGAGACCCACCTGGGCAGCGAGACCTCATCTCTACAATAAAAATAAAAATAAAAAAAATCAGCCGGGCGTGGTGGCGCATGCCTGCAATTCCGGCTACTTGGAAGGTGAGGCGGAAGGATCGCCGGAGCCCAGCAGGTCGAGGCTGTGGTGGCTGGAAGCGGCCACTGCACTCCAGTCTGGGTGACAGAGTGAGACTCCAACTCAAAAAAAAAAGGAAAAAGAAAAAAGAAAAAGAGCACAGTGTCTGGCATAGGACAAGGGCAGGGTCTGCAAAGGTTTAACAATGAACAAAGCAGGACTCAATCCCACCCATAAAGCTCTAATTCAGACCAGGATCCTCTAAGCCAAAGGTTCCCAGATAACTGAATTTTCTGGAGTACTTCACGATATTTGGAAAGTCAGCCTTGAGCAGTCAACTTTTATTTTTCCAAGTAAAACTTGAAGAAAAAAAAAATCAAACAGCATTGTTTACTGTCACCATTATCTTATTCATCTATTTACTCAACAAATGTTTATGGGCATCTAATTTGTGCCCAGCACAAAAAAGAGGGCCATTTTAACAGTAACAAAGCAAAAGGCAAATGATTCAGAATGCAAGACAGCTCATTAAATCAAATATGCTTGGTCTTACAAATAACTTATTCCAAGGTCCTTGTGGTTTCCATCCTGCTAAGGACCAATGAAGTCTTTCCAACAGAATTGGTCCTGTCTACTGACAGGTGATTTCTGG
The DNA here is from genome assembly GCA_027257055.1 of Cephalopachus bancanus. Classification (NCBI taxonomy): domain Eukaryota; kingdom Metazoa; phylum Chordata; class Mammalia; order Primates; family Tarsiidae; genus Cephalopachus; species Cephalopachus bancanus. The sequence continues at coordinate 291,635 of JAPVLO010000477.1, forward strand.
ACACGGGTTCTAAATTACACATTATGTTTTTATCTAAATCACCAATAACTGTCTTTGCCCAGAGGGATGGTTTTGGGTAGCAGCTAAAGCACACAGCACTGACCCATGAAGAATCTCATACTGAGACACTGGATGCCTGACAACTTTCACTCTACACAAAAATGCACATCAGTCCAGCTGACAAAAATACTGAAATGAATTATTCAGAAATTAAGACTTCCGAAAAACAATCCCTTTACCAGGTTACTTCATTAAAGGCAGCACCCACATGAAAACACCATTCAAAAAGAAAAGTTTATGCTAGGCTCCTGCCACATGAACATATCAAGGGACCTCTGTGGTCCCTTTCCAACAGTGATTCACACCTGTCAAACAACATCAGGGCTTTGTCAATATATGGGTCCATCATCAGTAATTCTTGAAATAAATTAACAGAGCCCACCTGACCATATGAGGAAGGGTAAAAAAACAGTGGTCTGGCTAGGCGTGGTGGCTCACTCCTGTAATGCCAGCACTTTGAGAGGCCAAGGTGGGAGGATGGCTTAAGGCAAGGAGTTCGAAACCAGCCTAAGCAAGGCAACATAGTAAGACCCCATCTCCACAAAAAATAATAGCTGGGAGCACCGGTACACACCTGTAGTCCCAGTTACTCAGGAGGTGAGGTGGAAGGATCACTTGGGCCCAGGAGGTCAAGGCAGCGGGGAACTATGATCACACCACCACAAAAAGGGGGAAAGGGGAAAAGACTGGTCTTCTGAATCATTCACTCTTCCCACCTCAGCAATGGAAATCTGGAGAGCTCACCTGAAGACCTGCCTGTGTCACAGAAATGCCAGGTGATCACTGGTGATCTTATGCAGGACTCACAGCCAAAGATAGCATCTCATTTCAGAGCTTATTTTTCCTGACAGGAGTAGGAAAAAAGAAAATCCAGGCTTAGGGTTAAGTTTTATAGGTGTGGCAGCATATGTCTTTCTCACTGAATACAAGTAATAAATACAGTGCCATGGTTTTTAAAAAACACTTGTGTCCCCTTTAGTTACCATCTTGTCTAAATGTTACTGTATCTCCTCAGTTGCTACAGTTTAAAGGGAATAGATTGAAAATAATCTTAAAGGAGTTGCTGAATTAAGGCTGTGATAGTAAGGAAAAATAACACATAGAGGTGACAGACTGATAAAAAAAGTCACTGAAAATTATGCTTGACATTTTTAACGATGTGAAAAAGCGTTATGCCTTAACAGTGAAAAAAGGACTACCTGTGAACCAATATGATCCCAATAACCTAAAGGAAAAGAAAAATGGGCGTGGAGGCTCACACTTATAATTCCAGCACTTTAAGAGGCCAAGACAGGAGGATTGCTTGAGCCCAGGAGTTTGAGACCAGTCTGGACAACACAATAAAATTTCATCTCTACAAAAAGTAAAAAAATTAGCCAGGTGTGATAGTGTGCACCTGTAGTCCCAGCTATTTGGGAGGCTAAGGCAGATCACCTGAGCCTCAAAGGCAAGGATGCAGTGAACCATGACTGTGCCATTGCATCTAGCCTGGGCAACAGAGTGAGACCCTGCCCTCAAATAAAACAAACAAACAAACAAATAATTTTGGCCACGCACAGTGGCTCACACCTGTAATTCCAGAACTTTGGGAGGCCAAGGCAGGAGGACTGCTTGAGCCCAAGAGTTTGAGACCAGCCTGGGCAATACAGTGGAGCCCCATATCTACAAAATTTTTTTTAAAATTAGTCAGGCATGGTGGCACATGCCTGTAGTCCTAGCTACTTGAGAGGCTGAGGGGAGGAGAGTCTGTGCCCAGAAATTGGAGGCTGAGGCGAACTGTAATTATGCCACTGCACTCCAGCCTGGGAGACAAAGTGGGACCCTGACTAAAAAGAAAGGAAAAAGAAAAATGCATGAGCACACACAGATACAGAATTGGTATGAAATATACTAACACATTAAGAGTGGCTGTTTTGAGGTAGTGGAATTGTGGGAAATGTTCCACAGAAGGCACGTGGTGAAGCACAGAAGAGGCACACGTATGGTCTGAGGAGTCACACATAGCAGGAGTCAGTCCCTAGCTCTGCCACATACTGTGGGGAGAGTCTCAGAGTCTTTTTGTCTTCATCTGCTAATCTGCTCAGAGGCCAACCATGACTAAATGAGATAACATTCATCAAGAACCTATCGAGGTGTGCACAGTCAGTAAATCCAACAGATCAATTATTTTTATAGACCAAGGATTTTGTAAAACTCTTCAGTAGAAGCTCCTGTCTGCATAATCACTAAGGTTCTTCAGGTAGGAAATAATGCTGGCACCCTTAAGTTTTCACCCACTAAATTTTTTCCTATCCTTGAATGTACTAGGATTCACCAGTCCTGGCCCTTGGGCTATGAGGCCTTGGCCCTGCTGTTTAGACTAGGTAACAGCTTCAAGCTCCTGAGAGCTGCAAAAGAGCAGGGTCTGAGCCAGGAGCACAATGTGATGTTCCCTCCATAATAGGTAGACAGACAATCCCTCACTGGCAGGGGCTACATGAGATCATAAGGGGAAGAGGGAGCCTTCCCAGCGGAAAAACAGTTGCATGTAAACTGTGCTACATTCCTATAAGACTATCTCAAAACCATCACTTCTCCCAGGGGGACTCCCAAGAGCCCTTCCCTGAGATTATCAACTCCTCAGTAACATTACTGACTGGTTTCTGATTATACCACTTAATAGCCTATGCTTTGCAGTCTTTTTAATGCTTTCTTAAATATGTTCTCAATCTGCATAGTGTGTACTCTAGCTCATCAATCAAAACACACAGTCAAATATGTATTAGTACTTACTCTGTGAAATACCATGGAGAGCCGGGCTCAGTGGCTCAGCCTGTAATCCCTCGCCTGTGGGAGGCTGAGGTGAGTGGATTGCCTGAGCTCGCGGGTTCGAGACCCGCCTGGGCAGCGAGACCTCATCTCTACAATAAATAAAAAAATTCAGCCAGGCATGGTAGCGCGCGCCTGTAGTTCCAGCTACTTGGAAGGCTGAGGCGGAAGGATCGCTGGAGCCCAGCAGGTCGAGGCTGCGGTGGCCAGGAGCAGCCACTGCACTCCAATCTGGGTGACAGAGTGAGACTCCAATTCAAAAAAAAAAAAAAGAAAAGAAATACCATGGAGAATGAAAGAAAGGGTTGTGTGTAGCAGAAAAAGCCTTGGATCAGAGAAAGTAGCCCTTAGTGGTTTTTTTTAAGTTCTGATTCTACGTATCATTTAGCTAAGTTATTCATCCTATTGGGACTCAGTTTCCTTAACTGTAAATTGAGGATAATAGTACCTACATTCTAGGGTTGCTAAAAGGATTAAACGAAACATTTGTCCTTCTGAACTCCAATATATAGTCATCACACACAACATTGTGATTATGATTAAATGGGAAAATATTAATAAGGACATCTGAAAGCATATAGCATGTAAGTGAGCTTTATCATACTGTACTAAAGAAACTTACAATATACTTAGGGGAACAAGAATTGTATAGGTGAAAGGTTAGGAAACCAGAGACTGGTGACAACTGAGATCATTTAAAAAAGAAAATAAAATGAGAACCCACTATGTGTCAAGTCCTTTCTATGTGATCTCATCTAAAAAGGACTGCAACCCTATGAGATCATTTATTATCTCCTCTAGTTCAGTTTAGACCATTAGTAAGTGACAGAGCCAAGATTTTAATAATGACAGGATTCAGACTCCTGTCTACCTCTATATTCCCATGAGACCTGTTCAAAAATCAGTCTTTTCTGGATGAGGTCAACTTCATGGAGAATAACAAAAGCGCATGACGGTCCAGAGAATACTGTCCTAAGGTGAAGCACCATAAATACCAACAGCTGACTGAGCCTAAGAGGATTCTCCCTCTACAGTGGGAAGAGCTGGGCCGTCAGGTTAAATGACTATCACCATTTGTTAAGGGCAAACCATGTATCAGACACCAGTGCATGTACTTAACCAACCCTGTCTTTTTGCCTCAATAGTTTTATTTTTATTTAAAGAACAGGCAACAGGACTGCAAGAGACTATCAATAAGAACAGCTATCATTTATTTAACACTGCAGCCTATCTAGGTGGGTTCTATGACCAAGTCCACCTTCATACAGAGAAAATGAAATGTAGAGAGGACGTGACTTGCCGGAGGTTGCTGAGCTCCAAAGCTTCACGGTTATCTCCAAAGCAATTATTTACCGTTAAGGAAAACAGAAAAGACCCAGAGCTCCCTCACTGACAGAAAGAACCTGAGAATGCAAGGCTGCTCATGGGGCTAAGCTGGAGTTAAATTACGACCAAGTTTTTCTTTATCCAGAGCTGACTATCAGGCATGGCACTAAAACAGTAACATATAACACTTTCTGTGAAACTAATGATTCTATTTTACAGAAGAGGAAACAGACTCAGAGAGGTGAGGGAACTCACCCAAGGTCACACTGCGAGCGAACAGAATTCGAACTCCCGTTTGGGTGACTCCTGGGGCCCAGCGTCTTTCCTTGGCATCAACAACCATAATAACAAATTCCTTCTGCTCAGCATTAATCCATTTGTAAAGGCCTATAGCCCCAAAGTTAAAACATATGGACAGGGCCGCAGAGCCCCCCCTCTCCCCACAGGTCCCCAAAGCCAGGCCCAGCACCAGTCTCCCCGACTGGGCCAGGCCGCCTCCCTCCAAGTCCCTGGTCCCCACCCAGAGAACCACCAGCCCTGTTCCCACTAGCTACCCGCAGGCCGTAGACCTTTATCCGCTCGAGGCCCCAGCACTCAGGGTCGAAGTCGCAGCTGCCGCCTCCTCAGCCCCAAATCCCCGAGTTCTGCCAGACCCGGGGCAGCGGCCGAAGCCCGACCGCCATCTTGCCCCGGGGTATTCTTTCTCAGAACTCCGCCGGGAAGCAAGCATGCAGTCCCGGAAAAAGACAGTTCCGCAGAGCTTACTCGCCCGGGAAGGAAAACTTCCCCGCACCTTGTTCTCCCCTCTGGCAGATAAAAATGGGTATCTGGATAAGTGTCTGAGCCAGCCAAGAGAAGCTGGAACCCATTCCAGCCAGGCAAGTTGGGAGGAAAGCAGCCGACGTCGAGAGGCACGGCGGATGCTTTAGAAAGTTGCCCTCTGCGGGGCGGAAGTGGGGTGCGGACAGCGGAAGTTTCTGCCGGGGCCCCGCCTCTGCCCCCGGCTCGTGTGAGCTGGGTGTTTCCTGCTTCTTACAGTCCAGGTTTGGAGTCTCCGTCGTCCTTCGGCTTTTCATGGTAAGGAGGGCGGTGCCCCACTGCTGGGGGCTCTGGACAGCCGAGGGAGCCAGGCAGCGGAGAGTATAAGGGGAAGGGACCCAGAGGAGAGGTTGCGACGAGGGGCAGTTGCGATGGTGGAGAGGCGGTGGGGGAATTGACTGGGGGCAAGCCGGGGGTGGGGGAAGGGCTTTCAGTGGAGAATGGGGGGGGGCCTCCCTGGCATCTAGGAAACCGGGCAAGGTCTTTGGGGGTTAGGGAGTGGATATTTGAAGTGCGTGGGGCGGGGGAGGGTCCTCTGAGTCTTGAGCGCTTGTGGCAGATCGGGAGTTGGTGATTATGAGAACAAAAGATGTCATTGAAAAGGGACATTTGGGTTGAAAAGGAGGATTTGGAGGATTGTGAAGGAGAGGGTGTAGATTCAGCAAGGGTGAAGTGGGATTCCTTGGGGCGGAGCGTTTGGAGTTTTGGAGGTTGTGGCTGGAGTCGCTGGAAATGTGGCAGCGGCTCTCCGGCGCGTTTGAATACACGGGCGAGTGGGGGAAGGAAACCGGGAGCCAGCAGACAGATGTGCGCTCAGGGCTTGGGATTCCGGGGAGGCGTGCCAGGGGTCTGAGGTCAGGGCGCCTTCACCGCGGAGCCTCAACTGGCGCCTGGGTACCTATCTGGTCACTTCCTTTGAGGCCCGAGGTGGCTGTGCCTGAGGTCACAGGGCGTCTTAACATGCTGCCTCAGCTCTAGGGAGGTTTGTGTGCTTGGGTTTCTCAAGGATCTGTTCCTTGAATAGCTTTTTGGTCCTGGGTGGGATTGACCAAAGATCCTCCCAGACCTTCTTTCTATTGCTTGTTTGTCACTTCCCTGGAAAGTGCAGTCTTTAGGGAAGATCAGTCCGGTAACACCACTGAAGAAAAATGAGTCAGCCTGTATCTGACGTTGACTGGTCTACTCCATGTTGTGCAAAATAAGAACCGCCTTAGGGAACAAAGGCCCCATAAATCAGCTGTTCACAGACTGGTCTCACACTAGCATCAGTGTCACCTGGGAGCTTGTTTAGACTGGCCAGATTTAAGCCTCACCACAGACTACTGGATTGGACAGTCTGGGATTGGAACCCATTCATCTGTTTTTTTGTTTTTGTTTTTGTTTTTTGAGTTGGTGTCTCACTCTGTCTCCCAGGCTGGAGTGCAGTGGCACGCTTCCGGGCACCGCAGCCTCGACCTGCTGGGCTCAGGCGATCCTTCCACTTCAACCTTCCAAGTAGCTGGAACTACGGACACACGCTACCACGCCCAGCTAATTTTAGTGATTTGTAGTAGAGACAAGGTCTCACCAAATTGCCCAGGCTGGTCTTGAATCCCCAGGGCTCAGGCAGTCCTCTTGCCTCGGCCTCCCAAAGTGCTGGGATTACAGGCTGAGCCACCACGCCCAGCCCCTATTCATCTGTTTTAACAGTCCTTGCAGGGGATTAGAGTAGTGATTTCTTGATTTGGGCTGTGTAAAGAGAGACATAAGAGGGGGAGTCAGAGAGCCCTTGTCGTTCTGATTCTTAGTTTTTTCCCCTGAAAAGTGGGATTGGTGATAAACATATTTTTCACTAGACCACCGAGAGAAATAGGCCAAGAATTTGTGCGCTAAACACAGGAAGAGAATGTTGGAACATTTGGAATTAGCAGGAGCTGTTTTGGATGTGAAATAATGCTACAGTTAGGTGGCTGATGGGATTTAGTTTGGAATGGAACAGTAGTCTACTGAGTTATAGAAATTTCTCCCCCCACCCCTTAGTTTGAGGAAGTTTAAGAACTACTAGCCTCTATAGTTTTTCTTAAACTTCTCTGTAGGAATCCCTGGAGCTGATATTTTTGTCATGCATCCCTGGCAATTCTTAGGTCAAGCTTAAACACCTGACCTCAGTGGCAGTGAGCCTTGGTCCCACATCGGAATCACCTCTAGCTTTTTAAACACTAGTGACTAATCTGCCACCCACTTCTCTCCAAGATTCTGGTTAATTGGTCAGGGGTGTGGCCTAGGCAGGCACTGGTGTTTTTTAAGCACATCCAGGTGATTCTAGTTGTCAGGAGTCACTTTTCTTAAAGCTTGAGGTACAGAAGGGAAACTACACACAGGACTAGGTGCCAAATACTTTAACATTCATTCCCTGTAGGTTATTTTAAAGATTATGGCTTTAGCACCCCGTTTTACAAGTTAGGAAACTGAGATTTGGGTTAAATTGCTTGAATATCCTTCAGGAAGTGGAGGAACTGGATTGCAGGCTAGGATCACCAGATTCTTAATCAGGGCACACACACATGAGACAGTTCTACAAAGAAGTGTATAGAAAACAGGGTTAGGGGTTTGGTGCCTTATTTCTGTCTTCTTGCCTAGATCTCCTTTCAAGTCATCTATTTTCCCCCTTCAGCTGATTTGTTTTTTCAAGCATGCACACAATTGCTTCTTGCCTGTGGCTGTGAAGCTGTGGAGTAGGGACTTGCTTTTGTTGATGGTTCTTTGGTTTATTTTTATGTGTAGGTCAGGAATACACGGGGCCAAGACCATGGAGTTAACTCTAGCCTAATTAAGGGGTACAGTACTTTTTAGAACAGTGGGTTGTAGTTTTGGAGAGCATTAGAATCACCTGGGAGAATTTTTAAAATGCTATCACACCCCTAGACCAATTACATCAGAATTTCCACAGATAGAACCCAGGCATCAGTGTTTAAGTTCCCCAGGTGATTCCAGTGTGCCACCCATCAGAGAGCCACCATTTAGAATCAGCACCAGTATATTCAGGGAAAATGGGAAGAAGAGAAGCCTACTCACCCATCTAGCCAGAATAAACTTCTGATTGAATAACATCCATAACCAATATCTCAAGTATTATCTCTTGTTTCTTGTAGCCAGTTTTGCTCTCTCCTGCCCCACCTCACCAAGCCTTTAGACAAGTAGAAAAGCAGGATCCCAGGAGGGATGGGAGAGAGTCCTCTGTGAGAGGTTTATCATCTACCACTTTGTGTCTTTGGTTCACTGTAACTTGGGCTCAGGATCATGAATGTAGCCAAAACTTTTTCTCCCAGGGCCTCTCCTGGTATTGGGTTGACTGACTTTTGCAGGGGGTGGGTTCTGGAAAGGTTTAGAGCTTTTGTTGCCTAATCTGGAGTCTCATGCTAGATCAGGATTGTTTCTGCCTTTATCTTTTAGTAATTCAGTCTGTCTTTAGAGCTGGAAACAGTTGCCAAAGTGGAGAAGATAATTTGAGACTTGAACCCATTCTCAAGTCATCATAATTTGAGTGTTTCTTGTCTGAGTGTTTACCCTGAACCAGGGACTGCTTGGTGCTTTCTCTTGAATCCCTCTCGACAGCCCTGGGAGGAGGTAGGGCTGCTGTCTCTGTTTAGAGATGGACTGGACTATGACAGATGTCTCACCCAAACTCCTACTAAGTGGCAGGGCCAGGGGCTTGAACACAGGTCTGGCTCCCAAACCCTTAAGCACACCTTACCTCCCATCTTTTTTCAGGTCTTTTTGTACTTTTTAAAGAAGGGAGGTGGGGTTCTCCTTTCTCAACTTACATGTCATAGCTCTAAACATACCAAGTGTGATGGGCTCCAGGCCAACGGGGACATATCACATCCTTCACTTGCTCTGTCACTGACTCGGCTGCTGGCTGAGATTGACTGACCTTCTCTGGGTATGGTATCCAAATCCACACAATGGAAATAAAATCGCTGCCTCCCAGCATTGTTTGGATTTTTAAAAGTTGCGTGAAGTGGTAGAAATTGAGTGGCCAATGGGTACAGAGGGAGTCCTGGCAGTTTCTCTTGATTGTATTGGAGTGGTGGCTACACAGGTGCTTATATTGATGAAAACTCATCAAACTGTACACTTAAAATATACTTTTTTGTGGGGGGTGTCAGGGTCTCACCCCATTGCCAAGGCTGGAGTGCAGTGGTGTGATCATGGCTCACCACTGCCTTGACCTGGGGCTACAACTGTGCACCACCCACCCAGTTAAATTTTTTATTTTTTATTTTGTAGAGACGAGATCTCACTATGTTGCCTAGGCTGGTCTCAAACTCCTGGGCTCAAGCAATCCTCCTGCCTTGGCCTCCCCAATTGCTGGGATTACAGGTGTGAGCCCCATGCCTGACTAAAGTACACTTTATTAGATGCAAATTATCTTTTAAAAAATATTGAGAAGCCAAAAAAAAAAGTACAGTCATGAGCTACACAAAGACATTTCGGGCAGTGTTGGACTGACTGCATATAGAACAGTTCCGTAAGATTATAATGGAGCTGAAAATTTCCTGTCACCTGGTAAAGTAGCTATTGTTTTAGTTGTAGCACATTACTCACAATGTTTTTGTGATGTTGCTGGTGTAAACAAACTTACTGAGCTGCCAGTTCTGTAAAAGTATAACACACAATTATGTACAGTATACAATATTTAGTAATAAAGGACTAGTATCCAACATACAAATGAGTTCTGTTCTGAGAGTGCCTTTGCAGGTCCAATTAGTTTTAAGTCCAACACAGTTAGCCTAGGTATGCAACGGACACAGCCAGCTATATAGTACTGTATGTATTTAACAGACTGTACTGACACCTAGTGGAGAGAAGTAATACGCTAAAAAAATGCAGGTGTGCATTGTTAAAGTTTGTAACTTGAAGGTTCATATGTAGGGGACTTATTGTATATTACTGGTTTATGTATTTTCTGTACTTTTAATTGCTATTTGAGTGTGTACTTTTTCTACTTATTAAAAAAAAAGTTAGCCTAGGCATCATAGCAAGACTTCATCTCTACAAAAAAAAAAAAAAAATCATAAAATTAGCCAGGCATGGTAGCACACCTATAGTCCCAATTCTCAGGAGGCTAAGGTGGGAGAATCACTTGAACCCAGGAGGTTGGTGCTGCAGTGAACTGTGATCATGCCACTCCACTCCAGCTCAAAAAAAGGAAAAAGAAAATACTTTTGCACAGCTATACAACGTCTGTGTTATATAAACTGTGTTATTACAAAAGAATAAAAAAATTAAAAGTTTAGAAAGTAAAAAGTTCCAGTAATCTAAAGTTAATTTATTATTGAAGAAAAAAATCTTTTATAAATTTAGCATAGCCTCAGTGTCCAGTGTTTGTAAAGTCTGCAGTAGTGTATGGTAGTGTCCTAGGCCTTCACATTCACCCCCACTCACCCAGTGCAGCTTCCAGGCTGCAAGCTCCATTCTCGGTAAGTGCCCTAGCAAATGTACCTCTATTGGTTTTTTGGGGTCTTTTATACTGTACTGAAGGAGGCAAGGATATAAGTTGACAAGGTCTTTATGTCTTAAAACACACAAACTTGACATGGTCAAGTCTTGGTCTTTGTGTTTTTGGTTTGACTTTAATAAGAACTTGATCAATATTTTTTTTTATGTTTGTACTTGAGAGTGTTGATTTATTAGCAGTTAGTTAGTGTGACCTCTAGTCTGTGTAGTCTGGATGTGGCCTGCTTGATCATAACTTTATTTATTAGAGTTTTTAGAAAACATAGATGTTAGTAGTTTTATTTTAAATCATTAATAAAATTGGCCTCCCAATTTTATGGACATTAGTGTTATGGTAATCTTGCCAAAAAAGTCACCAACATTAACCTTTTTTTTGCTATTGGTAGCATTAAATATTTCCTGTTTATGTAGTTTGGCCCTATATAAGGGGCATACTGTGAGAATAAAATTGCTCTCACCTATTGAGGCGAGAGACCTCCCAATCCGCTGTTCTTTGCCTTTCTTTCTCATTCCCTCCCCCCACCTCAGGCCCTGCTCTCCAGAGGCTGGAACTCCGCGCTGTACTTTTGCTGTGCCTTTTCTATGTTTAGATATACAAATGACACATAACTGTATATTAAATATACTTTAGTACTTTCGTTTGTTTCGTGGTAGGTGCCTTAGAAGATGCTAGACCATTTCCCATAAACATATTGTATAAATTTAGATCTGAAAAGGTTGCTTCAAAAAGTATTTCTAGGCCAGGCTCCGTGGCTCAGCCTGTAATCCCAGCACTTTGGGAGGCTGAGGTGAGTGGATTGCCTGAGCCCGCGGGTTCAAGACCCGCCTGGGCAACTTGACGAGACCTCATCTCTACAATAAATCAAAAATTCGCCGGACGTGGTAGCACGCGCCTGTAGTTCCAGCTACTTGGAAGGCTGAGGCGGAAGGATCGCCGGAGCCCAGCAGGTCAAGGTGGCGGTGGCTGGGAGCGGCCATTGCACTCCAGTCTGGGTGACAGAGTGAGACTCCAACTCAAAAAAAAAAAAAGGTATTTCTATTTTGGGGCAAATTTCCTTAACAATCCCCTCTCATTCCCCTCCACCAAAAAGCCACACATGACTATGAACCTTTTTTTCTTCTTCTAGGTCTTAAGAGTTTTTGGAAACTCTCTTTTCCTACAAGCTGCTTCTTTCATCCCATGGACAAAGGCTTTTTCTGGGGAAATGGCTGGCTGTAACTGTTAGCGTGGGGTCTCGGGGGACAGATTTCAAAGGAAAGCTAGAAGGGAGGGGTCCCGCTTGCTCTTGGCTTCTTCTTTTGTGTTTGGCATCAGGCCATGAGACCCAGGGTGAGCTAAGCCTGGGCTTTTTAAAACTCACATGAACAGTTTCTTGAGAAAGAAACTGTCCTCTCCTTTCCAGGAGGCCATTCTTTCTCCATTTTATTCTGCAGGGCCCTGACACAGAGATTTCCAGGCCACTCGGGTGGGGGACGGGTAGATGGAGGTGCTGAGGGTTACCCAGAAAAGTGAATAATTGAATTGAATGTGGCTTGTGACAGTTGCCAAGTTGTTGCCTGTGCTGTTGCAGGTTGCCACCCTTCAGTCCCCCTGCCATTTAAAAAATAATATTTGTGTTTTACCAATTGTAATATGTGTTCATTGTGGGAAATCTGGATAAGCTGGGAAGGCATAAAGAATTTAGCAATAATCCTTGTTCAGTTTCAGGGAATAGTTCAAAAAAGTTATGTGCTGTCAGTGCCTTCCAGCCATATACTCCAAGGAACATCCCTGTAGTTGAGCAGAGTTGGGTTTATGTCCTTGCGGAATTGGGGGAGAACTGCGGGCCATCTTCAAAGAGGTGAGCTTGTGTTGGGGAGCAATAGGCCGCAGCTGTAACTCATATTAGCCAGGATGGGGGAGATGTTTGGTCATGCTTGTGTTTTGGATAGTGTCCTTGTTTTTGTCTGTTTTCAGACATGATTATGGAGTGCCCTTCTTTTTATCTTGTTGCAAAACGTTCACAGAGTGGCCTTGTCTGAGAGTGATATTCTGTGAAATTGTTCATTCTCAACGGGAACTGAGGCCAGCTTTGAGGGCCAGGCTGGCTCCTGGCTGTCAGGGCTGTTTTTCTCTCAGGGCCACACCCCACCTTCAGTAAAGATCCTGCCCACTCTTGGGTGTGTTCTATAATTTTACCTATTCATAAAGGTATGCTTGCTAGAGTAGTTGCTAGATGCCAGTCTCCTTCCCCAGGTGTGCTTAACTCAGACACTACATCCATTTCTTTGGCTGAGTTGTGTGAGAGCTGGCTGTGCTGTCGGGAAGACTGTCATGGGATCTTGCTATTTTGGATGGCACTAGCATAGGAAGTCTCTACATTTGCAATAACAAGCTTTCAAGAGTTTCTATGTGTGTTGTTTATCCTCAGCAACATTTTCTCCCTATAGGAAGTATTAGGAGTGTGAGTTAGGATGCCACTAAACTTCGTAAAAGCTTATTTCATCTCTGATTCAGCTGAAAGATGACACTTTTAGCTAGTCAGTGGTTTATGGCAGTAAGGAAACATAGAGAGACCTGGGCAGTGCTTTTGGCTGTTTTAGGATGCAACCAGGGTGTTCATTTATATAGGTACTGGACAGAAATACGAGTCGGTGGCAGGTTCCTGCCTCCAGGGTCAGCAGGTAGGTCAGTGTATAAGGTCATCTGGGTAGGGTTTGGAACAAACTAGGGGATGCATGCCCCTCTTCTGGGGATAGTCTGCACACAACTCCCACTAGTTGTTGCCTGCTGGCTCCGTTGGCCTCTGATTTTTCAGAGAAACCAGAAATCCAGATTTTTCTGTGAGTTCTCTTGAGTTGTCAGCATTGGAAGCAAGCTTGAAGTTTTAAATGCAGTGTATGCGTGGACCAAGCAAAGCCCCCAGGTTGAAAGCAGAAGACCAGGCCTGGTGTCATGACCTGTGTCTTCTCCACTGACAGGAAGAGATGTCAGGAGAAAGTGTGGTGAGCTCAGCGGTGCCAGCAGCTGCTACTCGCACCACTTCCTTCAAGGGTGCGAGTCCCAGCTCCAAATACGTGAAGCTGAACGTGGGTGGAGCCCTCTACTATACCACCATGCAGACACTGACCAAGCAGGACACCATGCTGAAGGCCATGTTCAGCGGACGCATGGAAGTGCTCACTGATAGTGAAGGTAAGTCCACCTGCCTCTCAGTATGCTTGTGAGATCAGGCCATGAATAAATAGCTCGAGTTCAAACATTTCTCCACGTGGAACGTTCCATTCTAGAACATGCAGTAGCTGATGGAGCCATGCTCTGCTGATGGGTGTGTAGGTGGCTTCCAGTATTCACCGTCAGGAACAGTCACATCTGGAGCACTGCTGTGCACATGTGGGTTCCTCTGGGGAGTGGGTTCCTCTGGGGAATTGCTTGCCAGCCTTTGCCACATCATGGTGCCCATGGACAGTCATGTTTTCACTTTGGTAAATGATGAGGCGCTGACTCCCTGGCCCCGCCCAGCCAGCCCGAGGGCTGTGGCATTAACATCTTACCTACTGTTGGGAGCTCTCCCAAGTTTATTCCCAGGAGGCGAACTGGGGCTAGCACCCTGGCTTGGTTAGGTATTGAATGAGTCCTCTCTCTAGTGGTTGTGTCAGCTTGTACTCCCTGCAGAAATCTGGAGTCTTGCCAACACTTGGGCTGGTCCAGCCTTTTAATTATTGCTGATCTGGTGCTTATGATATGACACTCTGTTGTTTTATTCAACATTTCCTAATTTCTAGTGCATGGAACATCTTTTTATATTTATTGGTCATTTGGGTTTCGTCTTTTAACTGCCGGATGGCATTTTATTTACACATTTTCCTTTTACTTATTACTTTGTGGAAGTACATATTCTGAGTCTTTTTTTTTTTTTTAAGATATAGGATCTCATTCTGTTGCCTTTGCTGGAGTGCAGTGGCCTGATCATAGCTCACAGCAGCCTTGAACTCCTGGGCTCGAGTAATCCTCCTGCCTCAGCCTCCCAGCCTCAGTTGGGACTACAGGTGTGAGCCACCACACCTAGCTTGTCTTAGCTTTTTAAATAACATCTTTTGATACCTGAAAGTTCTTACACTGCTTTTTACATGTAGATGTTTGAACAGCCTCAGTGGTGCTCAACCATGGGTGATTTTTTTTTTGACCCCCAGGGGATAATTGGCAATGTCCAGAGACATTTTTGGTTGTCACATTTTGGGGATGAGAGTGTTGCTGGCATCAAGTGGGCAAGACCCAGGAATGCTGCTAAACACCCTACAATGTAGAGGGCAGTCCCCTCATAAGAAAGAATTATCCAGTCCAAAATGTCAGCAGTGCCGAAGTGGGGCCCTACCCTGTGGATTCTGTTTCAGGAATGAGGCGGTTTCTAGAATCTGGATTTGTAACAGGTACCTCAGGTGACTTTTGTGATCAGGCAAGTTTGGGAATCACAAGAATACAGAGGATAAATACCTGAGTATGGCAAGGAGAGTCAGTGAAGTCTCCCTGGAGGAGGTAGGGGTGGGAGGAGAGGTCAGACATGCTGGAGGGAAGAGGTGTGTCTGGTGGTCCAGTCCCTCGACTCCCAGAGCAGCCTTCTCCCTTGGTACTCTGCAACCAATACAGACTCCCTCCCGGGGGCCAGAACTTGCCACTTCTGGACTCTGCTGCTCTGTTCTCCAGCAGTCACGATGATAGGTGTGAAGGGCTCATGGCCAGAGACCCAGGGCTCATTTTGAGTGCTGTCAGCAGCTCCAACATTGTGCTGTGCGCCTTCTGTCCACTCTTTCATCCTACTTTTATGCCAGCCTTGTGAGAGAACATTTTTAGAAGAGGAAACTGCACTTGTGGAGAGGTTAAAAGCAGCACCAACATTCTCCAGCAGAAAGGTGGCAGAGCTGGGTTCCCGGCTTGCCGGACCACTGTGCTGTGCTCAGAGCCATTCTGGAGCCCCCTGGCGCCTCCTAGTCTGGACCCTGCCTGTTCTGCCTTTCCTGCTTTGTCCAATGGGTGGTGGGGTCCAGGCTGTCCTGAGCCTTCCTAGCAATCCCCAGGCAATGGCAGCAGCAAGCAAGGAGCAACTTGACTTGCATTTCAACTGACTTTCCAAGAGATAACTTCCTGCCTTGGAAGCAGCCAGAATACTGTAAAGTTAAAATGCTAATTGAAACCTCATGGAGAGTGTGCCTGGCTCCTTTGCCCTTATTTGTCCAAACTATGATTCCTTCGTCGCAAGCATTTCCTGACAGCATTCTTGAGCTGGAGCTCAGTGTCACGGTTCGCCTACTCGCCTACTCGTTTGGAGGTTGTAGAGACTCTGGGCCATCCGCTGGATAGTTGATTTCAGGCCCTCACTCTTTCTGAGCAGCTGAGCTGGCCGTGCCTTGTAGGCAGAGCATGAATGCCTTCTACTCTGAGCGACTAAGTTGAATTGCCCTTTCTCTTAAAGCTCGAGGTACTACTTGTCTTCAATTCTCGTGAAAAGAGTTTTCCAATGAATTCCTTTTTCTTGGTGGCCTGGTCCTACCTCCTTTGCTTGAGAATGTCGCCGAGCCTGTCTGTGGAAAATGTGAGGGACAGTCTTTCCACACATTGGCCGCCTTTTGGAAGAAAGGTACTTGGTGTAGGGTAACAGAGACTGCAGGCTGGCGGCCTGCAGGCCCAGTTCCCTGCAGACATGTTTTCTTTGCCCTATTGTGGATTGGTGACAGTTTTGATTTTTTTAAAAAATTAGTTCTCCTTCCTTTAAAAAATTAGGAGATTCACAGAAAAATCTGGATTTCTGGTATTGCTTGGGACAGTAAAACTCATACCACTCTGGGCCCTCATTCCTTCCTGGCCACTGCTGGCTGGAGCCAGAAGAACCCATCCCCATCCTTCTTGGGGCAGGACAAATGCCCTCCTGTCAGCTGCCTCAGCCCTGGCCCACCTGCAGGCATGGATGCTGCTCGCTGGCCCTGTGGGCACCTGAGTTGCATAAGCTCTTAAATTCAGATTCTGTTGTCTCCGCTGTGGAGAGAAGTGGGGTGGGACAGCATCTGGAGGCCACTGTCAGGGTGATAAGAGTCACCACACCTGGGAAGGCCTGTTTCTTCCTCAGAATCGGGGTCAGGCTCCAGGCTGCATGTTTGCATTCTGTTTGTCCCCAGTGGGGGTTTATTCTTCCCACTAAACTCAGGAAATCCTAACAATGTGGAAGTAGGGAGTGGAAGTCTTTAACATGGCCCAGGAACTTGAGGCTGAGTAGTTTCAGAAGAAGGTGGAAATAGCCTTGTTATCAAACATTCCTGGTAATTGTTGCAAAGATCTAAATAGTGCACTATAATCATGAGAGGGCATTTGGCAGGGGCTGCATCTGGGGGCAAGGGGTAGGGGGAGCTGTGCAGACTTGTGCTTCTGGCGTATGAAAAGATGCACTTGCTGTCTTTTGACTTTTGTTGGCCTCTGCCAATGCTCAGAGGCTGAGGTAGACTTAGAGCAGGGTACAGTGGTGCTAGGAGTAAACATGTCTGCCTATCTCTGAAATAGGAAACAAAGGGGGAAGGAAAGTGGGGCCATTAGATGACTGAATCCTGTTGAAACCTGCTAACTGCCAGACAGTGCACCAGTTTTTTCTCACCTGCCATATGAGGGGGAGGCTTGGTGATGCCCCTTGCCTGAGGTCACCCTGCTGGTCAGGTGGGCAGAGACTTAGCTCTCTCATCTGATCGGCTTCTTTTTAGTACTTCACATTTTCTGCCAAGAGATGCTGGGTCTTTGCTACATGCCTGCTTCCCATTTCAGTACCTCCTCCTCTCCCCAGGCTCTAGTCTTGTCTCCAAATACTGCTCCTGAGACTTTGGGTTTCAGTAGTGGAGTCGTGAAAACCTTAGGATCTCCAGTGGAGCAGTATCAGGCCAGTGACAAGATTAGAAAGGACACTGAGAAGCAGAAGGGGTAGTCATCCTGGTCCTTACCCCCAAGAATTTTTCATGGTGCCTGATTTGGTCAGCAGTTGAGACATTACTCCGTATCTAGTAAAAGCAAGTTCTAGCCAGGTGCAGTGGCTCACACCTGTAATCCCAGCACTTTGGGAGGGCAAAGCAGTATGATCACTTGAAGCCAGGCGTTTGACACCAGTCTGGGCAGCATAGCAGGACTCCCATCTCTACAAAAAGGAAAAGAATTAGCTGCACATGGTGGCACACACCCGTAGTCCTAGTTACTCGGGAGGCTGAGGCCAGAGGATCGCTTGAGCCCAGGAGTTTAAAGCTGCATTGAGCTATCATTGCACCACTGCACTCCAGTCAGTGACAGAGTGAGACCCTGTCTCTAATAATAATAAGTACATAAAAGCAAATTCCAATTCCCCTTGTTGACTGAACTACTTGAGGGCAGGGTCTGTCTCATTCACCGTTTTGTCTCTAATTGCTGTCACTAGTCACTAAGTGCTTGTTGCAGGAAGTTGTGGGTGGGACTTCTGTGGTGGTGCTGGTCTGGGGTCACCCTCGGGAGCCAGAGGTCACAGTCTGTGGGGGAGAGGCTATGCTTCCTTAGAAATGGCTCTGTTACTTGAGAGTGTGAAGGAAGCTTTGTAGAAAGAGGAAGTAGGTATTTTTTTTTTTTTTACCCCAGAAGTCTTTCCCCTGTCATTGGGATGTGATCACTTGGACCCATTTTATCCAGGTGTGGCACTTGGCCCCTCTTGGGATGTTCTTATCTAAGGGACATTTGAGAGTACTTTAGAACATACTTTCAGGCCTCAGGGGCCCTGGTGTCCAGCAGAGCCTAGACCACGGTGGTCTGGGATTGTGGCTGTATCTAGCCAGCAGGGCCTGGAGGCTGTGGCAGTGGTGCCTGGGAAGTCTTTTGCTGGTGGGTAGGCAAGCGAGACCACAACTGTCTCTGCCATCTGCTGTCCCCTGGGAGGTGGAGGGAGCCAAGGGACACCCCGGCTGTGCTTAGTGCCTCCCACTGGAGGAGTGGGAGAAGTGCCCATGTAACTAGCCCTCCCTCCTCCTTCATCTGCAGGCTGGATCCTCATTGACCGGTGTGGGAAGCACTTTGGTACGATACTCAACTACCTTCGAGACGGGGCAGTCCCCTTGCCTGAGAGCCGCCGGGAGATTGAGGAGCTGCTGGCAGAAGCCAAGTACTACCTTGTCCAGGGCCTGGTGGAAGAGTGCCAGGCAGCCCTACAAGTAGGCATCACCCTTTCTTTCTATATAGTGGGAGGCACCAGCCTACCTTCCTTCCTCATTTTCTCTCACTGCAAAATGGGGGCAGTTCCTGTCTCACAGAGATGTCATGAGAGTTTATGAGTTGACCCTGGAGCCTCTTCCTGTGGTCCCAGTGACCCAAGAGGCTTCCGGGGGGTGTGCAGGCCACCTAACAGCTCTCCAACCTGCGAGTCCCCAGGGTGTTGGATCCTGTTACATGTGCACTGCAGCCTTCAGCAGTGAACCATGAAGTGCAGAACCTGACCCATTTTCTGATTCCATTCTGGCCCCATGAGTCACTGTGAGGCCAGCATAGTCTCTACAGACAAACACCTCTACTCCTTGACTAGGCGGGGCAGGACCGGTGGGGCCAGGTCTGGTGATGGTAAAATCCCACAAAACCAAAATGCTTCTAGACATAACCAGCAGCCCTTTATTTTGAGCAAAGTTAGGATGTGCCAGGGCTTCAGGAGAGTCCCTTGGGTGGGCATGCATGAGGCTCTCGTCGTGCCTCCCCCGCCACGTGTCTGTGCCTGGCCTTCCACTGGTGCCCACAAGGCCACACACCCTCTAACCCCGAGCGTCTGTGACTCTATGTAGATCTAATTGAGTGTTGCAGCATTTACCTTCTTACTGTAGTGTTTATGTTTACTAAAGTAAGCACAAATATCATTTAGGAAGTCAGATAATACTTGTGAAGCTGATATCAAATACACTACCGTGCCGCTTCCCACGCACCCTCACGCCTGAGGTACCCTCTTTTAATTCTTTCAGCAACTTTTTCTTTTTCTTTTTTTTTAATTAGAGTCTCATTGTGTCACCCAGACTAGAGTGCAGTGGCATGCTCACAGCCACCGCAGCCTTGACCAGCTGGGCTCAGGCAATCCTTCTGCCTCAGCCTTCCAAGTAGTTGGAACTACAGGTGCATGCTACCATGCCTGACTAATTTTTTGATTTACTGTAGAGACAAGGTCTCGCCAAATTGCCCAGGCTGGTCTTGAACTCCTGGGCTTGGGCAGTCCTCTCGCCTCAGCCCTTCAAAGTGCTGGGATTACAGGCTTGAGCCACCGCGCCCAGGTGGCTTTTTCTGTTAACATATTTCCACATAATTTATCTATACTGCTATTTATTAACGTTTCCATTTTCGAGTATTATCTACTGGGATCACTACAGAAGATGAGAATTCAGCTCATGCACTACCACCACCCCCAATTACCACCAAGCTTATACCTACTAATTCCTTCTCCTGGTCACCTAATACAGCTTCTCACAGTCTTGGTTAAGTCCAGAGTTTACATTATGATGTACAAATATGGTTAACAGTTAAGCCACAGAGTATACAGTGATTATTTTCTTTCTTATACAACTCTTAGTTTGCCAGAGTTCATGTTTGCCTCATTGTTTTGTTTGCTTGACTTTCTAAGTGTCTACTCCTAGTTAAGCCCCACCTTCTCAGACAGTCCCATATTGGTATGTCCAGACACGTCAGCGATTCTCTGCCTCCTCTTTATCTTGGTGACATGCCCCCGGGTTCCGTTTCTGTTTGTCTGAGGGTAGCCCTTGTCTCATTCCTCTTAGGTTCTCTGGCTTTATCTTTCTGTTCTGCTTTCTCAGAGTTTTCTTTTCAGTTTTATCTTTCACCCTTCTATTACATTTTTCATTTCTGCTCTCATCTTTCTAATTTCCAAGAGCCTTTTCTTGTTCCTGAATGTTCTGTTTCATATAGCATGTTGGTCTTGTTTCATAGGATGCCATGCCTGCCCTCACCTATCTGATGCTAATATCTGAGGTTTTCTTTCTCCTCTCTTTGTCTGACTCTTCTCTCGTTTTTGATTTGGTCTTTCTCTCATTTTTGAGAGACTTTCCACATATTATCTGATGATCCTAGTTGTCTGCTGAAAGGGTAAGACTGAAAGCTGTGTGTGTGTAGGCAGTCCCTTCTGTCCAGTGGGCTGCATTGTGCATGAAGAGGCTGACTTGTTAGTTTTGTTTTTGGTGGGAATTCCAGCTGTCAGAATCTGTAAGCCATTTTGGGGGACAGGTAGAGAAATCCTCTACTTTCCTCCTGGGTGGGTGTAAGCCTGACTGCCTGCCTTTGGGGATCCAGTAGGGGAAAGTACCAGGGATGCTCACTATTTAGTGTCATGTTCACTTAATTCCCTGTTTTCACAATAGTGACTCGGCCCTGTCCTCTACTGTGTAATCCATTCTAGGAAAGTAGACTTTTCTTCTGCCAGGGGATGATTCCAGGGGGTCTCACTGGTGCTTTTGCCAACTGGCAGGCACTCTCTACTCTTGCCCTATGCCTGCCAGCCTTCAGGACTGTTCTCTGGAGAATGTCCAGTCTGTTTTCCCATCTGTTGACTTGGGTTTCAGCTTTCTCTGTCTCCTGGTAATTCCTCACCTGTGACCTGCTTTCTACCTGTGAGTTTTTGACTGTCTTTTTTTTTAGGTTTTTTTTGGGGGGGGCTGGGGGGGTTCCTATCTCACTTTTCCCTTTCTCGCCTTATGGGCTTGTAACTTTTTTCTTTTTTTTTTTTTCTTTCTTTTTTTGTTTTTTTTGAGACACTCTGCTGCCCAGGCTAAAGTGCAGTGGCACAATCATAGAGCTCACTGCATCCTCAATTCCTGGGCTCCAGTGATCTTCCAGCCTCAGCCTCCCATATAGTTTGGTTACTAGCATGCAACACCTCGCCCAGCTAATTTTTAATTTTTTTTTGGTAGAGACATGGTCTCACTGTGTTTCCCAGGCTGGTCTCAAACTCCTGGCCTCAATCAGTCTTTCCACCCTGGCCTCCTAAATTGCTGGGATTACAAGCGTGAGCCATCAGGCTTGGCCAGCTTATACCATTTTATTCCTCTGCAATCATCATGGGAGAATTTTAGGGACTTTTGATTAAATCAAGCTTCTACTGCCACGAAGGGGCTTTATTTTTTAGTGGTTCCTGGACTGTGGAAAATATGTCATCCCTCTTAGTATTTACTGAGCACCCTGGCATATAATAGCCACAGCCAAAGAGCAGACTTAACTGGAAAATCCAACTCCTAGTCTTACCCCCTCTGACTGATTGGTGGTAAGAGTCCGTCTCTCTTCCCAGCCTTGACTGCCCTATCTCCCGTCACCAGAGCCTGTCTTTGTCCAGCAGGCCAGCTTAAAAATACCATGCTTGGCAGGCCTCTTAGGCTGAAAGCGTGTTTTGTTTCAGCAGAACAAAGATACTTATGAGCCTTTCTGCAAAGTTCCTGTGATCACCTCATCCAAGGAAGAACAAAAACTTATAGCGACTTCAAATAAGGTATGTTGGAGGTACCCTTATGGAATGCCTTTTGCTACCAGAAATGATAGAGGTACTTCTGGATAAGTTTTGAAATTAAAAATGTATGTAATTGCCTGAGCAAGGCCTGTGATGGGGTTCAGAATGGGAAACTGAAGCCATCCTATGTCAGCCCGCAACTGGGTCATGTGGTCCCCTGCCCCGGCCAGCAAGCTGTGCCTCCCTGCCTGCTCTGCCTCATGACAGGGGCCCAGCCCATGGGAAGCCAGAGGTTCATCACACCTGCCTGCCAAGTAACTCTCTTCTTTCCTTGTAAACAACCCACAGCCAGCCGTGAAGTTGCTCTACAACAGAAGTAACAACAAGTACTCGTATACCAGGTAAGGTGTAGGCCCGAGGAAACACTGCACACGCGCCAGCCAGGCTCGGCGCCTTTTGCTCCCTTTAGTTGAGGATGACCCCTCTGCTCCTCATCACCCCAAAAAGAAATCCTCTGCTTATTAGTAGTCGCTCTCCATTTTCCCCCAGCCACCTCCCCGATCCCCAGCCCTAGGCAACCATGAATCTGCTTTCTGTCTCTATGGATTTGCCTATTCTGGATGTCTTATGGATAGAATCATATACTATGTGACCTTTTGTGACCAGCTTTCTCATGTTTTCAAGGTTTATCCATGTTGTAGTGTGAATCAACACTTCATTTATTTTTATGGCAGTATAATAATACGCCATTGCATGGACCACATTTAATCATCCATTCATCATTTGATGGACATTTGGGTTGTTTCTACTTTTGGGCTATTCTGAATGATGCTGCTGTGAACATGATGCTGCTATGAACATTCATGTTCACAGCAAGTCTTTATGTGGATACATGTTTTCATTTCTCTTGAGTAGATACCTAGGAGTGGAATTGCTGTGTCATGTGGTAACTCTAGGTTTAGTCACTTGAGAATCTGCCAAACTGTTTTCCAAAGTAGCTGCACCATTTTACATTCCCACCAGCAATATATGCAGGTTTTTGGGATGCCTTTTGACTCTTGGGAACCTGTGGCTCTAAGTTAGCAATGGGAGGATGCAGCGGGTATTTAATGAGGTTACTCAAGATCCTTAAAAAGATCTAGAAGTCTCCCTTGGGCATTGTCTTTCATGTGGCTTGGTGAGGCTGTGTCCTTCACCTGGTGCCTGTGCCCAGGGGCCCGGCTGTATCTCTGGTGGTTTCAGAGCCATCACTCAGGCATGTTGTTTAGGAGCACAGGCTTAGAGACCAGAGGGGGGCCTGGCTCTGCTGTTTCTTAGCTTTTGGCCTTGGGGCGTTACCTAATTTCTCTGACCCTCACTTTCTTTCTTTGAACACTGGAGACTAGTGCCTTTCTCATGGGATTATTGAGAATGGAATAAGATAGTGGAGAACATAGACCCAGTAGGGCCTAACAAATGGTGGCAGTCTACCAGCTTGTGGTCACCTTATCAAATGCTCTTTTGCAGCAATTCTGACGACAATATGTTGAAAAACATTGAACTGTTTGATAAGCTGTCACTACGCTTTAATGGAAGGGTCCTGTTCATAAAGGATGTCATTGGGGATGAGATCTGCTGCTGGTCATTTTACGGTCAGGGCCGCAAGATTGCTGAAGTCTGCTGTACATCCATCGTCTATGCCACGGAGAAGAAACAGACCAAGGTAAGGGCCTTGAAAGGACAGGTATGGGTGGCTGCTCTGAAGTATGTACTTGCAGAACTTCCTTCCACTTGAGCAAAATAAAGAGGGAAAGGCTTTTAAACTGCTTTCTTTGCCTTGCGGTTTCTCATTGTTAAAATATTTATCTTTTAGGCCTCGGAAGTATGTAAATGTAGGTCTTGAGGAAACAAAATGGCATTCCCCTTCTGACACTCAGCAAGTAGAGGTAGTCATAGTGAATGCAGTTCCTTAGCCGTAAATTCAGATCCAGACTTACACTCCTTTGTGCCCCCTGCCAACATTTTTTCCCTTTGATGTCAGTGGTCTTTCTGAACTGCCTGAGCTCTTCCTCACCCACCTCCACACAACGTTATTTCCCACCAGTGTGGTCCCAGCTGGTCTCCCTCATGAGAAGAGCAGTCCTTCCTTCAAGATCCTGACTGTGGCTTTCTGGTCATGACCTGTGCTTACCAGGCGTCTTCTGTCCTCCTTGTACTGCTGGCCCACAGCTGCCTTCCACCCTTTCTTGGGGCCTGCTCAGTGTTCCTTAGCTCCCCACCGTGTTGGCGTCCCTGCCCAAACTGTACTTGTATCCATTTTTATGTCCTCCTCTCCAAACCAAGAGGCTTGCCCTCTCCCTTCACTCCTCCCGCCATGCCACTCCGTAAAGCTGGACGTGCCATGTGCTGCTGGAGATCCGGCTGCTGTTAGTTGGATTTCGCTCTCAGGTCTTCTGCTTGCCTGCCCTTCTTGGGCTGTGAGAGTGAGCTTGCTTTCTTTTGGGGACTTTTAATCATGATATACATTCTGTCATTTCTTTCTCAACCTATCTGAGGGAACTCTGATTACCAGTGCCGTGCAGTAGGTCTGCCACAGGCCAGTTGTATGTCTGTCATCTGCCTCATCCCGGCACACAGGCATAGTGATGTCGTCATTAGTCTGTAGGTCACCTGCTCGGGTGATGAGTGTCCCTGCAGCTTTAGGAGGCACACAGTTCTGTAGCATTCTGGAACTATCCTCAAGCAAAGAGCAAATGAGAGAAAATCGCATCACAAAGTAGAAACCAGAATCTTTTTTTTTTAACTGTTTATTGAGAATTTAAGTCCTGCACAGAATTAAGAGTAGCACAGTGACCTCCCTGGACCATGACCCATCTCCAAGGACTCTGGCTCATGGTCACTCTTGCGCAGTCTGTGTTTACTCTTCCTCCCCAGCACTCACAGGGCTGGCTTGACAACATATTTTATTCATTTAGAATCTATCCTAAAAGGATATATATTGTTGTTAAGGTAGCTAAAAAGAGGGAAAACACTGAGGTTCTTTTCTCTTAGAGATAGCAGGGCATGGGGCAGAGAGAGAACCAGAGTCATCGGCTTCCCAAACCACTTTCACGAGACACATCATACCTGTCTTCTCTGAACTCTTTTTTTTAGAGCTGTGAAATCCTGTGACTGGACCCCTATTTCATCATGGTTTGGTTTTTTTATTTTTTATTTTTTAACACATTTGGGCTGCCTCTGCCCTTGGGTATTGTGATAGTCAACATACTGATTATGCTTTAAAAATATTAATACTTCTCATTTTTAGAGCTTAACAGGGAGCTATAGGATTTAGAGACCATGTGATCTGATCCCAGTTTTTTCTAGATTAGCAGATGGGTTCTGGAGCGAGCCCATACTTGTGTGTGTGAAGCTGGTTTGTGGCAGAGCGAGCACAGGAGGCCAAGGTTCCCTTCCCACGGCTCCTTTTGCTCTGCCAGCCTGTTCCTTTCTCCAGGGAAGCATGTGACTTTGACTTTCCAGGGAGTTGGTGTCAGGGACAGCTGCCTGCTCAGGAACAGGTTTCTCCGTCATCCAGCCCAGACCTCTGGGAGCTGGGCTTTGGGCTGACACACACATTTTATTGTCTTAAGCAACTGCAGATGTTCCATTTGGGATTTGTTTTTGTGGCTTTTTTCATAATTGGTATCTTCCTTGGTGCAACATCCCAGGTGCCTTACTAATTATTTTAATTGTCATTTTGCTGGAAAGGGTATGCCTTGCTGAAATTAAAGTTTAAGCAGATGTTTAATACATACACTCCATTTGGTTCATACTTCTGATTCATACTTCTGTTTCACTGAGTCCCAGGTAATCGTGAAGCATAGAATTCTGCCCTTCATTGGTCATTTTTCTTTCTGTTCAGATTGTGTCATTCTAGTGACCCTTTCCCCTGTCATTTCCACTCCTGTTGAGCCTTTCAGTGACTTGGACTTGTTGTTTTGTGTGTATTTGTTTTGGTTATTGGATTTTCCAGTTCTAAAATGTTCATTTTGTTCTTCTATCTGCTGTATCCTTGCAGAGACTTCTTCTGTTTCCATGTGCTCCAGAGCATTTGCCCTTACCTGTTGGAACATTTTTACAACAGCTGCTTTCATGTCTCTGTTAGATAATTCCAACATCTTGTGTCATCTTGGCACTGGTGTCTGTTGGTTATCTTTTCCCACGATGGGGAATTGAGATTTTCCTTTGTTTTTATCAGTGTCTCACTCTGGTTGCCCAGACCAGAGTGTAGTGGCACGATCATAGCTCACTGCAGCCTCAAACTCATGAGCTCAAGCAATCCTTCTTCTTCAATCTCCTAAGTAGCTGGAACTATAGGCACATGTGACCATGTCTGACTATTTTTTTTTTTTTTTGTAGAGACATGGTCTCACTATGTTGCCCAGGCTGGCTTGAACTCCTGGGCTCAAGCAATCCTTCTGCCTCAGTTTCACAAAGTGCTGGGATTACAGACTTGAGCCATAATGCCTGGTCTTCCTGGTTCTCCCTGTGCTTAGAAATTGTGAATTGTATTCTGGACATTTTGAGTGTTACATTACAGGACTCTGGGCCTTATTTAAATTTTAGGGAGAACATTGATATTTTTGTTTTAGGAGGCAATTGACCCAATTGGGTTCAGGTTGCAAGCTCCAACTAGCCTTCTGTGGTTGGTAGTTCCAGGGACATTTCAGTTCACAAAGCCTTCAAACCTGTCCCATGTATATCTAATGCTGTGGCAAATCTGTCCCTGGCAGTGTCTGTCCCAGTTTTCAATTCTTGCAGTCTGTGTTTGCCACTTAGAGGCAGGTCCAGAGTATGAGTCCAGAGTTGAGGCGCAACTTTATTGGCTACTTTCTCAAGCTCTCCTTCTTTCACAGTCTCCTTAGTACTCTTAGCAGCTTCCTGAGGGCTCCCCTTTTTTGGCTGGCTGGGCAGAAGACTGGGCCTTAGTTACTCTGGCTCTGCCACCCGGTTCCTGTGACTGTGCCCACATGTGGGGCCAAGTAGCATGAAGATAGAGAAACAAAGCAGCAGGTTCACCCCGTCCTGTTGAGACCACAGCTCTTCTCATCAGAAGAAAAGGTTCCCTCCCTGAGTTATGACCCCTGCAGGCTCTGTTGCTGCCACAGCCTCTGCTACCACAGATTGCTCAGGTCAGATGTGCAAGAAAACAGAGAAGGAAAATGGGCTGTCCTCCCACCCTCCATGCATATGAGACTCTGTCTGCTTCCCTGGCTGTTGGAGACCTTCTGAAACTCTCTGCCCTGGGTTCATTCCAGTTGCATTGATGCTGGCAGGGTACAGTGGTGCCCTCACCGCTGGTTTGGTATTGCTTCACATTCTAGTCTTTACCTCAGTCTGCCTGCTGCTATTCTCAGAGTCCTCAGCTGCTGTGTACATGCTGTCCTGGCTGGGTGTTATCAGTGAGGAAGATGGTAGGGTGGCTTACTCCATTTCTTAGAGTCAGAGCCTCATAGTCTACCCTTCAGAGCAGAGTGTAGTCTGTGAGTCCAATGTCTGGGCCCACTTATGTGGCCTTCCTCTTGTTCACAGCGCCTCAAGCCTGATGGGCAATAAGCCAACAGTGCTTTGCCAAACGAGAGGAATCGTGTCCATTTCTTGAAGGTCCAAGGTTGCTCTTAAGACTATTGTAAGCTATTGAAGAGCTTGTGTGCAAGGCTACTCTCTGTTAGGAGCAACATATGGGCGTGACCTAAATGTCCATCGAAGTGAACTGGTTAATTGCATTGTTATGCATTGAATTTATGTTAGAGACAGGGTCTTGCTATCTTGCCCAGGCTGGAGTGCAGCAGTGCAGCCATAGCTCACTGCAGCCTCCAACTCTTGGACTCAGACTTTCCTCCCACTTCAGCCTCCTGAGTTACTGGAGCTACAGATGCGTGTGTTCCTGGCTTGCATTATTGTATTTTTTACAATTCCTTGGTATGGAATGATCTCCTGGTTAAGTTAGGGACAAGAAGAAGGTACACAGCAACCCATGTGGTGGGCGACGTTTTGTGTTTTTTAAAGTGTGTGAATATATGCCAAGGGTGTCCAAAAAATGTATACACACTTTAAGAGATGTTATCTATGTATTATTAAAAGTATTACTTGCCGGGCTCGGTGGCTCAGCCTATAATCCTGCGCCTTTGGGAGGCTGAGGTGAGTGGATTGCCTGAGCCTGCGGGTTCGAGACCCGCCTGGGCAGCGAGACCTCATCTCTACAATACATAAAAAAATCAGCTGGGCTATGGTAGCGCCTGCCTGTAATTCCGGCTACTTGGAAGGCTGAGGCGGAAGGATCGCCGGAGCCTAGCAGGTCGAGGCTGCGGTGGTCGGGAGCAGCCACTGCACTCCAGTCTGGGCGACAGAGTGAGACTCCAACTCAAAAAAAAAAAAAAAGTATTACTTTACTTTTAGTTCACCATAATCAGAAGTGTCTGGATGCTGGTGGTAACTACTTTGAGCACCTTGTGTAACTGCAGACGTCCAACATGACTTGTATTCGTCTTTTATTATCAGTATATATTATTTCAATCTTAATGGTTTTTTTCCTGTCTTAAAGTGTGTATACATCTTTTTGACACCCTCTGTAAATATACGCATTTTTACATGCACAGAATCTCTCAGGGTAAAATGATTAGAAGCGTTACCTTCAAGAACGGAAACTGGGGGCAGGGGGACAGGGAGAACTATTTTCCTGTGTTCCCTTGGTCTTTTGTGAATTTAGCACCATGTGTAAGTGTTGCCTGTGGAAAATAACAACTGATTTAAAAATAATGACAGTTTTCAGTGGACTCCCAGGGCCCTGCCCGGAAGTACAAGTGGTAGCAGTGGTGAACTGTGTGCACACTTTGCTAACTTTCCTGCCCTGTATCTTGTGGGGCTGCAGGTCGAGTTCCCTGAAGCCCGGATTTATGAGGAGACCCTGAATATTTTGCTGTATGAGGCCCAGGATGGCCGGGGACCTGACAATGCACTCCTGGAGGCCACGGGTGGAGCAGCCGGGCGCTCCCACCACCTGGACGAGGACGAGGAGCGGGAACGGGAGCGGATTGAGCGCGTGCGGCGGATCCACATTAAGCGCCCCGATGACCGGGCCCACCTCCACCAGTGAGCCCACCTCCACCAGTGAGCCTGCCACAGCCCGAGCCACCCCTCACACCGCCCCTTCTCCCCGCCGTGCTGCACTCAGACCCTATGCAGGCTCCAGGGCACTTTCCACTTCCTCTGGAGCTTGGAAATACTTTTATAACAAGCCAGATGATTATTTTGGTATTTCTTGATGAAGCGAATTGATTGTTTTGACCCAGACGTATACACCACTGTTGAACAAGCTGTGTCTAAGGTCTCTACTTTTCATGAGAACCCAAGAATCTATGGAGCCAGGCTTTCTCAGAAGAAAAGTATGAATGAGTGTGAAGCGTATGTAAGAACTGTTTGCGGTATTTATTTTTGTGGGTGTGACTCCCTGTTTGGGCTTTTCAGTTGACATTCCCCTAAGGGTCCTGTTTGATAGTTCTGAGAGGAGTTCTGTGGGTGGCAGCCACCAGAGGTTTCTTGAGCTCCCTGTTTCAGATTTCATGATCCTCCAGCCCCAGCAGATTGGCTCCTGGTTCCTGCATATCTGGCCCGGGAACAGTCTCTGTTGCTTTGCTAGAAGTTCACTCTGCCACGTGGTTTTGTGCCTAGAGCTTGTGCAGTGGAAATGTGACCTAATGAGCCTCTAAACTGTTTTTGCTAATGTAGCTTTGGGTACAAAGCAGTGGCAAACCTTTTATTGCCTTGTTTTTGGCCTGGCACTGGCTGGGACTCCAAGTGTCTGTCTAGGAGCAGAGCTTCAAGGGCAGGGAATGCTCAGCTCTGTTTCTGGCTACTTCCCTGACTCCTGCCCCTTCCAGTTGCTCTCCTGGTTGCCCACTCTGTTCCAGGAAGGCTGCCTGACACTGAGAGGCATAGCTCACAGATTACCCCGCCAAGGGATCTGCTCCTCCTCCTTTTTAGCCTTCCTGCCCTGAAGCTGGGTTTACTGCAGTCGGTGGGTGCCTTGCCCTTTGCCTAGAAATTCATTGTGGACCAGACTCTCCTCCTGGCCTGGCATCTAGGGAGGGACACGCTTCTACCATCAGCCCCCAGGAGCTTCCCGGCTAGAAACACAGCCGTCATCTGAAGACCCCCTTCCTTTCTTTGCCTCGAATTTTTACACAGTGTAGCGTGGCCAGCAGTGACTAGGTCGAGAGGTTGTGCAGATACCTTTGGGTCCAGTTTGTGTCTGTGTTGGTGTGTGTTTAAGGGGTGTGACTATTGGTGGGATGTGTGCTTGTGGGGCACAGGTGGCTCACGCTGGAGCCCAGTTGTGTGCACGGTGCTGGTGTGGGATGGACGTTCGCAGTGACCTACCTCCCAGGCTCCTCTGTGCCTGCCAAGGAACAGAAGGGAGCCACAACTGACATGGGTGGGTGAGACTAGACTAGGTAGAGTAGTCAAGGAGCATGAGTGTGCCAGGTGATGGGCCTTGCCTGTCATCAAGGGCACTGCTACTGTTTTATACCAAAGGTGTTAACATGGGCAGCCTTTGACACATGTAGTCTAAAATACGAGTCTATATTTTGAGACAGTTTTTACAGCTTAGACCTTGTACGTACTGCCCTGCCTTTATTTTGTCTCCAGCAGCAAAGCCTACAATAAAACTTTAAAGCAATCGTTACTGAACATCAAATCCATATACTGGGTAGACATTTTTTAAACTGTCGTGTAGCAAACTTTTATATTAGGCCATTTGAATTTTACTGTTAAGGAAAGAGGGTTTACAAATAATGTTTTGTAACTATTTTATACTGTTTAAGTTTTAAACACCAACCCTGCCGTTTGGGTTGACCTTTTTTAGAAAGTTAAAGTGAATGTCAGTTCTGATGTTTTCTGTAGGAATGGAAAAGCCATTATATAAACTGTTGTGAACGTCTGTGTGAAGAACAAGTCTGTGGAACAGTTTTGATTTGTTGCTTCTAGGCCTGTGACCTAGTGTTTCTGGCTGCTCTCTCTACTGTCCCTGTCCTCAACTTGGCGCCTGTTGTTCTGCGTCTTTGCCTCTGTGAGATGTGTACAGGTTCCTAAGACATTCCAGGGTGGATGACACTGTTCGCTGCCTCTAGCCATAAGCAGACAGTGTTGGCTGGTCCCAGCTCTGTCACCGACTAGACTCGGCAAGAAACTGATTTTTCTTATGTTAGCCTGAAGAGCAAAAATCAATATTTATAATTGAAGAACCATTCAAGTAAAACACTGACCTAAGATTTGGTAAAGAGCAAGGTTTTATTACATGTTGTAATAGCTTATAAGTTTTTTTAAAAATTGGAACAGCTTTTGGTCTGTTGGAATCAAGTTTAGTTTGATCGTTTTTTGGAATTTTTTTTTTTTTTTTTTGCATAAGCCATCTGATAGGGGAGGGGGTATGCCCCAGGCAGTTCCTGCCATTCTGTGGTCGCTGTGCAGGTGCCCCAGCCCCCGTTAGGTGTGTGTGCCTGTACCCTGTAGCAGCTGCCTAGGAGCTGGGCAAGCGACACTCAACCCTCCCTCTCCAGTCTGTGCTGTCTTCAGGGCTCCACCTTCAGTTACTATAGTACATTTAGGTGTGTCCTTCACCTTTCTGTCTCTTTGCCATCAGAAAAAATGCTGTAAGTTTTAGAAGTAGTCACTGTTGTTGTATAAGCACTTGTGGACATATATAAAATAAAAGTCATATAGTACTTCTATCCAACTCTGTTTCCTGGGTTTTTTCTGAACTGCCCAGCACAGCTGGGCCACTGAAGTACATCTGCAGCAAAGAGCAAGACAGGCCCCACATTCAACCTCGCCATCTTAAGGCTGCTTCAGGAGAAGGGAGAGATGAGGCCTTTAGCTGTGGTGGTTGAATTCAGATACCGAAAGGAAGTCTCAGGTTAAAGGCTGCCTGGCTTGGAAAAAAGCAGAATGATCTACTGGTGTTACCACTGATATATTGGGGGGAGCTGGGGGGACTCAGCTCACCATCTGGGACCTGAAGAGCCTAATAGAAACTTAACCAAATTCCTTGACACTTCTAAGTCCCATTTATTTGAAACAAAATCCAAATAACACAGCTTTATGAAATTTTCTTTACTACTGTCAGACCACAGAATGTCTTCGATAGGTTCTCAAACTGTGACTTGAAGCAAAACCAGTAGGCTAATGGATGTAAACAAGAGGTATGTTCCTACAGCATATTTCTGGTCACAGAAACATCACCAAACTTTTAAATGAAGACCAAAACACTTCTAACATTAAGCACTGAGGTACATGTGAACTATACATACATTTAATTAAATTAAAAATAATACCCAATTTTTGGTGCATCAGAATGATGGTGGTCATGGTGGTGGTGGTGGGTTAAATCAAGGAATGTGTGCAAAGAGAACACTGTAAGAGTACTTTGTCCTATCACACAGTTCAAAACCAGACAGTCACAAATATGGCAGCTTGCTGAGCACTTTTATACTATGACATTTATTGTTAGCATTTGTATGATTCTTATATACTCTGTGAATTTTTATCTTACAATAATTTGGATTCATTCATTTTCCAGCCTGCATATTTCCAGTTCAGGGTCTCAGGTGGCCTGAACCTGTCTCATCAGCTCGGGGCACAAGGCAGGAACCCATCCTGGATAGGATACCATCGCAGGACATGCTCACACACACCCACAATCAGACAGAGGCGTGGAGACACACCAGTTTGCTTGATGTGTACATCTTTGGGAATGTGGAGAAAACTGGAATAACCAGAGAAAACCCACGCAGATGGGTTTTCTGCATGGAAGAAACATGCCAAGACCACAGGGGCCGGGAATTGATTTTTTTTTTTCTTATCAATGTTATAACACAATGGCATGGAATGAAAAAATACTCTTTGAGGATTTGCTGCACATAATATTTCATGCATCTCAGGGGCAGCTTGACAAAGGTAGAGAATCTTACCCACCCTATAATGGATGCTGAAGTGCCTGTCAAGTACAGGTACTGTTGGGGATGGTGAAAACCACCTTTGTGGGTGACCTGAGGTCAGCTCCCAGAAGAAGACATTTTGATATTGTTCCATAGGGCAAGTGAGAAGCTGGGTTAGGCTTTGGCATAACGTGCTGCATGGTTTCTTTAGATGAGATGCTTTTCCTAGTGCTGCTGGAATCTTGAAGATGTAGCTAACTGCATCAGATCCTTGATTCCCCAGTTCTTTCCTCAGTTGGAGCACAAATGGCGATGGGAGAGGTCAGGTGCCATCCTCTATCAGGACTTCCTCCGTACTGACACCTGGGAGAGCCATGCTTTGGTTAGAGACCTCCCAGCTCCCTTCACTCAGAAGGAAGCAGTTATCACTTCACTGGCACCATCCACAAAGTGAGAGGCCAGATGTAGAAACTGGCTGGCTTAGACTGTTAGCCTCTTCAGCTTGAGCCAGTTAGGGAGGAAGATAGATTCTGTGACCCCAGAGGAGAGAGCCTCAATCTCGGGGCATAATTTTTTTTTCTTTTTGAGTTGGAGTCTCACTCAGTCGCCCAGACTGGAGTGCAGTGGTCACTCCTGGCCACCGCAGCCTCGACCTGCTGGGCTCCAGTGATCATTCCGCCTCAGCCTTCCGAGTAGCTGGAACTATGGGCATGCGCTACCACGCCCGGCTAATTTTTTTTGATTTATTGTAGAGATGATGTCTCGCCAAGTTGCCCAGGCAGGTCTCGAACCCGCGGGCTCAGGCAATTCACTCACCTCGGCCTCCCAAAGCTCGGGATTACAGGCTGAGCCACCAAGCCTGGGCGGGGCATACATTTTAAGATAATAAAAAAATCACCTTACTGTTTACAGCTAAAATGATCCTTACTATAACTTGTCCCTGAAAGAGTTAACTGTTTAGGAGCAATTGTGTTATATAAGATGATTTTATGGGCAAATATATGTAAATTTAAATGTGTATGAGACAGTCCATATTGATAGACCATTTTTTAATTAGTTTGTGTCAAATAATTCTTGGTATATATACAAAATACATTTTAAAGATTCAGCCCTCTCTGCTTTTAACACATCATTTTCCAGCAACATTGAATCAAAACATGCTCCATGTCCTACCTGCCAGCGGGGACTGTGGGGACCCTCGCCCCAGTACGGGGACTCCCTCCGGGAAGGCAAAGACCCTGAGTGCTTGGGCTTGGCCCGGCAGAGTGGTTCCAACCCTGTATTCACTAGACATTCTGTCCTCATCAGACCTGTGCTCTCTTATGTGCTGGGCCACACTCCCAATCAATTAAGTCTCAGATGGTGGGGAGCAATGGGGAAGGGACATAAACACACTGGTGGCAACATGGAGAACCATGTGAGAACCACTGTAATGAAGACAAAGCCTTTGCCATCCAGTGAAAAGTTGGACTTTGGCATTTGAAACTGCGAAATATTTCATGTCCCCTTCTGGTTCCCTGGCAGTTAAAGAAGGTAATTTATATACCTCTAGTATCCATTTCTTACAGTCTTTCAGATGTAGAATCAGAAATAGAGGAAGACATGAACTAACTTGACTCCAGTCAATCTATAGGACTGGAATTGGTAGAATTTGTACCCTGTATTCTCCTCTAAAACTATATACCTCCCTCCCCAGACATAGCCCTACTCACCACTGTTAACTGTCCATTTTTATCTTTATAGATTTGTTCTTCTGGTCCAGTGTTGAAAACGATCGTACCTTCTTTTCCGGGACTAACATAAAACTGTAAACTTAAAATACACAAAGTGACAAATTACTGTCATATCCCATTTTCTCCCCTCAGCCTTTGGTTTGCAGAAGAAATTCACTGATGAAGCTTGACTGGATTCTAGATAAAATTCCTGTTGTAGTACAGTGTTTTATTGCATATTTAAGCAACCAAAGGAAGAAAGTCATTTCTACAGTTGGGCAATTACATGCGTCTGTAGCTATTGTGAAATCGACTTAGCACATTCAACTCTTCAAAGAGCCGCTCTGATATCTGTGGAACCACCTGTGCACATCACCCTGGAACTCTTACAGAAGCTGGGTATTCTTTCAGAGGGACAGCAAATACTCTCAAAGCTCATCTGTCTCTTACTATTCCACCTATAAATTTGCTCATCTGGTTGAAAAACTTGGAATAGCACAAGTACAAGGGAAAAGAAACCACTCTCCAGGATAGCCTGCCTTCATGGGACTTGGAAGCTGCATGATTCAGTCTGAGGGAAAGGGCGGAGCGTGGGCCTTGGGAGTCACACACTATCGTCGCTTGGCTGTGTGACTTCTGGCATGCTGGTTAGCTTCTTTGTGCTCTACTTGCCTCGCCCAAGAAATAGAAAAGGTGGCACCAACTCTGAACTACTTTAGAGTTGTTGAGAGAATTAATTATTATTGTTTTTCTACAGATAGGATCTCACTACATTGCCCAGGCTGGGCTTGAACTCCTGGCCTCAAGCTGTCCTCCTGCCTCAGCCTTCTAAAGTGCTAGGATTACAAGCGTGAGCCACCACATCTGGCCAAGAGCATTATATTCTATGTGCTAAATATTTTTCTTTTACGTCCTAAAGAAATTTTTTCCTAATCAATCTGTAAGCAACCTGCAAAGCTATAGCTCAAACTTTAACTGTCCTCACAGGTACTGAAGCAAAGGTGTGGCTGTGACCTCTGGCCCAGAGGTTCACCGTCTATATGGTGACAGCTTTCCTCAAGAACATAAACACCTCCTTTGAAAATTATATGAGGGGAACACTGGCTCACACCTGTAATCCCAGTGCTTTGGAAGGCTGAGGCAAGAAGATCACTCAAGGCCAGGAGTTTGAGAAAAGCATGTGCAACACAGTGAAATTCCATCTCTACAAAAAATAAATTTAAAAATTAGCTGGGGGTGGTGGTACAC
Organism: Cephalopachus bancanus; assembly: GCA_027257055.1. NCBI lineage: Eukaryota > Metazoa > Chordata > Mammalia > Primates > Tarsiidae > Cephalopachus > Cephalopachus bancanus. Next base: position 327,518 of record JAPVLO010000477.1, read on the forward strand.
ACCTGTAGTCCCAGCTACTTGAGAGGCTGAGGCAAGAGGATCACTTGAGCCCAAGAGTTCGAGGCTGCAGTGAGTTATGATTGTGCCACTGAACTCCAACCTGGGCAATAGAACAAGACACTGTCTCCACTACAAAGAAAAATCATGGGAAGACTATTGCTTCCTGAGGTCACTGAGAAGTCACTGGCTTATTCACGTGTCTGGAGCCCAAGACCCTAGCGGAGAAGATGGGAAATAGTTCTTCATGGAGGATAGCAAAGGTGCACCACGAGAGAACTGTTCCCACCCCGGCTGGTAGATGGTGGAAGGAGGAGGCAGCATGGGTGAAGGGATGAACATCTGCTTCTTCCTTGGCCAGTTCACAGATATTTAGCATTGACGAGGAAGCCACCTACCTTTCTTGGATAACATTCACAATGTTCTCCTTCTTAACTAGCATGACGAGCTTAGTAACTGCTTCAAATATATGCTCACACTGTAAAATGGTATCCCCCTGCAGTGGAGAGGAGACAGATGTGGTTTTACTATCAATGATTTAAAGGAAACACACACCCAAATGCTGAGATTCCATGGTGGTCAGCTTTACATTTTAGTAGCGTATTGTGTCTTAGCAAAGACTGGTGGCCATCAATTACCTTTTGCTTATTGTCCTCTGGCAAAACATGAATGACTAAGACTCCGTCACTCAGACTGCTGGTGGAGACACCTTAAGACAGATCCAGAGTTAGGGTCCAGGAGCTGGACGGCTTGGCATTAATACAGAAGAAGAGACCCACCCAGGGGCTACCTAGCCCCATGCTTTATTCTCCTGCTGGGCCCTGTGGGATAATGGGCACACTTCAGAAATCAGCCTGCTACTGGGCTGTGATCTGAATAAAAATCAGGCCATTGCAGAAGGCAACTATTGTCCAACCTGGATACTTGAGTAAAGTGGTGCTTTTGATATTTATGCCGGGATCAGAGACACAGGTCAGGCCAGGCCACTCTGCTCTTTTTTTTTTTTCTTTTTTTTGAACAGGATCTTGCTTCTGTCACCCAGGCTGGAGTGCAGTGGCACAATCATAACAGCCTCTAACCTCTGGGCTCAAGCAATCCTCCCACCTCAACCTCCCAAGTAGGTGGGACAACGGGCGCGAGCCATGGTCCCCAGCTACTGTGGGCTTTATGGGCACCGAACACATGTGTCTCACATTTGAGGGCTTCATTACCGGTATTTCCAGTAGTCGAGTGAACTTGGAATTGTCTTAAGATTGCCCACTTCTTACCTTTGAGTGCTGAGTACTCTATTTTCTGCTTGATTTTGGCAAGTTCCACCACGTAAGCTGCTTTCTGAGTAAGGATGAGTTGTCGCTGCCGTGCTTTGAAGCCTTTCCTGTCATATTTAATGACTGGGATACTGTACTGCAAAGAGGTCACCATCACCACGAGGGGAAGTTATTTCACGGGGGAGGTGGGCCAGAGTACTGAGTTTCTTGCTGCTCAGACTCCAGTAAAGTTATCCCAAGCACTCAGCAAGGCCCAAACATATCGTGTATAAACAGGGTGATTTTTCTGAGCCCTGGCTCTCTGCATGGTAGATTTCAATCCCCAGCTCTGCCTGCCTGGGTTGCCCAATAAGGATGTCAAGGCCATGGCCACCTGCCATGGGGTCTGCTCTGAAAAACCCTCACAGCCAGGGGTGACCCAATCCAGTCACACTGGCTTCTGTTCTTCAGAACCAAAAGGGTGGCACACACGACAAACATGGGTGTCCGCCGGCTGCTCCATGCCAGGCCTCAAAATCCTCTAAGCACACCCGTCCTCTCAGCAGCCCCATCTCCATGGTCACAGGATATTGAAGCCCCCCCCCCCGAGGGCTTAGAGACCTGTCTGGGATCTCTCAGCTGATAGGGTAAGACGTCAGCATCAGCCCCCAGGCCCTGTGCTGCCCCCCAGGTACTGTGAAGCTCGTGGCTACCTTTCACTCAGGACAGGAAAACAGGCCAGGAGTTCTAGTGCAACAGAAAGGACCCTAAGAACAGCAAGCAACAAATAAATCTAATGTTCTGTGTCCCTCATCATCTTAGTTAACACCCAGAGTGTCCTTGAGGTTGGGAGCCCCTCCCACCCAGCTACACCCCTGCATTTTAAAAAGCGCTTCCAGACACTCCCTATGGAGAAAGCAGACCTGTTCTCAGGCTTAATGGGGGAGTCCTGTTGCAGGCTGAGGACACACGTGGCCTTACCTGGATTTTCTCATTGCTAATTAGCTGAAGCACTTTGGGGTTAATGTCTCCTTCATCTACGGAGGGAACCAGAACACCATAAATCATCACTAAATCCCAACCCTGTGGAAAAGTCACTGGTATCTGCTGGTTTTATGTTCCTCTGTGCTGAGATCTCAGCGGGGGAAACAGCTGTCAGGAAATGCTACCCAGTAGGACATCTTCCTTTGACTTTTTTTTTTTTTTTGAGTTGGAGTCTCACTCGGTCACCCAGACTGGAGTGCAGTGGCCGCTCCCAGCCACCGCAGCCTCAACCTGCTGGGCTCTGGCGATCCTTCCGTCTCAGCCTTCCAAGTAGCCGGAATTACAGGCATGCGCTACCACACCCGGCTGATTTTTTGATTTATTGTAGAGGTGAGGTCTCGCTGCCCAGGCAGGTCTCGAACCCACGGGCTCAGGCAATCCACTCACCTCAGCCTCCCAAAGGCGAGGGATTACAGGCTAAGCCACCGAGCCCAGCTCTTCCTTTGACATTTTTTAGATTCAGCAATGGTACGTAGATGGGAACTTGTACTTACCTATTCGACTGTTGGCAAACGGCTGATTTAAACTTTCTGCATAGCCTTCTTTCTTTCCCTTGAATATCTCACTTGTAACCACCTTTTGCTGCATCTGGTAATACATAATTGAAAGTATGAAAATGGGAACCTTGGGTAGCCCTTTGGGACAGAGGAGCTTAAGACTCATGACAGCACACACTTCCCTGGATACGTTGTAGGAGCCATGTTGCCTGAGAGCACCGAAGTCAGAACACATTCCTGGCTTTGGCCACAAAGCCCTAAAAATCCTACTGGTAGAGACAGGTTGATTACCACTAGCCCTCTCTCTTGTACTAGCTTCCTCTTTTTAGGACTTCAGAGAGCAGTTTGTTTATTTCCTCTAGATCAGAGATCATAAACTACAGCTCGTGAGCCAGCTCCTGGCTGCTGCCTGTTTTTGTAAATAAAGTTTTATCGGTACACAGCCATGCCGTTCATTCACATACTGTCTATGGCTGCTGTCCTGGCAGCAGTGAGCATATAGCCCACAAAGCCTAAAATATTTCCTCTCTGGCCCTTTATAGAAAAGACCTGCAGATAAGCAGCAACAAACCCGGGCCTCCAGCAGAAAGGGGCCTGTGTTCTTTGCGGCACAGAGACCATCTGAATTGTGTTCCCATGGTGACAATGCGAGCCACCAGCTGGCATTCATTGAGGGCTTTGGGCTAAGAGGTCTACATAAAGTTATCCTCAATACATTGAGGCATGGGACTAGCATTTCACCCAGCTTATAGGTGAAATGGTGGGTGAGGACTCTGACACTAGCAGTCCAATTGCAGGACTAGCACTCATCCCCGCCACCCTCCTGCCCCTGCAGACATACGCCCCTACCAGTGCTTTCTGCTCCGCTGTGACACCTTGGCAGTACTTCCGAACCAGGTTCCTCATGCATATCTTCCTGAGCAGATCCGAGGCCTGTGGAGAACACACTTCCTGTGTATCTGCCCCATGCACGCCCTGTCTCAGGCTGTGGCAACCGAAACAGAAGCTTTAAATTCAGCTGAGTTTAAAGTACAGCATTGATGTTTGATCATCAACGAAAGCAGCTAACCTTCCCATCTTGCCCTAACTTCACTATTGCTTAACTAGTGGTTCTCAAACTCGGAGAGGTTGATGAATCACCCAGGGAGCTGGTTACAAATGAGATTCCTAAAGGTCTGACTCCATGGATCCAGAGTGGAGCCCAAGAGTCTTGCAGTAGCCCACTCTATGTAACAGACACTCAGGTCATCTTACAAGAAACACTGTTCTGAGAAGGCTACGTCATGGATAGAAACCATTCAAGAGTGCTCTGTCTAAACACTTCCTCACCAGCTTCATGAGGCTAGGAAGGATATCGCAAATTCTGAGGAGTCCAATTTCTTGGGCCAAGTCCTTGCAAAGAAGTAAACTAAGGCAGCCCTTTCAAGCCAGAGGGAAGCCACACAAAGGAATGACAAGAGTGCGCTCCATCAGTGCCTGTGTTACGCACAACATCAGTGTCCCAGATTAGTCCTTACGTTTTCCAGGATGCCAGGAGGCCTCAGCCAGCTCCCGTCCAAGACGTTCTTTGGAACATGATACCGAAGATTCAGGATGTAATTCTTCCGCACAAACACTATAAACTCCTCGTTGTCAGGACAAAGAGGTTTGTTGCGATTGATGAATCCCTTGATGAACCTAAAGAGGAAAAGTGTTATGTTGGCTTTCTGGTCCATGTCCTCACTGAGATTCACATCCTCTTCCCCATTTGTTTGACTTAAAAGAGGCTGCAGTGGGCTGGGCTCGGTGGCTCAGCCTGTAATCCGGCGCTTTGGGAGGCCGAGGTGAGTGGATTGCCTGAGCCCGCGGGTTCGAGACCCGTCTGGGCAGGCGAGACCTCATCTCTACAATAAATCAAAAAAATTAGCTGGGTGTGGTAGCGTGCGCCTGTAGTTCCAGCTACTTGGAAGGCTGAGGCGGAAGGATCGCTGAAGCCCAGCAGGTCGAGGCTGCAGTGGCCGGGAACGTGCCACTGCCCTCCAGTCTGGGCGACAGAGTGAGATTCCAACTCAACAAAAAAAAAAAAGGAGGCCGCAGTGGTAGAGGTTGTTTAAATGATCGCATAGGCCAGAAACCAGTCATGTATCCCACAGGCCAGATCTGCCCCAAAGATGTGTTCTGTTTCACCCACCACTGCTTTTTTGTTTTGAGTAGCTTGAATGAGTGGCTGATTTAAAAACAAGCTGGGGCTGGGTGTGGTGGTTCGGGCCTGTAGTCCCAGCTACTTAGGAGGCTGAGGTGGGAGGATCACTTGAGGCCAAGAGCCTAGCCCGAGCCACATAATGAGACCCTGTCTCTGCCAAAATAAATAAATAAATAAATAAATAAATAAATAAATAAATAAATAAAATTGTTTGAAATTGAGAGACATTATATAAAAGCCAGATTTCAGCTTTCCTTGCAAATTCAAGCAATCTGGCAGCATTTCCCCATGGCAGCAGTCAACTAGAATGAAAGTGAACTGAGTGGTCCAGTTTGCTGCAGTCCCTACCATACCCTATTGTCCTATCCCAACTCCTGAGACTCACTCATTTTACCTGCCTGGTATCAGAAGGCATTTGGCTTTGTGACTTTTGAGCGAGGCTCAGAGAAATGACAACTGTATTGAGTTGTAATCACCATCAAATTCGGAAGCTTGGAGCAAAGGGATGGGCTTGAATTCCTAACAGTCTCCTGAAGGCAAGACCTCTCTGCACAAATCCAAAAATCACACAAAAAATCGACTATATCCATGACCATCTTCCGCAGTGCCCAGGTGTGTAGTGACCTCTCCTCCCTGTGGTGCCTGAGAACTTACTTTCTGATCACCTGCACAGCCCACTTTCTCCTTTGGATCTCCTTCCGAGCCAGGGCTCCACGCCAGTGGGCTTCCAATTTGATGGCTGAAAGAGTTCACTGCTGGCATTAGAAGGCGAGCACAGTCATAGATAAATACAACAGGCTTTCCCAGAAGTTGTGTCTACTCAGTGAACATCTGGACGCCCACCACGGCACCCTGCTAGCCCCAGAGTTGAATGTCATCTGTGCTTCCATGGGGTGCTCAGACGACAACTGAACCAGGGAGACACAAGAACAGAGGGTGCTGTGGGAAGCTTTCAGATCCCCAAAATTACATGAGGGGGTCAGAGTTTACCAGTCTTTCTCAGGGATAGGAATGGCACTTGGGATGGTGTAGATTAGTCTTACCATGTGTTTAGCTTGCCTCACTCAGTGTGTACTTTGATTTAGTTGTCTACATTTAAAAATTAGGATACACACACAAACTGGGACACACAAAAATTAGATTCTGGCTTCTCCCAACTTTTAAATGCTCTTCGGATTTTTTCAGTTATTCAAATTATTTAAATGCTTTTTAAAAAAAAATTCCTCAGAGCAGCATTGTTTCTATTACAAAAACAGGCAGCCGGAAACAACCCAAGTATCCCTCAACAGAATATTGAAGGTGTAGTATACTTATATGGTTCAGTGGGCCGGCAAACTGCAGCCTGCAGGCTTGCTGCCTGTTTATATAAATAAAGTTTTATTGCAACACAACCATGCACATTTAGTTACATATTCTCTAAAGCTACTTTCCTGCTACCATGGCAGACTTGAGTGGCTGTGACAGGAACCATAGGACCCACATGTCTAAAATGTGCCCTGATATGATGGAACATCAGCAGCTATGAACATGAATAAATCCAGACACAACCCCTTGCTGGATTTCAAAAACAATTTAGAGGGCAAAAATGCTGTCCAAAGGCCAGATGTGGGCTATGCCCCAAATCCTTGTGCTTTGGGAGGCTAAGGGAGGAGGATCACTTGAGGCCAGGAGTTAAGACACCACCCAGCCTGAGCAGCATAATGAGATTCTGTCTCTACAAAAGATGAAAAAAGAAAAAATTAGCTGAGTGTAGGGGTATGCCCCTGTAGTTCCAGCTATTTTGGAGGCTGAGATGGGAGGTCTGCTTGAGCCAGGAGTTTAATACTACAGTGAGCTATGATCACATCACGGCACTCCAGCCTGGGTAACAGAGAAGACCCTGTCTCTAAAATGAATAAATAAAAATGTTTAAAAATTAAGACTTAAAATGTTGCCCAAAACACCAACAGTATACTTTTATTAACTTTAAAACATGCCCAACTATAAATATATTACTAAGACATGCATCCATGGATGGTTAAACTATAAAGAAAAACAAGGGGCCAGGCACACAATTTAGAGTGTAAAAATGATGCCAAAAGGCCAGGTGTAGATTGTGCCTGGAGCACCTTGGGAGGCTCAGGCAGGAGAATTACTTGAGCCCAGGAGTTTGAGACCAGCCTGGGCAACATAGTGAGACCTCATCTGTACAAAAAAAAAATCAAAAGATAAGCCAAGCGTGGTGGTGCACACCTGTAGTCCCAGCTACTCAAGAGGCTGAGGCAGAAGGATCACCAGAGCCCAGGAGGTCAAGGCTGCGGTGAACTGTGACCATGTCAATGTACTCCAGCCCAGATGACAGGGTGAGACCCTGACTCAATAAATAAATAAATATAAAATACATAAAATGTTAAAACTTGTTTTAAAAAGAAAAAAAAAAAAGGAACGATCAATGCAAAATTCAAGAGAGTGTTATTTCCCAGAAATGTGTGTGGGGTGGGCATTGTTGGAGAATGTGATTGGGGAGGGACAAGAAGCAGGGGCATCAAGGGTACTTGTGGTATGTGAAATCTTTCTCAAAAAATTATTCGTTAAAGGTGCACAAGTTGTGAATCAGATCAAACACACCCATGGAACAAACACAGGCCCCTATGGTATCATCTCTAGTTAACAGGGTGAAGACGAGGAGAGGCCCTAGAACCTGACCACAAGGCAGCCCCACGCCAAGGTTTCAAGGGCAGACTTGGAGAGAACTAGAAGATGAGCCTGTGCCCCGGGGGCCAAGAGGGTAAGAAGGAAAGGGTTCATCTCAGGACCCTGACCAACTAGCAGGTTCCGGGGTCATTCTTACCTGCTTGTCTTTTCCTTACATATTTTCTTCTTCCCAGGCAGCCTTTGTATGTGGCTTGGATTCTTGCAACTTAAAATAAGACAAAAGTTTTGGTGAAATGGCTCTTCATTTGTGCACCTTTGTGGTTGTCACCTCAGGGGGAGGGATGTCAGACGCGGGCCTCAAAGGGATGTCAGACGCGGGCCTCAAAGGCAACCTGGGAAGCTAAGTCTGCATCACTGAGATGTCAGGTGCCCACTTGGCAGGTTACCTTAAGCCTGGCTCCCAGACGCTGCCTGGTAATGGGAATTGCTCTTTCCTTCCCCCCAGGGCAAAGAACGAAGGTGCTAAGAGTGCCCCAGTTCCACGCTGGGCATTAGGACCTGCCCCCACCACACCCAGTGCTAGGCCCCTGGCAATGCAGCTGTTGAGGAGTCTGAACTCAGGCCTAAGTGACCACAAAGCACACACTGGCCCTTGGCTCCTCCATCCTCTGTCCACCCCTCCCCACAGGCAGTAAGCTCCCACCAGAGGCCACAAACAGCAGCAGCATCACAACCACCCCCCAAGCTGGTCAGGACACTGACTCAGGCCCTGTGAGGCCTGGGCGAGCCAGCACCCGCCTTCAACCAGATCCTGTGGTGAGCAGTGCCCACGGCTGTAGGAGTAAACATGAAGCTGGGCTCAGTGGCTCAGCCTGTAATCCCGTGCTTTGGGAGGCTGAGGTGAGTGGATTGCCTGAGCCCACGGGTTCGAGACCCACCTGGGCAACTTGGCGAGACCTCATCTCTACAATAAATCAAAAAATTAGCTAGGTGTGGTAGCGCGCACCTGTAGTTCCAGCTACTCGGAAGGCTGAGGCGGAAGGATTGCTGGAGCCCAGCAAGTCGGGGCTGCGGTGACCAGGAGCGGCCACTGCACTCCAGTCTGGACGACAGAGTGAGACTCCAACTCAAAAAAAAACAAAACCAAAAAAAAGGAAAAAGAGACTGCCAAGCCTCAAAGCCAGACAGACCCGTGTTCAAACCCCAGCTTCCCAAAGTGCTGGGATTATGGATACTGGCTGTGTGGCCTTCAGCATGTTATCAACATCTCTGTGCCTCAGTTTTTCTGAATTTGCAGCAGAGATGATAATACTGGCCTCATAGGTTTGGTCTGAGAATAAAGCAGTCACAGTATAAAGGGCTGACAGCAGAGATGATAATCATAGGGCCTCCCCTCCCCCAGTAGTCTTGATTTTTAAGTTTCTGCATTGCTCCCCTCCCTCATCTAACTTGTCTCACTGACCACGTACAGCAACACCCTGGCTACAGCTCTGAAGCTACACCTTGCAACGTTGGACACCTGCACAAATGAAGGTTTTAAAACCTTACTGCGAGGGCTATGGTCTCCCGTGGGTTTGGGTCCCAATGGGTATATCAGGGCATCGGATCTGAACTAGAGCTGAGACGGCACTACAATGTTTACATTTCTGCCTGCATCTGGGACTGCCCTCCAAGCCCTTGTTGAGACACAGATTCACATGGTTTTTTAAAAATCATAACCCTATATCTTGTTTCTGGTTTCCTAAGCGAATACCTTCAGTATTATGTTAAACACTCATGGTTAAGATGTGTCCCCAAGCTCAACTTATTCATTTCTCATTCCATTGAAATCAGAGCAGAAAAAGCATACCTAATTGATGTTTACTAAATTCAAAGGCATCTTCGGTAGCAAACAGGGTTTTGGGAAAACGAATGAATATTTTGGTTCTAGAAGTGAAAAGAGATATTTTAATTATTAATTGGTCAGTTAGCATCTGCAGTGGTTTGAGTAGCCCACCCTAGATTCATGTCCACTCAGAACCTCAGAATACGGTCTTGTTTGGAAATAAGAGTATTTGCAGATGCTATTAAGGTAAGGATGGAGATGAGATCATACTGGATTAGGAAGGCCCTAAATCCACTGAGTGTCCTTATGAGACAAAAAAGGACATGTAGAAAGACACAGGGAAGAAGGCCAGGTGGAGATGGAGGCAGAGACTGCAGTGATTCAGCGGCAGCCCAAGAAGGCCAGGAATCATCAGAAGCTGGAAGAGGCAGGAGAGAGCCCCCCGCAGAGGCTCCAAAAGGAGCCTGGGCCTGCCGACTCCTAGATTTGAGGCTTCCGTCCTCCAGACCTAGGAGAGAATCCGTTTCCCTTGTTTTAAGCCAATCAGCCTGTGGTAATTCGTCATGTAGCCCTAGGAAACGAACACACCATCCTGAAGTTGCTTCCAGTTATGTTCCAGGGCTTGAAAGAGTGAGCAAAAGCCGAACTCGGTGACTCAGCCTGTAATTTTGGGAGGCTGAGGTGACTGGACTGCCTGAGCCCGCGGGTTCGAGACCCGCCTGGGCAACTTGGTGAGACCTCATCTCTACAATAAATCCAAAATTAGCCGGTCATGGTAGCGCGCGCCTGTAGTTCCAGCTGCTTGGAAGGCTGAGGCGGAAGGATCGCTGGAGCCCAGCAGGTCGAGGCTGCGGTGGCCAGGAGCAGCCACTGCACTCCAGTCTGGGCAACAGAGTGAGGCTCCATCTCAAAAAAAAAAAAGTGAGCAAAGAATATGGATTTCAGTTTCACAGAAGATCTCCCTCACCAGCAGAGGTAAGTTACACATGCCGACCTTGGCCAGCCTGCCCCACCGATGTACCCACTTGAGGGAAGGTTACCGGGGCAGGCGCCGGGAGGCAGCAGTGCGTTGTGCCACACAGTTCCCCTTTCCTGTCCAAGCTATGGAACTGAGGACAGACAGATCCCACCTCTGACCTCCCTCTGGATGTACTGAGCCTGATTCCCCTGGGGGATCTGGACTGAATAAAGAACTGATTCTGGGAACGGGCTCAGAATAGGAGCCTAAAGATGGAGAGAGGTCAGGGTGGCCACCGATGGCCACGACACGTGGGAGTGAGACTTTGCCAGGAGCATCCCATGGATAAATTTGAAGGCAGAGACCCCTGAAGCGCAGAAGGTCTGCAGTCCGGGAATGAATCCTCTTCTTGCTTGGGTGCTTTTCCTTGAAACCACATTAACCTGGGCCAAAACGACTAACAGGACAGACTCAGATGGCCCTGAAGCATCTCACTGAGTTGTGCCTGAAAGCTTTCGATGCCTAGGAGAGTTCTTTGCTCGTGGACAACGACGACTCCGTAGTCACCACACCCAGAGTTCTGGAACGTCCACTTTGCTAAAGAGGATTTCACATTACCTAGGTCCTCGTCTCACCTCTGACAGGCCACGCACACACGTGAACAAGGACGGACTCCAGGCACACGGAGGTCAGGCAGCCCACCTGGGTCCCCTCTTCGTTCTGTGAGCAAGGAGGCCCATCTCTGAGTCAGAGTTAGGACACAGGGCTCTCTGATAACGTTGCGCCTCCCACAGGCTCCACTGTCACCCTTCTAACTGTGAAGACCAGCTTTCAACTGAGCAGACAGAAGCTTCTACTTGCATGCTACATAAATCTACACAAATAAACACGTAAATGGGTCACCAGACTCGAGGCGGATACCGATCAGTGCATGACACTTGGACACCACGCCTCAGTACCCGGGCACTTACTTCCCTAGCTTGTACTCCTCGGGTCTGTAGCCAATGTACTTGATCAGCCGTTCCACGCCCTCTGCTGGAGGCCCACGCCAATGCGGCCAGGTGTCTGGGCACAGGGACTTGTACCTTCCGAGAGAGGAGAGGGACGTTAAAAAGCTGAGGTGGCTGGGCTCAGTGGTTCAGCCTGTCGTCCCAGCACTTTGGGAGGCCGAGGCGAGTGGATTGCCTGAGCCTGTGGGTTCGAGACCCACCCGAGCAACTTGGTGAGACCTCATCTCTACAATAAATAAAAAATTAGCCGGGCGTGGTAGTGCGCACCTGTAGTTCCAGCTACTCGGAAGGCTGAGGCGGAAGGATCGCCAGAGCCCAGCAGCTTGAGGCTGAGGTGGCCGGGAGCATGCCACTGCACTCCAGTCTGGGTGACGGAGTGAGGCTCCAATTAAAAAAAAAAAAGGTGAGGTGGCACCTCACTCTGGCCCTCCCCCTGGCCCAGACCCCAGAGGTCTGCTGAGCTCTGCTGTGCAAATCAGCCGCCCAGCATATGTCATCATCTCATCACATGAACATTCTCTAATTTAAAGATACATGCTTGGCAAGAAAGAAAAAAGAGAGAAGCTGTCACAATAGCGTGGGCGGTCTGGCTTGTCTTCATAGAACAAGGACAGGATCAGCCACCTGACCCAAGTGACTTGCCCCAAGTGATCCACTCCTGGGTATCTACCTAAGAGAAATGAAAACTTGTGTCAGGCAACCCCCTCGGGTCCCCTTCCACTGTGGATGGAGCTTTTCTGTTCCCTCAATGAATCCTGCTTTAAAAAAAAGAAAGGAAGGAAACGTCTCCATACAAAAGCTTGTGCATGAACAGTCACAGCAGCATTATTATTCCCAATAGCCAAACGATGGAAACAGCCCACATGTCCATCCCTGGACACTCTGATGTGGCCCAGCACCAGGAGAAGCGGGTCCGCTCTTTGGAAGGGACAAGGAATTTTTTTCAAGGGTGATTTTGGTTCCAATGCTGGCTTAGGAAGCTGATTCCAGCATGCGCTCTTTTCCGAAACACAGTCACTAAAAAGACAGCCGTGACATCTGTAACACAAAGGATAAGTGAGCACAGAATTCAGACGTGCCCGTGGACCAAGGCTGGAAGCAACACAGCGAGGGAGCCGATTTGTATTATTGACTGTTTTTGAGTCAAGGTCTCACTCTGTTGCCCAGGCTGGAATGCAGTGGCATTCTAGCTGAGCAAGGAAGCTCAGCTGGAATCCGACTGCCTGGGTTCAAGCCCAGCTCAGGAGCTGCACAAGCCACTTCACCTGCTCACCTGTGCAGCGTGAACAAAAGCAGGCCTGTCCTCACAGGCAGACACGAGGTTTAAGCGAGGCACTACACACGAAGCATCTGGTGCAGTCCAGGATTCAGTTAGTATTAGCTGTGGCATTCCCATCATGCTCTCTTGCTTCATGTGTTTATTTTAAAATCCGATTTGTATCATTGACTTTTTTTGAGTCAGGGTCTCACACTGTTGTCCTGGCATGATCACGGCTCACCACAGCCTCAACCTCCTGGGCTCAGGCAGTCAGGCACGTGCCACCACGCCTGGCTAATTCTTTGACTTTTTGTAGAGGTGAGGTCTCACTATGTTGCCCAGGCTGGTCTGGAACTCTTGGGCTCAAGCGATTCTCCCACCTTGGCCTCCCAAAGTGCAGGGATGACAGGCGTGAGCCACCGTGCCTCGCCTAAAATCAAATATTTAAACCGTTAAAAACATTTAAAAATTTTCCTGGAGTTACACTTTATAAGCAGGTCCTTTGAGGGCATTGGGTGTCCCATGTGCTTCCTTGATTACCTCTCTCGGTTCAGCCAGAAACACAAAGATGCAAGATGGGTGCTAAGACGCAGCCCCAGGAACTCCCAGGAAAACTGGAGAACGTGGGCATCCTCCCCCATGAGTGCCATGAGGCCCTGGGCCCTGCTTCCGCCCTCCTGGCCCTCACCCGATGCCTGCACACCCTGTCCAGCTAGACAGACATGGAGCAGTGGGGAGATGCCCTGACACCTGCAGGCAAGAGGGACAACCGACCGCCTCTGTCCTTCCCAGCTCGGAGACGCATCTCGCCCTGACTAAGGCAAACAGGGCTGGGAGGGTGCATGGTTTGGACATCTCCAGCCCAGTCCTGTGGACCTCCCCTGCTTCTGTGTCCCTGATCACTGGCCTGCTGCCACACTGGCCTCTCGGCTCATCCTCGAGTCTCCCAACTTCCCACCTCTGAGCTTTCCTGCCTGGGTTGATGTTCCCTGAATGCTTTGATATACTATACATTGAATTCAAATCCCCAATGTGATGGCATTAGGAGGGAGGGCCTATGGGAGGTAATTGGTCACGAGGGTGGAGCCCTCACGAAGGGGGTTATTGCCCTTATGAGAGAGGCCTAATGGAGCTCATCTGCGCCACGCACTGTGTAAGGGCACAGCGAGAAAGCGCCATCTCTGAATCAGGAAGCTGGAAGCTGGCCCTGAGCAGATACCAAATCTTCTGACACCTGATCTTGGACTTCCAGTCTCCAGAGCTGTGAGAAATGTCTATTGTTCATAAGCCACCTGGTCTATGATGCTTTGTTGCAGCTGCCCACGTGGACTAGGACACCAAATATCCCCAGGGCTCTCTCCCTCTCCTGGCAAGGCCTCCCGGACCCTCTTACTTAATGAGAGAGTCCTGCCACACTCTCCCTTTACCCAGACTCATTCTTCTTGAAAGAACGCTTCCCTACCTGGCCCTACACAGTTGTCCCTCAGTCTCCTTAGGGGGTTAGCTCCAGGACCCCCGTGGACACCAAAATCCTCGGATGTTCAAGTCCCCGATATAAAATGGTGTGGTATTTGCATCTAACTTGTGTACATCCTCCCGTATACTTTAAATCACCTCTTGCTTACTTGTGATATCTCACACAAAGTAAATGCTGTGTCAATAGTTGTGACACTGTCTTGTCTTATTTGTATGACTTCTTGTGATTTTTTTCTGAATATTCTTGATGCACGGTTGGTTGGCCCTGCAGACGTGGAGCCCGTGAATACGGAGGGCCAACCTTTGCTAGCGACAGATCCTCTCTGGAAAGTAAACTCCATGAGGGATGAGGCCTGCCTGCCCTGTTCTCCACGGTCACCCCAGCACCTAACGCAGTGCTGACTGGGTAGCCGCTCGCTAGCACTATGGAAAGAACGAATGGGCCTCAGGCATCAGCAACAGCAGAAACGTGATGGATGAAGTGCAAGAACATGCAGCGAGATGGACGTGCCAAGTGTGTGTCGTGGGGAGCAAAGTGGGCAGTGGCTGTTGCCCTGTGACCTGCAGCACAAGTCAGATTCAGAAAAGTGGGCGGGACGAGGGTGAATGAGTGGCAGAAATGGTGAGCGAAGGAGGTACGTCCAGAAAAAATAAACGCAAATGCTCTCAATTCCTCAAAGGATTAAATGTAAAAACGCCTCCAATTAGGCTGAACCCTAGGAAGTTGTTGATACTCAACCATTTGGACCCACCAAAATGACCGTTTTATGATGCTTATCTTGAAAGCGTGTTGCTCTTTCAGTAGCAGAATTCACATACAGCTCATCACCAAAGAAGTGCTGGAGTATACGCAATTTGGGGGTGGGGTGGGGGTGTATCATTAAACCTTATGAACCCCTGAGCACAGACAACTCAGCCCTCACATAACAGGTGAGGAAGCAGCATGGCTGTAAGAGACAGAATGAGTATCTGACCCGCCTCTGTGTGGCTCCTCAGCTGGTGTCCCCACCACTAACCCCAGGGCTAGGGCTCTTTTTTTAACATTTTGAGATGGGGGTCTCACTAGGTTGCCTAGATTGGCCTCAAACTCTTGGCCTCAAGTCATCTTCCAGCCTCACCCTCCCAAGCAGCTGGGATCAGAGGCGCGAGCTACCACACCAGGCCAAACTTGCCTCTCCAAGAGGCTAAGGCACTAAACCACTACAGATGGTCACAGATGGAAACAGACCCTCCCCCCCCAGCCCCGGGGGCTCTGCTCACGCCTGCCCCCTGGTGGCAATCTATCACTCGGCCTTGCCCTCCCTTGGTTGTAAGAATGAAGTTAGGGCTTAGTGAAATGGATAGAAGGCGGAAAGCTGAGATGGGATCTTATGTTGTCTGAAATGGCAATTTTTTTTCCTTTTGAGTCGGAGTCTCATTCTGTTGCCCAGGCTGGAGTCCAGTGGCATGCTCACAGCCACCACAGTCATCTTTCCACCTCAGCCTTCCAAGTAGCTGCAACGGCAGGAGCACACTGTCACTCCCGGCTCATTTTTTTATTAACTGTTGAGACGAGGTCTCGCCAAGCAGCCCAGGTGGGTCTCAAACCCTTGGGCTCAGACAATCCTCTCGCCTCGGCCTCCCAAAGGACTGGGATGACAGGTGTGAGCCACTGCGCCCAGCTGAAACGTTTGTGTTTTTGCTATCACAACTATGGCAGCTGAGCACCGAGCTGAGTTCCCTAAGGGACACCATCTTATCTGTCACCACATCCCAGAGACCCACACGTCCCATACGGGTGACTTGCTTGGCTCCAGTCCAGCAGAGCACACGCACCTTTGCAAGAAGTGCTCGTGTTTCCTCCGGTACGCGAAGCCGGCGCGTCTCACCCGCAGGTGCTCCATCAGCCCCAGGTACTTAATCTGATGTCTTATGAGGGAGTCGTCAAAGTTGCCTTTGGAGAAGCAGAAGAGAGAATGGCAGGGGAGAACCCTGTGGCTCCTCTCCAGCCAAGACAGACCAGAGGCTGCCCGCTGAAGGTCTGTGGCCCGGGCCTGGTCCAGGCACGTTTCGTCAGGTCTCAATGGGTTCTTTAAATGGAAGGCTTTTATAGGAAAATCCACCTTTCTGGTTTCTTCTGAAAAATCTCGAGATATGGTCACTGTGGGCCCAGAGTCCCACATGGCAACAGGTGGCTGGAAGGGAGGAGTACTGCCACCCATTTAGACAGGATGTGCCCTCTCCCCAGTTTACTGCAGTCCTCTCCACTCTCTATTGCCTTATGCCCAGTCTGCTTCACTCATTTGCTCTTGCTGCCTGGCTGCTGTAAGACTCTGACCACACAGCTTTACTGGAGACCATGGGAAGAGAAAACACCCAAGTCACGGACCATTTGGAAGACTGTCCCCTGGCTGGAGAAAAGCGATGCTCTCTCCCCTCTCTGCTGGCACCTACCTCGCTCAGTGGTGTTACTCCTGGAGCTGGCCAAGCTCTGAGCAACACACACTCTGAGCCACCCAAAGAAATCCCCCCTCAATTCATTTACTTCTTTTTTTTTTCTTTTTGAGTTGGAGTCTCAGTCTGTCGCCCAGACTGGAGTGCAGTGGCCGCTCTCGGCCATCGCAGCCTCAACCTGCTGGGCTCCGGCGATCCTTCCGCCTCAGCCTTCCAAGAAGCTGGAACTATAGACATGCGCTAACACACCCGGCTAATTTTTGATTTATTGTAGAGATGAGGTCTTGCCAAGTTGAGAGGCTCAGGCAATCCACTCACCTCAGCCTCCCAAGGCGCAGGATTACAGGCTGAGCCACCAAGCCCAGCCATTTACTTCTACTATTCAGAAACGCAGAGGACAACAAGCACGCTATGCAATGCACCCTTGACACAGGAACACCACGTTACGTTTCAAAATTCATCACGTCCACGGGGGCTGGATGTTCACCTAATCAACAGAGGCTGTACCCACCAAGATAAGGACATACCCAAGCATAGTCTTGCATGGCCAGACCCCACCAGAGGACTCTGGGTCCATGCAAAGAGCAGGACTTCCCCAGCTCCAGGCGACACCTCGACAAACCCCCTCTTCCTGCTGCTTGTGGTCGGCACCCAGCAAAGGCTCTGCTCGCGTCAAAGGCTCTTCCTTGAAAGGGGCCAACATCCATCTGGATGGGGCCAGGACATTCTCCCTGTCCATGTCACTCTCCTTGGACCGATGGGTTAACCCCTTCTTCCTATCCCCTTTTCTCTTGATGTTAAAGATTACTTTGTTGGCTGTGGAATGCTTAATCCATGACATTTATACAGGAAGTATACTCTTAGGTATGGTTTGCAATATGGACTGACTTGCAGACTGACTGGCTGGAGCCTGTGGGCCTGTGGCCCTGAGTGAATGGAAACTAAATACTAAGGAGAACTGCCTCTTTGGGAGCCCCATGTGGCTCATGGCTTTTATGATTAAGACAGCATCGCCGGGCTCAGTGGCTCAGCCTATAAGCCCAGCGCTTTGGGAGGCCGAGGTGAGAGGACTGCCTGAGCCCATGGGTTCAAGACCAGACTGGGCAATTTGGCAAGACCTCATCTCTACAATAAATAAAAAAAACTAGCCGGGCGTGGTAGCGTGCGCCTGTAGTTCTGGCTACTAGGAAGGCTGCAGCAGAAGGATTGCTGGAGCCCAGCAGGTCGAGGCTGCAGTGGCTGGCAGCAGTCACTGTACTCCAGTCTGGGTAACAGAGTGACACGCCAACTCAAAAAAAAAAGACAGCATCAGTCAAAGTCTGACCTTGTGGAAAGACCCAAGCATGTGTGGACCTGGTTACATCTGACCCTGTGCTGCTCACTGTGTGAGCTGTGGTGGGTTTTAGGACTCCAATCCTCGGCCTTCTTGGGTTTGCCTCCCAGACTTTTCCCTGAGCTCAGTGTTCGGAATGATTCACAACTCACTGGGTTCTTTCCTCTCATTGGGCTTGATGCAGCGGATGTAGGAGGGTTCCTTTGAGATGAGAATTTCCAGAAGGCTGCTCAGACTGTTCTTAAACTGAGTCCCCACCTGCAGAGAGAAAAAGTGAGCTGAATAGTTTTATGTCCAGTGAATACAGAGAAGAGTGGCCAGGACACAAGGCTCCAGGCTCGCAGCACCAAACTCTTGACATGCAGTCCTGCTTGTTATTGTTTTGACCATTAAGAGGTGGCTTTGGATGTCCTGACCTAAGCAGACCACGTTTGTTCTGGTCACACGGATGCTGGACCAGCTGTCAAGATGCCTCACTTGCTCAGCAGATACACCTTGAGTGCCTTGAAGAAACTGACACTGCCGCTGAGCCTGTCACTCTCTGCCACCTTCGCTGTGCTTCCTTGTTGCCATACTTCCTTCATGACTCCTATGGCATTGTAGATTCTTTACTTGATGGTATTTTTTTATTCCCTCTCCCACTTGAGGGCAGGGACTTTGTCTGACTTGTTATTGCTAAACCCCAGTGCCTGGCACACTGTAGGTGCTTAGTGAACATCTGCAAATGAATACACAGGAGCTAAGCCCAGAAAGTATTTATTTAGCAGGCTCTGTTGGAGGGTGATCCTTCCAGAAAAAGGGGAGGGTGGCTTTAAAGGCATGGGTAACTGGAGGTCGCTTCACCCTTTGGGTAATTGCCGTTCCCTTTCCCGTTGCAGGAGCGTTTTCCCCACTTACCGTGGGCGGCCTCCTCCGGTTTTCCAGCTCAGTCACCAGGAAGCATTCCCTCAGGATGCTGTTCTTGGACCTGCACAGCACCTGAAAGTGGAGAGAAATGAGCACCATGCTCGCTGCTTCAGAAATCGCTACGGGGCCTCGGGGAGGCTCACGGAGGCGCGTGTGAGGTGACACAGCCATCTGCTTCTTAAGCACTTTGGAACATCCCTAACATAAGAACAGAGGGAGAACAAGCTCAGATATGGAAGAAAATGCTCTGCTATCCCCACTGCTGTGTCGATTTGCTGACGCTGTTTTTCTCTGACTTGATGAAGCAAAAGTTGTCCCCAGTTCAGTGTGGTGGCAACAGAATAAGTCAGCTCTTTAAGAAGGATCTCCAAGATAGTGGCGTGAAGTGGCAAGACAAAGAACCACATACAAAGTGCATTATCATTGTGTAAAAAGAGAGAAGAAGGAGAGGTACGCATGCCTCCGTCCTGGTCTGTGCAATTCCTGGCAGGACGCACAATAAACTGGGAAGGCAGTTGGCTCTCAGGGGAGAGACTTGGGGACATGGGGCCAAGGACATTGGTTTTTGCACTGTTTGAGTTTTCCCATTCCCAGTGCACATGTTTTAAAAAAAAATCTACATTACTAGAAGTCCTTAGTTTTAAAAAAATTTAATTCTCTACCAAAAATGTTTTCCTTGTGTATATACCATGGAATATTATTCAGCCTTCAAGAGGAAATTCTGTCACATGCTACTACATGGATGAATCTTGTGGACATCGTGCTAAGTGAAATAAGCCAGTAACAAAAGGACGAATATTATATGATTCCACTCACACGAGGGGCCAAGAGTGGTTGCATTCCTAGAGACAGAAGGTAGAACAGAGGTTGCCAGGGCCAGGACAGGGGTATGTGGAGTGCTTGTTTAGGAGATACCGAGTTTCAGTTTTGCAAGATGAAAAGGCTTATGGAAATGAATTGCACAACAGTGTAAACATACTCAACACTAGCAAACTGCATATTTAAAATGTATTAAAATGCTGAATTTTGTTATATATATTTTGCCAAAATTTAAAACAATTTGCCGTTGAATTTGTGTGTGTTTAACCTGTCCCAATTCTAAACTTACGGTGACATGGCACAGTCATTTGCAGACAGGAGAGAAAATAACAAGAAGCGATCCATCTGAAGTCATAAAGAGCCCCAAGAACTCTGGCCACGGTTGGTGAAAGGAGAGATCCAGAGACTTTCCCTGCATGACGCACCTTCCCCGCACTGGACTGTGGAGCAAATGGTGTGGCCCCAGATGGGAAAGCCACAGGAGGAGCCCTTCTCCCCTCTGCTAACTGGAGGCCTCCACTGCGGTGGCGCTCACAGCCACTCTGTGGGGAGGCATCTGATCAGACCCCCTCGCTGCTGGGCAAGTCTGCAGCAGGGTCCCTGCAGCAGAGGAGTCAAGCTGGGACTCACACCCAAAGGGCAGCTGCCCGGTGGGTGGAAAGCCAGGAATCGCAGACCTACCCTGTATCCCAAAAGGTTGGGACCAGCTATCCTGGGAGGGTAGAGAAGGTGCTGGAAGGCTAAAACATCCTGAATTGAACTGCTTGCCTGTTCACTCTGAAAATGTTGCCTCTAGGCTTTACCTTTTTATACACCAAGTTAATAAAATCCAATTTCAAAACAGATGAGCAGTTAACTATTTCAATACAAAACACAGGCTTTGGCCGGGCGTGGTGGCTCACACCTATAATCCCAGCACTTTGGAAGGACTGCCTGAGCCCGTGGGTTCTAGAACAGCCTGGGCAACTTGGTGAGACCTCATCTCTACAATAAATCAAAAAATTAGCTGGGTGTGGTGGCACAGGCCTGTAGTTTCAGATACTTGGAAGGCTAAGGTGGAAGGATCGCCTGAGCTCAGCAGGTCAAGGCTGCAATGGTTGGGAGTGTGCCACTGCATTCCAGCCTGAGTGACAGAGTGAGACTCTCACTCAAAACAAACAAACAAACAAACAACAAACACCACCAAACAACAACAACAACAAAAACACAGGCTTTAAAGACTCAAAGTTTATCAGATTGAAGAGATACATGGAAAGAGATTGGGAATTTCATCAGCAGCCCCAGGGGGCAATCCCAGCTCAGTGCCACTCATGACATGACTGTGTGCAAGTTGTGGCCTCTCTGGGTCCTCAAGTCGTGTCACTCCACTGTATTCTCGTTACACCAGAACAAAATATCTACTTCTGCTGTGGGCTTCTCCCCCCAGGGCTCTCACTAGCTCTCATCCAGGTTACAGGGCCTTTGCACAAGCTAGTACCTCCACCTGGAATCACTCCTGATCTTTCTGCGGCCAAAATCAGTCTCATTCAGGTTTCAGCTCAAAGTCACCCCCACGAGGTGTTTCTTCTGATCACCTAAATTTAAAATGCCCCCCGGATAACTTATTTATGCACATATTTTTCTCTGCTCCCCACACCCCTGACTGTAGGCTCCAAGAGAACAAGGATTCTGCCTGTTCACTGCTGAATCCCAGAGCTGGCTCCCAGGAGGGGTGCCACACACACGCGAGTGCCTCTGTTGAGTAAAGTGTTCACACAGATGACCTTGAATGCCTGTCCTGGATATGACATTCTGGAGTTCTAACACAATGCGTGAGGAAGAAGAATCCCGAAAGCAAAATCTACCCCTAAATCAATGCAACCGGTGGTATTTCAACACTGTCAGAAACACAGTTAAGATTCAGACTTACCTCTTTCAGATGTCTGTAAAGGAGATCATTGTTTTTTTCCAAGAATCCTGTGAAACATTGAGTGAAAAAATATTTAGTTAACAACTTTGCCTAAAAATGCCTAAAACCAGCCCAGTTGATTGCAAAAGGAGATTCCTAAAAATAATTTCTTAGGCTGAGGTCACAGTTTCTCAGCCTTGGCACAACTGGCATCTGGGGCCACTTCATTCTTTGTGGGGAGGCTATCCTGTGCATGGCAGGAAGTGAGCAACAACCTTAGCCTAGACTCCCACTAGATGCCAGCCTCTAGAAATTGCCAAATATCTGGGGGTGGGGGATGATACCATCCCTTGTTGAGAACCAGGTCCTCAGAACCGAACTGATGGCACCCAGGTGATACTCAACACTGATGAGTTATCACGTAAACATGCAGTCTTTACACCAAGTATTGTACACATGCCCTGGTCCGGTAGCAAAGAAAAACACACACAGCGAATACACAGACACAATGGAGGGGTTGGAGGGGTCCCTAAGCCTCAAGGACCGGGAACCGGGATGATGTAAATGGATGAGAAAAATCCCCCACTACAGAGAAAGCATCATGACTCGTGGTACCTAACAGTATCTTTGTACAAAGGAAGGCACGTCAGCTCCAGTTTTAAAACCTGGCTTAGAAGTTTACTTTTTAAAACCAAAATGGTTAATGATTAAATTAGTAACTGAACAGCATTATAAGGTCAAAACCAGCTGAAGAAAAGAAAGACATGCAAAAAAAAATGGCAGCATAGAAGCAAGCTGGCTTTACCCATGCCCTCCCCTAGAAAACAAAAACCAAATATACAACATTATTACCAGCAATATCCCAAAACTCAAATATGAGAATTAGACAGAGTCCAGGGCCACAGAGAAGTTAAGAAACTCAAAGCAGGTAGTAAGAGAATCAGATTTTCACATTCACGATGTCCATCCTGCTCGCCTGCCTAGAACAAGCATGCAGAAAATTCCCCCAACACATAGTTTCTACACTGAAAAAAAGTGAGATCAAGGTGGACAAACATTTTCCCCAACCTCTTGGGTTCCCTGGCAGGAGACTGGTTCCTACCTCAACTCACAGGAAACACTGAGAGTGCCTGAGGGGAGAAATATCCCTGATGACAATCAGAGACAAAGGGGATGTCAGGACTGCCATCTCCTGCCTGAAAATTCTGCTCTGTAACTTGGCCATAGGAGATGGCAAATCAGAGTAGTGGTTCAGCAGCACCATGCTGTAGGAATGTTCCACGGTTTCCCTGGGCACAAAGCCCCGGTCAGCCTTCCCCCACCGTTGGGGTATTCTCTTTAGGACCGCCCCCCTCCCCCATCTAGGCTGGGCAGTGTTATGATCTTTTGACAGAACACAGGCAAACCTGGGCTTAAAGCGCCATCTAGTGCCAAAAGCAGGAAGTGGCTTAGAGGGAGAAAAATTAAGAGATTCAACAGATAAATTATAAAGAATCTCTAAGCAATCATACCCAATAAACACCAAAACAAGCCAGACAGAAAAGGTTGAAATAAATAACTAATCCTCTAGTGCAAAGGCATAGATGTACATCTACGAGAAACAACAGCAAACAGAAAACCATAACCTCCCCACAAGGACAAAGCAAGGAATCAGTGACTGACCCTAACAAGACAGTGGTATGTGAGCTCTCTGACCAAGAATTCAAAATAGCAGTTTTAAGGAACCTCAGTGATCACTAAGATCACACAGAAAATCAATTCGGAAATTTATCAGCAAAATTTAACAATAAGATTGAAATAATAATAAAAAAACTCAAACAGACATCTTGGAACTGAGACTATATTTGATGAACTGAAAAATTCATTAGAGGCTCTCAACAGCAGCATGGATCTAGCAGAAAAAGAACCAGTGAGCTCAAAGACAGGCTATTTGAAAAGGAATAAAGAGCTACTAACAAGATATAAAAAATTTCCTTGAAAGACCAAATTTAAGAATTATTGGTATTCAAAAGGGAGATGAACAAAAGCAAGGGGTAGAAAGCTTATATAAATAAATAATAAGAGAAAACTTTCCAAAACTAGAGAAAGATATAAATATCCAGGTACAGGAAGGTTGAGAACACAAAATGGAACTGACCTAAATAATACTGCCCTAAGGCAGATAAAATCTCAAAGACAAAGAAAGAATCCTGAAAGCACTAAGAGAAAAGAAGCAAATAACATACAAAGGAGCTCCAATTCATCTGGCAATGCATTTCTCAGTGGAAACCATACAAGCCAGGAGGAAGTGGGATGACATTTGCAAAGTGCTGAAAGACAAAAACTGCCAACAAGTGTACTGTATTCAGCAAAGCTATCCTTCAGATATGAAGGAGAGATAAAGTCTTTTCCTGACAAACAGCAGCTAAGAGAATTCACCACCACCAGACCTGTCTTACAAGAAATGCTAAAGGGAGTTCTTCTATCTGAAAGAAAAAACACTAATATTCAAAAGGAAAACATTTGAAGAAGATATAAAACTCACTGGTAAAGTTGAGTACAAAAGTAACCCCAGAATACTCCAGTACTATAACTGTACATAAAGGTATGTGTATCCACGTATACCTGTAGTTACAAAGTTTAAAAGACAAATCTATCAAAAACAATAATAGCTACAACAACCTGTTAAGAGACAGGCAATATACAAATATGTAAACTGAGACAAAAGAGTTAAATGTGAGGGGGAGCCAGGCTCGGTGGCTCAGCCTGTAATCCCGCGCCTTTGGGAGGCCGAGGTGAGTGGATTGCCTGAGCCTGCGGGTTTGAGACCCGCCTGGGCAGCGAGACCTTATCTCTACAATAAATCAAAAAATTCAGCCAGGCGTGGTAGCGCGTGCCTGTAGTTCTAGCTACTTGGAAGGCTGAGGAGGAAGGATTGCCGGAGCCCAGCA
This sequence comes from Cephalopachus bancanus, assembly GCA_027257055.1. Classification (NCBI taxonomy): domain Eukaryota; kingdom Metazoa; phylum Chordata; class Mammalia; order Primates; family Tarsiidae; genus Cephalopachus; species Cephalopachus bancanus. The sequence continues at coordinate 351,955 of JAPVLO010000477.1, forward strand.
GATCGAGGCTGCGGTGGCTGGGAGTGGCCACTGCACTCCAGTCTGGGCAACAGAGTGAGACTCCAACTCAAAAAAAATAAAAAATAAAAAATAAAATAAATGTGAGGGGGAAGGAAATAAAGTGTAGAATTTTTACAGGTTTTTTTTGTTTCTATTCTTTTCTGTGTGATCTAAGAAAAGTTGTCATTTCTTCAAACTAATTTGCTATATCTGTAAGAGTTTTTTTGTAAGTCTCATGGTAACCACAATGAAAAAACCTACAGTAGGCACACTAAAAATGAAGAGACTAATTAAAACATATCACCAGAGAAAAATCACCTAGCCACAGAGGAAGACGGCAAGAAAGGAAGAGAGGAGTTACACAACAACCAGAAAATAAGCAACAAAATGGCAGAAGTAAGTTCTTACTTATCAATAATAACATGGAATGTAAATAAACTCACTTCTCCAACTGAAAGGCAGAGAGTGGCTGAATGGATAAGAAACAAGACCTGGCTATCTTCTGCCTATAAGAAACCCACCTCATCTATGAAGACACATATGGATCAAAGGTGAGGGAATGGAAAAGGATATTCCATGCAAGTGGAAAACAAAAAAGTAGGAGTAGCCATGCTTATATCAGAAAAAAAAGACTACAAGTAAAGACTACAAAAAGGGACAAAGAGGGTCACTATATCAGGATGAAGAGATCAATTTAGCAGGAGGACATAGCAATTATAGATATCTGTGCACCCAACACTGGAGCTCCCAAGTCTATGAGGCAAACATTTAATAGCTCTAAAGGGAGCGATAGACTATAACAGCACTCCCCAATCTTTTTGGCGTCAGGGACCAGCTTCGTAGAAGACAACTTTTCCATGGACCACTGGGGGCAGAGGTTGTACAGTTAAACCTCACTGCTCATGTTCATCTGTGTTTGCAAGCCACTCCCCAGCGTTGCATCACCACCTCAGCTCCACCTCAGATCATCAGGGACTTGATTCTCATAGGAGTGCAAGTGCACAGCCTAGATCCCCCGCTTGTACAGTTCACAATAGGGTTTGTGCTCCTATGAGAATCTAATGCCACCACTGATCTAACAGCAGACGGAGCTCAGATGGTAATGCAAGTCACAGGGAGTGGCTGTAAATACAGATGAAGCTTTGCTCGCTCGCCCGCCACTCATCTCCTCCTGTGTGGCCCAGTTCCTAATAGGCCACGGACCAGTACCAGTCCATGGCCCAGGGGTTGGGGATCTCTGGACCATAATACAGTGATATTAACATTAGTAGATGGGGGAGAAGAATAGCCAAAGGTTGGTTAGCAGATGCAAAATACAGCTAGATAAGAGGAAGACATTTTAGTGTTCTGTAGCATTATAGGGTGACTATAATGAAAAATAATTTACTGTATATTTACACATAGCTAGAAGAGTGAATTTTCTCTCTCTCTCTCTCTCTCTCTCTCTTTCTTTCTTTGTCAGAGCCTCACTTTGTCAGCCAGGCTGGAATGCAGTGGCATGATTACAGCTCACCGCAGCCTTAGCCTTCTGCCTCAGCCTACTGAGTAGATGGGCATGCGCCACCACATTTGGCTGTTTAAACAAAATTTTTGTAGAGATGAGGTCTCACCCTGTTGCCCAGGCTGGTCTTAAACTCCTAGCCTTAAGCAGCCCTCCTGCCTCAGTCTCTCAAAGTGCTAGGATTACAAGTATGAGCCACCATGCCTGGCTAAAGCATGAATTTTGAATGTTTTCAACACAAAGAAGCGATAAATGCTTGAGGTGATTGATGTATCAATTACCCTGATCTGATCATTACAATGTAAACATGTATCAAAGCATCACATTGTACCCCATATATGTGCAATTATTGTGTGTAAATTAAAAATAATAAAAGCACAAGCCTGTAATCCTAGCACTTTGGGAGGCCGAGGAGAGAGGATTGCCTGAGCCTGTGAGTTCGAGACCAGCCTGGGCAACATGATATCTCATCTCTACAATATATGAAAAAAAATTAGCCGGGCGTGGTAGCACGCGCCTGTCGTTCCGGCTACTTGGAAGGCTGAGGTAGAAGGATCGCTAGAGCCCAGCAGACGGACACTGGGGTGGCCATGAGCTTACCACTACACTTCAGCCTGGATGATGGAGTGAGACACCAACTCAAATAATAATAATAATAACAGAAGCCAAAAAAATAGAAGGATAATAATGTTCCCACTTCACAAGGCTCTATGAGGTTTTGAATAAAGAGTAAGGCACTTGAAATGGCACCTAGCATGTTGTATCTGCTCAAGGAACTTAAGTTGGAATCCAAAGGATTTCCAATATTCATTAAGTCAAAAAATGAAAAATACATAACACAAAATAATAGGTTTTTAAAAATGTAATTATGTGTATGCCCTCACGTATGCATAAAAGCATTTCTATTTCCCTGGAAGTAATTACAAGAAGCTCGATCTTGTGGTTCCCTCAGGGAGAGACTAGCAGTGAAGAGGCAGTTTCATTTTCTCTTTCTGTGCTGTCAGCAATTTCTAGTCTTATATGTGTATTATTATTATTATTTTTTGAGTTGGAGTCTCACTCTGTCACCCAGACTGGAGTGCAGTGGCACGCTCCCGGCCACCGCAGCCTCAACCTGCTGGGCTCTGGCGATCCTTCCGCCTCAGCCTTCCAGGTAGCTGGAATTACAGGCGCGTGCTACCATGCCCAGCTAATTTTTTATTTATTTATTGTAGAGATGAGGTCTCGCCAAGTTGCTTAGGCGGGTCTTGAACCCGCGGGCTCAGGCAATCCACTCACCTCAGCCTCCCAAAGTGCTGGGATTATAGGCTGAGCCACCGAGCCTGGCTTGTGTGTATTATTTTTATTCCTTTTTTTTTTTTTTTTTTTGAGACAGGATCTTGCCCTGTCACCCAGGCTGGAGTACAGGGGCATGACCATAGCTCACGGCAGCCTCAAGCTCCTGGGTTCAAGTGATCCTCCTGCCTTGGTCTTCCAAATAGCTGGAACTACACATCCATGCAAACATGCCCAGCTCATTTTTAATTCTTTGTAGAGATGGGGTCTCACTATATTTTCCAGGTTTGCCTTGAACTCTTGGCCTTAAGTGATCCTCCCACCTCGGCCTCCCAAAATGCTGGGATTACAGGCATGAACCACCGCATCCAGCCACTTTTTAAAGTTTCTTAGCGAGAAGTTTACTTAAAAATAAAAATAACTTCAAACCAAAAGTACAAGTGACACAAGAAAATTAGTTTAGACTTAATCAAAACTAAAAACATTTGTGCTTCAAAAGATACCATCAAAAAAGTGAAAATACAACCTACCAAATTGAAGACAATATTTGTAAATCATATCTCTGATAAGGGTCTAGTATCCAAAATATATAAAGAACTCTTACAACTCAATAATAATAAATAAAAACCCCAATCTTAAAAATGGGCAAAGGAGCTGAATAGACATTTCTCTAAGAAGATATACAAATAAACAATAAACACATGAATAGAAACTCAATATAACAGGTCATCAGGAAAATGCAAATCAAAACCACGATGAGATACCACTTCATATCCACTAGGCAGGCCAGGAAAATTTAACATAATACACAGAACAGAGACATAATGTGTAGAACATAATATAACATATAGAATAATATAACAGATATTAAGCATGGGCAAGTCTGTGGAAAAAGTAGAACCCTCATACACTGCTGGTGGGACTGTAAAATGGTACAGCCACTTTGGAAAACAGCCTGGCTGTCCCTCAGAAAGTTATATCTAGAGTTCCATATGATCTAGTGATTGCATGCTCAGGTATATACACACGGAAAATGAAAACATATGTGCACACTAAAATGTAGGCAGGCATCAAATAAAAAAATTAGCTGGGTGTAGTGGTGCGTGTCTGTAGTCCCAGCTACTAAGGAGGCTGAGGCAAACATTATTTATAATAGCTAAAAAGTGTATACCCAAATGCCTACCAGTGAATGACTGACAAATGATAAACAAAATATGGTATATCCATATAATGGAATATTATTTGGCAGTAAAAAGGAATGAAAACACCAATAAACCCTGAAAACATTATACCAAGCGCAAGAAGTCAGATACAAAAATCCATGTATTGTATACTTCCAGTTACAGAAAATATGAATAGGCAAATCTATAGAGCCAGAAAGTAGACGAGTTTGTTCCCTGGGGCTGTCGGAGGTGGATGGGTGTGGGAGGGAGGGGCTGCTAATGGTACAGGGTTCCTTTCTGGGGTGAAGCCATGTCCTAAAGTTGGCTGTGGTGTTTGCACAATCCTGTGAGTACAGTAAAAAGTATTAAATCATACACCTTAAAGGGGTGAAATATATGATATGTGAATTTTATCTCAATAAAGTGGCTATATATAGATATAATAAATACCATTAGAAACAGCCAGGGCACAGTGGCTTATGCCTGTAATTCCAGCACTTTGGGAGGCTTAGACAGGAGGATCACTTGAGCTGAGTTCGAGACAGTCTAGGCAACCTAGCAAGACCTCACCAGTGTGGTGGTGTGTGCCTAGAGTCCCAGCTACTAAGGAGGCTGAGGCAAGAGGTTCATCTGAGCTCGGGAGGTTAAGGCCGTGGGGAGTTATGATCATGCCCCTGCACTCCAGCCTGGGCAACAAAGTGAGACTCTGTCTCAAAAAAAAAAAAAAAACCAACAACAACAAAAGACGGTTACAAGTGGCTCGGTTGCAAGGCAAGGGAACATCTGGGATGGCTGTGCAGCATTCCTCAGTGTACTCCCGTGCTTTCTTCAGGACACTGGGCTGGGCACACACACAGGGGCCACTCACCCTTGGTGCAGTAGGTGACCTCTCCTGCGTAGTGGAGAAGTCGGAACTCCATCCAGCCAATCCTCTTCTGGCCCTTTGGACCAGCCAGCTTGCGGCTACAAGACAGAAACAGGTGCAAGTTGAACCCTCCCACTCCACGGTGACAAGAGTACAACACACAAAGCAAAGAGTGAGAAAGACGTCTTCCGCCAGTGGTTTAGGAGCACCACAATCAACTGAAGGACTGCTCTGAAAACCAGCCACGTGTAAAGGCTCCCAGGAAAACTTGCTATCCATTTTCTGGCTATAGGTCAAGGTCTCTTTAAAATTTGATCCTTCCTTCTCATAAACACCAAGGAATAAAAATTCAAGGTGAGCCAGAGCCACAGAAGTGCATGTATGTGCAGAATGAACCAACTTCTGTTTTTCTAGATAATAACTAAGAAACAGTTTTACTGCCTTACATTTTTATGGTATTGAGAGACTAAAATACTTGGGAAACATCATTGTTCAGATTCTAGAGATTCACCACTTAAAAAAAATCTTTTTGTGTAGCAGTCTCACGCCCAGGCTGAAATGCAGTAGTATGATCATGGATCAGCACAGCTGCAACCTCCTTGGCTCAGGCAATCCTTTCCCTCCTGAGTAGTTAGGGCTACAGGTGTGTGCCACCATGCCTGGCTAATTTGTTTGTTTGTTTGTTTGTTTTGTAGAGTTAGTTCTCTCTATGTTGCTCAGGCGGGTCTTGAACTCCTGGGCTCAAGCAATCCTCCCACCTTGGCCTCCCAAAGAGCTGGGATTATAGGTGTGAGTCACTGCGCTCAGCCTCATGATTTTTAAAATTACTTTTTCTTAGCTGGGTGCAGTGGCTCACGCCTGTAATCTTAGTTATTACCTAGCACTTTGGGAGGCTGAGGTGAGAGAATTTCTTGAGCCCAGGGTTCGAGACCAATCTGGGCAACTTGGTGAGACCAGGTCTCTACAATAAATAAAAGAATTAGCCAGGTGTGGTGGTCCATGCCTGTAGTTCCAGACACCTGGAAGGCTGAGGTGGTAGGATCACCTAAGCCCAGTAGGCAGAGGCTGTGGTGGCTGTGAGTGTGCCACTTCACTCCAGCCTGGGCAACAGAGAGTCTGACTCAAAAATAAAATAAAAGCTTTTTCTTGCTTATGCTATATATTGGGACAGCACATATAAACTAAGCATACAGGTCAATTAATTCTCGAAAACTGAACACATCCCTGTAGCCAGCACCTGTATCAAGAAACAGAGCATTAACAGGCCCTGGGAACCTGTACTCTGGGCCCTTTCCCATCATGACCTGACATGTAATGCACAAGTTAGCTCTACCTAGTTGCATGTATTATAGAAATGAAATTATATAGTACATGCCCTTTTGTGGCTGGCTTCTCTTGTTTACATTTGTGTGATTTGCCCAAATAATAGATCATTCATTTGCATGGTGATATATTATTCCATTATTCCATTTTTGAATGTAACCCAATTTATTTTCCATTATTTTTTTTTTTTTGAGACAGGGTCTTCCTATGTTGCTCAGGCTGGGCTTGAACTCTGAACTCTAGTGACCCTCCCACCTCAGCCTTCTGAGTAGTAAGATTGTAGGTGCACGCCACCATGCGCGGCTCTATTTTCCATTCCCAGTTCATTGACTTGTACAATTTCACTTCCTTATCCTTTCAGTACTCTACAACAAGTCTGACAAAGCAACTGCCACTTACTGAGTCTTTATCGTGGCCAGAAATTGCACTAGGCAATTTAGGTCACCATCTGCAAAGCTCTGTGGTAGGTATATTAATATTCCCATCTTGTAAAGGAGAAACACAAATGCAGGGGCACTAAGCTGCTTGCCCGAGCCACGTGTCTAGCAAGGGCCCAAGGTGGGATTCAAAACCAGGTGCTGATGACTCCAGAGCATATGCCTTAAATTCTCTCCTCCTTGTGTCAAAGACTAAGTTACACATCTAGATGATCTTCTGGGATGCTGTGCTCTGATTCTTGATTGGTGTGGTGGTTACATAGGCACATACAAATATAAAAATTCATTGGTTTATATATTTCAGATCTGCACACATCACTGTATTTTATACCTGCATTTTTAAAAGAAGACTATTTCATGCATATGGACACGTCCAACATGTAATGATCATCAAATAAAGGAAGATACAAAAAATATATATATATTTTTTGAGTCAGAGTCTCACTCTGTCACCCAGGCTGAAGTGCAGTAGCACGCTCATGGCCACTGCAGTCTCAACATGCTGGGCTCAGACAATCCTTCTGCCTCAGTCTTCCAAGTAGCCATAACTACAGATGTACACTACCACACCTGGCTAATTTAACTTTTTGTAGAGACAAGGTCTCACCAAGTTGCCCAGGCTAGTCTCGAACCCCTGGGCTCAGGCAAGCCTCTTGCCTTCACCTTCCAAAGTGCCAAGATCACAGGCATGAACCCCCATGCCCAGCCTACAAAATACATATATTTAAAATTCTGCTTGTAATTTATTTGGCTTTGATTTCTGTTAACAAAGGTATGCACATATATGAGTTGGTGTTCGTAATGATATTTTCACATATGAAGAAGCAGTTGTACTCTGGCAGAGCTTTATCTACATACAAAAGAAAACGGGCATACAGCGATCTTCCCCTAAAGCAACAGCTCGTCGAAGCACGTACGTTTGGAAATGTGCATGCCTGCCCACTTTCTCTTCCAATTTCTCCAGGAAGCTCAAGTCTGTAGCAGGACCAGGACGAATACATTCTTCATCCTTCAATGGAAAAAGAGAACCTCAACCCACAGCACCACGCTCCATCCATTCCCGAGTTTAAATTCTCTCACCAGCTACAGCAGAAAGTCCTGGACTAAAATACTGTCGTTTCACACAGTTCGGGTGAACATTCTGGGAGAGGAAAGGGGTGGATCTGTACTCAGCTTCCAAGATGTGATGAGGGGACCAAGTCACCAGAGGCACTGGTGATTCCATGAAAGGTCAGCCCTCCCACCCATCTGAGCCATGTTCAGCGTCTTCCTAAGGATATGCCACAGCTGCTATGACCAGCTTGACCTCAAGCTCATTTTCCCCAAACCGGTCTTCTCTGCCCAAGACAACCGTGTGTAGACTTCTGTAGTAGGAGCAAAGCCCTCATGCAAAGAAAGCCACAAAGCCAGTAGAAGCTAACCTTTCATCCTTCTCAAGTTATGTCTTTCTATTTCCTAGTTTTGGTCCTCAAGAATGATAACCTTTAACTGACCATCTTAAAAAATTAGAGATGAACCAACACCAGAGCTTTTATTAAAATACAACAACAACAAAACCTGGATTAAGGCTGGCGAGACAACTTTTATAAAGTGGCATTTTTATACTTTCTGATTCCACAAGGAAAACCAAATAGAGGCAAGCATTTATGACTAAAACGTTTAAAACCATGAATCCAGCAATCCATATGCACATTGGCTGTACACAGACTAGCTTACGTCGGTCCATGCTTCTTGGAATACGATTCTCCAGGCGCCCCCTCACCTTCCAGGTCTTTGTTCAAATGTCACCTTCTCTGTGAGCCCCTGAACCCCTGCCGCTGGCCATCTTACCTGAACTTAAACCTCGCCTCCACCCCAGCTGCCCCATCTTCCTTTTCTGCTGTTTCTCCGTGGCTACAATCTCTGTGTTCTGCCCGTGTTCACTTGCCATGTCCCAGAGCACAAGGCACAATCCTGGTACCAAGTAAGCACTGATAAGCATTTTTTGGGAAAGATTAAAAAATCTGAATGCTCCCTAGGCACCAGGAGTAGTTCTGGGGAAGTGGGTGGCATCCACCAGACAGTTCTAGGTTCTGAGTGCTCTGCATATATTCATCTCATTTAAATTGTTCTGACAATTTCTCTCTGAGGTAAATCCTATTGTTGCCGTACCCATTTAAAGATGATGAAAGGGGAGTTCAGAGAGGTTAAGACACTTGCCTAATGTTACACAGCTAGAGAGCAACGGGGGTTAGAATTTGAATCCAGGTGGTGCCCATGTTCCTGGAAACTACAGTCATTCATGTTACCACCGTGCTTGAGAGTGCTGGATTCACAGAGCAGCTGGTGGCAGGATGGGAGGCAGGAGGATAAAGAGAGCGATTGTTTTATTAAAAAGGCAGGCAGACAGTGGTGCAGATGACCCCAAGTGACAAGCAAGGCAAGGGCATCACTGCTTGTCTTTAGAATTTATTTATTTATTTTTTAAAGAAACAAGAAAACAACCATTTTATTTTACTATCAATTGACAATTTATAATTGTGTATGTTTATGAGGTACAAAGTGATGTTATGATTTGTGAATACAATGTGGAATAATTTAACCAAGATAATTAACATATTCATCACTTCAAATACTGTTTTTGTAATCAGAACTTTTGAAATTTACTCTTTTAGCAATTTGGAAATGTATACTACATTTAAAAAAATCTTCTTATTTTAAAGATGTGGAGTATATTCAGATTTAGGTATACAAGTGGTGGCTGTACAGGTAAAGTTTGGACCTCCCTTTGGAACTCACTTTGCCTGTTACCTGGTTTGAGAACAGGTACTCTTATTATAATTTATTTTAAAAACGGATGTTTCACTCTGATCAACTGTGGATTCCAGGACGCTGATATTCTCATAAGTCACAATAATTTGAATCTAGGTTGCAAGCCCATTGGAGGCCCGTCAACTCAGGATCAATTGGTGTTCTTTGCGAAGCCCTCCTTTCTGCTTCCTGGCTTCCTGCTCTGTGCTGACCATGAAAGCAGTCCTCTCCAACGGCCAGCAGACACCCATCTGAACTGGCTCCCCAATTCTGTGTCTGCAGAAGACAGACAGGCATGCTTGCATTTCAAGGGTCTTCCTCGCTGCCACCTGATGGGCTCTACCTTGGGCCTGAGAATCTGAGGGAGGAAGGAACACTCGGCCTCAAGTCACAAGCAGGAGTTCCTCAAAAGGCTCCACATACACCCTCAATAAATAGTGGATTCCACACACAACCCCCGCCCCTTTTGAGTTGGGGTCTCACTCTGTCACTCGAGCCGGACCGCAGTGACACAATCATGGCTCACTGCAGCCTCAACCTCCTGGCCTCAGGCTATCCTTCTGCCTCAACCTCCCAAGTAGCTGGGACTACAGGCACAAGCTACCACACCCGGCTAACTTTTGCATTTTTTTGTAGAGACAGCGGCTCGCTCTGTTGCCCAAGCTGGTCTCAAACTCTTGGGCTCAAGCAATCCTCCCACCTCGACTTCCCACAATGTGGGGAATACAGGCGTGAGCCACCGCACCCAGCCCACAACCCTTTTTAAACCTGGAAAAAAGCTCTTCCATGCTAGGCAGATGGGCTCTAATTCTGCATCCATTTTCTCACCAGAATGGATATGATTCCTTTGTGTCTCTCTTCTACCAAATCACAGATGATCTTGTTGTTGAAATACTGAATTGGCTCCCACTAAAATGACAAAGAGGAGAGAATTCTCCAAGAAGTACTCAGATGAGCATAAAATAGAATGGTCTTAACTTGGTTTTCTACGTTTTTTTCAAAATCTCATTCTTACACCTAATTTTTAAAAACAATAATTACTGAATATCAAAATAATTTCCCAGGAAATAAGCAGAGAGTGATTGAAAGTTAATCCTTACTACTGATCAGAAACATCTCCAATGAAATTTTATTTATCAAGTAAATATCTTTAGCCAGATGGTTAAGAAATCAAACGAGGAGAAAACATCAAAATGTTTACCTCTATCCCTTCCATTTCATATTCTGTCTGTTCTGCTTTCAGGGTTCTTTCTATTAACAGTTGCTGGAGTTTCTCATTGCAGTAATTGATACAGAACTGTTCAAAACTAGAGGTGCAAAAGATTTAAATAACTAAAGTTATGCAAATAGATCAATTTTTAAAAATTGTATTTACTTATTTTTAAGGATGCTTTTAAATAAAGGAGTAGCAAAGTCCTTATAAGTAAAATAATTTATTAACTAGAGTTAAGCTAAAAGATGTCTGCTTTTTTTGTTTTTTAGAGTCAAGGCCTCACACTGTCACTCAGGCTGGAGTGCGGTGGCACGATCATGGCTCACTGCGGCCTCAAACTCCTGGGCTCAATCAATCTTCCCACCTCAGAACTACAGGCAAGAGCCATCATGTCTGGCCTGTTTGGATTTTTTATGTTTATTCCACTGCTAGGATGCTCTGTGAATTAGTACTTATACAATCTGGACAACTTCTGAGGCCAGAAAAATCAGTCCCAGTAACAACAGAGAATGACTTAAACCTAGACTGAAATTGTAAAGAGGAACAAAGGACCAGGAGGCATGTAACTGACAACACTCACCCATTCTTGTCGAAGACTTCAAACCCATAGATGTCCAGCAATCCAATCACTGTTTTCCTGGTGAAATCCTAGTCAAAACAACACACAACTTTCATGGTTAGGTCTTCTACTCTGTGATACTCAAAATCCTGCAGCTGCCTCTCTAAAAGGGACTTGGTCAAAAGTTCGTGCCCCCTCTCTCTTCACCAATGGCTCACAGAAGAGCCTGTGGGTGGAGATACGTTTCCCAGCCTGCTTCACCTGCTGCAGCCTGCCTGGATCCCATCATGGCTTCCATGTCTATCACCTATATGGTGAGACCTTCTCCTTTTTTTATTTTTTTACAACAGATGAGGTCTCGCTCTGTTGCCCAGGCTGGTCTTGAACTCCTGGGTTCAGGCAATCCTCTCACCTCGGCCTCCCAACGTGCTGGGATGACAGGCATGAGCCACTGAGCCTTCCCCCTTTGATTTACTCCTTTGCATCAGTTGTCCTCAGCCTTCCAAGCCTATCTACAACCCAAAAAGGAAAAGGAAAAAGACTTATAGACAGACAAGGAGATAACTATCCAGATAAGAGGACAGGTGGTATGGGTATTGTTTTTGGTTTTTTTTTTTTTTGAGTTGTAGTCTCACTCTGCAGCCTAGGCTGGAGTGCAGTGACATACTCACAGTCACACCAGCGTGGACCTGCTGGGCTTCGACAATCCTTCCGCCTCAGCCTTCCAAGTAGCCAGAACTACAGGTGTGCGCCACCATGCCCAGCTAGTTTTTGATTTATTGTCGAGACAAGGTCTCGCCAGGTTGCCCGGGCTGATCTCGAACCTGTAAACTCAGGCAGTCCACTTGCCTCGGGCTCCCAAAGTGCTACGATTACAGGCTGAGCCACCAAGCCTGGCTGGTATCATCTTATAAAGAACCAAGTGCTGTCAGGTCAGGATGGATACTTAAATATATGTATTTATTTTGTTATTTGATTATTCTTTGAGGTGAAATCTCACTCTGTTGCCCAGGCTGGAGTGCTGCGGCACAACCACAGCTCACTGCTGCTTTGACCTCCTGGGTTCAGGTGGTCCTTCTGCATCAGTCTTCCAAATAGCTGGGACTACAAATAGCTGTGCTACCACACCAACTAATTATTTTTATTTTTTATTTCTGTAGACATGAGGTCTCACGATGTTGCCCAGGCTGGTCATGAACTCCTGGGCTCAAGCAATCCTCTCATCTTGGCCCACCAAAGTGCTGGGATTACAGACGTGAGCTACTGCACCTGGCCTATATTATTTTTATAAAGGGACACAATGTTATATTCTGTTTGAGTGCCCTGAGTTGCTGCCTCCCAAATCCATCTTTTGTATCCTACCCCTGTGAATGTCACCACATCCACACAGCCCATACCTTAGTATCATTTCCTTAATTTCTAGCTTTGAATAAAATCCTTTTACTTAAATAGCTCCACTTAAAGAGGAAATGTGACCAAAATGTGAGTTTGAAGGGCTAGTTATAGTTTTCCTTATACACATTAAAATATACTACTGCTAAAATAAAAAGTTTCTAGGCTGGGTGCAATGGCTCACTCCTATAATCCCAGCACTTCAGGAGGCCGTGGTGAGAAGACAGCCTGAGCCCCATAGTTCAAGACCAGCCTGGGCAACGTTGTGAGACTTCAACTCCACCATAAATAAAAAACTTAACTGAACGTGGTGGCATGTACTTGTAGTCCCAGCTACTTGGGAGGCTGAGATGGAAGGATTGCCTGAACCCAGGAGGTTGAGGCTGTAGAGTCGTGATCATGCCACTGCATTCCTGCATGCCTGGGGGACCCCAAAATAAAAATAAACAACACAAAGGGTACCTGGGCCTATACCAGGAGGAGTGAGGGCCACTTGGAGGCCCAAACTTCACCTGCATGCAGCCTGCTTGTGCAGGTAATCTTTACTTGTTCCCCATATCTCTATAACCAAATAAAATTTAATCTAAAACATTTAAAAAAGGATTCCACATCTAAGTGAGATCATTAAAAAATAAACAAATAACAATAAAAATAAATAAATAATTCTCACGTATACCTGAAGCCATCTGGCAGAACACAAGTGCTGTGCATTCCACATTTAGGACATTGTAGAAGTCATTCAGTGTGCATTCCTGTGAGCCTACTGTATGCTAGACACTGGAAATGTGAATGTGAAAAGACACCGTCTCTGCCCATGGGGAGCTCACAGTCTATTCTCATGTATTCATACATAATATGTGTGTGTGTGTATACATTTTTTTTTTAAGCTGGGGTCTCACTCTGTTGGCCTAGACTGGCATGCAGTGGCACAATCACAGCTCACCACAGGCTTGGCCTCGTGGGCTCAAGTAATCCTCCATCCTCAGTCTCCTGAGTAGCTGGGACTACAGGAATATACCACCATGCCTAGCTGATTTTTTTGTGGACATGAGGTCTTGCTATGTTGCCCAGGCTGTCTCAAACTCCTAGGATCAAGCAATCCTTCCACTTCAATCTCCCAAAGTGCTGGGATTACAGGCATGAGCCACCACACCCGGCCCATTCTCACAATGTCTTAATTATGGCGATTATAAAACATCATCATGTTTGTCAGAGCAGGCCACCCAAAACGTGTTGCCCAACCTTGTTAACTAAGGAGGAATTGATCTTGTTGACCAGCCAAGTAAATGTTCGTCCATAAACAGCCTTCGCCATTGCATCTCTCGCGTAGACAGAGAGTTCTGGTGTCAAGGGGCAGATCACCTGAAGAGAATGACAAGGTGCATCATTATAGATGGCAAAAACAAAACAAAACAAAAAAACAACCCAAGTGTTCAAACTAGTTTTGAATGACGGCTGGCAAAACATGCATGCTGGAAAAGGATGCTTCTCCTGCCTGCTCTCATTCACACCACAGCTATTTCCTGAGCGCCCACTGTGTGCCAGACACCATGCTGGGCTGCTGAGATATGGCCATGGCTGAGACACACAGCTCTGGTCTTGGTGAGCTCACAATTCATTAAGGGGTAGGAGTGGGGAGGGATGGAGAGACACTGGAAGAATCACACCAAGTCATGTTGCAAGGACTATGAGGAGATACACATGAAGCCCTACAGTAGAGGTGGGAAGACCAGAGAAGACTCCTTGAGGAAGCGGTCCCTGGGAACTGAAGAGGAGTTAGCTAGATGAAGCATAGGGAACGGCGTTCCTGCAGAAGGAACAGCATGTACAAAGGCCCCGTGGAGGGAGGACATGGAGAATATGAGGCATGGAGTGCTAGCATTGCTATGGTGGTGGTAATGGTGGTAAAGGGAGGAAAAGGGAGGAGATTTTAGTAGGGTTTGGACAGGATTTTGGCAGGCAGGGCCTGATGAGAAGGTTCAACAGCTGGAACTCCCCTAGGCTCACCCCCTGCAATTATCTGAGGGAGGCAGCAGCGGCCGTGGAAAGGTAGATGCATTTCCACCTGGAGCCATTTTTACCTTCTCTGTTTTGGCTTCAATCTTTCTGTGGGTAAGCGCTTCCAGAAGGATTGATGGGTGGACCTCCAGGAGCTGAATAAAAGGAACCCAAAGTGCTACTCAGTGACTGGTTTTACTTGCTGGATTATTTTTAATTTTTTAGGAACAGGGTTTCACTCTGCTGCCCAGGTTCGAGGGCAGTGGTGCCACCCTAGCTCATCGAGCAGTCCTCCCACCTCAGCTTCCCAAGCAGCGCCGCCATGTCCAGCTGATTTTTTGATTTTGTAGCACTGGGGTCTTACTATGTTGCCCAGGCTGGTTTTGAACTCCGGGCCTCAGCCTCCCGAAGTGCTGGAATTACAGGCATGTGCCACCGTGCCTGGCCTACCACTCACTTATAAAGAGTTCACGGAGTTTCCAGGCCCGGGGTTATCCACCCTGACTGATCACTGTGCTTTAGTACATCAGATCTTTCAACCAAGTGGCTTTTACTCCCCATTGCTCCACTGCCATGGTCTTTAAATTTCTCAGCCAGTATCAGTCGAAAAAACATGGTGTCAGCCACTGGGTCCTACTGCGGGCACCCAGCTGCCCGGCTCCCCTCCCTCACCCCTCCACCTTCCCCTCTGTCCTCTCTAGAAAAGGAACGTCACCTTGGCGATCCACTTGATCTCGTGGGTGTCTGGGACGGTGGCACAGCCTCGGTCGTCCTCTTCAAAACCAATGTTCCCCAGGTGTAGGACACTGGCAATAATTCCAAAGAGATTCTAGGAACATGGGAAGTGGTCAGAGCAGAGGACCAGGAGGTGAGGGGAGAAGAATGGTGGCCGCCGACATGATAAATCAGCAGTGGAGACGTGTGAAGGAAAACACCCCTTTGGCCATTCCAAACCTGAACTCACAGAATCCAGCCTTTCTCCTTGCCCAGAAGCCAGCCCTCAAACTCACTTCAGGCCACCAGTCCTGTGTCCAACACAGGACACTTTCATTTCTACATAACAACAGCAACACAATTCGCAAACTGATTTCATAAAATAAACCACTTTTATAGAACCATTTCTAAAATAAACCACACCAATAAAATTAAATAAAATGTAATTTTCAAGCGCCATGATCTCAGATTTTTAAAACTACATTCTAGCGCTTGAAACATTAATAGTTTGACAAGCAAGATGAAAATTAAAAAGACAAAAAGATGTAAAAACAAAATGTTGGTACATGCTGCATTTTTTCCCACTTTGTGCAAAAATAGAAGCTTAAATAAACGAGAATTTTGTAATTCTATGAGATCTAAATCGTTGAGATTGGACTGAAATAAGGGAAAAAGAACATCACCTCCTCCTTGTACACAACATCGGGAAAACTGAGAGTTATCAGATAAAATAACAGAACATCCAGGTAGTACGTGAATTTCAGATAAGGAATTACTAAGCATTTATTTATGTATTTATTTTTTGACTCGAGGTCTTACTTTGTTGCCCAGGCTGGCGAGCAGTGGCACAATCACGGCTCACTGCAGCTTTGACCTCCTGGACTCAGGTGATCCTTCCATTTCACTTCCTAGGGATTACAGGCGCACTCCACCAAACCCAGCTAATTTTTTAACTTTTTTGTAGAGATTAGGTCTTGCTGTGTTGCCCAGGCTGATCCCAAATTCCTGGGCTCAAGTAAATCTCCCACCTCGGCCTCCCAAAGTGCTGGGATTACAAGTGTGAGCCACTGCACCCAGCCCAGAATTACTAATTTTTTAGTGTAAGTTTGTCCACATGCAAAATTTGGGACATATCTGTACTAAAAAATGTATTCAATTTATCTGAAATGTATAAGTAACCAAGTGTCTTTTATTTTTACATGCTGACTCTGGCAGCCTCACTGTGCAAACACCAAGAAATCAGGACTATTTCCTCAATCCCAGCTGGAACTAGCAGTTCTTCAAGGGCTCATACCTCAAGATCAGCTTTGGTAAAATCAATGACAGAAAAGGCATTGGAAACAGTTTTCCAGTCATTCTTGTCGTTAATAGACAACTCTTTGGCACAGTGACCCTGTTGACAAAAGAAACTGGATCACTTAGCATATGGACAGTTAAGCACATACACATTTATTCCTCTCTATAAGAATGCAAAAGCTAGTTTTATGATGTTCTCAATTATAACAAAAATAAATAGGTTTTACTCTAATCATCTGGCCAAGGGGTATCCAACCTTGGTGGCTTCCCTGGGCCATATCAAATAAAGAGGAATTGTCTTGGGCCACACATAAGTTATATACCATAATGTAGATACATAATAAGACTTCTTTTTTATATTTTAATTTTAAGTTTAGAAAAATCAGAACACCATAAAACTAGTGGGAAATTTGACCCTGTTTTTGTAAAACTAATCTATCAGTGTCGGGGTTGATGGAAGTGGTCACAATTCTTAGTGAGTTCCCGAGGTGCTCGTCAGAAATGTTTTGAATTTTGCTCTTCATATGCTTCATAACTGAAAACAGCTGCTCACAAATGTATGTGCTACCAAAAAGCAATGTCATGAATATGGCGTGTCTGTGAACTTCAGAAATGGAACTACACATGGGATCACAGAGAAAATAAAGGCTGAAAAACACATGAGATTAAAAGATCTTGTGGGGCCATATTACTAGCTGTCCTGGGCCACATACAGCCTGCGGGCCTCAAGCTGGACATGCCTAGTCTAGCATGTGATGATTTGCCAACTGCTGCTTTTTTCAAACTTATTTAGAATTTTATTTTAAATCTTCGGTCTAAGAAAACTTTCAAAGTTACATGTATGCAGTATATCTTTTTGTATGTGTTTTTAAACATAGTTTTCTCATCATTTTTGCTAAATAAATTGATACTGTTTATCTCAGAAATATCTGCTGAAACAGGCAAGTAAATCAGGATGCATAAATTCAGAAACAATTTTGACTCGCTTAGAAATCTGCAGCAAAAACTTTACTGCAGGACTAGACAGAAGGAAATATTTAATCAAGGAAATGAACACTTGGCATGTAGAGAAACAGATTTTATGGAAATGATCACCAGCAGAAACTTTTCCCACTAACTCTAGAAGTTGTCTTTTAAATGAGTCATAGACCAACCAATGTCACAATTTAAAGAGAAAACATTCTAACGTGTTTTTTTTCATTATTTTGCTTTTGTGGTATAAGGTGTTCCTAGTTTCTTGATTATCTGGAGATTCATTATCTTAGAAAAGTTCTTCGTTGCATGGGGAATGCCACGGAAAGACTCACTAGTGAACTGGCCAATATAAAAGTTGCAACCTCACAAATATCCCATTCCACACAACCAGCAACCTATGTTCCCCACCCAAGAGGGTAGGGTCTTTCACAAGTCAGTCCCCCTCAAACACATACTGGTTGGAAGCAGTGCAAACACCCTGCAAACTGAAGCCAGAAAACTTACCAAAGGTATGGGGGATCATGAAATTGATTTAAAATTAATACTGGTAGGGCTGGGTGCAGTGGCTCATGCCTGCAATCCCAGCACTTTGGGAGGCAGAGGTGAGAGGATTGCCTGAGTCCAGGGGATCGAGACCAGCCTGGGCAACTTGGTGAGACTTCATCTCTACAGTAAAGCAAAAACTTATCTGGACATGGTGGCATGCGCCTGTAGTTACAGCCACTTGGAAGGCTGAGGCGGAAGGATCACATGAGCCCAGCAGGTCAAAGGCTGCAATGAGCCATGATCATGCCACTGCACTACAGACTATGCAACAGAGACCTTGACTTAAATAATAACAATAACAACAATAATAATACCGGCAAATTGCTAGAATCATTTCCAAAGCTTCCGGGGCATAAGGATCTGGCTGAATTGATGTGGGCAGAAAGAAATCTACAAGAATAAAGACATGATATATTCCCAAAGGAAGGATTTGATTATCAAAGGGTTAGAGAAACCCTTGGGAAAATGGACGAAGCCCTCAAATATTTTTACAAATTGACCTTCTCTGATGATGCTATGAAAATCTAAACGTGTAGCCAGGTATGGTGGCCCATGCCTGTAATCCCAGGACTTTAGGAGGCAGAGACAAGAGGATTGCCTGAGCCCAGGGGTTCGAGATCAGCCTGGGCAACTTGGCAAGACCTCGTCTCTACAATAAATTAAAAAATTAGCTGGGCATGGTGGTGTGCATCCACCTACCATTCCAGCTACTTGGGAGGCTGAGGTGGAAGAATTGTCTGAGCCCAGCAGGTCAAGGCTGCAGTGGCCATGAGTGTGCCTGGGTGACAGTGAGACTCGAACTCAAAAAAAAAGAGGAAAATGTGAATGTGATGTGACCACACAACTTTGTTGGAAAAATTAGGCCCTTAACAAGAAAAAAAAATTAAATTGGATTTATTCTTTGTTCTAAGAGTTAGTTCAGTTTGTTAAGAAGAAAATGAGATTATGAGATCCTTTTATCTTCATTATTTAACTTCCTTTTTCTAGGTGAACTTCAGAAAGGCTTCTTTTCTTCCATGATTTCTAGGAAGTGTTGACCCTCATTTTATAGCTTCACTTGTTCTCTCTTTCAAATGCAGCCTGACCTGTGCTCTGCAAGATAACCTCAGTTCAAAGCCAGGTCCAGTGGAAAGATAAAAGTAAAAAAACCTTGAGGCACTAGCGACATCAAATACTGATCAATGTCACACAATTTGGGCATTCTAGAACCCGAGTACAGGCTGCAGCAACACGAATGCTGCAAACTGACAGTCAACTTACAACACTAGACTCTAGGCTGCTTGTAAGAATAGCCTGAACTATTTCTGTAAGGTAGTACATTCATCTGGCCGCTAGCAGTCCTCAAGATGGAAGCCAGGAAGGTGGCAAAGATCTTTTCAAAAGCATTTTGAAAGCAGAATGAGGTAGGCTGTGGACACAGAGGGACAGTGAGTTTCTATCTCATCTAGACCAGCAGTCCTCACTTCAGCTGTGCATCAAGTTACCAGGAGAACATTTAAAACAATGCTGATGCCCAGGTCCTACCCCAGACCAACTAAATCTGAATTTCTGGAGGGCAGGGCCCAGGCATTTGTGGGCTTTTTTTTTTGAGTTGGAGTCTCACATTGTCACCAGGCTGGAGTGCAGTGGCACATTCACGGTTACCCCAGCGTCGACCTGCTGGGCTTCAGCGATCCTTCTACCTCAGCCTACAGGAGTGCACTACCGCACCCAGCTAATTTTCTATTTATTGTAGAGACAAGGTCTCGCCAAGTTGCCCAGGCTGGTCTCGAACCCATGAGCTCAGGCAATCTACTTGCCTTGGCCTCCCAAAGTGCTGGGATGACAGGTTGAACCACTGAGCCTGGCCAGCATTTGTGTTTTTAAAGGGTTCCTTGGGTGATTTTAATTTCAGCCAGGGTTGAGAAACACAGCAATTGCTGAGACATTGGTTATGCTACCAAGATGATATAGCTGTCAGGCAGAAGAGGAGATGGTATAGCTTGCTTGTGATAAGTATCAAGAAATCAGCCAGTAGGCTACATCCCAGAATGGCAATAGAAGGTTCTTGAACATCCTATAGCAGCCCACACAAGCTCCCCTGGCTCCCTCCCCCAAGGAGTCACCAAAGCCAGGTGCTGGTCCTTCAAACCTGTGAGAGGTATTTATACAGCTGGGGGTCTCGTTCAAGTCCCAGGTAAGCCAGGCGCTCCTCTTCACCACCCGCTAGCAGCTGGTAGAAGATGTGGAAATTCCGCTCTCCCTGGTTTTGATAGACAACTCTGGACTTTTCTATCAAGTAACTGATGATATGCCCTCCTACAGGAATGCCCTTCAAAACAGGACAAAAAATGCAGCCATGACAACCATCATCAAGCCACTCTCTTCCTGGTGTCTTCTGATGAACACAAGTTATTGATTTGAATGAAGTCCGATCTCTCAATCTCCTATGACTAGCTTCCTGGGTTCTGTTTTAAAAAGTGTTTGTCTACCTTGAGGTCATGAAGATATTTTCTGTGTTTTTGTCTAGAAGCATGATGCTTTAGGTCTGTGGCTCATTACTGTTTGTATATGGAGTGAGGAATAAGTCAGATATCATTTCATCCATATTGATATCCAGTTGATTAGCACCACTTACTGGAAAGACAATCTCAACCCTACTGAATCACGGTGGTGCTTTTGTCACGAGTCTGATGCCTGTATATGTGAGGGTCTTTCTGCACTCTATTTTGATCCATTGGTCTCTTTATCTATTCTTGTGTTAATATCAAACTATCTTAAGTATATTTAAATAATATATTCAATAAATAATTTTATTACAGAACATATGTAGAATTCTTGCAAATCAATAAGAAAGAATGGAAAACCCAATTAAAAATGGGCAAAAGACTTGAACAAAAAAGAACACCCTTAAGTGGCCAAGAAGCAAAACTTCATTCATTTATCAGGGAGATACATTTATCACTTAAATCACAGTGAAAAATCATTGTACCACATCAGAATTTTAAAATAAAACAAACTAACAATACAAATGTTGGCAAGGGTGTCGAACAACTGGGACGATTCTAGGTACATACCCAACATAAATAAGCACTTCTATCTACTGAAAGGCAAGGGTAAGGCTGTTCAGAGTGCTATTTGTGATAGCCCCAAATTGCAAACAACCCAAATGTCCATTAACAGAAAAGATAGGCTGTGATATAGTCATAAACTCAAAAAGTAAACAACTGCTACATGCAATGACATATATGAATCTCACAGAGATGTTGATTAAAATAAGCCACACACAAAACAGAACATACTGCATAATTTCATTTATATGAAGTTCTTTTTTTTTTTTATATGAAGTTCAATGACCAGCAAAACGAATCTGTGATTACAGAGGTCAGAACAGTGCGCACTGGGAGGGAACAGTGTTGGAGAGGGCAGGAAAGTCTTCTGAATGCTAGAACAAGAAATTTTAGTAGGGCATAGTGGCTCACACCTGGAATCCCAGCACTTTGGGAAGCAGAGTTGAGAGGACTGCTTGAGCCCAGGGGCTCGAGACCACCCTGGGCAACTTGATGAGACCTCATCTCTACAATAAATCAATAAATTAGCTGGGGTGGTGGCACGTGCCTATAATTCTAACTACTTGGAAGGCTGAGGCGGAATGATTACCTGAGCCCAGCAGGTCAAGGCTGTGGTAGCCGTAGCATGCCACTATACTCTAGCCTAGGCAACAGAGTGAGACTGCGACACACACGCAAAAAATTTTTTTAAGAGACAGGGTCTTATTCTGGAGTGCAGTGGCATGATCACAGCT
This sequence comes from Cephalopachus bancanus, assembly GCA_027257055.1. Classification (NCBI taxonomy): domain Eukaryota; kingdom Metazoa; phylum Chordata; class Mammalia; order Primates; family Tarsiidae; genus Cephalopachus; species Cephalopachus bancanus. Next base: position 373,786 of record JAPVLO010000477.1, read on the forward strand.
CACTGTAGCCTTGAACTCCTGGGCTCAAGTGATTCTCTCACCATAGCCTCCCAAGTAGCTGGGACTACAGGTGTACAGCACCAAGTCTGGCAAATTTTTAATTTTTTATAGAGATGAGGATCTTGCTATGCTGCCCAGGCTAGTATCAAACTCCTGGCCTAAAGTGATCCTCCCACTTCAGCTTCCTAAAGTGTTGGGATTACAGGTGTGAGCCACCACACCGTCTGGATGCCAGAAATTTTTATAGCTTGACCTGTGTGGCTACATAATGTAAAAACTCATCGAGCTGTCCTCATGGTTTAGGGCTTTTTCAGTATGTGTGTTGAGCCTCAACAAAACGTTTTAAAATATTCATAGCTAGTCAGGCTCGGTGGCTCAGCCTGTAATCCCGCACCTTGGGAGGCTGAGGTGAGTGGATTGTTTGAGCCCGCGGGTTTGAGACCCGCCTGGGCAACTTGGTGAGACCTCATCTCTACAATAAATCAAAAATTAGCCAGGTATGGTAGCGCGCGCCTGTAGTTCCAGCTACTTGGAAGGCTGAGGCAGAAGGATCGCCAGAGCCCAGCAGGTCGAGGCTGCAGTGGCCAGGAGCGGCCACTGCACTCCAGTCTGGGCAACAGAGTGAGACTCCAACTCAAAATAAATAAATAAAATAAAATAAAATATCCATAGCTATTACATTTCTCTCAGTCTATTCCCACTCCACTGGAGGTTCACATACCAGCCTCTGGGAAACTCTGAGCCGTCTGAGCACTGAACTCAGCGCTCAGACAGCAGCTGTTCACCAGCTGGGGTTCCATGCCCTTGAGTTTTCTGTCTCCTCCAAGTATCCTCCCTGCTTGTATTAGCCTCGTTTAAGTTCTGCGCATAACACAGCCACACTCATTCACTATGTATTGTCTGTGGCTGCTTTCAGGCTCCAGCCACAGAGTTGAGTGGCTGTGACTGTATGCATGTATGACCCACAGAGCCTAAATAAACTATTAGCTATCTGGCCCTATCCAAAAAAGTGTGCAGACCGCTGCCACACAAGTGGGCATGCCTAAACAATATATTGTTTACTTGGGACTGTTTCAAGCTTTATAGAAAAATGGAATCACACCAGCACACTGTGTATTTTCAAGACCCAGCCCCATCAGGTGCAGCTCCCACTGCCATTTGACGCCTCATCGTGTGAACACACACCATTTAACTAGCCATTCCCCTGTCTGCAGATGCTCAGCTCTCTCCAGACGTGTTGGCTGTGTTCAGTCTTTCTGCCATCATGGGATGTCCCTGGGGGGTGAAATGGTTGCACCTTAGGGTTTTCTCAACTTCCCAAGGGAGTCTCCTATCATTGGAACAGCCTATTGTTTTCCAAATGGGTTGCACCAATGTACTCCCCACCACCAGTGTGTAAGAATTTCACATCTTTACCAACACCTGGTATTATCAGACTTAAAATTTTTATCCGCCTAGAAGGTATAAAATAGTATCTAACTGTGGTCTTTATTTGTATTTCCTAATGTTGGCACTAACACCGGATTTTTTTTAACTGCTTGAGCCAACAAATGCCCTTCCTCACTAAAGTGCTTTAGCTGGATTCTGTCACTGGCAAAATAGTCTTCATGAACTAGGAGCAAGAACAACTGTGTACCTGAAAGTCGAACTGTATGTCCATGTATTTTCCAAATCTGCTGGAGTTGTCATTCCGGAGTGTTCTGGCATTTCCAAAAGCCTTGGGAGAAAAAGTGCCATTCACCATCATTCGAGCTCACTGTGTTTGTCAAATGCATGAGCCCAAATGACAGGCTCTTTATGAAAATGAAGGAGGGAGGGGAGGGCAGCCATACTGTATCATTTTATTTATTTATTTATTTTTCCAGAGTCTTACTCTGTCACCCAGGCTGAAGTGCAGTGGCATGCTCACAGCCACCATAGCCTTGACCTGCTGGGCTCAAGTGATCCTTCCACTTCAGCCTACCAAGTAGCTGGGACTACAGGCACACACAGCCATGCCTGGCACGAGTTTATGTATCTGTTTGTTTGTTGTAGAGATGAGGTCTTGCCGAGTTGCCCAGGCGGGTCTCGAACCACTGGGCGCAGGTATCCTCTCGCCTCTGCCTTTCAAAGTGCTGGTATAGGTGTGAGCCACTGCACCCAGCAACCATATTGTCTCTTCTAAGAAGGAATCATCAACTACAGGGAACTTAATGCCAAATGCTATATTTGGACCCAGGAAAAAGAAGGGAAAAATATCTTCTCCCTAGAATCGAATCTAGAAATATATTAGAAATGGCCTAGGGAGGTACATAGGATATTCCTCATCACTAGACCCCTTCGCTTATCAAATTATTTCTAGATTAGATTTAATATATTAATAATATTATATTTAATATATTTAATTTAATATATTTAATATATTAATAATATATTAATCTAGATTAGATTTAATATATTAAATATATTATATTGAAAATATATTTAATATATTAATAATATTAATATATTTCTAGATTAGATTCAAAGGGTCTACTGGTAAAATTCTTTCCACCGTAAACATCTTCTCTTATAGAAAGGCAGCAAGTCAGTGAATTGTAACAATAGAAATAAGAATATCCAAATGATTACAGTTAAATCATAAGAAAAATATTAATATATAACAAAGTATGATTTTAGTGTCTCTTAATTCTGCTGTGTGTTTCTTGCATGTTCACTTCGTTTAAGCCTCCAAACCTCTTAAGAGGCAGGTGCCATGAACAGACCCATTCTACAAACAAGGAAAGAGTCTCTGGCACTTGGGGGGACTAGCTGAAGCCTCCAGGTGCTTGGCCATGCTGGAATGGGACTTCAAGCCTGCCAGACTTGCTTCCAGGTCACACCCTGAATCATGACACTACCTGTGAGATCCCTTTTCTTCACAGTGACCTGCCCAGGCAGTGGATTCTTCTTACTTGGTGACCTCCCGAGGACATGCTCGCCAGCCCTCTGAGGTCGCTTACCTCCAGCACTGGGTTGGAGAGCAGCAGTCTGTCACGGGCTATCTGCAGTGACTGGGTCATTGGGCAGGTCACTGCAAAGTACTGGAGAATCTTCTTGGAGGCTTCTGTTTTCCCCGCCCCGCTCTCTCCAGAGATAAGGATGAAGTGGTTATTGAGCTCAGAGCACATCATTCGGTAAGCATTGTCAGCGATGGCATAGCTGGAGGAGTAAGACAGAAACAAATTGGTTTTAATGCTACTTCCTTTGGCTCAGACACCCACCAAAGCAGAGAAACAAAGTATCCCACCTTCAGGAAGCCACATCCAGACTGTGGTACAAGGGCACTGAACTCAGACAGATGTCAAGCCCCCATCATGACCCACTGACTGATCAAACATAAAGAATGTTAGATAGAAAAGCTCAAACAGTAGAAGAGCTAAAGAGAAGAACTTGAGCAGTAATTTAAATATTTTTCAAATTTTATCAAATTTATTTTTAAAAATCCATCAACTTGAGAATGATTGTAGTAGGACATTAAGAAATAAATAAAATAAAATCCATCAATTTTTATAAGAATAAGCTACATTAAATTAAATTACATCTCCAAGAGATGTCCTAGTAGCTGTAGGTGGAAATAACATCTTATCTAAATATTAAATGTTTTAATAAGTACAATAAGATATCCTTTTTTTTTCCTCTCAAAACTCAGAACACTAAGAATATAGTGGTAGGAAACCAAAGAGATGAAAAATCTTCTGTGATCGCTTGAGAACAAGAGGTAAGACTATAACAAGAACTTTGGCTCCAAGATCAGAAACCACAGGTGTCCAAAGAGTATCATCTCAGCACAAGGCTGAGCTTGAAAGCTGATCGCTTCAGTCACCTACATGTGGTGGTGATACAGAAAGGTTTAGAAATGCCTTAGGAAGTGAAATAGCTGAGTCTCCAAGACCAATGGGGAGAGAACCTACATATGAGGTCAGAAGCCAGGGAGGAGAATTGGGAAATTCAGCAAAGCCTGAGTCCTAGAGACTAGGTAGCTAGCCTACCTTAAACTTCCACAGTCCTGGTGAGCTTCTACCAACCGGCAGTCTTCTCAGCCACCAGTAGATGGCACTGTAGGGACCCGCTTCCCTAGCCACACTTGGATTTCTCACCAGCAACACAAAGATTCCACCTCTTGTCATATTTATGCTGAGATTTCATAGAGACTTACTAACGTTTTCTACTGCTTTGAAAGACTGGTTTCACAAAAAGGCAATGGCTTAAGTGAGGCAGAGAACTTAATGAATGTGCATCAAAGATTTGGATGGATGGATGGACAGACAGATAGATGGATAAACAAATGGATAGACGAATGGACAGATGGATGAATGGGGAGACAGATGGATGGATGGATGGATGGATGGATGGATGGATAGATGGACGGGTGGATGCACAGTGAGAAGGAGGGAGACAGAGACAGAAAAAAGAAGGGGGGAAGACTGAAAAATCCTCCTAGTGATGACCCTGTGGATGCTACTTACACATGTGGTGGCAGTTCAAAGAAATTGACCCCTTGATAAAGCTCCATCTGGCTCACAGTGTATATGCCAAGCTCCTGGTACGGATTCACGGACACAAGAAGGGTCCCAATATATGTCTAGAGGAACGGACCAAAGCACAAATGAGGAATTCTGGGATGCAAAAGAATGTCACACACTATGATCCCCGTGCATTCAGTGGTGAGGATAAAACATGACAAATCAGACAAGCGGGGTCTCTGCTGGGAGCTTACATGGGAGGAATGAGGGCAGACAAACAACCAAGGAATCAAGGCAGCTTCAAGAGAGATCAGTGTGAAGAAATGTGTGCACAGGGGAAGGAGGGAGCGAATAACTGAGGAAGGCCATATTAGCTAGTGGGCATAGGGAAGCCTTCTTCAAGGAGGTGACATCTGAGCGGAGACTTGAAGGGTGAGGAGCCAGTCATGACCAAAGCAGGCAGGAAGGGCATTTCAGGCAGAAGGAATAAGCATGGCGGGCTGCTAAGCTGGAGGCCAGTATGGCTGAAGTCCGTGGGTGAGGGGAAAACAGAGAATGGCAAGAGAGGATGTCAAAGAGAAGCAGGTTCAGTCCACTCAGGTCCTATGGACTGCCATGAGGAATTGGGGTTTTATTGCAAATGCAGTGGATGGTGGAGACACGGCCCTCACCTACTGAAATGAAATACTTGCCCTGAACGGATGGCTTTAAGAGGGAAGCACTATGACCTGGTTTCTGTCTCACTCCCTGGCCTACCAGTCTCCTAAAATCAGGCAAACTACTCCCACTACTGGCATTTATTTCCCTGGATTTCAACATTGCACCCTACCCATCACTGAGTTCTTCAAGTACCTATATTTGTAATATAACCACTGACATAAAACTTCCTATAATATAATTATGAATGAATAATTATATTCATTCTTATGTAGAAAAATAAATAAATACCTGGGCTTCTTTCAAAATACACCTGGTATTTTCTGATTCTTTCAGATTCTGAGTTTGTTGTTTCAAATACAGGACGTACCACAGCCTACATTAAGATTATGCTGGAACTATTTACAACAGCAAAAACATGGAACCAGCTGTGCTGCCCATTGAAACTGGACTGGATAAAAAAAAACTGTGGTACATATACACGATGGAATATTACACAGCCTTAAAGAAGAACAAAATTATGAACTTCATAGCAACTTGGATGAATTTAGCGTCTATAATACTCAGTGATTTATCTCAGAAGCAGAGAACTGAGTACCACATGTTCTCACTCATAAGCAGACCCTGAACACTTACCATAATACCATAAGAAAGGGATTGGCAGTAGCTGGAAACTGCCAGGGGTGGGGGTGGGGGTGGAGGGCACATAACATGAATGAGGGTAACATCTCAAACTGGGCAAAGTAGGGCCCAAAGGGAGGCCCGAGCTTTACCTGTACAATGAGCATTTGTATACCTAATCCTGAATTGTACCCCATATCTTTAAAATAAAATAAAATAAAAAAGATTATGCTAGAATCGTTCCAACTAATGCTTCCAATCTCCAGAACCAAAACGGAGAACTGGAACAGAGAAGAGAATTTTGACTAAAATCCTGCATTATTCTAATCAGTAGAAAGCTGATCTTCCAAGGTGGAAGATAGTTTCTGAAATTTATCAGTTCAAATAAGATTGGGAATGATAGTAAGAGAAGGAAAAACCAGAAAAGAAAGAAAACAAATGGGAAATATCTAGCTTAATCATGACGATCCTGTCATCCCATTTGTACTCTGTACTGTGTGGTTTCTCCTTTGCTTATATAGAAAATTAGTTAAATTTTTTCTATCACCTTACAAGTTTTATCACCCTGAAATTAAGGGTGATAATTATGAGAGTTAGGTGCGGCATATATACTCTCAGAAACATCAAGCTTATTTCCTCTAGTAACTTTGGTTTCAACACAGACATTAAGTCACATAAACAAAACAGCTCTAAGACAAACATTTTAAAATTGCTTCTGATCGTCTGATTTACTCTTGGCAGAAGCTAATAAAATTAAAACAAATTAAATAATTTCAGTAACACCCCATGACACATCAGGGACACTACAAAGTTTACCATGGAGGAATCTACCTGAAAATCTACCAGTCGACTCATGTGTGGTGATAAATGGGGAATTTAATTTAAACTGGTCACTACTAGAGGCAACAAGATCAGTCTGAGAAGAGTTTGGTCAAGTGCTGCGTTCTCGACGCTTGAAGACTCAGGCATACGGAGGACACCTCCTACTTTGGCCTGCTCCGCGTCTCTTCCAGAGTCCTGGATTCCCGGGGTTCTCAGTCCACAAGTTTAGGAGGGCTCTGACCCCGCCCTTCGCCCCCAGAGGTGGGTCTGGTAAGCCAGCCGGGCCAATCTGAACAGTCCTCACTCCTAGCCACAGGGATTGCACACGGCCCCAAATGGGCCAATCAGAGCCGACTGACGTCCGGATCATTGACAAGCCAGGGCTCCCGAAAGACAGCGCTCTTCACAGTAGCAGCACTAAGCTGATACATCTCAGCCTGTTCTTGCCACCATGCAAAGAGAGGCTGCAGGAGAAGGAAACTGAGGCACAAGGAAGCGAAGCAGAGAGATGGAGAAAGAGCCCTCGAGATGTCGTCTGAAACGCTGCATCTATTTCTGGACCCTAGAGTGACATACGTGGATAGATTGACTCCCTTTTGTGGCTTTGGCTGGTGCGAGTTGGGTATCTGTCACTTGCAGCCATCAAAAAGCCTTCGCACCAAAGTGCCTGAGAATAGTACCTTGACACCTCCCTTTCACCGCTAGTCTAATAGAGTGACATTGTCTACCGTCTTCAAGGCTGTGAAGGCCCGAACAGAACAACCACCCTAGAAAAACAGCAAAGAAAGGGGTCAAGTTACATAGATGAGGTTCTCGCTGAAGCGCTTGCGGAGATTGTCCACAAAGGCAGACTCGCTGGTGTAGGCGTCCAGGAGCACAAAATCCTGCACCCCGACCTTGTCCCGGGCAGTCAGTGCCCCTTCCATGTGCAGGCGAATGTGCTTCCTTCTCACTTCTTCTTTCTGCAGGAAACAGAACATTCCTTAGCAGTCCATTTGTCCCATGCTATCTATTAGTCACACATCTAATGCATGGATTAAATTGTGCTGTATTCATTTAGAGTTTGCGACCTGGTTGGGGATCCAAGACAACAATAATAAAAACAACTGTGTATGACAATAGCAGTGTGACCCCAGGACTGGCTGGTCTCATCTGGCCAGTAATTACCCTGAGCATGCGCAGATGAGTCGAGCGTGCCCAATCAGTGACCCTGGAGCCAGCCCGCCCAAAATGTCTACCGCATGCGGAACCTGAGTACCGGGATAGAGGAGCTTGGCCCACATTAAGAAGTGATGGGAGCCCTGTTCTGTTGCAGTACGAACCTAAAAACCAAAGACCCAGCCCCGTTTCTTTGCATAACCCAGTCAGATCAGATCAAGCCTGCTTACATTTTCCTGTCTTCCTCCCAGTTACTCTCTGCCTGCAAAACCTGTCCCCAGACTCCAGCTCAGGGAGACACATGTGAGCAATGTCTAGGAGACAATGAAGGTGGACCTCGCAATAGAGCTTTTTCTTTTCTCAAAAGCTGATGTCCTAGTGTTGGCTTTCATGCATGTTGGGAAGTGAGCCCACTGCTGGATAACAGCAACAGACAGGAACCAGGAACTGAGCGTTTACTATGTCAGGCACTATTCCAAACGTTTGACTTGTACTATCCCTTATCATTCCTCATTCTGACCCTATGAAGCAAGTCCATTATCTACACCCATTCTACAGGCGAGAAAACGGAGGCACAGGTATGTTACAAACCATGCCCAAGACTTGCCAAAAGGCAGAGTCAGGATAAGAACCAAGATAGCCTGACGCAGAGTTTGCTCTCCTGACTGCCATGTAGTCAATAGATGTTAATTGTCTAAACGCGCTGTGTAATCTCTAGATGAGTGATCAGGAGTTCGGGTCAGAAATGGAATTTCTTGTTACAGAGGAGCACTCAAGGAAGAACAAGATTTCGAGTGTCCCTCCCCACGTTTGGGCTTCAGATCTCACCAGAGAAGGTGCTGTTGCACCCCATGGTATGGCAGGGAGTCTCATCGGATTACCAGGGCCAGAGCTGGTCCGCGGCCTCCAGACAGCAGGAACCACCCTCCAGGGCACAGACACTGCTGGGGCGGGAGGCCATGGAGGGCAAAGGTAATCAACTCTCCAGGGCGCAGGAAAGCCGAGTCCAAAGGCATATTGTATCAAAAGTAGGGGTAGGAGTAGGTACAAGGTCCAGAGTGTGTGAGGCCTGGGTGGGGAGGGCTGTGGTGAACTGTTCACCAAGCCTTTGGCCAGAGTTGTGAAGTCAGGATGGACTATGTACTCTGGGCACACAGTTTGTGCTTGTCTCACCCACTGTGCAGCAGACTATAGAGAAAACAAGAAACACACCATAGCAAAAGGAAGCAGGAACTGAACTCCCCTGCTATTGCAACATCTCTCCGGTGACCTCTAGTGACAAAAATAACATTGTGCCCACTGCAAGGAGAAATGTTTACAGAGTCCAGTTTGTTACCACAGAGCAGGTGTAGAAGGGTGAATGTGGATCTGAGAGGCAGTAAAGTAGCACATGGGAATATGTACAAGTCCTAGAATAGCCAAAACAACCTTGCAAAAGAAAAACAAAGCTAGAGAACTCATACTTCTTAATTTTACACAATCAAGACTGTGTCAATCAATTTTTAGTAAAGTTATCACAACAATTCAGTGCAAAGATGGGACTTTTTTTCAGTCTGTGGTGCAGGAACAAATTCATAAGGAAAAAAAAACTGCATTTCAATCCTTACTTTTTCCTACATATATAAACTTGAGATGGCTCTTAGACTTAAATATGAATGTAAAATTTATAAAGCTACTACAAGAAAAGAGAAATAACTTTGTAACCAGTGGAAGGTAGTGCTTTCTTAGACAAGATGCAGGAAGAAATAATGATAAAAGAAAACAAATAAGAAACCAGACTTCATAAATATAAAGTTTCTCATCAGGAGACTCTCTTAAGAAAATGAATAGGCATGCCACAGAGTGGCAGAAAATAGTCACAGGATATGTAGCTGCAAATAATTTGTATCCATAATAAAAGATACCTATAGTCCAATAACAAAAAGACGAGCCCAATAAAAATTGGGCAAAACACTTGAATAGACACTTCATAAAGGAAGATAGACAAATGGTCAATAAGTACATAGAAAAGTACTCAACATTGTCTGGGAGATGCAAATTAAAACCACAATGTGATACTGCCAGGATAGTTAAAATTAAAAAGACTGACAACACTGAATACCGGTGAGGATGTGGAACACATGAAACCCTCTTACACTGCCAGCAAGAATATAAAGGGAATCACTCTGGAAAACAATCTGGCAGTTTCTAATGAAGTTAGCCACGTCTCTATCCTTTGATCCAGCAATTCTACTCCTGTATTTACACAAGAAATGTAAATAGATGTCCACAAAAAGACCTGAATGTGAAGTTCAGCCCATACACAACTTTATTCAGAATGGCCCCAACCTGGAAACAATCCAAATATCCATCAACTGGGGAATGGATATGGTCCATCTATACAATAGAATGAGTGCAGCAATAAAAAAGAAATAACGGGTACACGCAAGAGCATGGATGGCTCTAACAGACATTATGCTGAGTGAAAGAGCCCAGACACAAAAGAATGGGTACTGTAGGATTCCGTTTATATGACATTCGAGGACAAGCAAAACTAATCCACAGCGAAAAATCGGAACAAATGTTGCCTGGTTGGGGGTTTGTCAGGCAAAGGACATTTTTGGAATAAGGGAAATGTTCTCTATCTTGGTAGGGCTGTGAGTTACATGGACTTATCTATTTGTCAAGATACATTATTAAAATGTTGTATATTTCAATACATATAAATTTTATTCTTGAAAAAGAACCATACAAGCCGGGCTTGGTGGCTCAGCCTGTAATCCCGCGCCTTTGGGAGGCTGAGGTGAGTGGATTGCCTGAGCCCGCGGGTTTGAGACCTGCCTGGGCAGCGAGACCTCATCTCTACAATAAATAAAAAAATCAGCCGGGCGTGGTAGCGCACGCCTGTAATTCTGGCTACTCGGAAGGCTGAGACGGAAGGATCGCTGGAGCCCAGCAGGCGAGGCTGCGGTGGCCGGGAGCGGCCGCTGCACTCCAGTCTTGGCGACTGAGTGAAACTCCAACTCAAAAAAAAAAAAAGAAAAAGAAAAAGAACCATACAAAACAATCCGGTAGGGGTAGGATGAAGAGTGACTGAAGGTATACATGAAAACAGAATGACAAAATGTTAATTGTTAAAGCTAGGTGGTGGGTATAGTGGGGACTAAACCAGACTCTTTTGTTTACTTTTTGCAAATGTGAAGTTTTTCCTTATTTAAAAGTTAAAAAAAAAACCGAAAATGACCACCAGATGTCTCCCTACACTAGGCAAATGGGGCTCGAAGGACTATAATCACCAGTGATCTAAGATTGAAAACAATACATTTAGCTCAAACAATATTTTAGTGATTCCAAATATTCCCATTTTTAATTTTTTCTAAGAAAAAAGAGAGGCAGTATAGAGTAATGAATAAGCACAAGGACTTTTTTTTTTTTTTGTTTTGTTTTTGAGTTGGAGTCTTACTCTGTCACCCAGACTGGAGTGCAGTGGCCGCTCCGGGCCAACGCAGCCTCGACCTGCTGGGCTCCGGCGATCCTTCCGCCTCAGCCTTCCAAGTAGCCGGAATTACAGGCATGTGCTACCACGCCTGGCTGATTTTTTTATTTATTGTAGAGATGAGGTCTCGCTGCCCAGGCCGGTCTCGAACCCGCAGGCTGAGGCAACCCACTCACCTCAGCCTCCCAAAGGCGTGGGATTACAGGCTGAGCCACCAAGCCCGGCTAGGCACAAGGACTTTGGAACAGAAGCCTGTCCAAGTTCAAATCCAATCCTAATGAAGAGCCTCTTAATCTCTTCAAGTCCCAAGTCTCTGTCCTGCTGCTAGAAATTGGAATTGTAATCATGCCTGTGTCACAGGGTTGTCACTTTGACCAGAACCATATGAAGCACATGGGATAGCACCAGACACAGTGTAAGTTTTGTGGACATTTGCTTGTCATCATTAGCATTAGTAATACGATCATTACAAATGGAAACAAAAAATTACAAATGGAAGCCAAAAATCTGATCCAAAGTCAATGAGCTCTTTATTTTTTTTATGAGTTAAGGAAGTCAAATTTATTAAAGGTGAAGCAAGGAGCAACACAGCAGTAAAAGGAGGCTGCCTGCCATCTGCCATCAATGAGCTCCTATCAAATTGGGGGTGTGTCGGGGCCTGAAATAATGTCTGCAGTTGCACCCAGAAATACCACTGCAGGCAAATTGCTGCAGGTGGAGGATGCGGAGATTAACCAAGCTTCTCTCTTAGCTTACTCCTAGCAATGCAAGGACAGCGAGTCTATGAGAATGAGTCCTACAGCTGGCCCTAGGAGTGTATGCAACTTGCAGCCCTAGAAATTCAATAAAACCTCATAGGCTAAGAATGTGACAATGATTTTTAACTTGCAAGGGGCAAAGCACACTCCATCTACTTCAGACTGAAGTTCTGTTTGTCTGGATATTTCAATTCTAATACCTGGATCCCTTTTACCTAGTTCATTTCCAGATATCTCTTAAAGGGTGAAGGAGAACTGGAGTGTCCCAATAAGACTGACGTGGAAGGTCAAAGGGATAATAGCAGGACATGGGGGAAGGTAATAAAGAAATTAGAGTGCTTCAGCTTTGACCAAAATGATGATTAAGAGATATATCATGAAGAGAACATTAAACCCAGAAATGATTAAATAAGAGGAGGGAAATTAAAGGGAGATTCAATTACACCTGAGAAAATTAAACTACATCAAATTTAGTTATGCCTAAGGAAGAACTCCATCTTTGGGATGATAAAATTCCTCAGAGGATTCTGCTATACAAACCCACAGAACAGAGATCACAGAGTCTCCGCCCAGGGGCCCGGCAGGTACAGCGACTGAGTCAAGCTTCCAGGTGGTGAGGACTGGGTCAGACCAGGGAACGAATTGTCACCTCAGGTGTGCAGCTGCTGCCTGACTCCAGCTGGGTGACACTAGGAACAAACACAGGACTTTCTCTTCCAATTATTTTGGAAAAGTCAGCAATGTGGATTTCAGAGTGAAGTCCTGGGCTACATATGTAGCCTTGCAGGACACTGGTTTGCAACCTCGGCAGCACTCACTCAAAACCAAAGCCAGCCAGTCTTTGTCTTGGATGGTTGAGACAAGTAACTCACCGGAAGGCAAGGGATTCAAAGAGATGCTCCCACCAGGACCATTAATTGGAAAATGTCATCATACTCCGTGAATATCTGACCACATCATCCTTTACATAATCTCATACTTGACCTTGTATGTGGAAAGGAGGTCAACAGGAAAGGCACAATGTGTGTAAAGATGCAAGATGTACTGGTAGAGACAGAAATGCCTGCCAACTCTTCCACGGGCTTCTCCACACTTTCAAGCCCCTTTGCAGTTAGGTGGAGTTATTTGACTACTTGCTAACTGGTTGTAAACAGAAGTGACATTTGTGCAAGACCCTTCCAGTGTTATCAGGATTCCTTCAATGCTGCAGTGATTGAGAATTTATCTTGTGGAATGAGCAAGCCATCAGACCAAAACAGCCTGGATTTCTGAGACATCACATGGAGGAGAGATGTCCTGAAGAGTCACCCAGACCCACAGTAGACTCTGTGTAAGCAAGAAATAAAGCCCTGTTATGGTACACTTCAGAGTCCGGAGGGCTGTTTGTTATTGTAGCTAAAGACTGTAATATCCTGAATAACATAGATGCAGAACAGAACTTTTCCATCAGGAGGACAGCAGTTTGAATGTGAGCCATAGTTCTTGTATGCTAAACTCAGTCAGAGGTTTTAGCTAGTACCCTAAAGCTCTGGAAGAAAAGAAAGGCTTATGTATCTTTTAAGGGCAGGAGAGGGTGGATGATAAGCCCTAGAGCTATAGTTTTTGAATGTTATTTGAAGCTTCAGAATCCTTTGCTCAAGGGAAATGTTATAAGAAATATCAATATATAAAATTGAGTAAAACAGGGTCTTTCTGATCGAAGTAGGGGTGAAAGTCTCACATGGGAGAGAGTCTGGGGAACCCCTTGGGCAGAGAATTTGCAAATCACTGCATGGTTCCTGAATCCTTTTTGCCCAAGCATCATCATTTGAGCACTCCTTTCTATTTATGGCCATTCTCTGCGTACCACCAGTACTCTTTTTCACCTCATATTTTTCTTTAACTGTATTTTCCCTGTTGGGTGCAGTGGCTCATACCTATAATCCCAGCACTTTGGGAGCCCGAGGTGGAAGTACCATCTGAAGCCAGGAGTTGAAGACAAGCCTGGGTAACATAGTGAGACCTTGGTCTCTACAAAAAGACATTTTAAAAAATATATATTTCATGTAAATATATACGTTAAATATTTTGGTATGCAAAATCTTCATACATAAGACTAACAAATGTACAACAAACCCAATGGGCTCATTACAACAAACCCAATGGGCTCACTACCCAACTTCTACAAATATGAACTTGTGTCTTCCCTTATTTAAGCTATGTTTTACCACTCCTCCAGCACTGAATTATTTTGAGGAAAATCACAAATATCATATCACTTTACAAATATTTCAATAGGTATCTCTAAAAGATAAGAACTCTTAAAATACATATATACATATAGACCTTCACACAATCACACTATTATCATACATAACAAAGGTCACAATAATTCCTTAATATTAGTTATCATACCCAGTGTTCAAATTTCTGTATCATATGAGAGGGGACCCCCCCAAAACCTGGAATTTTTAAATAAATATCTATTCTTACATTCTTCAGTCACCTTCAAAGTACTCTCTGCTTGATACAATACACCTATCAAGGCACTTTTTCCACTGCTCAAAACAGTTGTTTAACTTCTCTATTTTGATGTCTTTTTAGTGCTTCTGCCATTTTTTGTTTCACCTCTTTCATATCAGCAAAATATTTCCCTTTGAGAACCTTTTGCATCTGGGAAACGAAACAGGTACTTGGGGTGTGATTGGACGAATTCGTCAAAATCAGCTGAACACTCGGCAAGGTGGGGACAAGTGTGCTCATCAATCACCCTGTTGTGTTCTATAGGTTCTCACCTCTCTTTCTTGCAATTTTTCTGTGGAGGAAATTGAGCAATTTGTCCTACAGAATTTCCCACATTCTAGATTTAGTAGATTGCATTCTTAAGGGATCATCGAGCATGCTCCCCTTCTTCTGCATTTCCTGCAAACTGTTCATTTGATTTAGGGGCCTGATCAGATGCAAGGGGGACCCCAACACCTGGAATTATTTTTAGGAGGGCAGGGCCCACCTAATACAGGCTTCTCCTGCTAAGTAAGTGTTCTAGGAACAACATGGGTGTCAGTGTACCAGCTAGCGTTGTGAGAGGCTGAGTTCAGCTTCCGTGAATTTTTGTTGGAGATTCTTTCAATATGTGTGCCCATTTCATAATGGGTAATTTACATGAAAAATCCATCCAGATCTCACCGAGCGTTCAGCAGTTTTTGACCAAAAGAAATGGCATGAACCCCATGCCCCACCCTACATATTCACCCAATCTCACCCTGAGTGACATTTTTGGTTACCCAGGATGAAAAATGTCCTCAAAGGGAAATTTCACACTGGGTTTGCCAGTGTTAAAGAGGTGTAACAAAAAATGACAGAAGCCCTAAAAGTCATAAAAAATTACGAGTTCAAAAACTGTTTTGAGCAGTGGGAAAAGCATCTTGATAAGTATATGTCATCAGACTGAGAGTACTTTAAAGGTGACTGAAGTTTAAACATATAAGAATAAATACACAATCTTTAATAAATAAAGTCTGGGGTTTGGGGCCTCTCCTCATACAATATTGGTTTGTCCTGGCAAAATGGCTTCCTAGGCAGTATAGTGTACTTCTAGCAGGAGACACACAAGGGCTGGCTGTCCCTTCAGGATGTCAGTGCTGTCTGATGCACACTGCCTAAATCCACATTTTCTCGGGAATTCACAAAACGGTGTATTCCAGTTCTGTCACTCCTTCTTCATTTGTTAGCTGGAGCTTTTTAGAAGGGGAAACTTTCCTTATTTATGATTCGGTTGCCCTGTGGGACAGTTTGTAAAGGAAAGGCCGGATAAATGCTTAATTTGCCAGTTTTCAGAATAATGGCTAGTTCCACAGCAGCCTCCAAAGGTGGCAGTGAGTTGTTAATGTTATTACAAATTCATGGGCTTAACTATATCTGATGTGTTTCATGCTATGACAATTATCTTTTGATGCTCAATTTATCCCACTTTTGGCCAGTGGGAACCTATGAAGTAGGCTCTTAAGTCCTTTAAGTTATTCATTTATTTATTTGTTTATTTATTTGACACAGGATCTCACTATGTTGCCCAGGCTATAGTGCAGTGGTCTAACTGTAGCTCACTTCAACCTCAAACTGCTAGGCTCAAGAGATCCTTCCACCTCAGTGTTCCATGTAGCTGGAATTACAAGTGCATGCTACCATGCCCAGCTAATTTCTCGAATCCTTTTGATGTGGCCTTAATAGTCCTTAATAACTTCCTTGCTAATCAGTATGTCAAGTTGTCTCAGGTTTATCTTATATATTCTCAGCCCAGACCTTAAATCTGCCATTTTTCCAATGAGCTCTGGTTTCTTTCAGTGGGAAGATGGTAGATACCACAATCAGACACTAGGGGCATTTGTTGCTACAGGGTTGATCATCGTTTCTAAGCCTTTTCAATAGTGCAAGGACTTATTTTAAAAATAAAATATATCGTGAGTTTATTCTGATTCTATTATTCTAACATAGAACTAAAGAGTTTGTACTTAACCTTAGTTTTCTATCTCTTCTCCTTTATCCTGGCCAAAAATTCCAGTTCAATAACACAGGCAATTTTTCATTGGCTTTATTCACAATACACACACAATGGTCTCAAAATAACAATATCAACGTGATTACTGAAAAGAATTTGAAATTTAAAAAAGTTTTTGTCCTCAGGGTATACTTCACTGAAGTTGTATAGACACATTGCTTACTGTATTTAAGATTCTCTTGACATAGTTGACTTCTATGTATCTGTACCTTCAACCAGGTACACCTTTCGGTTTATTTCTTTCATTTTACTGTTTATTTGGGGGAACTGATTTATACATGGTATTTAGTTTAATAATTGCATAGAATACATAATGGCTCCAAAGAATAAAATCAGGCATAGTCCATGTCCCTTCCACCGATTCCCTTCCTCTTCTTATAAATGACCATTTAAAAATCTTAAAGTTGTTTCTTTTAAAAATATAAGCAGATATACATGCAGATTTGTTTCCCTCCGTTCTTCGCAAACTCTACATGCAGTTTTTCCACCTTGTCATTTCACTACCTGGAAATCTACCCTGGCGATGTCTTGGGAGTTGTCTAGCGACAACTTTACTTTTGAGAACTGCAAAGTACTCTACTATGTGTACTTTACTATATGGTAGTTTATTGAAACCATCCCATCGTCTTAACTAGCCTTTCTCTGGCAGAAACTGAAAAAAAAAAAACAATAGCAAAAATCTCAGTAGAACATAGAAAATCTAAACAACACAATTAACTGACACATATAGAACTTTGCACCCAGTGAGTGGAGAGCATACAGTGTGGTTCAAAAGCACATGGAACATTTAAAAAAATTGACATTGTCTCACTCCATAAAGCAAATGCCAAATTTCAAAGGAGTTAAATCGTACAACGAAGCTGAATCTGATCAAGCCCCTAAGCCAGCGCTTTCCAATAGGAGCTTTGGACGTGATGAAAATGCTCCATAGCGCCACTGTTCAGTACAGCAGCCACTTGGCACAGGTGGTTTCTGAGCACTTGGAAGAAAGATAGTGATTGAGACTGAGGAACTGGAGCTTGCACTTAATTTTAATCAATTTAAATGTAAATAGCCATAGGTGGCTAGTGACTAGTGCTTAAGGAGCTAACTTCCAATTCAAAAAATAAGAAGGAATGGAAAATACTTTAAACCATGCTAAATATAGGAGTGGCTACAGAACAAGCTAGTTTCTTCAACATTGGTTGAACAAAAGTGCAAGGGAACTTATATTTTAAAGGAGATGAAAGAGGGAAATGCAAACCAAAGCCACCATTTCACACCCACTAAGATGACCCCAGTAAAAAAGTCAGATAATCATAAGTGTTGGTGAAGAAATGAAAAATTAGTACCCTTCCCATTGCTGGTGGGAATATGAAACAGTGCAGTCATTTTGGAATACAGTCTGGCAGCTCTACCAAATATTAAACAGAGTTGCCATATTATCCAGCAGTTCCAGTCTTAAGTATAAACCAAGCGAAATGGAAACATGTCAAAACTCTGTGAATATACTAAAAACCATTGAGTTGTATGCTTATTTATTTATTATTTTTTCGTTTGAGTCTCACTCTGCCTCCCAGGCTGGAATGTAGTGGCATGATCATGGCTCACGGGAGCCTCAACCTCCTGAGTTCAGGCAATCCTCCACCTCAGCCTTCTGAGTAGCTGGGACTACAGGCACATGCCACCATGCTGGGCTAATTTTTAAAATTCTTTTAGAGACTAGGTCTTGCTGTGGTGCCCAGGCTGGTCTCGAACACCTGGGCTCAAACAGTCCTCCTCCCTCAGCCTCCTAAAGTGTTGGGATTACAGGTGGGAACCACTGTGCCTGACCTGAATTGTACACTTTAAATAGATGAATTGTATGGCATGTGAATTAGATCGCAATAAAGCTTTTATTTTAAAAAAGAGATAAAGGAGTTATCAGTAATCACAATATGGAGATCTGATATTGATCCTGATTCAAGCAAATAGGCTATCTCTAAACTTTTGATGTAATCTGGAAAATGTGAACAGTGACTACATATCAAATTATGTTAAGTAATTATTAGCCGGGCTCGATGGCTCAGCCTGTAATTCCGCGCCTTTGGGAGGCTGAGGTGAGTGGATTGCCTGAGCCTGCGGGTTCGAGACCCGCCTGGGCAGGTGAGACCTCATCTCTACAATAAATCAAAAAATTAGCTGGGAGTGGTAGCGTGCGCCTATAATTCCGGCTACTTGGAAGGCTGAGGCGGAAGGATTGCCGGAGCCCAGCAGGTCGAGGTTGCGTGGCCGGGAGCAGCCACTGCACTCCAGTCTGGGCGACGGAGTGAAACTCCAACTAAAAAAAAAAAAAAAAAAGAGAGAAATGATTAATTTGTGTGATAATAACATCATGATTGTGTTTTAAATGCATTCTTCATCCCTTAGAGATAAATGTTGAAACATTTCCAGAGGAAATGACATCAAGTCTGGAATTGTATCAAAATAAACTGGGTATGGGGAATAAGTGGGTATGGAGATAAGACATCATTGGTCATGAGCTGATAAATATTGAAGCTGGTGATAGTTACAAGGGCATTCATCATACTATTCTTTCTACTTGTAAACAAAATTTATTTGTTA
The DNA here is from genome assembly GCA_027257055.1 of Cephalopachus bancanus. Taxonomy (NCBI): domain Eukaryota; kingdom Metazoa; phylum Chordata; class Mammalia; order Primates; family Tarsiidae; genus Cephalopachus; species Cephalopachus bancanus. The sequence goes on from JAPVLO010000477.1 coordinate 392,878, forward strand.
TATGACATATGAGAGGGGACCAAAAAAACCAGGAGCTATCTTTTGGAGGGCAGGCCCTTTGTAGTACAGGCTTTTCCTGCTAGATAAGTGTTCTAGGACCCCATCGGCTTCAGTGTACCAGCCAGTGTTGTTGTGAGAGGCTGTTTGGCTCCAGTGAATTTTTTCTAGAGATTCTTTCAGTGCATTTGCCCATTTTATGATGGGTGATTTATGAGCGCACCTGCCCACGTCGGGCTGAGTGTTCAGCAGCTTTTGACCAAAAACAGCATGAGTCCCCACCCCATGCTCCACCCTCCCTATTCACTGGATCTTGCCCTGAGTGACTTTTTTTTGTTTCCTCAGATGAAAAAAGTTCTCAAAGGGAAATGTTTTGCCGTTGTGGAGGAGATGAAATAAAAAATGACAGAAGCACTAAAAGGCATCCAAACTGATGATTTCAATAACTATTTAGAGCAGTGGAAAAGGCATCTTGGTAGGTGTCTGGCATCAAACAGGAAATACTTTGACGGTGACTGAAGTTTAAACATGTTAGAATAAATACACAATTTTTATAAATAAATTTTGGGGGTTTTTTCGGTTCCCCCCTCATATAGAAAGTTTATATGCTTCATAATAAGGTTAATTTAAACACTTACTAGGGACAAATGTAGCAAAAGATATATAAGGCCACTATAGGGGAAAATTATAAGACCTTATTGATACACAGAACAAAGCCATAGAGACAGAAAGCAGTTTGGTGGCTGCCAAAACTTCACACCAAATCTCATGTTGACATTTGTTCCTCAGTGTTGGAGGCAGTGCCTAATGGGTGTTTGGGCTGTAGGGTGGAAGCATCACGAATAAGTGTACATTAATGACTTCCCCTCAGGTTGATTAGTTCCTGTAAGAGCTGGTTGTTACAAAGAGCCTGCACATCCTCCTTTTCTTCCTCTCTTGCTCTGATCTCTGTACACACTGGCTTTCCTTTACCTCCCAGCAAGAGTGGAAGCAGCCTGAGGCCCTCAGCAAATACAGATGTCCAATCCTTTTTTTTCTTTTTGAGTCAGAGTCTCACTCTATTGTCCAGGCTGGAATGCAGTAGCATGATCACGGCTACAGCTGCCTCAACCAGCTGGGCTCAGTGATCCTTCTGCCATAACTTTCCAAGTAGCATGTCCACAGGTGCATGTCACCACACCTGGTTAATTTTTTAATTTATTGTAGAGACGAGGTCCTACCAAGTTGCTCAGGCTGGTCTCGAACCCCTGGGCTCAAGAAATCCTCTTGTCTTTGCCTTCCAAAGTGTTGGAATTACAGGCATGAGCCATGGTGCCTGGCTGATGTCCAGTCTTGGACTTTCCACCATCAGATTTGTGAGCCAGATAAATCTTTTTTCTTTATAAATTATTTAACTTTTATGGCAACACAAAATGGACTAAGACACCAAGATATGGTGGGAGGGGACATGAGGAAAAATTGCTTAATGAGAAGGTGTTTGGAGTGATGGAAATATTTTGGAACTAAAAGAGGTAGTAGTTGTACAACACTGTAAGTGTACAAAATGCCATGAAATTGTGCAGTTTAAAATGGTTAATTTTATGTTATGTGAATTTCATCTCACTAAAATATTTTTTAAAAGAAAAACCATAGAAATTAAAGAGCTCCTAAATAAAAGGGTACACTATATTCATGGATTGAAAGACTCAATCTTATAAAGATGTTATTTTCCCCAAATTGATTCTTAGATTTAATACCATCACAATCAAAATTCCAACGGGCTGCTTCTGAAATTTTTTTGGAATGGCCAAGAACCAAAAATAGCCAAGGTACTCTTTAAGTAGAACATTATTGTTGTGTAATGACTTGCTCTACTAGTTACTAAGCCAAGCTGCATTTGGATGGGATAAAAAAAAAAATCATCAATATAACAGAATATAGAGCCCAGGATCAGACCTGCAAATAAATTGGCACTTCATTATGACAAAGGCGGAAGAACAGAGCTGTAAGCAAAAGGCAACTTCTTCAAAATATCATCCTGGGACATTGGGAGGTGTGAGCAAAAACTAGATGTTTACTTCACACCATACGTACACCTAATTCCCAACAGATTAAAGAACTGAAATGTGGCAAGAAAAAGAATAAAGTACCAACTCATGCTACAACATGGATGAAACTTGAAAACATTATGCGAAGTGAAAGCCAGTTATACAAGGACAACAGTGGTATGATTTCATTTATAGGAAATATCCATAGCAGAGAAATCTACTGAGAAAGAAAGTAGAACAGTGATTGCCAAGGGATAGGGCGTTTGAAGTGACTACTTGGGTACAGGGTTTCTTTTCATGGTGGGAAAAATGTTCTAAAATCAATAGGTCGCGATGGCTGAACAACTCTGAATATACTACAAATTTTGAACTATACATTTTAAATTGAATAGTGTGTGAACTATATCTCAATAAGGTTGTCACTCCCCAAAAATCTGAATGTGAAAGACAAAACAATAAAGCTTTAGGAGAAAATAGAGACATTATCTTCATGGTCATGAGGTAGAGGAGGAGTCTTCATAATTCACACGAAAAAGCATCAGCCATAAAGGGAATGATGTGCAATCTTGACTACATTAAATCAATAACTTTTGTTTACTGAAAGTTATAAAAAGAGTACAAAGGAAAGGTTGGAGGAAAGCTAGAATCTAGAAATAAATAAGAAAAATCAAACAGCTCAATCTAAAAATGGTCAAAAGACAAACAGGCATTTCATATAAGAATTAAATGGCCAATATAAGTGTTCAAATTAATATTCCAGTGGAATACAACTTCATACTTACCAGATTGGCAAAAATTGAAGAGGCGAACAATACTGGCTGGCAAGAATATGGAGCAATAGCAACCGACACACGTTACGAATGGGTGTGCAAATTGGTGCGACTACTTTGGAAAACAATTTAGCATAGCCTAGTCAAGTTGAAGATGTGCCCCATGGCCACGCAACTTCATTCCTCTTGCCTATGTGCAGTGTGATATCAGCATGTGCACACACACATGCACACACACACAAAATGCGCAGCAGCATTATTTGTAACAACCCCAAACAAGAAGCAACCTCAACTTCTAACAATAATACAGTACATTGTTGTTACAATTGCATAGTAGTATAGTCACACCAAAGACAAATTTGTCTTTTAAACATATGAAGAAGATACTCAACTTCACTCCAAAGAGAAATGCTATTAAGATACACTGAGATATCATTTCCATTTTTGATCATCTGATAGGTAACGTTTGAGAACACATTTTTGGGAACAGTGTATAAATGATGTACTAGCATCTATTACAGGTGAGAAGTGATATACAAGGGGGTACCCCCCAAAAACCAGAATTATCCTTTGGAGGGTGGGCCCCTTGTAACACAAACTTCCCTGTCTAGGTGAGTGTTTCAAGAACCCATTGGCATCAGTGTACCAGCTAGTGTTGTTGTGAGAGGCTGCGTTCAGCTTCAGTGAATTTTTTTTTTTTGAGATTCATTTAGTGCATTTGCTCATCACATGATGGGTGATTTACGAGTGCACCTGCCCACATCACACTGAGTATTCAGCAGTTTTTGACCAAAAACAGCATGACTTCTGTGCCCCACCCTCCCTATTCACCTGATCTCACTCTAAGTGGTGTGACCATGCTATAAGTGCTTTTTATATATGAATTCATTGGAAACCTTCCAATAATGAAGTCATAGGTACTTTAGGCCTTGTTATACAGATGCAGAAACTGAGACACAGAGAGGTTCAACGACTTGCCACATACCTAGTACATGTCAACTGAGATTTAAATCAAAACAGTCTGACTTCAGAATCCATACTCTTTTAACACACTCCAGAAGTATACAAAAGAAGACATCAAGAAATGGAAAAGCATGCCAAATTTTGGATAGGAAAATTCAACAAAGATGTTTAGTTCAATCATTATGCTGGGCACAGCTATGAAAATGAATGAATCACTACATATGCTCATTAGCATGGTTCAATCCCATGAAACAGTATTGTTCAAAGAAGCAAGTAAATAGTTTAATTCTATCTTAACAAAGGTCTCAAACAAACAAAATTAAGAGTTATATTGCTTGAGGATATATTCATAGATGGTAAAACTACAAAGAAAACCTAGTAAAGTGCTTCATACCTTTCACTGGGTGGAGGCATATGGGCATTTGTTATTAAGTTATACATATATAATATACACTCTTCTATGTGTGATATTTTATAAAAAAAATAAAAGAAACCAGAGCAACTTCACTCAGAAATATCAATACCAAATTCCTCAATAAGTGACTAGCAAACTGAATTCAACAGAAAAATAAAAGCATAGTAAAACATGACCAAGAGATTTATTCTAGGAATTCAATATCAGACAATTTATTAATAAAATAGCTTATTCTAATAGCTCAATATTAGAAAATCTAATAAATAATAGATTTGTCATATCACTAGTTCAAGAGTGAACAATTACACGTCTCTATAAATTCCAAAAAAGGCACTTGATAAACTCAACTTTTATTCTTGATCATTAAAATAGTGGTTACCAAGTGCTAGGGGATTTGAGGTGACTGCTGAAGAGTATAGGACTTATCACAAACAGTAGACACTTATTTAACATCATAAAAATACAGTTATATCCCAAAAGCTAGCACCATACTTGACAGTACATAGAGAAGTATGCCTCCTAAAGTCAGGAAAAAGGCATGGATATTCTTTATTATCCTACTTAATATTGTTCTGGGGGTATAGCTAATGAAGTTAGACAGGAAGAAGAGACTTTTTTTAAAAGGCAAGGAGAAGAAAAGATAAAAGTATTTGCAGATTACCGAGTGTTTACATGCAAAACCCAAGAAAATCAACCAAAAAGCATACATGATATGCAAATTCAGGCCAAATACAAGGTTAATAAACAGAAATCAATCTCCAACGTAGCCAACTACTTGTTAGTTAGAAGATGCAATGGAAGAAGGAACTCCACTTAAAATATCACTAAAAGAGATAAAATATAGAATAAGCTTATCATCAAATGTGTCAGATCTCAATAAAAAAATTGTAACACATTCCTGAGGAATGAAAAAGGGGATTTGAATAAATGGAAAGATACACCATGTTCTTAGATAGGAAGATTCAGTATTATAAAGATATCAATTCACCTAAGTTCAATTATAAATTAAATAAAACCCTATTTAACATATTGCCATGATTTCTTGCATACTAAGCAAAGTCTAAAGTTCATACAGAAAAATAAGTATGAATATTTAGAAAATTTGTGAAGGAAACAAAAAGATGAATGAGAAGACACCAGTCTTAGTATATATTGAAACATAAATTAAATAGTGTGCATTAATTAAATAGTATATGATTGCATATGAATAGACAAGCTATTCAATGTAGCTGAATAGAAAGTATGGTTTATTCCAAACATACAGGAGAATCTATTATATGATGTATTTGTATTTCAAACTTATGGTAAGAAAATTATTATTCTATAAATGGCATTTGTACAATTGTGAAAACTCAGAGAAATATTGCCTAAAAAGTGTGAATTTTATTGCATGTTAATTATACCCTTATTAACCTAAATTTCAAAATTAATGTTGGAACACTAGATAGTTCTATTTAAAAAGTTTGGACATCTACATTATACTTTATCCCAAAACAAAATTCAAAAGGATCGACATTTAAACTTAAAAAAAAATGAAATTACAGAAGTGCTAGAAGAAAATATGAATAAAACAAGAAATGCCTTTCTAAGTATGATACGAAATGCAGAAACCACAAAATAACAGACTGATCAATTCAACTACATAGAAAATATTTCTGCCTAGAAAAAAAATAATAAGCAAAGTTAAAAAGACAAAAGAATTTTGGAAAAAGCATTTGGGAGTATATCTCAGTCATATGATTTGTTTTCTTAATATTTAAAGAGATTTCATAAATCAACAAGAAGTCCAATACACACACACACACACACACACACACACACACACACACACACACACACCAAAAATGAACGCAGGATGTAAAAGTTCACGGTAGAGAAAACACAAATTTGTCTTTTAAACATATGAAGAAGATATTCAACTTCACTCCAAAGAGAAATGCTATTAAAATACACTGAGATACCATTTTCATTTTTGACCATCTGATAGATAATGTTTGAGAACACATTCTTGGTGACAGTGTATAAATGATGCACTAGCATCTACTACAGGTGAGAAGTGATATACAAGGGGGTACCCCCCCAAAACCAGAATTATCCTTTGGAGGGTGGGCCCCTTGTAACACAAACTTCCCTGTCTAGGCGAGTGTTTCAAGAACCCATTGGTGTTGTTGTGAGAGGCTGCATTCAGCTTCAGTGAATTTTTTTTTTTTTAGATTCATTTAGTGCATTTGCTCATTTCATGATGGGTGATTTACAAGTGCACCTGCCCACATCACACTGAGTATTCAGCAATTTTGACCCAAAACAGCATGACTTCTGTGCCCCACCCTCCCTGTTCACCTAATCTCACCCTAAGTAACTTTTTTTGTTTCCCGGGGTGAAAAAAGTCATTAAAGGGAAATGTTTTGCCGATGAGAAAGAGATTAAACAAAAAACAGCAGAAGCACTAAAAGGCATCAAAATTGACAAGTTTAAAAACTGTTTTGAGTAGTGGAAAACGGATCTGAATAGGTGTATTACATCAAATGGAGAGTACTTTGAAGATGACTGAAAGTAAGAATACACAATTTGTATAAACAAATTCCATTTTTGGGAGGTCTCCCTTGTATATATTATAGTACTTCTATGAAATGTAATCTGAAAATATATTTCAAAAATTAGGCGTATATTATTTGATGCAGTACTTTTATTTCTATTTTTCCTGTATATGTGCTCTCATGTGGACAATATAATAAACAATCCAAATATTCATCAACAGGAAAGAGGTAAATTAAATTGTGGTTCATGCATGTAATGAAACACTATGGAAATGCAGAATCTCCTGAATAGGCTGCTACCATTCATGAGAAAAACAATACATACACTTACATATGTGCTTACAAAGTCATGAAATGCCCCTGAAATGATGCTCAAGAAATTGGCAGCAGTGTTTACTTCTGGAACAGGAAGTTTAAGTTTCACTGTATAGCTCTTTGTACTTTTAAAATTTTGTAACTTGTATTTGTACTAACTATTCAAAAAATAAAACATAAATAATTCTACCCATTAATCTAGATTTCACACGCTATTGTTTCTTTATAACTCTTTTCACAACTTGCAGTTGTCAAATTGTAATTTTATAACTGCAACTTGAAGTTATTCTAGTGACTTGATTCCTTGATCTTAGGCTAACCTCTTTTCGAACCACTCAGGAGAAAATCTTTCTCCTAGTAGTGTCCTCAGTTTCTAGCCCAAGTCTTACCATATAATAGGTGCTCAGTAGATTTGTCAAATGAGTAAATTAAGATTTTATTCCAATTCTGTGCCATGAATAGATTTGAAATAATCTAGAGAATTCACAGAGGAAGCATTCTAGCTAAAGTCTCTAAGAGAGAGTGCAAGTTGACGAAAGATAGTTGGTATTGGTTTACTCACATGTATATACATCCTGTCAACAAAACATAATATTAAAATGGGCAATAATCGTTTCTATTTACTGAGCTTGGACCGTGTGCTACGTAAGCTAACTGGACAGTTTACAAATCTCTGTCTCGTGTTATACCCATGACCACTCAGTAGTGAGATGGCAGTTTCCTCACTTTGTGAAGGTAGAAGCAGAAGTTAAGGGTTGGAGGAGGTTATGGGAAGGGCTCAGATTTGGATCCATCTAAAATCTGGCCCCACTTCTGTGTAGCTGTGTGATTTTGCCCAGTATCACTGTCTCTTTTGCATGTTGGCCTGGTACAGGAGCCTGGAATTGCCTTCCTACCTACTACATCCCTTTCTGAGGAAATCTTCCCCCTCCTCACTCCTGCTGAGGGGATGAGTTGAGTGGGTTGCATGTGGACAAGGGCATGACTACCAGCTGGGAAGGGAATACACTTAAACTGCCAAGGCAGAATCTGGCCCAGGCATCTGGGGAGGGAGCCTAAGAGGCTTCATTCATTTGTCAAGGAGAAGTGAGTTGCAAGGTTTTGAAAACTCAATGTTGCTGACCATACTGACCAGTGTCTTGGCAAAGACATCAGTTTGCAATCACAGAGACAGACAGAGAGACACTAACTGCCGGGTAACTTCCTGGTCTCCACGAGATCTGGCCATCCACATGTGTGTGCATGCATGCACATATGTGTGATAGAGAGAGAAACTTTAAAATATCATCATAAATACCCATACAAGCTTCAAGTGTTACACAGTCCAAAAGAAATAAAATAAAAAGCAAAATATCTCTCATCTCTTTAAACCTCAGACCCTCTCCCCAAAAGGGAGTGCAGTGTGCAGCCTTCCTGAAAATGTGTGCATAGATATCACTTGGTTTTTGTATTTACCCAGACAGAATCGCAAAGGACACAGCTTACTGCATCTTGCTTTTTTTTTTCATACTTAACAATATATTACTGATATTTTTTTCCATTAGCAAGAACACCCTTATTCTTTTTAACAACTGCATACTGTCCCACTGTTTATGACCTTCAATTATCTGCCAAACACCTATTGAGCTCCTTTATATGCCTGATCTCGTTCTAGGTGCTTGCTTTGGATACATCAGTGAACGAGCCAGAGGAATATTTCTGTCCTTGAAGAGTTGATAAACAAAACTGAACATGTGGTTTGTTTTTAGTGTCACAAACCATTTTGTCATGGGCATCCTCCCACTTGTAACTTGGGCTTTTCTGTGAGGGAGGAGGCATGTGCAGAGGAGTAATTTCTGGATCAAAAGACAATTTGGAGGCCAGGCACAGTAGCTCGCACCTGTAATCCCAGCACTTTCGGAGGCTAAGATGAGAGGATTGCTTGAGCCCAGGAGTTTGAGAACAGCCTGGGCAACACAGTAAGGCCTCATCTCTACAAAGAATAATTTTTTAAAAAGTTAGCTGGGTGTGGTGGCACATGCCTGTAGTCCCATCTACTCGGGAGGCAGAGGTGGGAGGATTTTCTGAACCCTGGGGATTGACGCTGCAGTGAGCTGTGATTGTGCTACTGACTTCTAGTCTGGATGACAGAGTGAGAGTGAGACCTTGTCTCAAAAAAAAAAGTACAATTTGGAGAGCTTGCTAAGCAATCATTCATCAAAAAGATTTGAATAGTTTGTAAAGTTAGGAAGTTAGCCCTTTGCCATGTGATTTGCATTGTTCCCCAGTTTGTCATGTGTTTTTTTACTTTGCTTATGAAACTTTTCCCTCAAAGAAATATCTGATGACGTTAACGTTACAAAAATAATGTTTCTCCCCTAGAAATAGTAGATAATAAAACAAGATCGATGTACAGGTTGAGTAGCCCTTATCTGATATGCTTGGGAACAGAAGTGTTTTGGATTTCGGATTGTTTCAGATTTTGGAATATTTGTATCACACTTACCAGTTAAGCACCCCTGATCTGAAAATCTGAACTTCAAAATGCCTCCAATAAGTGTTTCCTTTGAGTATCACGCAGGTGCTCCAAAAGTTTTAAATTTTGGAGCATTTCCCATTTTTGGCTTTTGGGTTTGGGATGCTTAACCTGCAGGAGTAATAATGAGAAGTGACAAACTTCCTGCAGCTGGTAAGTGGCAGAGCTGGGATCAGTCCACATCTGTCACTCCATACCTATCCTCTGCCCCCTACTCAATTCGGCCTCATATATCAAGGGCAAGTGTTTTATCTGTATCCATTTCCCTGCTTGATATTGCACCTTGTCGCCTTGAATTTATAATGAGGTTTATCTGCATCTGGGAGAATCACTGAATGGGCCTGCATGGAGAACTTCCTGTTATTGGCAAGGAGATCCTTTTGGACATTCAGAAGGGGGTACTTGAGTTGGTGTGCTCCTCTTGCTTAAATTGTAAAATAAAACCTGCACTCTTGAGTACATTCTAGAGCTGTTTGAAGGATTCCTACATGGGTCCTTGACTGGAGAGGTACTGAGAGAACCCCAATACTTCAAGCCTTTCCCCATCTTACATAAATTGTAGCATTGGCTAAAAATTCACCCCAGAGCTCTATGCTTCTGGCTAAGTAGTGTTACTTAAAGTTGATGAGATATTTGTTTAAGATATTTTGTAAAAAGAAAGGAAGTGGATTGAAAAAAAAAGTGTGGAAAGTTCCCCGGGAAGGACACCTGGTGGTCGAGGTGGTGGGGGACTCACAGAATTATTTCACTCCCCTCATGTCATGGTTGACACACTATAAACACCCTGCGTGCTGGTTCTGGGACCATGGCCTTACTTATGCTGATCATCTCATCATCTCATATAATCCTCACAGAACCCCTGTGAAATAGGTGCTTTTAGCTTGATTTTTCAGAAGGGAAAACTGAAGCTCAATCATTTAAGGCCCGCAGTTGGTGAGAAAGCCCAGATCCAAACCACCTGCTCCACTCAGAGCCCTCACTTCCAACCAACTCTCAAGATCCCCACCAGCCAGACGGGACAGACACCAGATGGAAGAAAGGGACCAAGAGGAAAATACAGCAACCTTTCCTCTAAGTAGACGCTCAATTCATTTCAGTCTTGCCAAGGTGTCGCCCTCTGCCTGGGAAGTATTTTTCGTTTCACAACAAAACTGGAATTGCCCTGTGTTGAGCTATGTTACTATTATTGTCAGTCTAGTTGGGGGCATCCTGGTCAAAGATCACTGTTTGAGAAGCAACATCAGTAACAATCAAATGGTTGCAAATTAAATCAACAATGGTACCATGTTATTGATATACAATGACAGGTAAGTGAAAGACCAATGCACAAAACTGGCAAGATCAAGGTGAAATTGCAACCCAAACACATTGCAAGTAACACTGTGAGTTTTGATGATACCTTTGAAAAGCAACATTATCATATATAAAGAATTAAAAACGATGATATCATTTGGCCCAGTAACGCTATTCCTTAGAATTTCTACCAAGGAAATATTTCAAACAACTACAAAAATTATTCGTGGTTCTGTGGTGTCATCTAAAATGTGAATTTATAATAATTTACAACATCCAGATTTTTTTTTTTTGAGACTAGGTCTCTGTCATCCAGGCTGGAGTGCAGTGGGTACCATCACGGCTTACCACAGCCTCGACCTACTGGATTTGGGCAATCCTTCCACCACCTCAGCTTCCTGAGTAGCTGGGACTACAGGCATGTGCCACCATACTTGGCTCATTTTTATTTTTATTTATTTTTTTGTAGAGACAAAGTTTTGCGATGTTGCCTAGACTGGTCTCGAACTCCTGGGTTCCAGCAATCCTCCTGCCTCAGCCTCCCAAATTGCTGTGATTACAGGTGTGAGCCACTGCACCCAGCTGCTTTTTTCCTTTTAAAGAAGAGCAGCAGAATGCAAATGACTACATGATCATTACTAAGTATGTAGACACATATATGCTATGGGCACATACAGGACCAGGACACAGGCCAGACACAGTTCCCTGAGGTAGAAGGCACAGGTACCAGATTGCCCACACCATTCCTACTTCTAGTGTCCATCTGCTTTCCCACTGAATTGTCAGACACTGAGTCCAAGATTATCTTTATTTCTTTTTCCTGTGCCATTGCTAGATACCTGCTTTCACCCCCCCGCCCAGCACCCATGTTTCCTCCTCTCACTTCCCTCAGAAGTGCACTCTCTTGCAGGTGGGACCTTCCAACAAGATGTTCCTATTTCTGTAGCCAAGAGGAAGGTGGGAGGCACAGCTCAGACTTCTGGATTCTTCTCTCTGGGAGCTCATGTCTCCATCGCAGAGGTGTGAAGAAAGAGAATGGTTTGCCTCAGTTTGGAGGCAAACTCAGTGACTACTGCCAGGGACTAAGTAAGCACAGAGATGCACCCCAGGGAATAATGGGTCTGAAGCAACATGTGAAATGCACTCATGCCATCTAAGAAGATACTAAATACATTATCAGGGAAAAAGAAACCAATGTACCATTTAACTAGCATGCAGTTCATTCACATGTAAAACAAAGCTACACGTTGCACATGGATCTCAACACATTAAAGGGTGTAGCTCAAATGCACTGGATGGGGAAGAGGGTTCCTAACCAGGGATGTGACTACAAAGGAGACTAAAGAAGCAAAACAAATCAGAAGAGAGGATTTGCAATGACCAAAATGACTGTGTACTGTGACAAGGTCTTTCTATCTCCACTCTCTTCATCTAAGGTCAAAAGAAAAAAGTGATTCCTTCTTGGCATAAATTAGGTTATCTCTGTTGCTTACAGCCAATAGACCGAGTGGGATTCAGGACATGCGAGGCCAAAATATGACATCTTGGTATTTGAGAAAACAGAAGAAGCAGGCCATAAAAACTAGAAGGCGTGCTCTATAAACCCTAGCTGGCCTTCCCCTGAAAGTAGGTCATACGACACTTTTCACAGAGATATCCCCGGAGGAAAGGAACGTCCTCATATCTGAACACACAGAGATGCCAAAAAAGAATCTGAACAAACAGGGCTTGCCAAGTTTCCCTTACTTTACGACCCTTAGATCAGACTCTGTTTTGTCCAATCACACTTCTACATTGCCGTCTACTCTTCATCAAACGTCAGCATGAAAATGCAGTTTTCTCGTTTATTCTCTTCATTTCTGAAGCCTCCTATGGTATATTCAATACATTTGTATGCTTTTCTCTTGTTAATCTGTCTTTTGTTGTAGATGTCTTAGCCAGGAAGCTTGTGATGGGTTAAAAAAAAAAAAAAAAAAATATATATATATATATATGTTTTTCTCCCCTATGAAGCAAAATATACTGGATAGAATTTTCAATAACAACATATAAATTCAGAAGAAAAAAAGATTATATTTAGGCTCAAACTTGAGCTCAAATTGCAAAACTATAAGATTGAAAATAGGGACATGTCCTTTCAATAAATCTCATGGTCAACGGAGTTCTACCTTCTCCTACAAAATAACTAAGGACACAGCTCATGCCAATGCTCTCCAAGAATCAGTTGGTGGCCTGTAGTGTATAGGTGAAAGCTCTTACTTTTGCTGACAGAATTGCCAAGCCTTTGGATGGCGGAACAATCGGTGCTATTGGATGTCTGATTTCTCTTTTCAAACATAAACAGAAAGCAATCTACTCCAATCCAAAGACAATAATCAATGACTCCCAGGGCTCTCCATTTCAGTTGCAATTTTTGCTCTCTCCAAATCTCACCTTTTCTGTTATTGACACAGCTGTGTTCCTTGCACAGATGCAGGATTCAACAGGGTCTCCTTTCATCTTGCTTTAAGCAACAGTGTCTGCCCAGTAAAGCACTGGGTTTGCTAGTTATTTTTCTTGATATGTATTAAGATATAACTATGCTCATCTCTGTACCAGTTAGAATCATCTAGATGTTTCCATTTTGTGAAACTCGTTTGGTTTTTTTTTTTACAGAGCTGTTTATTTATTTTTGTAAATGTTCAGCAAATGACTCAAAAATATCACAGAAAACCAAGTAGTGTTATCTTGAGTGGGTATAAAGGAAGTTGATGAAGCTACGTGAGGGATTTCTGGGGTGTCAGAACATTCTGTTTTTACCCAGATGGTTGTTATGATGAGTGTGTGCTTTATAATAATTCATCAAGTTGTATATTTATTTTTATGCACTTTTCAGTATGTGGGCTGTATCCCACAATAAAAAGTCTTTTTAAAACACTGTATATAAAAATTCTGCTGTATTTTCCCTCAGAGAAAAAATAATGGAGACAGCAGTCACTGTGAGGAAGTCTACATTTTCACTTTGCACTTATTCTTTATAAAATTGTAGTTGGGGAAGCCAGGTAGGTGAGAAGCTTTATTTTCTCTGGAAAATTAGTTAGACTTGTAGAGATAGCAGGTAAGTAGCAAAACCAAAAGAGAACGACTTGATAGACAGGAGTTTTGTTCATATTTCTGGAATGTGATTATATCAACACTCCATTATGCCTTCAAAAACTGTGGATTGTTTCTATTTCTCCAACACAGAATCCTGTGATTGTCTCATGTCTAAAGCTTAAAAATCAACTAGGATTTCAGGCACGGTCTTGTAAGCAAGACCTATTTCTGGTGGCATGTCTAATTCACAGATGAGAAATGCTTGTCTGTTTTTCCCTTCATACAGTACTCCAATATGACTATTGTCACACAGAAGGATTAGGACTGGAGATGTTTCTGGCTTCGGTTCACACATCCTCCATGAGGACCAAGGACATTTTTCTGGGGAATAAACAAACTTACTGTCTGCCCTCATGAAGGCAGATGACCAAGAAATTAGAAAACTATTCATTTCCAAAACGTTTAGCCTATGGTCATCAGAAAACCACAGCTATTCTTGTCTCCACAGCTATTCCAACCCCAATTTTATTAATGAAGAGAGAGACATAGAGGAGAGACGGGGATAGACTAGACCCTGACTATGGTGGTTGTCTAATTGGCAACAAAACAGCATTGAAATTCTGAAGTTCACATCTCCACACTGATTCAAGAAGAACCAGAAACTCCCATTAATTTTGTCATAAACCGATTAGGGCTCGTACACAAACTCACGGGTGTCAGAATTTAGAGAGACGTTGAATAGCCACCCAAATCCCAATGGCTCCCCCAGTCAAACCCACTGGGAAATTCTTAATAAGTTCACAGCAAGGTGACATCTGAAGTCCTCTGTGGTCTCATATTTATCCACACACATCTAGGGGAAAAAAATGAAGTGCAGCCAAGAGAAAGTACCAAGCACCCATTCCTGGGACCTCTTGCTTGTTTCTTAGAAATGGGCTCCAAGAATCTTGTAAAGGGCTGACCGTTCGGCCGCCAGAACAGGACAGAGGTCGGGGGGAGCCGCTTCACTTTCTCAAATCAAAAGGGGGGAAAGTAAGTGAGAAAATCTCCCGAGTTCAAACATTCCTTTAAAACCCGCAACTTTAAATACTAACTGTGTTTCATGGCTGCCATCTTGAAAAACATTAGTTTGCCAAAGGCGCCCTTTGATTCCCATTTGGAATGGAAACGCTTGCAGATAATCCATTGAAACAGGCCCGACACAAAGGCCTTTTTGCAACAATCATGGTGCTTGTGAAGGACAACATTTTTGTGAGCAAAATAAAACATTTTAATGCGCTACAATCCATTACACATATAGCCCTCCATTTCCTTTCAGTAATTATTCATTAGAAAACATTTAACGTCACTGCGGATTTCACACTGTGCAGTCTGGACACAAAGAACAAGAGATGGCCCATTTATAAGGGGCTGGGGCCTTCTTTTCTAATCTGAGAAACTCCAAGGAGGTGGGGCCCGCAGGACACAACAGGCCAGCTAAATTGTGCGGTTAACGGTCAAAGCCCCCCTGCCTACTTTGACACTCATTTAAAGATGACAGGGAACAATAGAGATTTGTTCTGTGCAACCCTTTCTTGTTACGCCGTCTACATCAGCTCTGCACATGAAACCGCCCGATATTTTATTCCACCTGCCATCTCCCTCCTGCCTCGGCCGACTCTCTCCTCTGCTACTTTGCTTGTCCCCACTTTAACACAAAGAGACAGGTAAAGAATATCGTTAAGAAGGGTCCATTCAGCATGTCAGCTTTCATAATACAATTGCCTGTCAGGTTCCCTATGAGCTGTGAGGCGCTCAAATGTCTGGGTTTAGGCCAGAAATCCAGTCCATAGTTAGGTTAGTTAGAAAGCGGGACAGCTCCCTGGCCACCTCCCGCCCTCCTGGAGCAGAAAGCCATCTCCTGGGCACCAAAACCATCTTTAATAACAGTTTGCGACACTTGCTACATCAGAGAAGGACCACTTGCCAGCTCCTGATGGATTGCATATATATTTTCCTTTAATGCCTACATTTAAACATTTTACTGAAAACTCACACCCGTAGACACCAAAGCCTATCTTTATGAAAAGTTGGGAAATACTTATCTTAGGGCCATTTTTAAGAGCTTCTTCCCTGGGTTACCTCAGGTTGAACAACACAGGATCCTTCCCAAAAATGGTAGGGGGAAAAAATCTTGAAAGCCTTGCCAGATAATCTGATGTAACTAATCATGCAGGGATATGTACAGATCTAAAACGCTTCTAGGAGCATTTCTACTCTGCATACTACAGAGAACACACCACCTAGGGATGCTTCCAGAATGCACTGCTAAGAAACCAGGGAGCAAAAATAGGAGTTGGCCTTTATAGACTCCACAGTGACTCACGCTACTGTACTGTTATTTTTCCTATTATAGCAATTCTGATGTTTGCACATTACACTTGCTTCTGAGTACTATCATCCTGTGTTACTGAAAACTGCCTCTGATCATCGAGTCCAGTAGCAGGAACGTACTAGATAAGCTTGGGAGCACTTAAGCAGCAAGTGAAATTCACAATGAAGCCAGTTGTAGAAGTCCAGTCAGTGGTCAAGGAAATTCTAAAAGTAAAAACAGTTTTGAAGCTCTACATCAAGGATCAGTAGAGTATAGTCCACGGGCCCACTGCCTGTTTCTGAATGGCCCTTGAGCCAAGAATGGTTTTTATATTTTTTAATGGTTGAACAAAAAAAGAGAATGACAATATTTCATGGCATGAAACATTACATGAAATTCAAATTTCAGTGTCCATGAAACAAGTTTTATTGGAATATAGCCACACTTATTTTTGTATGTCTGTGGCTGCTTTTCAAGCTATAACAAAGGTGAGTAGTTGTCACAGAGGCCATGTGGCCCACAAAGCCTAAAATATCTGGCCCTTGACAGGAGAAGTTTTCTAACCCCTGCTTCTGTTTGACACACATTTCTCTTTTGGTTAGGAACCAGATTTCAGAATCCACGGTATTTTAAAACCACACATACCAAGGGAAGCAAAGAGGAATTTCAAATATAACCTTTTTCAAATAAATGTTTAATAGTTTATAATACATCCCTCAAACTTGGAGATGTGATACTTCTAAACAAAGTTTTTTTATTCCCAGGAGCTCTATGTTCACAGTGCCTAACGATATTGAAAAATTTAGAACACTTGAGTTGAGACGTCACCTTTCCAGACCCATTGTTGCTTCCTGGCTCGGCAAACACAAACCAGAAGTCAATGCTGCAAAGAGCAGGCAGCAGTTTCTCACGTAGAACTTAATTCATGTTTGCTTAATGAACAGTTGGACAGGTCCAGCTCTCAAGGTGGCCCCTCGGAAGATGCTGTCCTAGTTCAGAATGATTGTACTCAGCTAAAATACAAACCAGGCCTACATCAAGAAAGAAAGCACTGTCTGATCTTTTTATTCAAGGGGTCTTAACCAGGGAACTGACAAGGATCAATGTGAGTGATGACAGAATTATAATTTTGCAGTTTTTGTGTCTGACTTATTCAACACAGCTCCACAGTTGAAATGAAGGATTATCTTTTTAATCTAACGACAAGAAGACTGTTGGAGTTTCATTATCCAGCTGCAGCCTCTTAATCACCACTGAATGAGTATAATTATGAATATCAGCAAACAGAATAATGCTTCTAAATTACCTTAGGGATTAAATGGTCTCCTGGTAAAAATGAGAGCAGTTCAGAGTCTTAATTGGCCCATGAGAGTTACAGGTGGGGGAAAAAATGTTTGCAGTTACGTGGCTTATTTTTCAGCATAAATAGAGTGTTACACACACACACACACACACACACACACACACACACACACACACACACACTGAATGCGAGCTGGGTATTGTGGCTCATACCTCTAGGCCTAGCTGCTAAAAAGGCTGTGGAGGAAGGATTGCTTCAGCCCACAAGTTCGAGGCTACAGTGAGCCATGATTGTGCCACTATACTCTAATCTAGGCAACAGAGTGAGAACCCCCCACTAGAAAAAGAATAAATAAATAAAAAGTAAAACAAACAAAAAATAGCACTGCCTAGTCATCTTGCATTATTTCCAAATAATAATTGCTAGGAAAAAAGAGCTTTGACAGTTTTAAATGGAGGATATATCTATTCTAATCACATTCAGCCCTCCCTGAAGTCCATGGAAGTTCCTTAAAGTCGTTTACCTAACAAAGTTAATAGATAATCTTGTAAAAGAAGGATTTTCTTGCCTTAAGGGGAATCTTCCTGGCATCCTCAGCTATCTTTTCCTGGGGAAAAAAGATATTTCATGGTCAGGGAGCTTTGCAAACACTCAGAAGAAATTGGATATTGACAATTGATTTGCTTCCAACAAATGCAAACATTTTCTCAGGATTTTTTTTTTCACCTCAGTCCAAGTCCCTTCGGATTAATGAGGAAATGTGTAGACTTCATACAATAGACAACTTTCAACATGGCTTTTTAATTATTCACCATCTGTAAAGGGATGCTTAAATAGTACTTGGATAAAAACGGCTGTGGCTTATGGCATATTTAGAAATCACTTAAACCTTAGGCTGTGGTTCTCAAACTTCAGCATGTAGGCAAAGTACCTGGTAGGTCTAGAAAACACACAGGGTGGGCCCAGGAATTAGCAAGCATTACAGGTTCCCTAAGTTGTTCCTATGAGGGTATTCCAGGCCCACACCTGTGAGTCCTCCAACTGTGGCCCATGAATGCGATTCTAGCATCCCCTGACAGCTTGTTAGAAATGCAAAAACATCTCAGTTCCTGCCCTGAGTCAGAATCTGCATTTTCACAAGATTCCCAAGGTTCAGACACATTTTACTGCTTATATGACATGAGTATAAACATGACCCAGATTGGTGATTGAAGGGAACTTTAAAAGTTAAGGAAGGCCGGGCTCGGTGGCTCAGCCTGTCATCCCAGCACTTTGGGAGGCCGAGGCGAGTGGATTGCCTGAGTCTGCAGGTTCAAGACCAGCCTGGACAACTTGGCGAGATCACCTCTCTACAATAAATCAAAAATTAGCTGGGCATGGTAGCACACACCTGTAGTTCTGTCTACTTGGAAGGCTGAGGCGGAAGGATCGCTGGAACCCAGCAGGTCGACACTGGGGTGGCCGTGAGTGTGCCATTGCACTCTGGCTTGAGCGATCGAGTGAGACTTCAACTCAAAAAAAAAAAAAAAAGTTAAGGAAGACTGAATGAAGGGGAGTTGTCACTGAGACAAGCACGAATGTGAAGACATTCCTATTGTTGAAGACAACCAGAGACAAAAACTCCACCAAGCACTGTGGGGTTTAAAGGGAGGCTCACAGAAGAGGGAGGAAGGAACAAAGCCTACCAGGATAGGCTCCTGTCAGCTCCAGGAGCTAAAGGCTTGTTGGTTGTACAAACTGTGAGACCCACTTTTCTTTGTTTCTACAACTAGACCTTATTAGAGATGTTCACTCCTTTTCCTCCATCTCAAATGGCAGCCAGGCTACTTCTCTTTTATGCACTGACCTTGCCAAGCAGGATGACCTTCTGAAGAGACGAGTCAAAAAAAGCTTAAATCTCAGATCTTTAAATGTAAAGGCTAGGCAGACACTAAAACCAAAAATATACTACCAGCCCAAAAGATTTCTCTTTCCAAAGAAACATACCTTTCCTGTCCCAAGTTCTTAATAACAAGCAAAATGTATAAGCTCTTTAGCCAGAAATGGGCTAAGTTTACTGGAACATTCACTTTCCAAAGGGCAGACTTCTTGGGCATTTACCAGGGACAAGTGGTAACCTGGGTATTACAAGTTGGGATTTTTTTTTTCTTTTTTGAGTGGGAGTCTCACTCTGTCGCCCAGACTGGAGTGCAGTGGCCGCTCCCGGCCACTGCAGCCTCGACCTGCTGGGCTCCGGCGATCCTTCCGCCTCAGCCTTCCAAGTAGCCGGAATTACAGGCTTGCACTACCACGCCTGGCTGATTTTTTGACTTATTGTGGAGATGAGGTCTCGCTGCCCAGGCGGGTCTCGAACCCGCGGGCTCAGGCAATCCACTCACCTCAGCCTCCCAAAGGCGGGGGATTATAGGCTGAGCCACCGAGCCCGGCTACAAGTTGGGATTTTTATGGTTTGTTATGGAAAGGGAAGAGAGAGATTTAAAAAAAAGAAAAAAAAAAGAGAACATAAATTACCTCTCAGGGACAAATAAGCAAAAAATATGAATAAGTGAAGTTTTTAAAAATTTTCACTTTTCTGGATTTTGCTATTGCATTGAATGATCTGTAATGAGATAAGATAGAGAAATGAAAAGTATACTTCTTAAATATGCAGCAAGTAAAAGCCTTTAATGGATGCAACTCTAATATATCTAATATAGTACCTCTGTTTTTGTCTGATTATAAGAGAATTGCACATTCATTTTAGACACGCTGGAAAAATACAATAAAGAAAAATTATCCATAATTCCACCATTCAGAAATTGCTGCCACTTTCATTTGGGAATATTCTTTCTGGTTCTCCTCACCTCTGTGCATATATGTGTATGTAAGTAGTACTAGGATAACATTTTTATATGTGGTTTTATATCATTTTAAAAAATAAAATGATTAATGCTCATAAATCAAAATGACACTTTCAAATAGCAATAGTGTAAAATCATATAGATTTGAAACATCCAGAATTACTGGGCTAGAAATCAAAACTCAAGCAACAATTTATTTCCCAATAAGGTCTATAGACCACAATAGTACTCTTTATGAACCTTTTTGCCAAATACCTTTGATTATGGTATAATACCAAGGACTAGAATTATTTTCATCAACAACTGCCAGCATTTAAAAATTCTACTAAAAGTGGTAGTATAAACCAGGTGCAGTGGCTCACACCTGTAATACCAGCGCTTTATGAGATGGAAGCAAAAGGATTGCTTGAGCCCAGGGGTTCAAGACCACCCTGGGTAACTTGGTGAGATCTCGTCTCTACAGTAAATAAAAAAATTAGCCAGGTGTAGTGGTGTGCGTCTGTAGTTCCAGTTACTTGAAAGACTGAGGCAGAAGGATCACCCAAAGTCAGCAGGTCAAGGCTGCGGTGGCCATGAGCATGCCACTGCACTCCAGCCAGGGTGACAAAGTGAGACACTGGCTCAAAAAAAAGTGGTAGTATGAGCAAAGTTGGGCTTACACGACAACATGGGATCTGCCTACCCCCAAAATAGAAAAAAACCCCTTTATCTTCTGAACTGTATTAGGAGTAACTTCTTGTTCCACACACTGGAAAAAGTTAAGTACTAAAGCAAGAAAGTTCTGAGGAAAGAAAGCAAAGCTCATTTGACAGAACTGTGACTATCTGGAAAACAATATGAAAGAGAAAATAGTTTTACTTTTCCAAATGTCAGTGAGTGAAAAAAAAGCGCTGGGTGCAGTGGCTCACACCTATAATCCCAGCACCTTGGGAGGCTGAGGTGAAAGGATTGCTTGAGCCCACCGGTTCAAGACCAGCCTGGGCAACATGGCAAGACCTCGTCCCTACACTAAATAAAAAAAATTAGCTGGGCGTGGTGGCACGTGCCTGTGGTTCCAGCTTACTTGGAAGGTTGAGGTGGAAGGATCTCCTGAGTCCAGCAGGTCAAGGCTGCAGTGCCATGAGCATGCCACTGCATTCCAGCCTGGGCAACAGAGTGAGAATCTGACTCAAAAAAAAAAAAAGAAAAGCAAGCAAGCATACAGTAATTTGAACCAACTACCATGGAATCGTTCACATTTGATGGTGCTTGAGTTAAGCAGAAACAAAATTCAATAAATAATTTTATGTCACCTGTTAAAACTATTGGAAATGTTTACCCCACAATCTATATAGTCAGATTAAGTGTCAAATGATCACATTGGAAATTTGAATGATTCTAATAGGCAGGGAAATGAACACGACCACCAACCTCATTATTATGGAGGCTTTCTTATTATTATTTTTCAAGTGAACACAGCACCCGAACAACCAGTAAAGCAAACATTTTCTGAGGATCTACTGTGTGTAAGGCATTACGGGAGGTTCATGGTACCCAGGAACCTACAATCTCTTTAGAACTACAATTACAACACAATTAGAAGTAGAACACAATTACAGGAAAAGTGAACAAGCTAACTGTCCTGAACTCAATGCCTAATCTTTTAAATGACTTTTAAGCAGATGCCCCAAAATTATGATTACTAAGGAAGTTACTTATAACATTGCCATAAGCTCTACAGTCAAAAAAAGTGTGATTTGGCTTTTCTTCAAGACTTCAATATAAAATTCTATTTTGTTAGTCAAAAGGTAAGGTGAAGGTTGATTGGAAGAGTATGTTCATATTTTTACCTGGCATAAGCGTGTTTATAATAGTGATATAAAAACATGTCAGACTGGTTTAGATTTAGCTTTGCTTTAAAAATCAGCCATAAATCAAAAATCAGCCAGGCGTGGTAGTGCGCGCCTGTAATTCCGGCTACCTGGAAGGCTGAGGCGGAAGGATCACTGGAGCCCAGCAGGTCAAGGCTGTGGTGGCCGGGAGCGGCCACTGCACTCCAGTCTGGGTGATAGAGTGAGACTCCAACTCAAAAAAAAAAAAAATCAGCCATAGAAAAATGAGTCGCAAAATGGAAGTATCTGAAATAAGATTCAAGAAGCAATTTATCCCACCCAGTTATGCGCTGAACTCAACATATTATTGGGACACCACATCACCCTTCCTCTAGTGAAGCTGCTTACTAACGAACATGAGAATGAGTCTATTCAAGGCTTAATGAGCTTAATTAATGAGCACTTAAGACACTCAGGGTAAAAATAATTACTCTTGATTGTGGTAGTTGTTCCATAAATCTACAGATGTGACGAAATGGAACTACATACACACGTTGTACCAATGTTATTGGTCCTGGCTTAGATATTGTACCCTAATTATGTAAGATGCTAACTATTGAGGAAAACTAGGAGTACCTGGACCTCTCTGGACTATTTTTGTAGCTTTTTGTGTGTCTATAATAATTTTAAAATAAAAAGTTTTTAAAAGTACCTATAGCATTTGGACTCTTTGATGTGTTGTAAGGTCACACAGATATATTTGAACCATGGCAAAGTACTCATCTGAACCATGATGGGAGCCACCTTCTACAAACTTTGAACATGAGGTAAGCCATGTGTCTCTTTCTAACCACCTGACAGGCAGCATACTGATTTCTGACCAAGTCCAATCCATACAACACAGCTAACTTGGAGAAAAGAGGCAACTGACCATGTGATTTGCATACAGTGAGCTTTTGAATGAATCATCAGGAAGTAAATATGCCACCACGTGGATGATGCCAACCAGGAGGCATAGAGCAAGTGACCAGTTAACATCAGCGTCTTTCTTCATGTTGATTTAGTTCTTCATGTTGCTTTGTTCGTCAAAAGCAGCTGCCTCTGAGATCATTTCTGAATGGCTCCATTTCTGATAGTTTAAATAATGTTTTTTCTTAAACTCTTTATTTACTTGGAAATTATGATAGACTCACAAGAAGTTGCAGAAATAGTACAGAGAGATCCTGTTTATTCTCTATCCAGCTTCCCCAGAGGTAACATAACTTCAGTGCCAAGAAATTAACATTGGGACAATCTTCAGGCATTATTCAGATCTCACTAGTTTTTACATGCACTTGTACACACGTGTGTGTGTGTGTGTGTGTGTGTGTGTGTGTATTTGTGTGTGAATGCGTGTACACATAGCTCTATGTAATCATATCACATGTGTAGATTCCTGTAACCATCATGATAATCAAAATACAGAACTGCTCCCTAGTTCCCAAGAAAGTATAGTCATCCTTTCTTTTTTTTTTCTTTTGAGTCAGGCTCTCACTCTGTTGCCCAGGCTGGAGGGTAATGGCATGATCACAACTCACCTCAGCCTCGACCTCCTAGGCTCAGGTGATCCTTCTGCCTCAGTCCTCCAAGAAGCTGGGACTATAGGCAGGTACCACATGGCTGGCTAATTTTTTTACTTTTTGTAGAGACAAGGTCTCATTATGTTGCCCAGGCTGGTCTCAAACTCCTGGGCTCAAGCATTCTTCTCACCTCAGCTTCCCGAAGTGCTGGGATTGCAGGCGTGAGCCATCACACCTGGCTAGTCATCTTTTGTAGTCAGACTCTCTATCCTCTCCTTAACTCCTGGAAACCAAAAATCTATTCACTAACTCTATAACCATGTCATTTGGACAATGATATATACATGGAGGCATACAGTAGACAACATTTTGAAGTTGTCTTTTCTCCCCCACTTGGCGTAACGCCCTTGAGATCCATCCAAGTTGTTGGACGTATCAATCTTTTGCTCTTTTTTTATTCTGGAGTGGTTCTCGATCCAAGTAATGTTTTACCAAGGGAATCTGGGAATTAATTCACAAGGAAGAAGAGTCACCTTCATTTTGCAAAAAGTGTAATTACATATAGATAAATCTGCATATTTACTTCGATGTGAATTTCACATATCCCTGACAATAAAAAATGGCATGCATTACCTTGCTTGAGGACAGACTCATCTGTTGTCTTTCCTCTGCAAGACCTTTTACACAGTGAATACTCCTCTCTACCAATCAACCATATTATCTTTTCCCAATGAATCGTGCTTCCTAGAGTGACCACTTTGAGACAGAATGCAAGAGTGGCAAGTAAGGCCAGGACCTGGCTCTGGGCATTCAAATATATCTTCAGTAAGGAGAGTGCCCGTCTGAGTCACCAGTTGCCAAGGTGACGGTATTCAGTGCTATAGAAATGGATAATTGACTAAATGGATCAATGACAGGCTGTAGCTAGAGTTTCTTCATGGTGCAGAAGGCTTCTGTGAACGGCTACTAAATTATTCTAACTACATACACAAATGCTTCTGTAACCTTTCTGGCTGTCTAGAGAAGGAGAAGCAATCCTTCATTGAAAAATGTTTTCTAAATAGACAACACATGAGATGGCTATGCCATCGAAACCCAGAAAACATGTCTTGGGAAGACTTTATGCCTGCAATTGACTCCAGGCAAAAGGCAATAGGTTTGACACTCCAGTTCTGTCTTCTATCTCCCCAGGAGAGCTTTTTCATGGTCTCCCTGACAATGAAAATAGCTCAGTGCTAGCTTCTGAAAGCGATCGTTACTTGGGACAATGTGGGGCTTTTGCATTTGAAAGTGGATATATCCACAAGATATAGTGGATAATGAAGAAAATGGACAAATAGTCTTGACGCATAAGGGCAATGATTACCTGGGGTTGCCTCCACCATGAAGTCACTATCTATTATTTAAGGCTCTACTTGCGCTATACTAACATGGTAGTCACTAGCCACATATGACTATTAGAATTAATGAAAGTTCAGTCAAACTTTAAATTCCATTCCCCAGCCACACCAGCTATGGCGCAAGCACTCAGTAATCACATGTGGCCTGGGGTCACTGCATTGGACAGAATTAATATAGACTATTTCTGTTTTTCTTGGATAGCATGCTACTCTAGACCCACCTGAAATGAACACCCCACACTTTGGTTCTAAATCATCACACATGTCCCACCTGAAATGAACACCCCACACTTTGGTTCTAAATCATCACACATGTTCCAACCAACAGAAGGGAGACATCTACTTCACCTAAAAATAACATTTTGCACTAAATAAATTCAGAGATGTATCCATGCGCCCCATTCTTTCCCCAGGTCTCTTGGAGGTCCTGAGTTACTGTGCTCTAGACAGCTCTGGGTAGAAGAGAGATCATCAGGTGAGACCACCGTCAAGTGCTCAAGTCACATTACCTTGGATTCCATCGTGCATGGAGGGAGAGCGAGTTGTTAACAGCTATTCCAATGGAGTCATTCAAAACTTGCTCCCCACTGGTTTATGATCTTGCAACGAATGACACTCAGCAACAAGGCCTGAGGTGATTCTAGCCCTGGGCGGAGCAGAGTTAATAATTCACGGTGGGAGGCAGAGACTGCATCTTATGGTTGCCTACCGGTAGGCACACGGGCAGCCTCACAGCGATAAGAACTGGAAACTGGACCTCCCTTGAGATTATGTTACAGTTACTGCTGATCTTTGATTAGTCACTTACTTTCCTGACCAGTCACCGACTGTTGAAATAAAGGCAGACCCTCAGTGAACTCAGCAAAATAAAACTTCTCCCAATCTCTTAGCCTAGATAGATCTAGGAATCATCTCTTGCCTCCATTTGGAAAACTTTATGTCCTCAAAATTCAGAGAACCAAGTTGACCGGGCAACTTCAAGGTTGATGATTCAGAGATTCTGGCCTTATTTTCATGTTATTGTTATTTTCAGATGCAAAAGTAATGCATCTATCTCCTCATAAAAATTTTTAAGGTTCCAGCAACTTGGGAGGTCAAGGCAGGAGGCTCACTTGAGGCTAGGAGTTTGAAACCAGTGTGAGCAACACAGGGAGACTGTCTTCAAGAAGAAGAAACAAACAAATAAACAGCAACAGCAAAAATCTTTGCTGGGTGTGGTGTCATTCACCTGTAGTTCCAGCCACTTAGGAGACTGAAGCAGGAGGATTACTTGAGCCCAGGAGTTTGAGGCTACAGTGAGCTATGATAGCACCACTATACTCCAGCCTGAGTAACAGTGCGAGACCCCCAACCCTTAGAAAAAAGAGAAAAAAAGCAGTTCTGTTAGAGTTCACCCCATCTAGGTCTGGACCTCACTGTATATTTATAAAGTTGAACGCTTTTTTCTTTAAAAGACCCCCACCTCTCACCCACAAGGTATAAGCCACAGGCCTTCCAACCTGAGCCTGCTGCTGCAGTCGTCATAGACAGTGGAGCCAGTGCCAGGTTCACTTGTGCCCAGGCAGCGCCCCCCTCTTTGATGTATCTCTGTGGGTGGGTGTCTGATTCCCTGGGCCTCAGTTTCCTGATCTGTAGAACTTGGGCACCTCCCCAGGCTGTTACAAGGATTTAGTACATAGAAAGCCCTTGGAGGGGGATCACCCACTAATGCTAGCTCGTAATGTCGCTCTAAGCCCTCTAACTCTGGGGGTCCACCATTATTAACTTACTGTGTTTCCGCCGACCCTTTCTGTGCATATTCATACCTGGATGTGCACCCACAGTACATTTCACGTGGAGGAGGGTGAGTGTGGTCGTATGTACACAGGTATGTTAATACATCATGTGCTGCATAAAGGCATGCAACTTAGTTTTTCACTCAAGGATACAGCTTGGCGATCTTGTCATTTTGGTGTATACCAGGATTTATTAGGTCATGCTTAAAATCTTAACATGTATGAATGCTGAACATGCTAAACAGAAACAGCTAATGAACACTCAATATATTATCCCTTGATATTTGCAATATTATAAAAATCCCTGCAAATCCCCTCTCTGATAAATATCAGTGGTGGAAACAGCACATCTCGGCCCTGAAGACACAGACGACTCAAACAGGAGCTAATGCCCGAGCCTCAGCCTCAAAGGGTCTGATGTCCAGGATGATGCCTGGGCACTGGGATTTTTAAAAGCTTCCCCGTGATCCACATGTGCAGCCAGGCCTGAGGACCACTGCTCTAGAGAGTTCTAAAATAAAGAAACAGAACAAAAAGCTAATAGAAACGAGCCTGTGTCTTTCTTATCCTGGATGACCCCAAGTGCTAGGTCAGCGTTCAGTAATTGACAACAAGTGATTATGGTTCACAACCAGGGAGCCTATCTGAGTTTGATAATTAAAAGATGCACATCTGTCCTCAGGTTCTGTCACCACATCAGCTTTCAGGAGAGTTGGCATGTCACCTGGCTCTGGCATTCACTGCCTGTTCTGCTTGGAATTGGTCTTCTCAGCTGACGGCACCTCAGTGACCCCATTTGTCAAGGTAAAGTGTCTCCTAACATTAGCCATTTGTCAAACATCATCATAATTCTTGCCTTCTACACATAGCCCCAGGGTTATGTATCATGACCATAAGTAAGTTGACTGCTACAGAGAGAAGGTCACCATAAAAATAAACACAGCAATAACAAAATAACTCTGTGACAGAGGCAGGGGAAATAAGAGTCTCCCTGCTTTTTACGATGAGGAACCAGAGATGTTCTTGCCCAAGGTCAGATGGTGGATTACAGAGTGACTTCAGTACGGAAGCCACCACTCCTACACAGTGCTGTTTATGTAGTTCATCTTCAATCAAAGTGACTTAAAATTAAAATTAAACTTTAAAATTGAATTACTAGATACAAATTAAAAGCAAAAGTCACTAGATCAAGTTTTCTAGATTATAAAATTAAAATTGTTACTTGTTACAGACAGCTTTATCCTGGTATTCTGGCCTTCAGCCAAGGCATTCAGCCTTGGATGGCCTCATATTCTTACATATAGCCCAAGAAGGTTAATTTTTGGTGTCAACTTGACTGGATTAAGATAGTGGGTAAAGCACTATTTCTGGATGTGTCTGTGAGAGTGTTTCCAGAAGAGACTGGCAGTTGAATCAGTGGTCTGAGTCAGGAAGATCTGCCTTCACTAATGTGGGAAGGCACCATCCAATCAGCCAATGGCCCAGGTAGAAGAAAAAGCAGAGGAGAGAGGTGTGTGTGTGCGCTTTCCCTCTCCTGGAGCTGAGACATCCATCAGTTCCTACCCTCAGACATCAGAGTTCCAGGCTCTCTGGCCTTTAGACTCTGGAACTTGCATCAGCGGCCCTCAGGTACAGGGGCCTTTGGACTTGAACTGAGCTACGCTCCTCGCTTCCCTATTCTCCAGACAGCAGGTGGCCTATGGTGGGACTTCTCAGCCTCATAATCATGTGAGCCAATTCCTCTAAGAAAACCTGCCTCATATCTCTAAGTATAACCTATTGAAGAACCCCTTATCAATACAAGCCCTGACTGACAAGAACAGTAAGATGTTTGGAATTCTTTGGACATTAATCATTCATCACTCGATTTATTTAGAAATGACTCTTTTTTTGTAATAAAGTAGGTGACATCATGTATTACTGATTTGGTTACAAAGGAATTGTTTATGTAGTACAATGTAAATTCTATGAGAATAGTTGCTATACCATATTGTTTAGGGAATAATGACAAGAAAAAGTCTGTACACCTTCACCACAGATGCAATTTTTCCCCCCTGAATACTTTTTTTTTTTTTTAATTGTAGTCTCACTGTCGCCCAGACTGGAATGCAGTGGCACACTCCTGGCCACCGCAGCCTTGACCTGCTGGGCTCTGGCGATTCTTCCGCCTCAGCCTTCCAAGTAGCCAGAACTACAGGTGCACGCTACCACGCTTAGCTAATTTTTGATTTATTGTAGAGATGAGGTCTCGCCAAGTAGCCCAGGCGAGTCTCAAACCCGTGAACTCAGGCAATCCGCTTGCCTTGGCTTCCCAAAGTGTTGTGATTACAGGTTGAGCCACAGAGCCTGACCTTTTTCCCCTGAATACTTGTGATCTGTGTATGGTTGAATCCACGATGTGGAACCCATGTTCTTTGTAACCCACGGATACAAAGAACCTACTGTATATTTATAATGCTATGCAATCATCACCACTATCCAATTCCAGAACATTTTCATGACCCCAAAAATAAATCTTATATCTTCCACTTCCTATCTTCTCCACCCCAGTCCTGGAAACCACTAATCCACTTTCAGTCTCTATAGATTTGCCTGTTGTGAACATTTCATATAAGTGGAATCATATCCTAAGTGACTTTTCATGACTGTCTTCTTTCATTTAGCATAATATTTTCAAGATCCATCCATGTTGTAGCATGAATCAGTAATTCATTCATTTTATGGCCACATAGTTTCCCTTGTATGGCTGTACCAAATTTGTTTATCCGTTCATCAGCTGATGAACATGTGGAACTGTTTTTGTTTTCTGGTTATTGAGAATAATGCTGCCATGAATATTTGTGTAGAAGTTTTTCTGTGGAGCATGTTTTCATTTCTCTTGTGAAGATGCCTAATAGTGAAATTGATGGGTTATGTGTTAACTCTATATTTAACTTTTTGAGGAACTATCAAACTATTTTCCAAAATGGCTGCAGCATTGTACATTCCCACCAGCAATGTATGAGGTCTCTACTTTCTCTAAATTCTCACCAACACCTGTTATTGTTGTTTATCTTTTTAATTTAAATCATCCTAGCTGATGTAAAGTGGTATTTCATTTTGATTTTGACTGACATTTCACTGGTGATTAATGATACTGAGCATCTTTTCATGTTTTTATTAGCCCTTTCTTTATCTTCTTTGGTGAAATGTCTATGCAAATACTGTGCCCATTTTTAAGTGGGGTTGTCTTTTTGTTTCTGAGTCATAGCAGTTCTTTATAAATTCTGAATTGTAGACCCTTATCAGATACTGCATATGATTTGCAAATATTTTCTCCCACTCTTTAGGTTGTCTTTTCACTTTATTGATAGTATCCTTTGAAAAAACAAAAGTTTTTAATTTTGATGAAATCTAATTTATCTTTTTTTTCTTTGTTTTCTTGTGCTTTAGGTGTAATATCTGAGAAACCATGTCCTAATTCAAAGCCACAAAGATTTACACCTCTGTTTTCTTCTGAGTTTTATAGTTAATCCACTTTGAGTTAATTTTTGCACATTATAAGAAGGAAGCTTTAACTTCAGTAATTTGCATGTGGCTCTCCAGTTGTTCCAGAATTATTTGCTGAAAAATAATTCTCTCTCCCACTGAGTTACACTTTGGCTCCTTATAGAAAGTGAAATGATCATAAACATCTCAGTTTGCATTTGAAGTTTTAATTCTATTTCATTGATTGACACATCTATCTTTATGCCAGTACCATGCAGTCTTGATCACTGTAGCTTTGTAGTCAGTTGTAAAACCAGGAAATGTAAATAACCCAATTTCATTTTTTCAAGATTGTTTTGGCTATTCTGTATTTCCACTAATTTGGGGATCAGCCTGTCAAATAAGTTTATTTCTGCAAATAAGCTAGATGACATTTTGATAGAGACAGAATTGAACTGGTAGATCAATTTGGGGAGTATTTTAACAATATTAAATCTTCCAGTCCATGAACACAGCATGTCTTTCCATTTACTTAGATCTCCTTCCATTTCTTTCAATGATATTTTATGATATTTTCTTTTTTTTTTTTTTTTTTTTGAGTTGGAGTCTCACTTGGTCGCCCAGACTGGAGTGCAGTGGCCGCTCCCGGCCACCGCAGCCTCGACCTGCTGGGCTCCGGCGATCCTTCCGCCTCAGCCTTCCGAGTAGCCGGAATTACAGGCATGTGCTACCACGCCCGGCTGATTTTTTGATTTATTGTAGAGATGAGGTCTCGCTGCCCAGGCGGGTCTCGAACCCGCGGGCTCAGGCAATCCACTCACCTCAGCCTCCCAAAGGCGCGGGATTACAGGCTGAGCCACCGAGCCCGGCTAGATATTTTCAATGATAGTGTCTAATGTTGAAATCTTGCACTTCTTTTGCTAAATTTATTCCTAAGTATTTCATTTGTTAGGCTTTTGTAAGTGACATTTTAAAAAGAATTCATTTTCAGATTGCTCATTACCAGCATATAAAAACACAATTGACTTTTGTGTATTGGTCTTGTATTCTGCACCTTTGCTGAACTTGTCTATTAGCTGTAACAGTTTTTTGTGTGTGTATTATTATATGTTTTTAGGTTTAAAAAGAGGTCAGGTCAGGTCAACATTAACTATCATATATCATGTTGATAGTAGGTGCCCTTAATATGATATGAAGAAAATGACACTCTGTTTCTGTGGTTTTCTTCCTAATAACTCACAACACGTAGATAATCATGAGAAATACATAAAAAGAATTTGAATAGTGGACAAGCTACAAAATGCTCTTTAAAATTGTCAATATCATCAATAACAAAGAAAGTCTGAGAAACTGCCTCAGCCAAGATGAGCTAAAGGAGACATAATAACTAAATATAATATTGTGTCTTGGAAAGGACCTTGGGCAAAATGAGAGAGGAGATAGCTAGAGAAAAGCTAGGCAGACAGGGTGGTTCCAGTAACGATGTAGCCAATTTCCAGCAGGCCTCTGGACTGATACACTCACGTTGGTAAACAAGCTCCCTGTAAGCCTCTCAATCTAGAGCTTAAGTATTCGCTGCAGGGATAGAAAAACAACCAGTCAGTTCACCATTAGGCCCTTACCTCCTGCCGATTGGTCCTCAGTACTGGCCAATCAGAACAGCTAGTGCCAACAAATCAGTTCACAGTTAGTGCTAGCCAATCGGCTCAGTCTCAGGGCTATATAAGCACCTGCTCCGACTGTAATTCTCTCAGGTCTCCTCCCACTGAGGGAGCTGTTCTCTTTTTTTAATGAACCCTGCTTTCTTTCTGGTGGTCTGAGATCCTCATTCCTTTTGGACGTGAGATGGGACCCTCTCCAACCTGAAAAAGTGTAGAAGAGCGTTGGAGGCAAAGAGCCACACGCTGTGGAACCGGCTAAACTGGGGGAGCCGCTGGAAGAAGTGGCTGAGACTCTAACGTTCTGGGGGCTGCTACACTCTCAGGGTCAAAGAGCCATGCACCCTGAGCTGAGACACTTCTGTGAGGCTGCAGCACTCTCAGGGCTTGCCAGTCTATTAGAGCCGAAGAGCGGTGCATCCTGGAGGCTGACTTGCCAGTTGATGGAGCTGGCTTCACTAGGAGAGCTGCTGGAAAAAGGTGAGACTCCGAAGCTGAGACACTTCTGGGGGCTGCAACACTGTTAGGGTTTTGGCTTGCCAGCCCATTAGACCCCATACTCTGGGGCTTAGACTTGCCAGCCCACCAAATTAACACTCTCGGGGCTTGACTTGCCAGCCCACCAAACTGAGACTGGGCTGGCTGACACACTCGAAGCCCAGGTTGATCTGAAAAATTCGTCTCAAAAGGACATTAGGCAGAAACTAAGACTGTGTGATACACCTAGTGCAATGCCTTGTACATAGTAGGTGCTCAATGAACAGAAGTTATCAGAATCAACTCTCATCCCACTCAGTTTCCAGAATTCATCTTGAAAAGTAACCATTTTAACAATGATTTTACATTGTGTTCCTCATAGATATGTTTGTTTATGTAAGTACGTTTATTGCATAAGACAACATGTAAGTAGGAGAATTTAACATGCACGCTGTACCCTTTGCTTCTGATTTTTTTCTTAATCTCATTGTGATTCCATTCTGTTAGTTCATCCCTGGAGGCATGTGAGTGGGGGCTTGGAGATGGCAGGCCTACCAAGGTGTCTGCAGAAAATTTACAAATAACAATAAAGCAACTAAGAGTCAGTCTTTTTAATTATCTACCAGCAATTCTAAACAATGTCAGTGATAAACTCTTCCTTCCCCAGAGTCTTGCTAATCTAAGTTTAAATGATTGCTGTGGTGTCTACTGAGTTATAACAATGGACATGTGTCAAATGAGTGCATTTTGTCAATGACCCTTTAAGAACAATTTCATTCTTAGTTCTGCAGTCACCCCTGGCAAGCAAGGCCTTGCCTTCATTTTGAGAGCAAAATCTTACGGAGTTAGAATTGCTCGAGCTCACTTTGGCCGCTGTCCTTGTCTGTGATTCTATGTATTTCTGAGTTTTCATAGTAGATTAGAAATAAATTGTGATAGCACTACGCAACTTTTCCAGAGTGAAGTTTTTTTTTTTTTATGTGATGTTTTAAATGAGGCTAAATGAGTCATAAAATTGGGGAGAGTCAAGTCAGCCTGATACCCAAGCTTCAAAATTGTCTCCTGAAGGTCCTCACATGGAAACTGGGGAGAAAGCCAGAAACCATGCAACAATAAAATAAGGAAATGGATATATCCATTTTTAAAAAATTGCATTTCAAAGAAGAGTGGCAGGAGAAACAACAAAAGATACTGACTTTGCAGGAAGAAATCAAAATGGTAAATGGATCGTTTCTACCAAGATCTAGAGACTGAAGTTTTCCTTTGCTTCCCCACTGTAAAGCTTTCCCACTCTTGCCTGCTTTCGAGTCTCTCCCAGAATGCATGTGTCGGTGGCCAACTCCTTTGCTACAGCAAGCTCTGAATATTTGCTTGTTCTCATTTGGTTGGTCCTCTTTTATTTACACAATTGCTATCAATAACCATTTTCTTCTGATTTTTGCAGCGGAAGAAAAACTTAAGAAATTCTAACCAAATATAACAAAAATGTATAATGAATTCTCTAGTGAAGATGTCTTAGTGGAAATTTTTCAACAATGGAGGCATGTAAAAGCTATCAGAATTGATTTGAAGACACAAAGACCTAGATGATATCACCATTTCTGCAGTGTGTCATGAAAGGAAATATTTATGAATCTCTACCAAATTTATCTGTACTTTTAAGACTTTTTCAAGCTATTTATCTGTTGCTTCATACCTATTGAACATGCATATGCAAAAAAACCAATATTGATAGTCATTGACAGATTCGCAGAAGAGCTGAAAACAGAAACTTAAAGACAAATATGTAGGCGTGACTTTTTAACCTTTCATCCAAAAATACATTAATGTAATTAAAAAGTACTAATTTATTACTTTCCTACTTTGTACTGCAATATGTATTTTAATTTTGAAAAATTTTTATTGCATAACTTTATATATCCAAACTAAAACATCTTTCTCCATTTCTTTTCTGGTTATTATTGTTACCTGTTTCATGATTATTACTAACAAAAACTTTGTCATAGAGAGGGATGTTAAAAATGACCTCTTGCAGGTGTTGGATACTACATGTATGACACTGTATTGCCTCATGTTATTTTTCATGGTGGAGAAGGATTCCATTGTGTGGATTCATCATGAAATACTGAACCAGGACCCAGAGGTTAGTATTTAGGTTGTTTCCAGTTTTTGCTACAATACATAATGTTGTCATCTGACTCTGAAGCTTACATATATGGAAAACTGTAGGACCCTGGCTGGGGGTGAGGCTGTTCACACCTGTAATTCCAGCACTTTGAGAGACTGAGGAAGGAAGACTGCTTGAGCCCAGTGAGAAGACATCTCTAAAAAAAAAAACATTAAAAAATTAAGCAGGTATGGTGGCACACATCTATAGTTTCAGCTATTCTGGAAGCTGAGGTGGAAGGATCACCTGAGCCTGGGAGATCAAGGCTGCGGTAAGCTGTGATCGCGCACTGCACTCCAGCTTGGGTGTACTGAATCAAGTTTGATGTGCATTTAATATTTTCCTAAACACTGCCATAATTTCTTCCATCAAAGATATATGGATTTACATTCTCAGTAGGTCACAAGGATACCTGTCATTCTAAACTCTGGCCATTGCTTTATATTATCAAGAGATTTAACTGTCACCAAGTTCATGGTAAAAAGCAGTATTCCCCTATCTATAAGGAAGGTTGAGCCCTCTCTCCTACATTTAAAAGCCATCTGAATTTCTTTATTTTAACCTTTCTTCTCTCTGCTTTCATCTTCTCTCCTCTTCCTCCTCCTCCTCCTCCCCCTTTTTTAGATTATTAACCTTTTTCTAGTTTATTCGTAAGAGTGCTTTGTATCTTAAGGCAATTGGTCTTTTGTCATGTGATGCAAATAATCATCCCAGTTTGTTTCTTGCCCTTTTACATTATTTAGAATTTTTCAGACTTTGAAGTGTTTTTTTAATGACTTCTAGCTTAGGATTTTGCTCACCAAGGTCACAACCACCCCCAAGCTCTGTCTGGTCTTTTAAATGACAACAATGGCTTAAAAGTGGAAAGTTAATTTATTAATGGAAAGCACTTTTTTCCTCCTTAAGATCTACATGTGAAGCAACTAGGTACTATGAACAACCATTCTTTTATGGAAAAGTGTAAAAGATTTTGATAGCCTCCTGTCAAGTTTAGCACCGTAACAGGAACACTATCACCTCCGAAAAGAGGACACAGTTTGATCAATTGATTTGAAGAAATAAAGGAAGACTGTAGGGTCAGAGACCTAAGGATTCTGGAATCTAACAAGCTGGGTGCGAGGGCTGACTCTACTTCCTGACTACGTGGCTTTGGGAAAGTGAATCCTGATAAGCCTCAGTTTTTGAGTCTGTGGAATGTGAGCAAACAGTATTTCCTACCTTGCAGGTTCATCTTTGGATTAGATGAGGTCATTAGCCCATAAGCCCAGCATGACTCCTGGTTTATTGCAAACACCACTAAGTGGAAGTGGAGACGATGGCTGCTACTTGCATTTACTAAGTAACTACCTTACAGGAGACAAGTGGTACGGCAGCACCCACAGAGGAGCACAAACTGCAATGTGATCAGATGAGGCAAAAATACAAGTGACATACCAGGCCAAGAGAAAGTGGTGAGCAAAGAAAGGGCTTTCAAGGTACAAGAGCCATCCGAAGCCTTTATGCTGGTGGGGCTGTCTGAGATGTTCCCTGAAAAATGTGGTACAAAATGCATTCCAGGCAAAGGGAACTGAAAATTGGCAGAAGAAATCAGCAAATATTTACATTTGGGTATCTAGAAGAAAGTGGTTGACCAGACAAGTAAGTTGTTTTCAACTGGCTGTGGTCTTTCAAGGACTATATATATATATATATATATATATATGGGATATATATATATATATATATATATATATATATATATATCCCCCTTATACTTCCTGTTATAAACAGGGATTCCATATGGCATGCTTACCTTCTTCTTACCTTCTTCTTAGGAATAGACCCTTTCCCCAACTGTTAGCTAGACTACATGGCTGCCCAGCTAGAAACTGCATTTTCCAGTCCCCCTTGTAGTCAAGTGTGGCCATGCAACACAGTTCTCACCACTGGGACGTGAGCAGAGCAATGGGCTATGTTTCCCAGTCTTCTGTGCAGACAGGTGTGGCCATGTGACTCAGTTCTCACCAATGAGACAGGAGCAGAGTGATATGTACACATTCTGTATCTCTTAGCTGGAAATTGTTGGACTTCTTTTCTACTCCTTACTTTTCTCCTTCCTATGGGACTGCATTATCTATCTGGTGGTAAGCAGGCTTTGACAATGCAGGCAAAAGACAGCTTCTAGGAGATGGCAGGTCAACAAGATGGAGGGAACTTGGGATCCTGGACAGTGTTGTGGAATACAGGCAGGAACTGACACTAGTTACTTGCCTACCTTTGGACTATGAAGGGAAAGAATAGCTTCTATCTGCTCTAAGGCACTGACTTTGAGGTCTGTTTCGGTAACTTAACCTGTGTAATGAATTTTTCAGGTCAGTCTGGGCTTTAGGAATGTCAGCTCAATGAGTTGGCCAGTGAGCCAGAGAGGATCGCCTCAGAGCTGCTAAGCCTAGCCCCAGAAGTGTTGGCTCTAATGGGCTGACAAGCCAAGCCCCGAGAGTGCTGCTAGTTAGGTGTGCTGACAAGCCTAGCCCCAGATGAGCCTAGCTTCAGAGTTTCACCTTCGGCAGCTCTCCTGGCTCTGTGGGCTGGCAAACCAGCCTCTGGGGAACACTGCTCTTCAGTCCCACGAACTTCTGTTGCTCTTCAAGCCGCAGCTCTTCAGGATCGTGGTTCTCATCTCATGTCCAGAAAGAACGAGAAACATACGAGACAACCCGAAAGTGAGAAAGCATGATTTACTTCATGAGAAGACAGAAAGGGTCCCACAAGGGGAGAGAACTTGAAGGGGTTGCCATTGAGGGGTGGAAACCTGGTGCTTATGTAGCCCTCAGTCCAAGCCAATTGGCTAGCACTAGCTGTGAGTCGATTGGTCTGCACTAGTTGTTTCTGATTGGCCAATAGTAAGGACCAATCGGCAGGAGGCAGGAGTCTAATGGTGAGCTGATTGGTTACTTTTCAATCCTGGGAGAGAGTACTTAAGCTCTAGCTAGAGAGCTCGCAGGGAGCTTTTTACCATCTGCTAGGGCTTCCCAACTTTGTTACCTAGGGGACCGCCCTGTCTGTCTGCCTAGGCCTTCTCCAGCTGTCTCCTGTCTCACCTGTAGTCTGTTTTATATGTTTAGCAAGTGCTGCTAATTTTAGATTCACATGACTGGACTTAGGAGATTGTTTATTAATATTCTTCAGTTCATTGTTTAGAGGAGTTGGGAAAAGTTGAAATCACCCAGGGAAACAACCACGCTGGAATGGGATTCACAATGCTTAGGGCAATCATTCATTCCTTTCCTTAGCATTTATTAAATTTTATCTGGAGCCATTGCCTTACTAGATTCCAGTGTAGCCATGTGCTCTTGGAGCTGTGGCTGCTGCCATGTTTCCTGGCATTGGTCCCCTCCCTTCCCTTGGGGAGGTGAATCTTCTCTTTCTCTCTCTCTCTAATTTGCTTTCTAAATAAACTATGTTTTCTGATCTAAAAAAAAAGAAAAAAGAAAAAAATTTATGTGGATGTATATTGGCTTCTAGAATGTACTCCCCAGAAAGAGATGAGTTACAAATATATCAGGATTTAAGGAAAACGTTACATGAGAGAAAGGTGCCATGTGTTTAATTTCTGTAACACTCACTGAGAGAGCTCATGGTGTGATGAGAGAGATGGGTAGAGGAAAGCAGGCTATCTGGAGGAGGACTTTGTGGAGAAGGAGACTTTTGAATCTGGTCTTTGAGAGAGGAATGGTGGGCAGGAAAAAAGTCAAGGAAACAGCAAAACCCAGGAGAAGGAGACGGTTAGCAATGAGAAGCACAGGCAATGAGGAGATACCACCCCAAAACACACACTTTTGCACACTGATTATTTTAAACTAAGGACAATTGAAACAGCAGGTGCAAGAAGAGCTCTCTGCTCTCTGCCTTTCAGCCTAAAGAGAATAAATCTCTCCCCTCTCCTGCACCAGGCTGAGGAGAGCAAACTTTATCACTAGAGATGGAGAGCAGGTACCAAGGCAAACATGCATAAATAAACTTTACTAAAATAACCCTTCTCTTCCATTAGTTTCCTGCATACATTTCTTAGTTATAAATTCACAGTTTATCAACATTTATTAGAATGGTACATAGGCTCCCAAGTCTAACCACTTATTTGGGTTTTCACTTTTTTTCTGTGAAGCCTCCATGCACATAAAAATACTACCATTAATATCTGTATGTCTTTTCTCCTTTTAATCTTTTGTCAGCTTAATTTGCAGGTTCCAATCACTGAACTTAAGAAGGTAGAGGAAAGGTTTTTTCCCTCCCTTTCATAAAGTACAGAGCTGAACTAGGCAGTCATACTGGAGAAAAGAAGAGATGCAGTTCAAAAGGTTTGGGATACCTGATGGAGGTGTTTGAATGAGAAACCGAGGAAGAAGATTGCTTATCTGGGATTCTAAATGCCAGAAGCTTCCAACCAATAGGAGTACTCTAGAGGGATGTTTAAGTGATCATTGTTTTAAAAATCATGTCACTGCAGAAACTGAAGGATGATTTGTTTGAATGACTAGTATATGGTGACAACATGACAGACTAAACATGAGACAGCTAGCTAGGGAGGTCACAGAAACTCAATCCCTATGACACGGGCATAGGGTGGGAATCTTCAAAGACTTCTATAATGAGCTCATGGCTGTCTGTCAGCCTCACACACAATGTGCCCTGTCTTGTTTGTTAATATTTTGGTGGATCACAATGACAGCACTGAATTGTATCAGTGCAAATGTATATTACACGTAAAATATCTTTTCCCCTCAATTATGAAGATGTCTCAGAGTACAAAAAAAAGAAAAGAAAAGAAAATCTAAACTCCAGAAATGCTGTTAACTCACAACAGGTTAATGGCCT
This sequence comes from Cephalopachus bancanus, assembly GCA_027257055.1. NCBI lineage: Eukaryota > Metazoa > Chordata > Mammalia > Primates > Tarsiidae > Cephalopachus > Cephalopachus bancanus. Next base: position 432,450 of record JAPVLO010000477.1, read on the forward strand.
GTATTTAAATGCGATACGGTATTTTATAATGTTTAGCATTTGACATTTAATTGTTAACATTCTGGCTAATGTAACAGAAGCCCACACAGACTAGTGAAGCAAAAGGAACAGGCTTTCATTAGCCCACAGGCGTGTGTGATGGGGTCCCAACAGCAGGCAGTGGCTGAGTTCAAGGTGAACTGGCCAGGAGCAGGCAAAGCCCTCAAGGCTGCAGCATCCTTGCAGCCCCTCTCTGGAATCACAGTCTCTTGCTTCTATTTCTTTCTTTTTTTTTTTAAGTTAGAGTCTCTCTCTGTCTCCCAGGTTGGAGTGCAGTGATACACTCACAGCCACTGCAGCCTCAACCTGCTGGACTCAGGCCATCCTTCCACTTCAGTCATCCAAGTAGCTGGAACCACAAATATGCACCACCCCACCCGGCTAATTTTTTAATTTATTGGAGAGATGAGGTCTTGCCAACTTTCCCAGGCTGGTCTCAAACCCCTGAGCTCAGGCAATCCTCTCACCTCAGCCCCCCAAAGTGCTGAGATTACAGGCAGGACCCACTGAGCCTGGCCTCTTGTTTCTGTTTTTTGATTCATGCCTCTACAGTGCAGACCTGCTTCTTCCAGACCCGTTCTAGAAGGTGCTGTGTACCCTCTGTCCGTGGCCACCAGAGATTGTCTAGCTGCACTGGGGTCCCAAGTCTGCTTTTCTGAAATCAGATTGGCCCAGCTGCTGTCACATGACCACCCCTTGTCCAGTTAGTTGCAGGTCATGCATGAGTACAGGTTACAGAAGACAATCACGGCAGCTATTGCTTCCCCTCTGCAGGTGGGGAGGGCAGTTTCTAGAGGAGGCTGTGGGATGGCTGGTTGGAGTCCCCAGAAAGTTATCTAATATTAGATATGATGTGTTGTAATATCCTACATTCTCTGAAGTACTATAGTTTGTTTGAATTTCATTTGCTTCTCACTTGATTTGTAGGTTCCTTCTGAGCAGAAATATCAAGCTGTATTTCTTTTTACCTCCAAATAAATATCTTCCAGAGGTCAAGAATGACCTAGGCCACTTGTATTTCCTGACATTTCAGGCAGTACAAACCACAAAATGAAGCAAAAAATTGAATGTCATTTCTCTTTTGTCACAGTTAACCTAACATGATGGGTCGGAGACTTCTAAAACCAGACCGTTTGGTTTCAAATCCTAGCCCCGCTTTTTTTTTTTTTTAAGAGACCTTGAACGAATCACCTTGCCTTTCTGTGCCTCAATCTCCCCATCTATAAAATGGGATAATGATAATACCTACTAATAGAATTTTGTTAAAATTGAGTGTAGACACATACTAAGTGCTATAGAATAAATGCCTACTTTTAATGTTATGACTGTAAACAAAAAGCCAAGCACCAGTAATGTAAATGTGCTATTCCCAAGATAATTTTAGAATGTATAATCTAGTAAATTTGTGATACACTATAAATTAAAGTATAAGTTGAAAAATGAGTCTTCTTTCAGTCCTACTGATGTTTCTTTGTGAGTACAGTATACACACATCACTTGGCATCTAACCATGTGGCTCTTGGAGACTGTGAAGTTGAGATCAAACTGCCCTCTGAACCCCTCTGTGTCATAAAGGGCCCTGCCTCCAGGGCCCTAAACCCCACTAGCCACTTACAATCCCAATATGTTTGAAGGAAGAAAGAGGGAAATGAAGGGAGGGATGGACTTGAAGCAGAAGATGGATCAGGAAGAAGTGAAAGTTAACTTCAGATATGATCAAGACATCCTAGAGATGTCAGGACTGGAAATGTGGAGTTGGGGAGAGGGTTGTTGTGGTCAGGAACCAGCCCTCAGATGTTGCCTGTTTTTGTCCTTTGAGTCACTAGCTTTGAAAACTATATGGTTCTTTCCTGGAAGAGAAACTCAGATATTGGATTGATAGTTTCTTTAGTCCAGGTAAAGTACACAATACTTAAACGTGTCCCATGTGTCATGAGGGGTTCATATTTTCAATGGTTATAAGCACTTGAAGGACATTTCTCCTTTTTTCTTAGCTTTTCAATTTCTGATGCAGACTGTCCCTAAACTGAACCCTTACTGAGGTCTGGGGAACTTTTTGTATCTATGTAGAAGTTCATGTGTACATTCATAAAGACCTCAGAAAATCACTGTAAATATCCTAAGTGCCTACTAATTTAGAAAATTCCAGTTTTGATTGAATGCATCTGTGCATATTGTGGGACTCCTGGATTAAGGCATTTGTAACCATGAATGAGCACACAACAGGTGCCACTCCTCCCAAAAGCAGGTTGAGAAGAGGTCAAACCCCTGTCAAGGTGTGACTCACATTTATTATTGAGGTTTCTCTGAAAGATACCCCAGAAATGGGCATGCTGTGATTACAGTTATGGTCTTCATCATCTTTGAATTATAAGCAGACAGAGAGCTGTTATCTTTCAATCACCTCAATTCTTTCAGAAAAGAGAGGGCAAAAAACTGCTCTCTGGAATTCAAAGAGAACACTTTCAGTTTCTTAACCTCCAAATGCAAAAATGGACACTCAGAGTTACAGTGTGTAGTCACTGTCATTTATCCCAGCTATTTTTGTGTGCTTCCTTCCCACCCACAAATGGCTGTGTTCCAGCTAGAAGGTGGAAGAGAGGTCCTAGAAGTGTCTTAGTGTTGGAATGGTGTAGTGGGTTTCTGCTCTTTGGCCTACCTGCCAACCTCTTCCTTCTTCTGGTCACTGTATTCTACTTTGCCTTGACTCTCCACGCTTCCAACCTGTGTAAGACAACTCCTCCATGCTTCAAAAAAGTGCCATAAGCCGGGCTCGGTGGCTCAGCCTGTAATCCCATGCCTTTGGGAGGCTGAAGCAAGTGGATTGCCTGAGCCTGCGGGTTTGAGACCCGCCTGGGCAGGCAAGACCTCATCTCTACAATAAATCAAAAAATTAGCCGGGCGTGGTAGCGCACGCCTGTAGTTCCAGCTACTTGGAAGGCTGAGGCGGAAGGATTGCTGGAGCCCAGCAGGTCGGGGCTATGGTGGCCGGGAGCGGCCACTGCACTCCAGTCTGGGCGACAGAGTGACACTCCAACTCAAAAGAAAAAAGTGCCATGACCCAGACAGAGCTGTCTGTCACCTATGACTCTGGTCTTCGGTTCAAGAATGGGCGTGTGACCCAGGCTTGACCACTGTAAGTACTGCATCCTGTCTGGCCACAGTGAATTATTCAGAAATGAGCATGTGACCCAGTCTTGGCCAGTCAGAATTCTGTGCCCTCTCTGACCATAGCAATGGTTTCAGGAATAAGCAAGTAACTCAGGCTTGGTCAATCAGAGTTCTGCATCACCTCTTAACACAGTAACTAGTTCAGGAATTGACTAGTGGCCCAAACCACTCTGACAACAGTTCATTCTGGATCTTTTTTTTCTAATTCTTGAGAGAAATTAGTCCTTCTTTTTCTGTGGTTGTTTATGGTTACTAAACTGTTAGAAGGTAGCTTATAGTAACTGGAGGCCATATTAAGGAGATAATCTGCGTGAGAATAGCATCACCATAGAGGAAAATTAGACCTGAGAGTGCAAGACCAAGTCTTGATGTCAGTATGTTTTGTTTTGTTTTGAGTTGGAGTCTCACTCTGTCGCCCAGACTAGAGTGCAGTGGCCACTCTCGGCCACCGCAGCCTCGACCTGCTGGGCTCTGGCAATCCTTCCGCCTCAGCCTTCCAAGTAGCTGGAGCTACAGGTGCGCGCTACCACGCCTGGCTAATTTTTTTGATTTACTGTAGAGATGAGGTCTCGCCAAGTTGCCCAGGTGGGTCTCGAACCCGCAGGCTCAGGCAACAGTATGTTTTGACGAAAGGACCAAGCCCCTGAATCCAGTCAGGTTTTTCTGGAATTGTGAGCGAATACCCAAGTCAGTGTGAGTTGAATTTTTGTCACCTGTGACTGACAGTCTTAATGAATACAGATGTATTTCAGAGGATGTTGTAATGCACTGGAAAAAAGGGATGTTGATAAGGTGGATTGAGAGGGAGAAGGAATGAACTAGATAGGGAAGAGTCTAGGGGACTGGAAGAGGGTCTCTAAGGCTTGGGAAGAACAAAGAAGTAGAAATAAGAGCCATGAGAGACAACATCAAGGGAGAGAAAAATGGATTGATGCAAGGGCCAGGAACATTGACTATTATTTCACTGAGAGGTTTTACAAATTAAGACGATTCCAGATAAAAGTATGATGTGCCTAGAAAACCCAAGAGAAACAATGTAAAAAGTCCTATAATTAATGAGTGAGCTCAGCAAAGTGGCTGAATACAAGATAAATACATAAAACAATATTTGCCTTTTAATTTTCTAACAGCAAATGGGAAGACCTCATCTATATAGGCAATGAAATATCTGGCACTGACATTTAAAAGAAATGCATAAGAGCCTTATTTTTAAAAATACAAAACTTTACTAAGAGAAATTCATATGGAAACATAAACAACCATGAATAGCCAAAACAATACTTACCAAAAGAAACACAGCAGGCGATATCACACTTCCAGACTTCAAACTTTACTATAAGCCTACAGTAATCAAAACAGTCTGGTATTGGTACAAGAATGGGCATAAAAATGGGACAGGATGGAGAACAAGATAGAGATTCCAGAAGCAAAGTCTCAATTTCTCAAGCAACTCATCTTTGACAAAGCCTCCAACAATAACTACTGGGGAGAGGAAAACCTGTTCAGTAAATGGTGCTGGGAAAACTGGCTGATCACCTGCAGAAGACTGAAACAGGACCCCTACCTATCACCATACACAAAAATCAACTCTAAATGGATCAAAAACTTAAACATAAAACCTCAAACTATAAGAACCTTAGAAAACGCAGGAGACACCCTTATGGAAATTGGAACTGTTAACCAATTCCTGATCAAAACCCCAAGTGCCCGTGCCATAAGAGATAAGATAGACAAGTGGGACCTCATCAAACTGAAAAGCTTCTGCAAAGCAAAAGAATCCATCAAGAGAGTGGGGAGACTGCTCACAGAATGGGAAAAAATATTTGCCAACTGTATATTTGACAAAGGACTAGCTCAGCCTCACTCATCATCAGAGAAATCCTAATCAAAATCTCATTGAAATACCACTTAACCCCAGTAAGAATGGCCATCATTAATAAAACAAACAACAACAGAGGCTGGCAAGGATATGGAGAAAAAGGAATGCTTCTACACTGCTGGTGGGAATGCAAACTAGCACAACCTCTTTGGAAAACAGTGTGGAGATTTCTGAAAGAACTAGAAATTGACCTTCCATATGACTCAGCAATCTTTCTATTGGGAATCTACCTGGAGGAACTCAAATCATTTTACAAAAAAGATACCCGTACACACATGTTTATTGCAGCACTATTCACAGTAGCAAAAACATGGAACCAACTGTGCTTCTCATCAAAACTGGACTGGATTGAAAAAATGTGGTACATAGACACAACGGAATATTATGCAGCCATAAAGAAAGATAAACATATGGACTTCACAGCAACTCGGATGGATTTAGATTCTATCATACTCAGTGATCAATCACAGAAACAGAAAACTGAGTACCACATATTCTCACGTATAAGTGGACCTTGAACAACTATCATAATGCTATAAGAAGGGGATTGGCAGTAGTGGGAAACTGCCAGAGGAGTGGGGGCACACCTCGGCAACAAGTGTACCTGCATAGTGAACATTTGTATACCTAACCCTGAATTGTACCCCACATCTTTAAAATTAAAAATTAAAGAAAAATAAAAACTTTACTAAGAGAGATAAAAGATGGCTTCAATATTCCCAGTGAAAGACCTAATGTTATAACAATGACAATTACCCTCCAATTAATATTTACATAGCTGTAATGCAATTCCAATTCATAGGTCAATACATTTTTGAAAATTGGCAAAATATTATCAGTTTTTGAAAAAGAATAAATGAATGATAGTAGCTAAGAAAAAAAGAATGCGCTTGAAGGGGATTTGTCCTACTAATGTATTAAAATACATACTAGAGCTATAATAGCGCTATAATTTTTAATATAGCTGCATAACTCTGAATATGTTAAAAACCATAGAGCTGTACAACTTAAAGTGGTGAATTGTATGGTATGTCAGTTGAACACTGACTGTAACTAATGAGAGGCTGATGTGGAGTGATGGATCCTAATCCAGGATGAGGCAGTCACTAGATGCCCCTTCTCGTCTGGATGGTGTGAACAGACAGCTTGAGGTACAGAAAGGCCAGAGAGGTTAGGTAGGATGTCCATATGTAATCATTTGTGTACCCTTCAACGAATATTCTTGAGGGCCTACAATCAAAGGTCTGACCTCAGAAAGCTCACAAACCAGTAGGGCCAGGACTATGGTAAGGCAAAAGAGATATTTGCCTTGGGCCATTAAAATATAAAAACAAAACAACTCAGTAATTGTATTTGTCAGCTTGGGCTGTCATAACAAAATATCACAAACTGGGTGACTTAAAACACGGAAATTGGTTTTCTCAGCCTCCAGTTTTGGAGACTGGAAAGTTCGAGATCAGGGTACTGACTGATATTGTTTCTGATATGGGCTCTTTTACTGGCTTACAGACAGTCACCTTCTTGCTGGGTCTTCACATGGTCTTTCCTAGTATATGCACTGGGGTGGGGGAGAGAAACCAAGAAAGGGAGAAGGGAGAGAAGGAGGAAGTATGTATATCTGAGTTCTCTGGTGCCTCTTCTAATAAGGACACTAATCCTATTGGATTAAGGCCTCACACTTATGATCTCATTTAACCTTAATTACATCCGTATAGGCCCACTCTCCAAATACAGTCACATCGTGAACTGGAGCTTCAACATATGAAGCTCCAGTTCACAATTGAAGATAAATAATATGCAATGTTTAATGCATATTATAATATATATATATAAATAATATATATAAATAATATATAAATAATATGCAATGTTTAATGCAATGTTTTTAAAAAGGAAAATTAATGCAACAAAATCCCTGATGAGATACTCTCAAGAAAGTGAAAAGACAACCCTCTTCCAGAAGAAATGTGCAAATCATGAAAGAGACTTGAATCCAGAACATTTAAAGAACGCTTACTACCAATAATAAAAAGAAAAATAACCTGATTTAAAAAAAAACAAAAACAAGAATTTTCCAAGGAAGATACATAAAGATGACAGTAAGCACATGAAAAGGTGCTCAGTACCATTAGTCATCACAGAAATACAAGTCAAAGCCACAGGATATTACTTCATACCCATAAGAAGGCTAGAATTTTTAAAAAACAGAGAATAACAAATGTTGGTTAAGACAGAAAAATTAGAACCCTTGTACACTGCTGTTAGGAATGTAAAATAGTGCAGCCACTCTGGAAAAGAGTCTGGCAGCGTCTCAAATAATTAAACACAGATTTACCACAGGACTCAGCAATTCCACTCCCAAGTATATTCCCAAGAGAAATAACAACCTGTCTATGTAAAAAATTAACATGAATGTTTACAGCAGCATTAGTCATTATAGCCAAAAAGTGGAAACTACCAATTGTCGGCCAAATGACACATGGATAAATGTAACATATTGGCCAAACTCAATTGGTGTCTCATATTGGTGGCTCAAGCCTGTAATCCCCGCACTTTGGGAGGCTGAAGTGAGAGAACTGCCTGAGCTCAGAGGTTTGAGATCAAACTGGACAACTTGGTGAGACCTCATCTCAACAATAAAAAATAAATAAATAAGCTGGGCACAGTAACACATGCCTGAGTTCCAGCTATTTGGAAATCTGACATGGAAGGATCACCTGAGCCCTGCAGGTTGAGGCTGTGGTGGCCATGAGCATGTCATTGCACTTCAGCCTGGGCAACAGAGTGAGATTCCGACTCAAAAAAAAAAAAAAAAAAAGAGTAACATATTCACATAATGTGGAGACAGAAGGTAGAAGGACAAAGAAATAGAAATAAGAGTCATGAGAGACAACATCAAAGGAGAGCAAAATGGGTTCATACAAGAGTTGGGAATACTGCCTACTGTTTCACTTAGAGGCTTTACAAATCAAGGGATTCCAGATGAAAGGATGATGTCCCTAGAAAACCTAAGAGAAATAATATAAAAGCCCCTAGAATAATTAGTGAGCTCAGCAAAGTGACTGAATACAAGATAAATACACAAAACAGTATGTGCCCTTTGATCTTCTAAAAGAAAAAGAGAAAAAGAGGGTGCACGAGTGGTTGTCAGGGACTGAAAGAGAAATAACTGCTAATGCATACAGAGTTTCTTTTGGAGGTAACAAAAATGCTCTGGAGTTGGTGATAGTTGCATGACTTTGTGAATATACTAAAACCACCAAATTATACATATTAAAAAGGCAAAGTTTATGGTATGTGAATTATAGCTCGATAAAGGTATTATTTTAAAAAACAACACACAATTACATAGAAGAAAAAAATTGATGACAAAATTAAAAAGAATGCTAAATATAAGAATAGAAAAAAATGAAAAAAGGGCCAAGAAACACATCCTGCTGAAAAAGCAGGAGGAAGTCTGAGGGTGTGAAAAGTATAGATGCTTCAGTTGTGCTGTCAATGAATTCAGTCCTGGATCTGCTAATTGCTCAGCCTCTGTGGCCTAACTTTTTCATCTTCAAAAATGTGGGTAATAGTATCTATTTTTCTGGGTTAGCAGGGGGGCTTATGAGGTTACTCATACAGGTGCTCCTTGGCTTATGTTGAGGTCATAGCCCAATAAACCCATCATAAGCAAAAATATTGTAAGTCAAGGTGCATTTGTCGAGACCTCATCTCTACAATAAATCAAAAATTAGCCAGGTGTGCACTAGCACGCCTGTAGTTCCAGTTACTCGGAAGGCTGAGGCGGAAAGGATCGCTGGAGCCCAGCAGGTTGAGACTGCAGTGACCGGGAGCAGCCACTGCACGCCAGTCTAGGTGACAGAGTGAGATTCCAACTCAAAAAAAAAGTGCATTTTCCACTTATATTTTAAATACATGATAGGTTATCTGGATGTGACCCCATTTTAAGTAGATGAGTATGCTGGATATGTATCACTTTCATACCATTGTAAGTTCAGAAAGTTATAAGTTAAATGAGGGTTCACCATCACCCAGGCTGCAGACTGACACCAGTCCCTGGCCTATTGGGAACCAGGTCACACAGGAGGAGGTGAGTAATGGGTAAGTGGAGCTCCATCTTCCATCAGATCAGTGGCAGCATTAGATTCTCATAGGAGTGCAAACCCTATTGTGAACTGCTCTTGTGAGAGATCCAGGTTGCACACTCCTTATGAGAATCAATTGCCTGATGATACCTCTTCCCTCAGTTAAATCATCATAAGTTAGGGAGAATCTGTACACAGGCCCTGGCAAACAGGACCTCAACCCATGTTGGCCATGTATCTGTGTGCTTTGGTTGTGGTCTCAGTTCACCTCTTGCAAATGAATAAGGCAGCAATGACTAGACTAACAGGTGAAGTTTGAAAGAATGGACATTAGAGGAGATTGGTGCCTCCGGAGATGAGGAGAAACCCAGCAAATGAACAAACAAGAAAGAGAAGACAATGGATTAGGAAATGGGTGCGTGAGTCCTTAAGGGTAACAGGATGCAACATAAGGTCATTAAGCCCTCTGAGTACCATCTGAACTTTAACAAAGAAAACATTTTCTAAGCTAGGTATGGTGGCTCATGCCTGAAATCCCAGCACTTTGGGAGGCCGAGACAAGAGGATTTACCTAAGCTCAGGAGTTTGAGACCAGCTTGGGCAACTTGGCGAGACCTCATCTCTACAATAAATAAAAAAACTAGCCGGAGTGGTAGCATGCACCTATAGTTCAAGCTACTTGGGAGGCTGAGGCAGAAGGCTCACCTAAACCTGGCAGGTCAAGGCTGTGGTCACTGTGCACATGCCACTGCACTCAAGACTGGGCAACAGAATGAGACTCCAACTCCAAAAAAATTTTTTTCTTTTATTCTTTTTTTTAAATTAAGAAATCCAAAGAAAACCTTTATTGAATTAGGGACATAATACACATTTTGGTACCTGCATATAAAGCCTGCAACCAAATTTGACCTTTGGGGACTATTTACATATAAAAATATGCATTAAAATCTGCACCAGAGACTGGGTGCGGTAGCTCATGCCTATAATCCTAGCACTTTGAGAGGTTGAGACAGGAGAATCACTTGAGTTCAGGTGTTTAAGACTAGCCTGGGCAACATAGTGAGATCTCATTGCCACAAACTATTTTTAAAAATTAGCTGGGTGTGGTGGTGCTCTCCTGTAGTCCCAGCTACTTGGGAAGCTGATGCAGGCAGATCACTTGAGGCCAGGAGTTAAAGGCTTCTGTGAGCTGTGACTGTGCCACTGTACTCCATCCTTGGCAACAGAATAAGACCCTGACTCAAAAGGAAAAAAAAAAAGAAAATCCGCACTGGGGCACAATGCAGTAATAGGTGGATGACTCAAGGCTGAGCCCTACAAGAGAATAGCTGCTCCAAGGAGGGGCCATAGAACTTGTCTCTGGAGGCAGGACCCCTTCAGCCAAAATGCCACAAGCCTGACATGAAACAAAGTTGGTGCTGGGAAGAAGGACAGAAGAGAAGGGGTGGTCCTTTTTGCCCCTGTTCTGACCACTATTCACTGAGTCTGGCTGTCTGGCAGAAAAACCACCTTTAACTTTAGAACTTTTGCAATTTCCAAACACTGTTTTTTTCCCCAAGTAAGCGAACCCATTCTCACTTAAATTTGGGAGTTGGATTAAAATGGACTGAGGTCCTGCTACCCTCAGTAATCAGAGCAGATCCCAATAACATACTTGTTCTCTGCTAGGCTTGGTGCTGAGTGCTTTACACGTTTTAAGTCATTTACTCTTTAACAACATCCCAGGAGACAGATCCTGTTATTATTCCTGGGCTCAAGTTACAAAAAAGAAAGCACAGAGACATTAAAGGCACAGAGCACCAAACGTGAGATGCGTGCTGGAGACAGAAAGAAATTTTAGGGGACATCTCAGGCCCCAGGGGGTGGCAGGACTCCCTGGTCAGGCTAAGCTGCCTGTGTGCTGCAGAACTGCGCAAAACACAAAGGCGTCAGGAACCAACCCAACAAAAGTAACCCATCCCCAGCCAGAATACAGGAGCCATGTCTTAAAGCTTAGGACAGGAGGGAGGATAATTGCATGGGAACCGCGGGGCTCAACCCCTGCCGCATCGGTTTTTTCACATTCCCTGGAAGGACTGCCCTGGCCTTGTTCTCTTTTCTGAAAGGTCTAAGTATCCCCAAGGAGGCAAAGCGACTAAAAGCCACCGCTCCTAAATTCCTCCTTACAGGGTGGTCTTCTTTTCTCACAAGAAGCTCTTGGCTCTGAGGAAGGCCCAGACTTTGTGTCTGAATGCTTGGCAAAACCTCCAGGGACCTCAGACCCCCACCTCAACTCCCACCTGTGTTCCCACTCTCCCATGGGACACACTGCAGGCGAAATCTCAGAACTTCCACCTCGAGTGGAAGCAAGTCCTCAAAAAGCCTTGAAAGGCATTTGAGCTTCTCAAAAGAAGTGTTAGGGTGTGTACTGGGGGGAGGCAAGGTGTTAAAAATGAAAAAGAGCAACTTGCTCTCTTGGATCGTTGGGTTATTAGGAAGCTGGAACAGCCCACTTCTAATAATCAGCAGTGGAAACAGACCTCGCTAAGAACTTTCTCAAGGGAATTTCCTGCTTGTAGCGCTGCCTGATGATTTAGTGACACTGGGCTGTGATATGCAAAGGATTGCCTATTTTATGGTAAATTAGAAAAATTAGCAAAAATGAGTCCCTTTAAACAAGGAGAATGTGTTCATGGTGTAATGCCACTTCCAAAGCAGTGTGTAAATGATGCTTAAGTGAGCAATCTGTCAAATTGCTGAGTATTATCATATTCATGAATTTTGAAGGGAAAAATCTACATGACCGCTACCCAGATGCTGAAAACTCTCTGACATAAATGTGGACAGTCCCCATTCAATTATTATTTTTAGCCTAACAGTCCAAGACTACAACTATAAATTTAGGTGGGAGAAAAAAAGGGTAGAAAATAGTGCGATTTCCTGGAAATTCCACAATGCAGTTTCACTTTGAACTTGCAAGCAAATATCCAGGCATGATCTGCATGAAACTGGGTGGTGCTTCATTCTAGAACTATGGGCCCCAATTAAAAATAATGAGGCCTGTCTCCAGCCGCCAGGTCCAATTAGATATAATGAGAACTGATGGCTCCTGAAATCGATTCATTTTTCTCTGATATACGAATTGGGACAGGGGTCTTGGTAGGGGTCATTGGGATAGACCTGGCAACAAAGCATGGGTCACTCAAGATTTCGAAGTCCTTACGAATCCAGTTATTAAATAAGGAAGTCCCTCTGCTCCCAAAGCACTGGAGTAACCCCACAAGACGTGCACCCTTCAGGCACATTCAGATGCACATTGTTAGCCAAATGGTGGGTCTGTTGCTCTTAAAAACCTTTAAAACAGTGACTGTATCATTTAAATAACTACCTAGAAAATACTGGAAAAGAAGTGTAACCGACTTCATGCATGAAGTTTACATGTATGTGTGTGCACACGTTTGTGCATGTGTGCATGTACACACATTTTTTATGTGGAATAATTTTAGACTTACAGAAAGTTTGCAAAGACAGTGCAGAGAGTTCCCGTATACCCTTCACTCAGTTTCCCCTAAAGCTGACATCTTTCCTTAACCTGGGTCACTGGTCACAGCTAACAAATGAAATGAACATGACTACTAACGAGACTCCTGATTTGATTCTGCTTTCACCAGTTTTGCCACAAATGTTTGTTTTCTGCTCCAGGGTCTGATTCAGGACACCACCCTGCTGTCTGAAATTGTCTTGTTCATTCACTTGTTTACTTACTCCTCCTCAGCCTCTTCCCCTGTAAATTCCTCGAGAGCAGAGGCCAGGGCTGTCCTCTCACAGCTGCATCCCTGGTGCTCAGCCTTGATCACAATGTGGAATTCTAGGAACCAAAGCACATCCTGTCATCCAAATATGTCGGAGGCTTCATTGTCAAGGTCTCGGCATACTCTCTGGCACATAATCGACACATGATGTAAGAGGTTGGGTTGTTTTTAAGGAGCATCATAGTAAGAACATGCCCTGGCAGGTGCTTCTTTATTATTAGCTGAAGGACTGAAAAAAAGAGACCATCACTCAGCAAAGGCAGGAACCATAAGATCTCCAGGCAGCTCACAGGCAACGAGCTATTTCAGCAACCTGCTTTCCAAACCTTCTTTGAATCATTTCCCGGCATAAGGAGCAATGAAAGGCTAGTCTACCATCCTGAGTAATTCCAAAATTCAGCTCAACACCCGCTGAGAGAACGGAGGAAGCTGCACTTTCCATATGCTCCCATGGAAAGATTCTCTCCTTCTCTGTTGTCCCTCCTAAGTTCAAGAGAGTAAAGGTAATCTTGCCAGCAGCAGAGACTGGCAAACTTTTCCTGGGAAGAACCAGACAGGCCATAATTTAGACTTTTCAGGCTATAAAGTGTTTTGTCACAACTACTCAATTCTGCTACTGTGGCTAAAAGGCAATCATAGACAATATACATAGTTATGAACATGGCTGTATTCCAATAAAACTCTATTTACAAAAACAAGCAGTGGGCCACAACTGCTAGTTTTCCAGTTTACATGCATGTTAACCCACCCATATAAACAGTATGTATATATGAGGGGGAAACCTAAAAAACCCTGGAATGATATTCTTGAGGGCAGGCCCCTTGTAGTATAGGCTTCCCCCACTAGGTAAGAGTTGTAGAAAGTCATTAGCACCAGTGTGGCAGCTAGTGATGTTGTGAGAGGCTACATTTGGCTTCAGTGAATTTTTTGTGGAGATTCTTTCAACACACTTGCCCATTTCATGATGGGCAATTGACGAGTGCACCTGCTCACACTGCACTGAGTGTTCAGCAGTTTTTGGCCAAAAAAGGCATGACGCCCATGCCCCATCCTCCCTATTCACCTAACCTCATCCTGAGCAACCTTTTTTGTTTCCCAGGATGAAAAAAGTCCTCAAAGGGAAATATTTTGCTAATGTAGAAGAGGTGAAGCAAAAAACAGCAGCAGCACTAAAAGGCATCAAAATTGATGAGTTTAAAAACTGTTTTGAGCAGTGAATAAAGCATCTCGATAGGTTTATTGCATCAAATGGAGAGTACTTTGAAAATGACTGAAGTTTAAACACATAAGAATAAATACAAGCCGGGTGCGGTGGCTCACGCCTATAATCCCAGCACTTTGGGAGGTGGAGTCGAGAGGATAGCCTTAGCCCACGATTCGAGACCAGCCTGGACAACTTGGCGAGACCTCATCTCTACAATAAATCAAAAAACTAGCAGGGCATGGTGGTGCAGGTCTGTGGTTCCAGCTACTTGGAAGGTTGAGGTGGAAGAATCGCCTGAGCCCAGCAGGTTGAGGGTGCAGTGGCCATGAGCGTGCCACTGCACTCCAGCCTGGGTGACAGAGTGACACTCCGACTCAAAAAAAAAAAGAATAAATACACAACTTTTATAAATAAATTCCAGGTTTTTTTTCAGGTCTCCGTGTGTGTGTGTGTGTGTGTGTGTGTGTGTGTGTGTGTGTGTGAACACGTGGAACAGAAGAACAGGTACAAAGTTGAATAAAACATCCAATGAGCAGAGTTTGTGCATATAAAGAAAGGAGGTTTCTATAAGACTGACTTGCAAAAAAAAGTGATCTTATGCTGAGAACAGATACAGCATAACCATTAAGAACAAAAGGCCCATCATCTGTCACCTTCACGTGGTTACCATTTTCTGGGTATGGTGAAAATAGGATGCACTCTCTTAGCAAACTCTAACAGTATGTTAATTAGCTTGATTGAGATAATCATTTCACATTGTATATATATATCAAAACATCATGTAGTACACCTTAAATATATACAGTTTCATGTGCCAATTATACCTCAATAAAGCTAGAAAAAAGGAAATACTTGTGATACAATATTTCATGGAAATATAGAACAAAATATATCATTATGTCACTGTAGAACATGTAGAGAAGAAAATAACGTTGGAAGAAAATCCATTTTCTTAGATGTTATTATAATTGAAAATTATAATTATAAAATTTCAATGTGACTTTGGGTTTATTAAAAAGAACAAAATGTGAGAGGAAAAAAAAGAACAAAATGTTCAGAGCCAGCACTACCACATCCTGGCCACGTGACCTGTTCTGTCACCGCATGGTGCCTCAGTTTCCTCCTCTATGGCAGCCTCCTTGAACCACAGAAATTCTTTCTAGAGGGGTCTTTACTCAGTGACAAAGAATAGTTATCAAGAATGCTATGGTCTTGTGTAAGCCTTATAGAAATGAGAATGGAGGTTTTCTCAAATAAGGTGATAAACCTGGGAAGAAATCTATGTTCACCAACCACCTTCACTCTTGGTTCCCTGAGCAAGATTTTAAACTCTAACATAACAACTTTCACATCCAAGAAATGCATGGAAGAAGTGTTGTATTTTGACAAAAGTATCTTAAAGGGCAAAAAAAAAAAAGAGTTGTTTTTGTTTTTTAGAGATGAGGTCTAGCACTATTACCCAGTCTGGAGTGCAGTGGCACAATCATAGTTTACTGCAGCCTTGAACTCCTGGACTCAAAACAATCTTCCTGTTGAGACAGGAGGTAGCTAGAGAAAGGACAGGCAGGCAGGGTGTGTCCTCTGGTAACAAAGTAGCAACCTTTGCCCAGGCCTCTCAAGCTCAGCGTTGGTAAACAAGCTTCCTGCGAGCCTGTCAAGCTACAGCTTAACTACTCTCTTCTGGGATCGAAAAGCAACCAATTAATTCACCATTAGGCACCTACCTCCTGTCGATTGGTCCTCAGTACTGACCAATCAGAAACAGCTAGTGCTAGCCAATCGGCTTGTACTTGGGGCTATATAAGCACCAGGTTCTGGCCCCAAACGGGTAATCTCTGCATTCTTTCCCATTGTGGGAGCGTCTCTTGTCTTCCCCAAAAATCCTGATTTTGGTCTGTGTGTGTGCCTCATTCTTGTTGAGCAGGACACAAAAAGTTTCATATGAAGAGACCTGAGAAGCTGCAGAAGATCTTTGAAGTGGAAGAACTGTGCCGCCACAAAGACTGGCTTGCCTGCTTGAACCAGGAGAGCTGCTGAAAGAAGGCGAGTCTCCCAAGGTGAGACACTCCAGGGGCTAGGCTTGTCAACCCACAAAACCAGCGCTTTCAGGGATTGGCTTGTCAGCCTATTAGGGCCAACACTTCTGAGGCTAACCTTACCAGTCTCTGAAGTTGTTCCTATCTGGGGCTTGGCTGGCCTATTTCATTGTGTTGACTTTCTTGAAGCCTATTGTAGCCAGAAAAGTCTGTATCACTATCTCACCCTCACCATTAGCTGGAACTGTAGGTACACGCCATCCCACCTGGCCTTTTTAAAAATTGTTTTGTGGATAGGGGGTCTTGCTATGTTGCCAGGGCTGATCTCAAACTCCTGGCCTCAAGTGATGCTTCCCTCTCAGTCTTCCAAGTCTTGGGTGTTACAATAGGCAGGGGCTACTGTGTCCAGCCCTTAGAAAAAAGTTTAAAAAATAAACCTGGCAGATTAGGTTTTCCAAAGATGTTCACAACAGTATCTCCCATCCCACTTGTTCTTCGAGACTTTTCCCCCATCAAAACATAGTCTAATTGCTTTTCTTGAATCCAGGTAGGCTTGTGACTTGTTTATAACCAACAGAATGGTGTAGGAACAGAATGTGGCCTCTGGGCTTGGTCAAAGTTATAGCTGCCAATGTAGCATCTGACTGCCCTGAGGTTGCCATGCAGTGAGGAAGCCCAGCTGTGTGGACAGGCACATGCAGGCCTTCTGGTTGCCACTCCTTGTCTTCCAAGCTCCTGAGTCCAGGGACCAGACATGAGTGGCCAAGTCTGAGTGATTGGAGCTCAGCCGCCAAGTCATACCCATTCCCAGTCTTGCAGTCTTCCCAGCTGAGGCTCCAGTCCCTGAGTCCCAAAAGCAAACCAGTTCTATTCTCTTTTTTTCTTTCTGATTGGGTCTCACTATGTTGTACAGGCTGGTATCGAATTTCTGACCTCAAGCGATTTTCCCACCTCACTCCCCGGTATGTGGGACCACAGGTATGCACCACTACACCTAGCCAACCATTGCACTCTTTCTAAATTCCTCACCCACAGAACCAGTGAGAATCAAAGGGTAGTTTTATACCACTGAGTTTGGGGTGGTCTTTTATACTCTAGTAGTAACTGAAACAATGAAGTACAGACTTTCTGAGCTCCATAAACTGAATCCCAGGATTAGTTATGGTTGCCCACACCCTATTGAGCAAACTGATGCCACCAGCTATGCTAAACTCAAAACCAGCAGACCTTCTAGAACCTTCCTACACAAGGTTCAGGAACCAGCAGCATCAGCACCAATTGAAGCACTTAAATACACAATTTAAATTTAAATTGAAGCATTTAAATGCACAATCCCAGGCCCTCTACCAGACTTGCTGAATCAGAACCTATCTTTTAATAAGATCCCCAGGTGACCCACATGCCCCCTAAAGTTTGGGAAATAGGACTTCTGGAACATGTATGCATTTGTCCCACCAGCTGGGTTGAATACTTCGGAGTCACTTGTGTTTGTCCCCAAACCTGTTTGTGCCTGTGACGCTTGCTACCAAAATTAAGTAATTAATTTTAGCATCTGGTAAACTAAAGCTGCACAAGTGCATGAATACCTCTCAATGTGTCTTACAGAGAGCATTGGCCCATGGATTAATTTCCATTAAACTAGGTAAGGGAAGGAAACTGAAAGAGATTTAGGATAAAAACGTAGAAGGACTCTATGCTTTATGAGTCATATGTCCTTGTCCCACAATAAAAAAAAAAATCCTGGGAACTGTGGACAGTTCATTATGGGTATAGTTAAAGCAGGAACATTCCTTAGCCTGGTCCCACATCCAAAACCAAAACTCCAAAGTACAAAAACCAACTTTAACTCTGCTCAAAAGATTTATCAATCAATTTACACAAATATGTTTAAGTTAAAATACCCAGACAGGCACTGTGGCTCACACCTGCAATCCCAGCACTTTTAGGGGCTGAGGTGGGAGGATCGCCTGGGTCCAGGAGTTTAAGACCAGCCTGGACAACATAGCAAGATCTCATCTCTATAAAAAAAAATTAAAAATTCGATGTCATGTTGGTGCATGCCTGTAGTCCCAGCTACTCTGAGGTGGAAGGAACCTGAGGTGGAAGGAACACCTGAGGCCAGGAGGTTGAGGCTGTGGTGAGCCATGATCATGCTACTGCACTCCAGCATGAGTGACACAGTAAGACCCTGATTTGAAAAAAAAATACCCAATATCGTATTGAGTATTTCTAAATGCATGATGGAGACTGTGGGCTGTTAACTCATAGGTCAAGCAGGGCCCCTTTCTCATCTCCTATTTAAAAGGCTGGACATGTAAAAGGTGGGGTCTTCCAGGCTCCCTTGCAGCTAGGGGACAATGCAGCTCAGTTTCAGCCAAACAGCAGCAAGTGGGCATGTCTAGGAGGGGCCTCCAGGGTATATTCATAAAGAAGATAGGTCAGATTTATGTGTAGGTGATTTGTGCAGCAATAAACATTTGAAAACACCTTGTCTGGCTCTGCTTAAAACTGCTTGCAGTATTTCAGATATAGACCACCTGGTCCAACCCATCTATTTCCCCAAGGGTGAATGTTTAGGTCAAGTCAGCTCATCCCTACCTCAAAAAACAGCAGGATGAGCAGGTTCCCTGTGCACAGTTTCTTGGGGGTGTGTGGCCAGAGGTGACACTATGAGGTCCCGAGGGTGTGTGCATGCATGGTCTCACTGTACTCGGCAAACCTCTTTTGTAGAATTTTTTGTAGCTGTCAACTTGCTGTCCCATTAGCAGTGCATTACAGTGTCCCTGTATCTCTGTTTCTCTGTGTAGTCACCACTACTTGATATTTTCAGTTTGTGCAATCTCTGCCCATCTGATGAACATAAAGTGATATTTCATTGTTTAATTGTATATGGATCTGATTTTTTTTGGTGAGGTTATAAAGAGTGATTACCCACTTTTATTTTATTTTATTTTTTTTGAGTTAGGGTCTCTTTGTTACCTAGGCTGGAATGCAGTGGCATGATCAAGACTCCTGGGCTCCTGCCTCAGCCTCCCAAGTAGCTGGGAATTCAAGCATGCACCACCACAATTGGCTAATTTTTTATTTTTATTTTTGTAGAGATCTTGTTTTTGAGGAACTTCCATACTGTTTATCATACTATGTTGCCCAGGCTGGTCTCGAACACCTGGGTTCAATCAGTCTTCCTGTCTCAGCCTCCCAAAGTGCTGGGATTACAGGCATTTGTCACTATGACCAGTCTGAATTAATACTTTTGATTGGGATTTTATCACATTTATAAATTAATAAGAGTTGACATATTTACAATGTTATCTCATCTGAGTCAACAGGAAATACAAATCAAACTATGAAGACCGACCACTTCACATCCATTAGGACGGCTATTCAGTAAAAAAAAGAAAAGAAGCCAGGCTCGGTGGCTCAGCCTGTAATCCCACGCCTTGGGAGACTGAGGTGAGTGGATTGCCTGAGCCCGCGGGTTCGAGACCCGCCTGGGCAACTCGGTGAGACCTCATCTCTACAATAAATCAAAAAATTAGCTGGGCGTGGTAGTGCGCGCCTGTAGTTCCAGCTACTTGGAAGGGTGAGGTGGAAGTATCGCCGGAGCCTAGCAGGTCGAGGCTGCGGTGGCCGGGAGCGGCCACTGCACTCCAGACTGGGTGACAGAGTGAGACTCCAACTCAAAACAAAACAAAACAAAAAACAAAAAAAGAAAAGAAAACCATATGTGTTGGTGAGGTCGTGGAGAAGTTGGAAACCTTGTGCATTGCTGGTAAAAACGTAAAGTGAGTGCAGAAAACAGTATGGCTAGTCCTCAAAAAATAAGAAATAGAATTGCTATATAATCCAGCAATTATATGTCTGAGTATGTATCCAAAAAATTGGAAGAAGGGGTTCCAACAGCTAGTTGTACACCAAAATTCATAGCAGCATTATTCAGAATAGTCAAAAGGTAGAAACAACAGTGTCCACCAGCAGATGACTACATAAGCAAAATGTGATCTGTCTATACAATGGAATATTACTTGGCCTTAAAAAGGAAGGAAATTCTGGCACATGCTACCACATGGATGAACCTTGAGGATATCACACTAAGTGAAATAAGTCAGACACCATAGGAAAAATACTGATTCCATTTATATGAAGTACCTACAAGAGTCAAACTCATAGGGACAGAAAGTGGAAAGGAGGTGCCAGAGTCTGGGGGGAGTTCATGTTTATGGAGTTTCGGTCAGGGAACTGAGAAAGTCCTAACATGGATGGTGGGAATGGTTGCATAACAATGCACATGTACTTGATGCTACAGAACTGTATGCTTAAAACGGCTAAAATGGTATATTTTATGTATATTTAACTACGATAAAAATTTTTCCCAGTTAAGAAAAATTCTATCCACTTATTCTTCCATTCATTTTTCAGATCTTTATAGGTTTTTAAACTTTTCACCATAAAAGTATTTTGTATCCTTTGACTAATTTTTATTTACATCTTAGGTTTTGTTGCTTTTGTGATGTTGTATACCTTAAACTCTAATTTGCTGTTGCCTTTTTAATCAGCCAGAAGTGTACAAATAGCACACCTCGCCCATGTGCCAGTCCCCCCTCCCCCCAGGAGTCCAGTTCTTTCTTGCCTGTCTATTTTTAGATCAGAAAGAACATGGTAGAACAATCAGGTATTTTAAATACACCAACAGAAGTCAGACATGGTGGCTGCAGCCTGAGTCCCAGGTACTCAGGAGGTTGAGGTGGGAGGATCACTTGAGCCCAGGAGTTCAAGGCTTCAGTGAGCTATGATTGCAGCACTGCTTTCCAGCTTGGGCAACAGAATGAGACCCTGTGTCTAAAGTATGAAGTAGAACACAAAATAATGACTTTGTACAACCCCAAACAACCAGAGGAGAGTTTTTTTGGGGGAAAAATATGCACACACAAGCAATGGGCCCCCTTTCTTACCCAGACCATGCAAGCCTCTGATCTCCAGGTGTTGTCCTCTCATTCTAAGACCCTGTCTGTTGCTATCATGCCTACTTTTGTGGCTTGGACATCTTGGAAAGCAGAAAGAGGAAGTCTTTACATTTTCTTTTCTTTTTTTTTTTTTTTAGTCAAAGTCTCACTCTGTCACCCAGGCTAGAGGACAATGGCACAATCATGGTTCATCACAGCCTTGACCTCCTGGGCTCAGGCAATCCTTCCAACTCAGCCTCCTGAGCAGCTGAGACTACAGGCACACACCACCACACCCAGCTAATTAAAAAATTTTTTTTGTAGACACGGGGGTCTTGCTATGTTGCCCATGCTGGTCTTGAACTCCTGGGCTGAAGTGATCCTCCCGCCTTACCCTCACTAAGTGCTGGAAATTATGGGCTTGAACCGCTGCACCCATCCTGCATTTTTCAATCCTGAGACCTAAAGATTTATTTGAGTATTAGCAGCTAGTTTTTATTTATCTCACTAAGAGAGAAAGTAGACATACAGTAGATAATCCAGAAACCCTTCCAATGTGCTTACAAATGGAACCAGCAACACACCATGACTCACACATTTGTTCAGCCTCTGTCCATGGGCCCAGCAGTTTTTGGCTGCCACTTGCTTGTCCTGTGTCTCAGATCCAGCCAGGAGGGGAAGATGCCAAGATGTTGGAACTTGGAGGGCATTGCTCACCTGGACTGTTTTCAGCTGATAGGGGCTGGGTTGTTTTGAGTTAGAAATAAGGTGTGCAGTGTTGCTATGATCATTTACAGGTGGGTGAGCTCAATACACAAGTCACCCTGCCTCTTGGCCCTCTTGGTTTTCCTCTCATCACTTGGCTAAGGTCATGTATGCCAGCCTGTTGTGCCACAAAGCTACTCTTTTTTTTTTTTTTTGAGTTGGAGTCTCACTCTGTCACCCAGACTGGAGTGCACTGGCCACTTCCGGCCACTGCAGCCTCGACCTGCTGGTCTCCGGCAATCCTTCTGCCTCAGCCTTCCAAGTAGCCAGAATTACAGGCATGCACTACCACACCCAGCTGATTTTTTTATTTATTGTAGAGATGAGGTCTCACCAAGTTGCCCAGGCAGGTCTCGAACCCGCGGGCTCAGGCAATCCACTCACCTCAGCCTCCCACAGTGCGGGATTACAGTCTGAGCCACCGAACCCGGCTACAAAGCTACTCTTTATCTCTCTCTGTTCCCTGTTCTTTGGAGGTGAGTGGCTGAGACCAGTCCAACAGAAAAGGCGGGGCAGGAGCGTCAGGGAGAATTAACCTTCATCTCCTAGAGGAAGGAGTATCTGCATATTATGATCTGGGGACTCTCCCAAAAGGAATATTTGTCTTTCTCCTTCTGGTAACTACTTCTTCAATCATTTATATCAGTATATACCCACAGATATTTTATACTTTGGGTTACAACTTAAATTTGTTCAGCTGTGGTCAATTCTTGCTTTTATAAGCAGCATGCCAACAACAGTGTGTCTTATGTTTAATCTTTTATGTTTCTTTATTTATTTTTATTTGTTTATTTTTTTTAGAGCCAGGGTCTTGCTATGTCACCCAGTCTGGAGTATAGTGGTGTAATCATAGTTGACTGCAGCCTGGAACTCCATGCCCAGCTAATTTTTAAAAAATTGTTTTCGGTAGAGACTGGGTCTTGTTATGTTGCAGGTCTCTAACTCCTAGCCTCAAGCAATCCTCCTGCCTTGGCCTCCCAAACCGTGTCTTGCTTTTGATATTTCAACGTATGTTTCAAACCTGGTAGAAACAGACTTTTTTCAAGTCTTGCTGCACAGTCATTGTTACTAATGACATTGGTGACTGCGACAAGAAAGGCTATTCTGATCATTCTGAACAAGGTGTTATCCATCCAGTGCCTGAGAGACACAGTTGAAATAAGGACCAGTTGCAAAGCACCCCCAGAATTATCTTGAGAAGCTTACAAGCGTCCCCACAAGACAGGGCTGTAAAACCCTTCTGGGAGGGTAATTAACTGGTCCAACAGAGAGGACACTGTCATTAATACTCAGCTGGTTTCATGCTGTCCCAAATCCCTGTGTTCGGGGATAAGCAATAAACCAGTGTGGGTGCTGTGTACGTAAGAGAAAACCAAACCACGTCTTCAACTAGATGTGGACATGCAGGTGTAAAGTCTTCTGAACTTGTATTTTGCTGAGTTATCTATCAGAAAGGTGTGTGAAAAAAGAATATTTGGGATAAAGAACAGTTCATTTGGATGAGAGATTATTTGTCAGAAACAACCCTTTAAAAAGCCAAGGGAAATGTGTTCTTGTAAGCATTCAGGCTTTTTTGTTTTTCTCTGAGACAATGTATTCTCCTAATTGCAAAGGGTTTTTTTTCACCTTTACATCTGAAATCAAATCCGAGATTAGGAGGGAGAACTTATTTGGATGTATATAGAAGTTGGACATGAATCCAAATTACCATTGAAACAGCTATCCTGATTTTAAAATTTAGTGAACAGTTGATGTAAAATTAGATATCAATTGTTTAAAAGTAAACAGCCTCACTTGGTTTCAGAGCCACCAAGCACTGGCTGGTCACTGCTATAAAATGATCTGTAGCCGGGCTCGGTGGCTCAGCCTGTAATCCCAGCACTTTGGGAGGCTGAGGTGAGTGGATTGTCTGAGCCCGCGGGTTCGAGACCCATCTGGGCAACTTGGCGAGACCTCATCTCTACAATAAATCAAAAAATTAGCCGGGCGTGGTATTGCGCGCCTGTAGTTCCAGCTACTTGGAAGGCTGAGGCAGAAGGATTGCTGGAGCCCAGTAGGTTGAGGCTGCAGTGGCCGGGAGCGGCCAGTGCACTCCAGTCTGGGTGACAGAGTGAGACTCCAACTCAAAAAAAAAAAAAAAAAAAAGATCTGTACTCAAGATTCTGTGGACAAGCATGCCATTTTCATTCTTAACATCAAGCGTGTCGTGGAGTTTTCAGTCAGTAGTTCAGCCAAACTACAGTTTCAAAATCAGGGACATTGTACTTAGGAGTCTTATCATTTCAAGGGCAGATTAATTTTTGAGGCAATCAACCCATCCCAGCTCACGCAATGCATGCCAACTCTTTCTGGTGATTAGAGAACAGCAGGTATTGGCTTGATAATGAGCTCTTGGCTGGGCACATCTCCCAAATTCTCACTGCCTGCTCCACTCAAAAGCAGCTCTGTAGACAAATTCTAATGGAATTCAAAAGAGTTCACGCTAAACACACTGAAAGAACACTTCTGCATATGCAGTTGGTAGGTTTCAAAGCACACAGAACACACTGCAGGATGTCACGTATGCAAGGTGATAAAACAGAGACGTTCTTAGGGATCGGAGTGTCTCAAACAAGTCAGGCGCTAGGACCTCCACTATATTCTGCTGGCCTAAGTTGGGGAGGTCTTTTTGTCCGTTACACCCATGCATGTAATCAGTGATTGTTCCTATTGTAAATCCCAGATTCACCATCTGTATGCCCCAAAAGGCTGGGGAGTTGTTAATATCCCGTCCCTATGGGATTAATCTGCAATTTCACACTAAATGATTTTTAAGTATAATTTGTTACAATGACACAACATTACCATTTCTAAAACAAACAGCCAGGATTGTTGCTGTCTTACAAAAAAAAGAGGAAAGTGTCCATGCAGTGCTACATTGAAACAAGTTTATATGCCACTCTATTTCTCATTCACTTCACTTTAGACACAAATGGGAAGAAATGAAAAAATCCCAGTCTAGAACCTTGGCAATGGGCTGTTAGTAAGTGAACACACAGTTTTTTGTTACATGGTCTGAAAACACAGTAATGATGAGACTAAAAGAAAGTTCTCTGAGGAGTTCTTTAAGCAACCACTTGAGGTTGTTAGGCGTTTGCAGGATACAGCTGCTTACAGTGAAAAGTCCAAGTCTGGATTATCTGGTTAGCAATGAACTATTAAAGGCCCTTTTGTAGGCAAAAGAGAAGTCTCTCCCCCTACCCCAATTTTCTGTGATATTAAAAAGAGGTGGCTTGAATCATGCAGAGAAATGATGCCTTTTCATGAGGCACATTCTTATTCTTTGATGTCTTTGTTCATTACACAAAAGGTATTATTCCAATCAAAAGTTACTAATGTGAATTTCAAAATATATTATCCAAAAGAGTATACTTATTTGAAATCAGGTCTAAACAAACCCAGACCACCAAACTTTGGGTTGCTTCCATCTGCTTTACTAAGAATGAAGCCTAGCTGGGCTCAGTGGCTCAGCCTGTAATCCCACACTTTGGGAGTGTGAGGTGAGTGGATTGCCAGATCCTGCGGGTTTGAGACCTGCCTGGGCAACTTGACGAGACCTCATCTCTACAATAAATAAAAAAAATCATCTGGGTATGGTAGCGCGTGCCTGTAATTCCAGCTACTCAGAAGGCTGAGGCAGAAGGATCGCCAGAGCCCAGCAGGTCGAGGCTGCAGTGGCCGGGAGTGGCCACTGCACTCCAGTCTGGGCAACAGAGTGAGACTCAACTCAAAAAAAAAAAAAAAAAAAAAAAAAAAAAAAAAAAAAGAATGAAGCCTTTCCATTATGAATATAACAATGTTATGTTCCTGTACCTTTTGTGCTGGGTTCAATGTTCCTTTTTGTGGATTACTTAACAGAGTTATAAAGTGGCCTGCATGTGTCTAGTTTGCGAGCTCCATTGTTTAAGATAGTCGGCCCCCGAACTAAGTGTGAACCCCTGTGCATCTGGTGCAGGAGAAAGACACTCCCTGGCACATAGCTGCATCCTTATCAGTGGGACCTGCCTTGTCCCAAGTCATGCATAAGAATAAAAGATGCCCAAATGCCCATCAGACACTGCTTGGTGCTGAGAAGGTGGCAGAGGCACTGTATCTCACCTCTTCCCCACCCCCTTCCACCGGCAGGTAGGACAGAGAAGCCAAATCAGAGAGGCACTTCCTTAGCTGTCGTAGGGGTGCAATAACACCCTCCTCACAGAATTAGAAGGGGACTGAGCAAGACGTGCAGGGCACTTAGCACACTGTTGGGCAGACTGAGTTTTTAAAAAGGGATAGATAGGTTACTTGTATTAGCTACTAACAATCTTTCTGAGATTTTGAGAGCAACACAGACATGAAAAACATTTTACTTTTGTCTTCCCTAAATTCTAAGCAAAACAGCAATGACCAGTGGAAAAAACATGTTCAAAGACAAATGGCAGAGACCTAAACCTTGGGGGTAGACAATAAGGACTGGTGGGGCCTGTGGCATACTGGAGATCATGTAACCACCCCCTCTAACTGGGACAGATGCATTCAATTCCAGCTGATGACTATCTCAAGGGGTTGTGGGCCCAATGTGGCGAACTTTTCAGATTTGTCCAGAAAAACTGGAAATCCTATCTTGCAAAATTTTATAATACTGGCTTTTTTTTTTAATTTTAAGAAAGCCTATGGGCCAAACAAAGCCTGTCTGTGGCTGAATGTCACCTGTAGACCTCTGCTTCTAGATCTCTGATAAAGACTAATGGAAAAACACATAAAAAGAAAATGGGATCTAGAATGGAGTGATAGTCACAGTCTGTCTAATAATGTTGACTCGGGTTAGATATGGAATCCTAGTGAATGCACCCGTAACAAACATCTGGGGCCTGGAGCAATAAGTTCTGCACAATATAAGAATATAATGTACAAGAGATCTACAAAGTGGCCAGATTAAGTCAATTACAGAACTCAGGCAAGACAGCTTTTCCTCAACTGGTGATTGCTAACTGGAACATCTTGATGGAAAATGAAGATAAGGTCTTGAATTGTTTAGTAAAAGGATGAATGGAGGGCAGAAGACAAGTACCCTAAATTTGTGTTAATACATTAAACAGCATTGTCTTGAAGGAACACAAGCTAACTTCTCCTGGGCTTCCAGGAAAAGTCTGTGTCAAACCTTTCAGATCACTAGAGCTATTTAGCAAGTACAGATGTTATTGTTCTAAAAAGTTGACCAGCCTGGGCAACATAGGGAGATCCTGTCTCTACAAAACAAATTTTAATAATTAGCCAGGTATAGTGGCTTATGACTGTAGTCCCAGCTACTTGGGAGGCTGAGGCAAGAAGATTACTTGAGCCCAGGAGGTCGAGGCTACAGTGAGCCAACATCGTACAACTGCATTCCAGCCTGGGTAACGGAAGGAGACCCTGTCAAAATACAAACCATATAAATACTCCGTAATACCAGCCAAGAGGTGGCCCAGATCTTTTGCTGCAAGATTAGAGATTTTAATCTCTAGGTTGTTTTGTGCTTTTAAACTTAAGCCAAATAAAATAACCATCTGACAGTTTCAGTGTTGTCATTACCAAGAAGACATTCACTGAAATGAACACAGCATTATTTTGTTTTCCCCAAAGCATGTATTTATATACTCCTCTGCATGTCAATATAATAGTTACGAAAGCAGCAGAAACTTGCCTGTCTACATTCAACAGAAAGTTTGCTATTTATGTTCATGGACTTGGCCTCGAACTTCAAGGCCGAGATATAGAACACCAGGAAATACCTGGGTGGGCCTCAAGGGTCTAACACGACTCGGTTCTGGTGTGTGCCTCCTCTTTTCCTCTGCTCAGCCTCTGCATCAAGAACTCTGTTGAAGGTGCTTTCTATCAGAGTAGACATGGCAGCCCAGGACTGCTCTCACTGCTGGAAGGTTTTTCCTGACACTGATTAAAATCCTGGGATCTACAACCTGGCCATCTTAATTCCTTTTGTGTAGTCATGGAGAAAAAGTCCCTGGTTTTTATTCTGTTGACTGTCAAAAGAAATTCTCAAAAGAAAAAAAAAATTTCAGAAGAGAATGCCTTAACACATTGACAAAGACAACAAAATTAAATGAGGTTATTATAAAGGAGAGGAGAAAGGGAAAAATTAAAAAATAATTTTCCTCTTTTCCTCTTCTCTATTACCCGGACAAAATAAAAATGGGGGGGGGGGATTTCCTGCAATGTGCCCAGGGCACATTTGTGGGTCATACTCTTTAACAGGCCTGATTTTATTAGCTACTGCCCACCTTTCTGAGCAGAACGGTGATTATGGAACTGAGCAGAGGTACTGGAATATCATAGAGGTACAAAGACGTTGTAGTTTCCCTTCCTGGAAGCATCCAAGGGGGCTGCATCCTTTTATTAAATAAGATGTATGACAGCCATCCCAAGTGGCACTTCTACAACCGCATTCCCAAAGAGATCACTAACACGCATATCAGTCATGCTAACAAGAGCTGGGAGATCGAAGGCCAGCGTACTTTCATGGTCTCCCACGGGAGAGAAAGAACAATCTGTGCTCCCATCTTCAGAAACTGTTTTTAGACATGAAATGGGGGCTTTACTCTGCTGTGTAACTGCCCGTCTTACGAAGTCAGAATTAGAAGTTCCTGGGAGACAGGACACTGGATAAGCTCTCCACTGAGAATATTTTAAATAAGAAAATACCACCTGGTTTTTAGAAACTGTCTAAACAAGGGGGGAAAAATGCCTATAGGTCTCCAGAGTACCTACTGTGTGTCAGACACAGCCCCAAGGGGATTCTAGTTTCAAAGTTCCTGGAAAAAACCCTTAGTGTCTCTGCTTCATAGGCACACCCTGGGCCAAGCCAGTAGTCGAGGGGAAAAGAAAGAGACCTGATGAGTTGTTGCTACAAATCGCATATTCCTGACCTCACTCCCCTTTCCTCCTCAACACTGGAAAAATCAGAAGAATAAGCAAAGTCAGAGACAAGGACTTAGAGAAAAGGAGATGTACATGGTCCTGACCTGTGATAAAATCGAACTTCTCCTTGATCACACAAAATCTGCTTTAAACTTGCCAAGTGAGTTAATATTTTTAATCCTTCAGTACAAACATGGTTTCTGCACATTGCCCATGAGGAATTGGTGTTCCCAGTTATGACTGAGTGGGTTTTAAGCTTGTCAACATCGTAAACAAACATTTCTGACACAGCCATGGGCCCCCTAGCTCTGAACTGATCACACAGATCAGGCTGATGACCACACTGTGAAACTATCAAGCCTAAGGAACAAGGACTCAGACCAGAGCAACTTTCCACTACATGGAACTGGAGAGAGAAGCCAAAAAGCCAGCTATCTGTGGTTTTTTTCCCTCCATTCTGCAAGATTTCCTGTATAATCAGAGGTCTGGTGAGTTGGTTTTATGTTGGGCCTTGTGGAAATCTTGCTAGTAGGGAATCTCAAGTACATCTGCAACATTGGGATCAATTTAAGGTGCAGGATCCTCTCCCTACACCGGGTCAAAGGATAATGTATAATAAAGCTATGGAAACAGTGGAGGTCACATTCTTTAACTTGGGGAAAAAAAAGAAGACACTGGACACATTTAGCACAGTAAAGGCATTGTTGAGTACAGGGGCCCTAACTTGCACACATGATCACAGAATCACCTAAGAGGTGCTCGATAAAATTAGGGTGTTCCAAGACCTTCCATTTCATGGCTCATTTGCCCCAAATGACTTACAATTGAGAAAAACCATACCTTTATAAAAGGGAAAAATAGATTAATCTAACCAAAGAAGGTTTTCTGTTATCTGAATTTCCTGAATAACCCTAGCACAGTAGGTGTTTGAATGGCAACATTCTCACCAACCAGTCCTGAAGGAGTGAATCCAAAAGCTCAGTTCTTTAGAAAAATGATCCTCCAGAACATCGTCTTTTTTTTTAATTTGTGGTTTTTCTGTGAAGGATCCTTGCTTTGCTTTTCCACAGAACTCACAGACCAGATGCCTTTTATTTAGAAGGCTTGACTGAACCTATCACTTCCAGAAGAGAGGATTTCTTCTCAAACCTCTCTAACGATGTCAAATGATGCCTTCATGAAAAGCACCGTGGCCGCAAAAGGAGGCTGTCAAGTCACCCATGTCTACTTAAAACTCTAACAAGGATGAACAGAAACCCAAATGCTTCATCTGCTTGCAACCTGACTGGTGAGTGGACGACAGGCCATTCGGGGACACTTAGAGCAACATAAACCGTATAACCCACTTTTACAACTGGTCAAAAGACACATTTTAAATATTCACAGGTCAGCGGCAGATGAAAACAGAAAATTTCGTGGCCATGAATGACCTCAACTAACACTTGTAAACTACAGTTTCCTCCCTCCCTCGGGAATGCAAGCGATCTATCTTCTGCTGGCAGGAAAGAAAGGAGGAAGGGAGGCGTCCAGGTGCGAACAGGAAACCATTCTGGAGGGCACGGAGCGGAGCCAAGGTCGCAGCCCACCCGAAGGGAACACGGAATCCGGGCCCACCCAGCCCAGGAGCCCCGGATTCCCCCGCCCGGCAGCCCGGGGAAAGGAGGCTTCTGGCCACACGTGCGGGGACACGGGCCCCGGCACGCGGCGGGATGGATATCGAGGACCACCTCCAAAAGCTCCAGGCGCTCTGGCGGTGCTGGCGCAGGGTCGCGGGGCTGCCTCGAGTCTCCCAACTGCGTAGAGCGTCGGGGTCCCCAGCGCAAAAGGGCGACCCCTCTAGCTCGCAAAGGGCCGGCGAGAAGCACCCAGGAGGCGTCCGTAAGCAAGCGGACCCTGGCCGGGTGGCCGTGCCCGCCCTGATGCGGCCCCGGCGAGTGGCCCCACAGGGGCTCGCGAGGCGGGCGCCGCGAGTGCCAGCTTTGTCCGAGGGGAGCCGAACGAACGCCAGCCCCGAGGAGGACCCGGGAGACCTTTGTCCGCGCTCGGCCCCGCCCGCGGCCCGCCGCCGCTCGCGGTCCGCGCCACCTTTCCCGCGCCGGGGGCGGGGTAGTCGGCGGCGGGCAAGGGCGGGCGCACAGGCGGGCCGCGGCCCCCAACGTTTCGGCTCGGCTCGGCTCGCGGCGCCGCAGCCCGGGTGCAGCCGCCGCCACCCCCCGCGCTCGTCGCCGCTCCCCGGCCGCCGAGCCCCGCGCGCTCCCTCCGGGCGGGCTCACCCTTCGCGCGGGCCGCGGGGGGCGGCGTACGTAGCCTGACGCCCCCGCGCCTCGCCGCCGCGCCCGGCCCGCCACCCCCCACGGCCCGGGCAGGTGGAGGCGCCCGGCTGGAGCGCGCCCCGCGCCGAGCCACTTCCCGCCGCGCCAGCCCGCGCGGGCGCAACTCTCTTAAAGGGGCAGGTGGCCCGGACTCGCGTGCACCTGGGGCCGGGTCTCTGCCTCCCGGCCCGTCCTCCCTTTGGAGGAGAGAAGGAGTTGCCGCAGATCTGGCTGCCCACCCATCCACCTCCTCTACCCCGGGCCAGGGACGAATCGCACGTTTCCATGCACCCAGCATCCTTTTGCAACTCAATTCCTAAACCGCCCTCCCGCGGCTCCTCAGGCGGGCAGTCGTTGCCGCTGTGGGCAAAGTTTGAAGAGGGGTGTCCCTACCCGTCTTCCCCACCCCCGCCCCGCCCCCGCCGTCTTCCACACGCGCACCCGGAGCCCTGGGCGTGCACGGCCGGCGGCTGCTGGGGAACGCCCGCTGCAATCCCCTTGACCCTGCCCTGTAACTGACCCTTGGGGAAAAAGCTCCCCGCGCGGCTACTGCGCATGCTCTGAGCTGGACAGCTCCAGAGAGGGAAATTTAAAAACGGTTTGAGCTGCGACGGCGGCCAAATTGCGGACCGCGAGGGGCGAGCGCGAGGGACCCCCCCTCCGGAAGCTCTGAGCGCCCCAGCAGCGCCGGCAGCGGCGGCCCCGCGAGGATCGGCTCCAGGTACCGCCCTGCAGGGTCGGCGCGCTCCCTCTCCCCGCCCGGGCAGCGCCCCGCATCGCGCCTCCAGAGCAGAGACCCGGCACGGGGCCGCGGGCTGCCACCCTCTGCTCCCCTTTCTCCTCCGGAATCCTCCGACGATTTTGGGGGCGGAACTCAGAGCCTTTGGTTTGTTTCCATGTGGGTTTCGGGCTTGGGGTTTGAGAAACTTGGGGCACACAAAGTTGTGTGTGTGTGTGTGTGTGTGTGTGTGTGTGTGTGTTTGGAATGCTGTTTGTGTGTGGCGGGGTTGGGGTTGAACTGCTTTTCCAGCAAGGGCATGTGGCATTTCTGAAGGCATTTTCAGGGCGGTAGCTCTGCAGCGATGACTCCTTTTGTAAGTGGGAAATCGCTCCCCCAGAAAAACATACAGGTCACATTCAGCTGCCCATTTTTTGTTTCTTGTTCAAACTTTAAAGTGATCATAACTGAACCCCGAGACTGAAAATATCAGACTTGGGAAGGAATAAGGCTTTCCGGATTCCGATTTTGCCAGTCCTTCTTTTCCAAGCCTTGACATTTGGATCCTAGTGCCTCCCCTCTGCCTGTCCCTCATTATTTTTTAAAGAACCTGGAATTTCACTCCATTCTCTCCATTTGCTTCTACAACCCTGTAGAATTGCGCTGGGAAAGTGACCTGGGATGCCCAGGAATCCTCTAGAACTCTTTGTCTTTAAAGAAAAAAAAAGTATTCTGTTAGTTGCTTGAGCTCCATCCTTCTGAATTGTGGGAAAACTGTGGGTGTCTGCCTGCCCACATCATCGCTGATGGGAGCTTTGTTTTCTGCTTGTCTTTTCCCCAAGGAGATGATAGAAAGTGACATCCCATCCATGATGTCAGGAATTATTCGAAACTCAGGGCAAAACCACCACCCCTCTCCACAGGAATACAGGTGAGGGCTTCATCAATAACACACTCTATATTTTTAAGTTGTTCAAAGTGTTCCCATGCTGTTTGTACTTTCTGAAACTGCCCCAGAACTATTGTTATGTTCAGTGTTGTGGGTTTGCAGAAGAGCCAAAAGGTCTTAATTTCAGAGTTGGTCTCTCTAAGGGTGTCTGGACTTGTGGCTTTGACCCAGTGGGATCACTAGAGGCCTGCAAGTCTCCTGTCCTCCACAAGAGAAGTCCCTTCTCGGTTGTACTGTTTGGGCATCTTAATGAAAGTCAAGATGACAATAGCAGCTATTACTTCCCCTCGGGTGGCCTTGGTGGGGACTCTGGGAAATGTTCCCTCAACCCCAAAAAAGCTGTCTGGAAGGGATTGACTTCTCTCCTCCGTGGATGTGGAAAGGTTGTGAGCCAGAACTCCTGGGCTCTTAGTCTGCCTCTGCAACTTTCAACAAACCCTTGGCTCTTGCTGGGCCTCGTTCGCTCATCACTTAAATGCTGTTGTTAAATTAGATGAACTTGAGGCCTCTTCTAGGTTTTACATATTAGAAAAATAAGCTAGAGGAAAACTGAGACCAAAATAAATTACTTCTGGAAACAGGATGAAGCAAGGCACGAGTGAGAGGTGGGCAAAGTCCTTAGAGGCTTTCCTCTTTTTGCTATCAAGCCTCAGAGCTGGAAAGGCTCTTAGGGGTCAACCGGTCCAGTCCCCTGCCGCCACCTTTCCTTTGCAGATAGGGAAATTGAAGCCAATAGAGAAGGGCGTTATCTGAGGTCATGCAGTGACTGGGAGGGAGGAAGGGGAAAAGGATGGACCTGAAGTCCCCTCCCGGCCTCTCTCCCTTGAGGTCTGACCTGGTTTCCAGGGTCCCATCCCCCAAAGCAAGCACCGTGTCTATGGGTTGAAGGGACACAGTCCAGATTGTGGAATGGGGACAGGACTAGGACTGGCCTGGGAGGGGCAGGCTGTCACCTCCGATCAGCCCTGTTTACCCAGGGGTTGTCTGGCCCCCCGGGGTCACTGCAGCTCACCAGCAGCACCTGCTGGGGCAGACTGCAGCCCCCAATTAGAGGCTGCTTCCTGCGGGCTGTGGGCCTGGGTGCTGCCTTCCCAGCTCCAAGTGAGACCGAAGCAGGTATTTTCAGGGAGCCCACTGTGTGCAGAGCTGGGCCCAGGCTCACAGCAGTTTGTGAGCACCTACTGCATACCATTCCCCCTCTCACCACAGCCCAGGAGGCTGCCCTGATGTGCAGGTGAGGAAACTGAGGCTCAGAGAAATGAAGTGGCTTTCCCCAAGACCACGCAACCAAGTGTGGGCTTCCTTCCAGCACTAACGGAGTTTAAACAGGATCGAGTGGGTTGGAGTGGTGTAAGGGTTAGCAGCGTGGGCTCTTGACTCCATTAGAGTCCCAGTGGCTCCCAATGACTGTGTGGTGCTCTCTGAGACTCAGTTTTCTCATCTTTAAAATCGTGGTGGAAATAGCACCCACTGCATGAAGTTGTTATGACAGCCAAATAACCATTTCTCGCTCGGCTACTCACCAGTTGTCTGATTCTGAGCAACTTCACCCTTGAACTTTCAGGGGCTTGTACAATGGGGATAGTGAAAGCTACCTCTGGAGGGTTTCATGAGCTATTTATTACCTGTGAAAGAACTTGTCGCCCAGCAGGCACCGAATATCTCAGGGTGAATCTACCTCTGCCCTCCTTGCTAGAAACCTTGAGTGCTGATCCTCCCCCCACCCCAGACTGGCTGTAAGAGCTCAGAGACAGCGGTTCTTATTGTTGCATAAAAGCACCTCATAAAAGCACTGGAGGTGGGAGGCTCAGAGGCCTGGAACAGCTGCCCAGAGCCAGACACGTGCGGCTTTCCAGTCCAGTTTTGGGAATGGCCCACAGCGTGCTTCGATTTCCTCATCTTGGAAACGGGCACGATGAGGGCTCATATGGTTTCTGGGAGGCACAGAGCAGAGACACGTCATAAATAGTTGCCGTTACCGCGTAGTCACACTAAGGAGTCCCGCTTTCTGCAGGAGATGGTCTGTGGAGGGCTTTCAGGTGGGAAGTGTGGAGGAACTGGGTGAGAGTGGGTGGAATCCTTGGATCCAGGCACCCGTTGGGCCCAGCAGGGGCTCCCACCAGGCTCATCCCAGGGCCCTGGGGCCTCGGGTGGGCTGTCTGAACACATACACTCACAGACTCTCTGAGGCTCTGGACAGCTGCCCCTCTCTAAAAACAGGCCAGGGTGGGCAGAGAGATTTGTCGGGGGTCTAACTGTGCCTATGCATTCACAGGCCAGCTGGCAGGGGTGGGCGGAGCAGGGAGGAGCAGGCCTGTTCCCATCAGCCCTGGGGTGCCCTGGCTTCTGACTTGCTGCAGACCTTTGGTGTTCACATGGATTCAGAGCTGTATTCTTATATGGAGCAGCCAGAGTATTCAGAAGGCAAAATAACACTATCGTCATCATAGCAGCTGCTGGTTTCTTAACCCCTTATTACCTGCCAGGCTCTCGGCATAAATCCCCCTCGGGTCCTCAAAACCACCCCAGCAGGGTAGCACTCTGGTGCCCATTTGGCAGATAAGGAAACCAAGGCTCAGCCAGCTTAAATGTTCTAACAAGATGATGCAGCTAGTGGTGGGTAAAGTGGGGACTCCATCTTGAAGCTGCTGTACCCTGAGATATTGTGACCACCCATCCCACTTCCCCCAGCTGGGTGCTGGGACAGAATACACTGCTTCATCACCTCATAGCTGTGTGTCCCTGGACAAGTCACTGCCTCTTTCTGAGCCTCAGTTTCTTCATCAGTGAAATGGAGCCATCAGAGAGCCCAACATGCAGGTTGCTGGGAAGATTCTGCACCCGCAGAGGGCCCGGGTGGTCAGTGACCTGGGACAGAGTGCTTGTTCTTGGAGGGGGAGTTCTGTGATTGTGTAGCGACCTCCAACTGCTCCCATTTTTCTCCCCAAATAATAGCCCAGGAGTAGTTTATGGGCTTCTCATTTGCCCTCCCACATCTCCAGAAAGAGGCTCCGAGGACCACTTGAGCTGCTGGTCCAGCCCCCCATGCAGCCCCACATGCAGCCGCCTGGCCCTCCATCCCCCGGGACCAAGTTTGGCCGTTAGCTTTCAATGGCTGTGTGCAGGAGGGCGGGGCTGGCAGCTGGAGTTGGTTGCCCTGTCCCTGGAGAGTTGTCAGAAGTCACTGGCAGGGCCTGGACCACCAACTGGCAGCAGCCTCCTAGCCCGCTGCTGACACTAGGGCAGGGGACCAGAGGCTGGGGGCCGGGGCATGCCCAACCTCCTGGGCAATGGCCAGTGGACTGTGTGTGAAGGGACTAACTGGGTTTCTTGTTAGCTCAGAGGGTGGGAGGGAAGTCTACCCTGAGAGGTGTTAAGGAATAGAATTATGAAGTGCCTACTGTGTGCCAAGCACCTGCTAAGCAAATACCCCCTCCCCATTTCATCTTTGTAGTAACAACGAGATAGGTGCTGATATGGTCCCAATTTACAGACAAGAGTACTGAGGCCGAGATGTGACTCACCCAAAGGCACATGTTTAAGAAGGGGAAGAGCTGCAGATATTTAACTACCTGCCCCACCTTTGGAACTTATTCTGGAGGTCAGGTCCAATAAGTGCCCTTTATAGTTTGGGAAACCGAGGCCCAGAGAGACGACAGAGGTGGGCTTCTGACTCCATAGACCCTCACCTTCTCCCAGGGCCATGAGGCTCAGTCCCTTTTCTGTCAGGTGCCCACTTCCTAAAGCCTCAGTCTCCACTCTGAGAAATGAGGTGACCTTGGGGAGACCTTCCCCGCTCTGCATGGTGGTTCTCTTCTCCGTGAACTGCTGTGCTGGGTGCAAGGTTGATATTTCATAAATATGCATTGGACAGATGGACTGACAGAAAAGAATCACATGAGCAATAACATGCCCATGGAAACCCACAGAGGTTTCCTGCACAAGTGACAATTAGATCCTCTTGAGCCCACACTGTGTGGGGCATGGGGAGATAGATGGTTTAACCCCATATTGGGTGGCTCCGCCCACTGACTATAACCCCTCCCTGGGGGGGCTCCCTCTGCCAGGGCAGTCCTCATCCAGTGTCTTCCCATCTACCTTAGAGTGGAGAGAACAGCTCTGCAGGCTATGCATGGGCAAGAAGAGAGGTGGCCTTCCTGGGATCCAGCCCTCTTTTGGGGTCTTGGAACACGCATGCCCACTCAACCACATGCCAAGTCCCAAGCCAGCTATTTCTCTAGAAAAGAAAATTTCCTTTTTCCGGACTCCTAATCAGATCACTTCAAATTGCACTCACTCTTGGTCTAGTTGGGAACTTCTGAGCTTGCTAAATTGTGTTTGATTTTCTTTTTCCTGTAAACAGTCACAAAAGCTGTGTTAGCTACGTAAACACATGCATGAGATGCTTAATCCCTTTTTGTGTAATGGTTGGTTTGGAAACAAGAACAGTTTATGATGATGTAACAGTTTCTTACCAGCTGTGTCGTAAGAAGACAGATAAAACCTCCCTATTGTAATCAGGGTGGAGGTGCCATCCCATGTAGGGTTAGACATGCCTCTGAGCTCCTGGGATGGTGATCTGACCCTGCCCTCAGCCTCAGAAACAAGATTTGCCAGGCAGACCCTTCCTGTTGACAGTATGAGGCAAGAGGAGACAAAGCAGTGGAAAGTTGGAAACAAGCATGGTTTAAACAAGCACCTACTGATGTCGGCCCTCGGATCTTAGTCTCACATCTGCTCCTATAGCAGGAATCATTATTCTTCTATTTTACCTATGGGGAAACTGAGGCACAGAGAGGAGAAGCGACTTGCCCAAAACCACACAGCTACAAAGAACTTGAGATGGGATTTGAACCCAAATCGGATGTTCCTTCCTCAGTGCAATTGCTCTGTCAACCCAAGGAACCCCAAGATAGGAAGTAGAGCATTAACTGTGGGCTTCAGACTTCAGCTATGCAGGCAAAGATCCCCATGTAAACCCTCATCCATCCATAGACGTGCGTGGCCCTGTACAGGGGCCTGCCGGGCTCCCTGGCAAGTTCACCCTGCCTTTCACCTTTGCAGCAACGACCGTGGGACAATTGCCACAGGGATCCAGCTCACCTTGGAGGGACGAATATTTGTCAGATGAAAGATTGAAGGGCCCAGGGCTGGTTGCTCTAGGCCTTGGGATGAGGTACAAGACACGTTTATCCTTGTTCTGCTTATGCTCAGTGTCTGGAAGGGAGGCAGAATCCCTGGCAATCTCAGGCAGTCTGTGCCGTGTGGAGACTCTTGTAGCACTAACCGTCTCAAGGCAGGGGAGAACGGGAGATGCCGCATTGGTCTGGGAGGGCTTCCTGGGGGAGACAGTGTTTAAGCCGGGCAGGAAATGCATGGAGATTGAGGAATGCGAGATGTAATGGGTTGGCCTGGGCTGATCGATTCCTCCCCACTTACCTACCCTCGCAGGGATGTAATGAATCCCCACAGGCGCCAGGCCCTATGCTGCTTGCTGAACAACAGAAGGCCTCCCTGTCCTTACCATCTGCCAGCCAAAGGGCTAAAAACATGTATAAATATCTCACTGCAAAATAAGTGTTCTGTGGACACACGTGGGGGAAGGCAGGAATGGCCTGGGAGGGCCTCTCAGAGGAGGGAGCAATTAAGCTGAGAAATGGCCAGTGTTGAATGAATGTGTGGAACAGCATTCCAGGCAGAGGGAACAGCATGTGCAAAGACCTTAAAATGGGTGAGAACGTAGAATGCCTGAGGCACTGAATGACGGACAGGGTTGCTGGAGCAGAGGGAGCCCAGAGAGGGGTCGGGGTGGGGGGATGAGGTGGCCAAGGGCCAGATTACGGTGAGGAGCTTGACTCCTACTGCCTTGGTGGATGTTTAGGACAGCGACTGGTTCTGATGTCCCTCTTAGAGGGTCACTCTGTCTGCTGGGTGTTAAGTCCGTCTCATCCACAGATCCTGCGCTGAGCCAAGCACCACTCCAAGCCCTGCCTGGGTCAGCCTACCCTGAGCCAGGAGGCAGGCCCTGTTCTGGCCTCAGCTCAACCCGCGAGGACACTGAGGCTCAAGGGCGTTGGCCACCTGCCCAGGGTGCCCTGTCAGGAGTGGAGCCGGCATAGCACGCCAGTCTCCTGGGCTCTGCCCTCTAGTGCCCACGCTGCTGGCCTGCCTTCCTCCCTCCAGCACCACAACTGGTGACATGAGGGCACTGCCTATGAAGATGGGGTGGGTGGGCTTTGCGGACAGTGTAGGAGAGCAACATGGGCTCCAAGGGCATGTTGCCTTGACCAGGGCTGCCACAGCATCCCCTGACTGGTGGCCGTGTCACCATGGGGACACCTGGAAACCCGCTTCTTTAAAAAAAATAGGGTGGTGTTTTCCTGTGCTCCAGCTAAGCTGGCATAGTGGCCGAGTGAAGATGCTCCAGGCTCTGGGCGTGTCCCTGGCTCCTTTGCCAACATACCACAGGGCTGGGCACATCACCTCATCTCCCTGGGCCTCAGCTATCTTTCCTGTGAAATGGGGATGACCGATAGCCACTCCACAGGCCATCAGGAGACTAGGGAGGAGTGAACCTTAGGGCGGCAGGAAGGTGGCATGCCCAGGGCAGGGCTCCTGTCCTCATATTCAGAGATCCACCGAGTTGCCTCCTCAGGTGCTGGGGGTTTTGTCCACAAGTAGGAGTTCTGGAAACACTGTGGGGTGAAGAATCACCTCCCACATGTCAGACACTGAATCCATGCTCTCGGAAGATATTTGTAGTCACGGGAACCACAGACTCTGGGGAAGTGTGCCCGCCACATCTGTTCACCCAGTCCTTGCAACACCCTATAAGGTGGGATGAGCATCAGCACTCCTGTTTACAGATGGGCAAGCTGAGGCTCAGAGAGGCAGGTGGCCACACATGATTCCCACAGGTACCCAAGGGCCAGGTGGCATTGAAACCTGGGCCTCCTGATCCCAGAGCTGGCCCTGGTAGCAACAGCACTGCAGGGCCACAGAGAGAACAAAGGGCCGTGGCTAGGCTCCCCAGTGGGGAGAGGCGTAGATGTGGCATTGCCAAGGGCCTGGGCCTTCCGCTGAGCTCAGGGCCTTCAGAGCAGAACTCAGAAGGGCATGCAGGAGACACAGACACTCCTCTCACAGGGTGAGCATGCAGCAGCACACGGGGCAGGGACCGCACTGATGAGGAGTGACTCTGATGCTGACTGTCCCAGGATGCCGCCTCCATTCAAACCCGGGCCTGACCCAGGCCTTGGACACTGTGCTCCATCCCCTGCAGAAGGGGATCCTTCCCTTCGCCATCTCCCCACTTCTTGGCAGAGGAGGGCTGCCCAAAGAGGCTCAGACTTCTGGCGGCATTTCAGAGAGGGAAACTGAGGCCCAGGGAGAGTCAGGTGGGTGGGGCTGGGGCAGGTACCGGCAACTGCGGTCAGGAGGCTGCTAAGACTTTGGCGAGGTCACCTGGCTGGACCTCAGCTTTTCTGTCCGTGAAAGGAGGTAATGGTGCCTGGGCCGGGGAGTGTGTGTGAGGAAAAATATGCATTTGCACGTGGCTGGCCTTCCAAAGGCAAGCGGTGCCGCTGGGGGTGGCAGGAGCTGCCAGGGAACCACTGAATTCAGAGGGGGCCTCCAGAGCACCAGATAGGCCCTAGTCTTTTCTTTTTGCCCAGAAGCTGCCACTCAGAGGCCGCCCTGTGTGTGACAGATTTTTTTACATAGTTTGAGAAAAACATGTCAGGAGTCTGGGGACCCCTGGGCTAATAGTTACCCCTGCTTTTCCAGCAGAAGACCAGATTTCCCATCTGGTCTGAACTGTTCGTGGTTTGTGAGCTGTCATTACAGTCTCCACAGCTACCTGAAGGCAAATGCTGTTGTTATTCCCATGATACACACAGTGACACTGAGGCCGAGGGCAGGCAAGTCACCTGGCCCAGGGCACACAGCCAGGGTGAGCTCACCCCTGCTCCCAGCCACTGAGCTGCTCTGCCTACCTGGAGCCCGAGCACCAGTGGGTCCCCAAGGGACCCTCTGCCCTGCTGTTACTGCTTTCTAGGTGGGGTAACTGAGATCTGGAAAAAGAAAGGGGCTTATCCAAGATGCAGCTGGGCATTTACCTGCAGACCACTCCACAGGATCTCAGGGTCTTTGATCCAAAAGGACCTGGGAGGCTGCTTGGCTCATCCTTCAACCCACAGGGGCCTGAGAGGGCATCCCCTTGACTACTCCTTGAGTGCCCCCGGGCCGGGGAGCAGACGACTTTGCACGTTGCTCCTGTTCCTCCAGAGCCCTTCTCTGAAGCCTCCTTGCTGGCAGCAGGGCAGAGGCTAGGGGAGTGTCTTATAACAAAATATACTAAAACTCCAAATCCCACAAAACTAGCTCCTTTGATTTCCAGACCCAAGTCACATTTTCAGCTGTCTTAAGGCAATATAAAAGTGGCACAGATTTTTCCATCAAGATGGAAAAGAATGTCCCAGATTACTGTCGTGTCATAGAACTTTATTCAGTGACAGAAACATTTCATAACCATGCTGACCACATGTGGCTGGTGGCCCAAGGAACCAGATGTGTGGATTTCACTTCATTCTATTCAATTTAAATTTAAATACCCGTGCATGGCTCCAGCCACCTGTTGATGGGCACAGTGCTGGGGCTTTCTCAATTTCCCAGAGTGCATTTCTTCAACCAGGGAGAACAGACGGGGTGCTGAGCCAGCCCAGTCTATGGGGGTGGAGTCCCAGTTCTGCCACTGCCTAGTTGGGTGGCCTCACACAGGCCTATTCTCCTCTGCCTCAGTGTCCCCATCTGCCAGATGTGAAGGTGGTGGTCCTAATGATTACTGCCCCATCTTTGCCTGCGAGCACTTTTCGAGCAACCTTTGTGTGCCCAGTCCAAGCTGGGTCCAGGAGTGCGGCTCCTCTCTTGGGGATGTGAGATTCCCTGCTTCAGCATCAGGACCATTTGAACCCAGCAGGGCCCTTAGCCCCTGTCCTCCCTGCCAGACCCTTGGGGCCCCTGGAGACCTGGGGGCGCAGCCCCTGCCCTCCCTAAAGACACTATCTGGGCTCAGGAAAAGGTGGAGGCTTGTGGCCAGCTAGAGTGTTCTCTGGAGCTCAGAGACATGGGGGATCCCATGGGAAGACACTGAAGGCTGCAGAGAGGAAGGATGAAAGATGTGTTTTGGGAGGGAACAGAAGGCACAGAGGCGCCGAGGAAGGCACAATCAGGCGTGTGGAAGAGGTGGACTGATATTTGCCCCCGGGGCCTGTAGTGCAACTAGGGCCATCACACCTACATGGGTTGGAGCACAGGCACCCTGAGCCAGCTGGAGGGCCGGGTGGGCCACAGTGGCCCAGCACCAGGCACATGGGGTGTGGGGGCAGGAGGGGGTAGTGGTTGTTAACTGCAGACACTCCGGCCTCATCCCCAGATCCCCAGAATGACTGGCTCAGCGGCCCTGGGACACAGGTGGCCCCGAGCAGGGACTGTGGTTTGTGGGATGGAGACAGGCTGCAAGAGATGGGGGAGGTAGGATGTCAAATTAGGGGAGGGAGGGGATGGGTGTTTCCCACAAGCACTTGAGGCAGCTCTGCTGCCATCGCCTTCACGCCTTCACCCCATTCTGTAGGCGAGGAAACTGAAGCTCAGGAGGGTGGGGAAGCACACCTGAGGCCACCAAGCAGGAAAGTTTGGAGAGGGAGGCCAAGATGTTCACAAGGGTCCCTCAACCACAGAGGTTCACAGAGAGAGACTGGGACAGAGTGGGGTGTGGGGGAAAGGAGTGGCAGGGGACTGGGAGGGAGAAGGTAGGGAGCAGAGGGAGGGAGCTGGTTCCTGGGAAGTTTGCTTCTTCTTGTAGCCTCCTCGACCAGGCAGGCGTTGTGAAACGGGTGCCCCAGGTTGGGGGGCTAAAAGAGACCAGAGAGGGAGCAGAACAGGCCTGGAGGGCCCTTGGGGCTGGGGCTGCTTTTTGTTTGAATTGAAAACGTCCTGTCACTTCCCGGCAGAGGAGAAACCCACTCATGATAGAGTGTCTCTATCCCCATGCCTCTGTGTTTCTCTCTGTGTCTGTCTGTCTGTCTCTCTCTCTCTCTCTCTCTCTCTCTCTCTCTCTCTCTCTCTCTCTCTCTCACACACACACACACACACACACACACACACACACACACACACACACACACACCAGGGAATGTTCCCAAACCCTTCAAGGTGGCAGGAGAGATCACAAAGTCACTTCACCTCACACTGGCATGCTAGTCCTGAGGGTACGAGCTATTATTGCTATTATTACTATCACTTGTGCCCATTTTGCAGGTGGAAAACTGAGGTTGGGGATTAAGCACCCTTCTGAGGTCCCATGGCTGGGAAGTCCTTCCTGTGTCACAGCTGCCGCAGGTGACACTGTCTAAAATGAGATGCTGGGAGAGGGTGAGGCTGGGCCCATAGGGCATCTTCTTTGAGGGAACCTCAGGCACTGGTGAGGGGGAGGTGTGGAGGGGCTTTGTGGGCCACTGTGGAGGGAGGTGTGCTGATCGCCTCTCTGCAGGGGATCGAGTCGACAAGGGCCCGGCTGGCAGTGGGGATGAGACTCTCTCATTTGACCCCTGCAATGCACAGGGAAGATAGGCCTGAATGCCAGAGGTGCTTGGGAGGCAGCGAGAAGTGAGCCAGGCTTTGGAGCCTGTGGACTTCCCCCACACTGCAGGTATGCAGCGCTCCTCAGTGCCCACCCACACTGCAGGTATGCAGCAGGGCCCACGGGGACCACTGTCAGACACACGGAGGCACAATTCCAACACAGGGTGGGGGATGGGCACAAGGGAGGACCCGGCCACCTCTGGGCTGCCTGAGGCAGTGGGGACACAGGGGCCCGGCCGCCGACCCCCAGCACGGACAGCAAACCTGAGCTGGGAGGATGGGGTCTGCCTCTGGCCAAAAAAAGCACACCCCAGCTCACCTGCTCCCACCCCAACAGGGGACAGAGCTGGGGACCTGGGGCCATGTGTCCAAGGTCACGCAGCACAGGGGCCACAGGACTTGAACCTGATCTGTCCAGACAAGCCTGAGCTTTAGCCACACCCCCCTGGGGCCATCCTTCCCCGGAGCACAGCTGGAAGTCCTGAGGCTGGGACCAGCGCCTGTGCTGGGGCCCCAGCTCTGCCTTTAACCAGCTCCCTGGGAGGTGCTGGTTTGCACGGCCCTGGCTGAGGACCCAGACTCAGGGTGGAACAACTGCCCAGAAGAGATCTGCCTCTCTGCCTGCAGGGCCACAGGAACAACCTGAGGTTCCAGACCTGGGTTCGAGTCCCGACTGGTTTTGCTTTCACCAGGCTGGCCTCAGCTTCCCCATCTGTGAAGTGGGGCTTCCTGTTCCTGTCCCCCTCTTGGGGCTGTGGCAAGGACCCAGAGGAGGCAGTGGGTGGCTCTGTGAGCTCTAAATGTGCTGGAAACAACAGTAACTGTCACTCAGGCACCTGGTGTGTGCAGGGAAGACACACACACACACACACACACACACACACACACACACACACACACACACACACACGGGCATTCGGGGGCTTGGGGCCAAGGCTCAGTAAGCCAAAAGGTGGTGGGAGAAGGGGCAGAGACCTAGATGGCAGAAGACCTCGCCCTGGAGGAGTGTGGGGAGCAGTCAGGTGCAGAAGGGGTCCCTGAGCTGGGGTCTGGACAGCAAAGGGCGGGGGAGAGGAGCCTGTACGGGGAGCCACTAGGACCCCAGCCCTGGTCCTTTTGCAGACTGTGGGATTGGGAGCAAACCGTCCCCCTTCTCCCAGCCTGTTCCCCAGAGGTAAAATGGGGGGCAGGATCAGGGATGTCTGGACAAAGAGGCCAGAAGGTGGACTTTGACAGGAGCCCCTGGGCGTGGGCGGCTTGGGTGGGGGAAGACAGTCCTGCAAGGGCACAGGCAGAGGGCTAGTGGTGAGACCCTGCAGGTAGTCAGGGC
The DNA here is from genome assembly GCA_027257055.1 of Cephalopachus bancanus. NCBI lineage: Eukaryota > Metazoa > Chordata > Mammalia > Primates > Tarsiidae > Cephalopachus > Cephalopachus bancanus. The sequence goes on from JAPVLO010000477.1 coordinate 477,249, forward strand.
TGGGGTGCGAATCTTCCCAGGACCCCAGGATGGAGCGGGAGCCAGGCAGGGCTCAGGAATGGCAGAGAAGCAGGACTGTGCATCCACTCAGCCCTCCGAGGTGCTCAGCCATGCTGGGCCCTGTGTGGATGTGACCTCCCGTGATCCTCTCTATGGGAAAACAGGCACAGGGTGGCTGGCTGCACAGGTCTCAGTTTCCTCATCTGTAAAATGGGGCTGGCGTCTAACAGGGTTTGGTACCCAGGACATGCTCAGTGCATGGAAGTGGGTCGAGGTAGCAGTGGTAGGGGCAAGTCTATGTGACCCTGGAGCCTAAAGTGTCCAGATCCCCGGTGAATAGGAACATGAATATTGGTGCTCATATAAATAGCAGCTAAATATGCACATGGCATCGATTTTGAGTAACAAGTACTTCGCATGCAAGAACGCATTCAATTCTCACAACACTCTACAAGATAAGAAATACTGTTATCCCCACTTTAGAGATGATAAATTGAGGCTGAGAGAGGTTAAGCCAGTGGCCCAAGGGCACATTGTAAGTGGAAACCAAAGCCTCAGGCTATTAACTACCATGTGTATTGCCTGTCAGATTCACATGCTGCCGGAGATTCTGCTTCATGGTGGTGTCTAGGAACTTGATTTGTGTACAGGCCCTCTGCCCCACTACTCAGGGAGCTTTGAGGGTCCCCTAATTTGAGGAACCTGCCACCAGATACTCACCTCTGCTTCTTCCTGCTACTCCAGCACCAAGGAGAGTGATGGGGGCAGTAGGGAGCTACAGCAGGTTACTGAGCAGAGAACCACTGGGTTCTGGGAGGCTGGCCAGCCAGGGGAGAGGAGAGGAGGACAGGGGCCAGCCAGCACCCCCAAACAGCAGGTGACGTGCCAGCCCTTGCCCCTCCACCTCACCCCACAGTCTCCAAGGGCCTGAAGGGACAGATGGCATGGCCCAGGCCGGGGCCGAGGCTGTCACTCGTCCAGAAGAGTCACCAGCAGGCTGGAGGGGCGGTAGCCGGTGGGGTGGGGGGCACGGAAATAATTGTACCGAGACCCCAGGACAATGGGGGCCACGTGCCACGGGGGCAACAGTCGTTTGTCACACAATGGGCTGCCTGGGGACGGCAGCCGGGCCAACTGCTGCCACTGACACGGGCCAGCCGTATTTTCGAGTCGTTTCCAGGTTCTGTTTTCCTCTGAGGCAGCCAATCGCGGGGGCAGCCGGGTGGTCACCTGATGCCAGCTTCGTGGGCTGAGGGCCCAGGCTGTGTGACAACTGAGCAGCGGTGGCCATGGCAACGCTAATTGTGGCCCCGAAACACAAGGACTGAGGGGGCAGGGAGGTGGGAGGAGGGGGCGCGAGAGGGGGAGAGAGGGACAGAGAAGGAGGGAGGAAAAAAGAGCTGGCAAGCTGAAGGCCGCTTCGCAGGCGGAAGTAGGGGAGAGGCCATGGCCTACAGGTTCCTCTGTCCCAAGACAATGGCAGGCTTCCTCGTGTCTGTAGGTTTTGCATCTAAGGAAATCTTCCACTTGAGAAATTACTCTTGAAAGAAGTTTTTAAAATTTGCCCCGTGCGGTGGCTCAAGCCTGTAATCCCAGCACTTTGGGAGGCTGAGGTGGGAAGATGGCTTGAGCCCAAGAGTTTGAGACCAACCTGGGCACCATAGCAAGACCTCGTCTCTGCAAAAAAATAAAAAAAATTAGCTGAGTGTGGTGGCACATGCCTGTCGTCCCAGCTACTTGGGAGGCTGAGGAGGGAGGGTTGCCTGAGCCCAGGACGTTGAGACCAGCTGGAGGCATTGGGTCTCCCTCCCTCCCCTGTCTCTCCTTCTCTGTTAGCCCCTGAGATGCCTGTCTTGGAAACTCGGAGCCTAGAACTGAGACTGTGGGCCTCCTGGCAACAGGACAGACAGTGCCAGGCGCTGCTGCGGGGGGTCTGGTGCGGGCTCCTAGACGGGCCCACATGGCGTCACATCGTAGCCCAGATGCTGTTGCAAGGCCCAGGCTCTTGGAGCTGTGTAGCAAGACAGGGCATGACGGTTATCTCAATTTGGGTGTCCACCTGGGACCCTGGATGGGCAGCAGTTTCCCTTCCATGGGAAGCAGTGTTTCTGCGAATCTGTTGGTGGTGGGGGTGGGTTTTGACTGGAGCCTCCAGGGGCCACTGAGGGCATGAAAAAGAACTCGGGTTTCAGGCTGCACTGCCTGGGTCCCAGCCACGCCGCTGCCTGTTCCGTGTGGCTTGACTTCAGGCTCATAATTCGGTGCTCCGAGCCTCAGTTTCCCCATCTGTCTGGGGAGTATGGCATACCCCAGGTCTCAGGGCTGCCATGGGGATTGAGAGGGACCAGGCCATGGAGCACAGAGCCCAGGGCCTGGCAGGTGGCAGGTGCTCAGGGGTCTCAGCAGAGGACCACGTGGGCCATTCCCAAGCCCCATGCCACTCACACAGCTAAAACATGGCAGGAGGCCACCTTGGACATGGAGTCGGGCAGCCTACTCTGCCCCGGCAGGTGGGACCTGACCACAGGCCCTGACTTCCGTTTCCCCATCTGTAAAACAGGAATAATAATAATACCTGCCTCATAGGGTGATTGGGAGGATTAAGTGGCTTGATGCCTGTGAATGCCTTGATGGGTGGCTGGCACAGAGTGACCGCTCAACAGACAGCTTATTATTTTTGTGGTAGGTGCTAAGTGAGGGTGTTCAACCAGCAAAGGAAGGAATGATTTGAGGCCGTGTGACCTGGCAACCAAAGGGGCATCCTGGGACCAGGGGTGGGCAGGTGGGAGAGCTGGGGTGGTCTGAGGAGAGAAGGAGCCAAGGGAGCACTTCCAGAGGTCAGGAGCCTCCCCAGTCACGGCACCAGGTGCCCCCTCCGGCCCGAGCTCCCTGCTCCTCTCTGCAGGCTCCTAGCTGCCAGTGTAGATGATGACCTCCCTGGGGACCTGCAGTCACTGTCGTGGCTCACGGCTGTGGACGTGCCTCGGCTGCAGCAGATGGCGAGTGGCCGCGTGGACCTAGGCGGCACCTGTGCACCCCATCCACACCCAGGTAGGCTTGGGGGCAGGGTGGGCAGGGGGCAGGTGGAGCAGGAGAGGCGGCGACTCCCAGTCCTGCTACCCACCCACCGTGTGGCCGTGGCTGGGTCACTCAATCTCTCTGGGTCTCCCTTTCCACATCTGTAAAACGAGACAAGTTCTGCCTTCCTCAGAGGGGCGTGGCTCATCCTTTACTTAACACTGTGTGCCAGGCCCAGGTGAGCTAAGGTTTCAAGGAAGAACTGCAACATCCCTGCCACTACCTGGTGCATCTTGAACACCCAGGACATTTGCAAGCTACCACTGCGGGTCAGATGTAACCCATGGCCTGTTTTGGTACATCCTTGGTGTTAGGAAAGGACTTTACATTTTTTAAGGGTTGTGAAGTCACAAGACAGAGACCATATGACTGGCCGAGCCTGAAACACTTGCTGTTTTGCCCTTTACAGAATGACTCGGCTGCCCCAATCTAGAGCATCCTAAGAGGTACTATATGGAAAGTGCTGAGCATAGGGCTTGGCGCACAGTAGGTGCTCAATCCATGGCGGCTAATTGCAATCATAGCAAGTGTATTAAACGCTTAAAGACACAGAAAGGACTGAAAGAAGCAAAATAAAACAATGACAAAAGCAATCACCCCGGTACATTAAAAGTACCAATAGTTGAAACATCAGCATTAGTGCTTTCATTGGACAAACTGTTTTGGGGCAAAACACATATAGTAGGCACCAGTAAACTCTTTCTGAAAACGGCCAGGGAGTAATTAGCTTAGATTTTGTAGGCCATCCGATCTCCATCAAAATGATTCAACTTTGCCATTTGTAGCCACAAAACTAGCCACAGATAATTTGTAAATAAACAGGTGTGCCTCTTGTGCTGATAAAACTTTATTTATAAAAACAAGCTGTGGGCCAGATGTGGCCTGCTGCTCCATTGGCCAACCCCTGATCTAGATCCCCCAGGGGGCAGCTGTGTGCTTGTGGGCATGTACTTTCTCCTCTGATGGTTTCTCACCTGCAGTAAATACCACACAGCTGCCCGCATGAGGATTCAATGCAGAAAGCACCTTGAACACAGTAGGTGCTCAATTAATGATAAAATAAAGAAGCCCCTTCCTTCTTCACTGCATCTGCTGTGTGCCTGTCACCGTGCCAGGCTTTTGGAGCAGTGAATCGGATAAGATATGGTCCCAGTTCTCAGGGAGCTGATGGTCTGGCCAAGAGAAAGGACAAGACCAACAGACCAAGGCACAGAGGATGAACCTAGGTGGCAGCCAGAACTCAGAGGAAAGCCAGATCACCCAGAAGTCTTCCTGGAAGAAGTAGCCTAGAGCAGGATCATCTTGCAGGCCAATCTTGCTTGACTGGAGGCGGCTGCTTACAACCAGGCTGGTGCAATGAGAATCTGTGATGAATTAGCAATGTCTGTCACAGGCCCAGCACAGGAAGGTGGAGCATATCTGCTATTCTTGAGCTAACTCTTGGCAGAGGGCAGGGCACAGCAAGGGAGAGAGGAGGCACAGAGACATTTGGACCTGGGGAGCCATGGCATGTTTTGAGGAGAAGAAATGAACAGCAAATCTGTGTTTTAGCTTCATGAAGACTAGGAACCAAAGTATTATGTCATCATCATCATTATTTACTATTGAGTCATATTTGTTGAGGTAGTATCATGCACCCAGTGATGTGCTAAGTACTTGATGGACATCATCTCATTTAATCCTCACAACAACTTTATAGATAGGTGGTATCAGTAGAGCAAGTAGAAATGGGGAAACTGAGGTGGAACCAAGCTTACATAGCTGTAGGACTCCCCCTTTTCAGCACGATGTCCCAGGGATGCCAAGCACCTATTATACATCTGGCCCGAGGATGGGGACAGCTCCGTCCTCTGGAAATGCCCAGGGACGGGGCCTTCCTGTCTGTGGCTATAGTTCTTCCAGCCCAGCGGTACCCCTATACTTGCCTCCCGCAGATGCCTTGGCTGGAGCAGCCAACCTGCACATGGGAGCCTCCCCAGGGCCCCTCCTCCATGGCCCGGTGGGCATGGCTGCTCAAGGCATGCTGGGCCTGGACCCCATCACCAGCCACGGAGCCAGTGTAAGTGCCGCTGCACGGGCTGGGGAATGAGGGTGGCGCCCTCCCCAGCTGGGGCACCCTAGCCCCACCCTGACCCTCTGTCCCCTCTTCTCCCACCCTGGCAGATGAGCCAGTTCCCCGTGGGGGGCCGGCACTCGTCCAGCCTGCAGGACCCACCACAGCTGTACCCGCCTACCACCCAACCACAGTTCCCGCTACCCCCAGGCACCCAGCAGGTACCAGGAGCCCTAAGGAGCCCAGGGCTCAGGGCAGATGCCAGGCCTCGGCAACTTACCTAGAGCACGGGTCTAACATCCCCCACCAAGCCCAGGCGGCAGGGCCATTTGTTCAGTTCCCCAAAGCTCCCACCCTGGGTGGAGACAAGGTCACCTCCTGCTGCCGTAAGTCCCCACACCAAGAGTTTGAAACTGGGGTGGGCGGAGCCATAGCACATGGCTGGAGCTCTTTCTCACCTCCTCTCTCTCTCCACCCCCTGCCCACCTCTGCCTGCGGGCAGTGCCCTCCTGTGGGCCTCTATGGCTCCCCGTTCGGGGCGCGGCCTCCCTACCCCCAGCCCCATATGGCTGTGCACTCATCTCAGGAACTGCACCCCAAACACTACCCCAAGCCTATCTACTCATACAGGTGAGTCCAGGGCGGGCTGGTGGGGCCATGGGGGGCTCGGGGAGGAGAGGGAGGAGGCAGCCATCAGGGCCTCTTAGACCACTGGCTGTGGAGGTTGACTTCCGGGGGGAGGTTTTCGGGTATCCCCAGGTGGGACTTGCCTCAGGAAGGCCCATCATGTGGCTAGTCAACCCCCAGGGCCGAGAGCCCACTTTGGGCTGTGAGCCTGGGCCCCACTCCACTCAGTTTCCTCAGGTGTAAAAAGTCATCAAAAGAAGAGTATGGGGAACCTCACAGGCATCTGGGGAGGGGGGAAAGCAACCTACATGAAGCCTAAAGGCCCCCAGCCACTCATGATGGGGACTGGGTAGAGAGAGAAAACAGGAGATTCTGCAAAGGGTACCAACCACTGAGCCCAGGGTCAAGGAGGAGGGCGGAGGATGGGGGCGACACTGGGCCGCCAAGAGGTTTCGAGGGCTAGCCCTGTGTGAGTGTGGGGGCTGGTCCTGGTGGGGTCAAGCGGGGCAGGCTTCCTGGCAGAGGGGGCCTTGGGTCGTCAGCGCGGACCCCGTCATGCCCACCTGATCCTGCCTGCATCTTGCCCCAGCTGTCTGATCGCCATGGCACTGAAGAACAGCAAGACAGGCAGCCTGCCTGTGAGCGAGATCTACAGCTTCATGAAGGAGCACTTCCCCTACTTCAAGGTGAGGGGTCCCCACCTGGGTGAGAGTGCCTGCTGGAGCTGCCAGAATCAGGGCTGGCCCTCAGCCGATGAGCCACCCTCCAAGTCGCCAGCAGGTCTGTTTACCTGGTAGTAAGGTCGTGTGCACATAGACTCACACAGAAGGAGGAAAGAGAAGGGGGCATTAGGGCTGGGCTCTGGCAGGTAAACAGGAGTACACTAGGCATCTCAAAACAGACTCAGTAAAACGTAATGACGACACACACAGACCTGGCACAAGCCCTCACCTTCCTGAGCCTCAGTCTCCTCATCTGTAAGCTGGGGGAATCCTACCCCGCTGGCAAGGTCAGTGAGGCTCCTGTGTGGAGAGGGCCTGGTAGCTGCCAGCACGTGGCCGGCCATCAGGAACGCCACCCTTGTTGGCATCAAAGCAAAAGAGGAGCGGGAAGCCAGGGGGACCCTTGTCTGGACAGCGTCCTCAGAAGAAATACTGCCACACAGGGTGTGTGTGTGTGTGTGTGTGTGTGTGTGTGTGTGTGTGTGTGTAGGGTGTAAGCTGCCTTGCCCTATCTGGTCGTCAAGAAAGTGTAAGCACGTGTGGGAACTGGCACTGAGGACACCTGACCAGCTTTCCAGCACCAGCAAGACTCTCGCTGGCTTCTGGAGTGGGAGAGAGAATGGCAGCGGGCTCAGCAGCCCTGGGCCGTGCTCCCCCGTTGCGAGGCCATCAGGGCACAGGCTCCTGTGGGCCGCAGTTCCTGCCCTTCTCTCTTGCTCCCCCACCAAGGCTGAGTGCCTGCCCTGGTGGGGCCCGCCCCTCCAGCCCCTGGAGAGGACCCCAGGAGAGGATATGTTTCTGGGAGGGCTCTGAAGGGCTCTCCCGAGCGCCCGTGTCTCCTTAGACGGCGCCCGACGGCTGGAAGAACTCGGTGCGGCACAACCTGTCGCTGAACAAGTGCTTCGAGAAGGTGGAGAACAAGCTGAGCGGCTCCTCGCGTAAGGGCTGCCTGTGGGCCCTGAACCTGGCGCGCATTGACAAGATGGAGGAGGAGATGCATAAGTGGAAGAGGAAGGACCTGGCTGCCATCCACCGGAGCATGGCCAACCCGGGTGAGGCTTGGACAGCCCCGCGCTCGCGCTAGCCCAGCCCTGCTGGCCCGCTGCGCGTCTTGGCCGTAGGAAGGGGCACCGGTGCCCGGGAGCGTCCCTCTCCCTGCGGGGCATGACTCCCCGTGCACCCCGTCCAGGTGCTGCTACTCTAGGGGCCTGGGTAGAAACCTGAAGAGCTTCGGATCTCGCTAGTCATTCTCAGTTTCCCCCTCAGAAAGGCCAAACTACACAACCATGGGGTGATATCGCCTCCCTGTCACACGGGCAGAGGTATTTAAAATGAGGAGCCATGCCTGTGAACCCAGCACTTTGGGAGGCTGAGGTGGAGGATTGCTTGAGCTCAGGAGTTCCAGACCACCTGGGCAACATAGCAAGACCCTCTCTATTTTGTGGGGAAAGGAAATTAAATTGGAAAAAAAATAATAAGACAGTAACACCCGGTGTGGGCTAGGATGTGGAGAAACAGACACCGTCATACACAATGGGTGAAAAACGTAAGGTGTTCAGTTCTTTGAAGGCAAGGTAGTATATCAAAAACCTGCAAACAGTACCAATGTATTGGTTCAGTTGTTCTATTTCTGAAAACATATGCTGAAGAAATCCAAGATTTGAGCCAAAGGTCTCTAACAGTTATCCATCCCAACATTGTTTCCAAGAGCAAAAAATGAAAAGTAATCTAAACATTCCACAATGGAGGGTTGGCTAAATAAATATAATGACATAACATGCAAGTGTTACCAATGAGAAATACTTTAAAATATTTTTGGACTATAAAGAAATGCTCCCAATACAACATGTGAAAATGGGCAGATTATAAATCAACACATACAGCTTAATCACTTTTTTTTTTTTTTTGAGTTGGAGTCTCACTCTGTCGCTCAGACTGGAGTGCAGTGGCCACTCCCGCCACCGCAGCCTCGACCTGCTGGGCTCCAGCGATCCTTCCACCTCAGCCTTCCAAGTAGCGGAATTACAGGCATGTGCTACCATGCCCGGCTGATTTTTTGATTTATTGTAGAGATGAGGTCTCGCTGCCCAGGCGGGTCTCGAACCCGCGGGCTCAGGCAACCCACTCACCTCAGCCTCCCAAAGGCACAGGATTACAGGCTGAGCCATCGAGCCCAGCTGCTTAATCACTTTTTAAAATGCATGTATATCCATAGCCATTTCCTACCAAAACACACACACAGACACACACACACACACACACACACACACACACACACGGGCACAGGGTGGGGAAAGGGAGAGAATAAATATGCATGTGTGTCCAGGAGGGAAGACACCAAACTTTACTGTCAGTGGGGAAACCATGTGTACATTTTTATATTTTTCCCATAATTCTGTATTTTCCAAAACTTCTACCCTGATCATGAATTATTATTATTATTATTATTTTGAGTCGGAATCTCACTGTTGCTCAGGCTGGAGTACAGTGGCATGATTACAGTTCACCGCAGCCTCGACCTCCTGAGTTCAGGTGATCCTTCCGCCTCAGCCTCCCAAATAACTGGGACTACAGGCTGAACCACCACACCTGGCTAATTTTTTAATTTTTTGTAGAGACGGGGTCTTGCTGTGTTGCCCAGGCTGGTCTCAAACTCCTGGCCTTAAGCAATCTTCCCGCTATGGCCTCCCAAAGTGCTGGGATTATAGGCATGAGCCACTGCGCCCAGCCATAAATTACTTTTATAATTAGAAAAAAGACTGTATCTGCTTTTTTTTAAAAAAAATAAGGGATGATGTGTCTTTAAATATGTGATAGGAAAAAAGAGAGGAAAATTCAAGGGCGGTGAGAAGCGGGCCGTGTGAGGGACACATGAATGGGACTGACTTGGGAGGCTGATGCCGCCCCGGCCTCTGGAATACTTCCCAGGCTCTGTTGGGCGTCATCACACTGGGCGCAAAGGGGGCTGGGAGTGTGGCCCGGTAAGCAGGGAAAAGGCTATAGCAGGAACCAGCAGGCCTTTGGTTGGGGGGTGTCACAGGGCACCCACCCCGCCCAGAGCTCTGGGCCTGGCTTGAGACCAAGGGCTGGTGCTGACACGTATTCATGGTGAGATCTTGGGTGAGTCATGTCATCTTCCAGATTCCCCCCCAATAAAAACGAGGTCTCGCTGCGTTGCCCATACTAGTCTCAAACTCCTGACCTCAAGTGTTACTCCCACCTTGGCCTCCCAAAGTGCTATGTCCTTATTTCTAAAATGGGTATAGCCCACATAGATCTTGGGACCCTACCAGTCTAGTCTCAACATTTATTGCATTCAACAAGACATAGTCAACAACCAAAAATAATTTAAGAGTAACTTCTGTCTTTACATGTTTATATTCAAGTGCATTAAATACTCTCTGTGTTGCCCAGGCTGGAGTGTGCTGGCATGGCTCACCACAGCCTTAACCTTCTGGGCTCAGGCAATCCTCCCACCTCAGCCTCCTGAGCTAATTTTTAAATTCTTGGTAGAGACAGTCTCGCTAAGTTGCCCAGGCTGATCTCAAACTCCTGAGCTCAAGTAATCCTCCCACCTTAGTCTCCCAAAGTGCTGAGATTACAAGTGTGAGCCACCGTGCCCAGCCAACACTTCTCAATGTCTCTTTAGTAGCAGGGAATGGCTAGGACCCCCCGTGTGAACAAATTTTGTCCCAGACTCAAGGGATTTGCAATCCCTGCCTTACCTCCTTCTTGCAGGACTGTGATGAGGTTCACGTGAAGTCCTAGTTACAGGATGGTGTTATAAGGCACTGTCCAAATGAGAAGTCTAGTATTATTTTCTGGTCATGTCATTTTGTGATTTCATGACTTCTCCACAACCACCCTGTGGAAAATGTATGATACCATCTCACAGAGGAGGAGACACTGGTTCAGGGCATCCACGAGGCTTGCTCAGGTCATGCAGGTGGCAGCCCTGGGGCTGGAGCCCAGACCTGGGCTGGGCCTGGCAGCTGTAGGGTGGGTTCTGAGTGACATCTCCCACTTGCCCACAGAGGAGCTGGACAAGCTGATCTCCGATCGACCAGAGAGCTGCCGGCGCCCTGGCAAACCAGGGGAGCCTGAGGACCCCATGCTGACTCACACCGCCACCGTGGCCGTGGCACACAGTTGCCTGGCGGTGCCCCAGCTCCTGGCCCAGCCACTGACGACCCTATCTCTCCAGTCAGTGCCCCTGCACCACCAGGTCCAGCCCCAGGCACAGCTCGCTCCAGACTCCCCAGCGCCAGCCCAGACCCCGCCGCCACTGCACGCCCTGCCAGACCTGAGCCCCAGCCCCCTGGTCCGCCCTGCCTTGGGGAGGGCTCCTGTGGATTTCATCAACATCAGCACCGACATGAGCACCGAGGTGGACGCGCTGGATCCCAGCATCATGGACTTTGCGCTGCAGGGTGAGGCTGGGATGGGCCACGGGAACAGATGGGGAGGGGAGAGAAGAGGGCAGGAGGGAAGGAGGAAGAGGAGAGGAAACTTGGGTCTGCTTTTGCCCCACAGCAGCTTCATTGCCACAGCAACCACCTGACAGGCTGTGTAGCCCCAGCTCAGAAACCTGAAACCCAAAACGATCTGAAATCTGAAAATTTTGAAGGGCCAGCAAGATGCTTAGAAGTTGCCCCCACTCTTTGTAGCATTTCAGGTTTTGGAGTTTCGTATCAGGGATGCTCAGCCTATGACAGCAAATGCCAGTCAGCAGTGAATGGGCTCCAGCTGTATACCAGGCACTGGGCTGAACACCCTGTAGGCACTATCTCATCTCACCTCACCACAGTCCTTGGAGGTCACTGCTGTCCCACATCCCCATTCTGCCAATGAGGAAACTGAGGCAGGGAGAAGTGAAGTCAGTGGCCCAAGGTCACGCAGCTAGAAAGTGAAGAGTTGGGAGTTAAACCCTGACCTGTCTGAGCCCAAACTTTTATGTGTTTCTTTTTTTAGACAGTATCTCACTCTGTTGCCCAGGCTGGAGTGCAGTGACACAATCATAGCTCACTGCAGCCTCGACCTCCTGAGCTCAAGTGATCTCCCACCTCAGCCTTCCGAGTATTTGGGACCACAGACATGCACTAGCATGCCTGACTGATTTATTAAATTTTATGTAGTGACAGGGTCTTGCTATGTTGCCCAGGCTGATTTCAAACTCCTGGTCTCAAACGATCCTCCTGTCCTGGCCTCCCAAAGTGCTGGAATTACAGGCATGAGTCACCATGCCTGGCCTGACTCCAAACTTAATTGGCAACTACTTTGACTAGCATGTGCCAACCTCATACCCAGTTACACCGACTCACTGCCTGTCACCAAGCCATCCCCAACAAATAGGATGCGAATGAATGAGTGAACATGGCAATTTCAGGTTTCAGCAAAGGCTTACCGTTTGCCCATTTGCCAACATGGGTGTACCTGCTAAGGGCCAGACAAGGGCAGAGACAGCCTCTGCTCTAAGGAGTTTCTAGCGAGGGAAATGGGCAAGGCAGCAGACGAGTTCATTGCCAAGTCAGTTACAGTTGTGAAATGGGTGGACTGGAACCCCCTGCCTCTCTCCCTGCAGTGTTGTGTAGCTAAATATGCTGAAAAAGGGGGAAAAGCTGCCTTACCCCACAGGTGGTGCCGTGAGAATGATATGCTTTTCACAGGAACTCTTGTTGCCCCCACGCCACGGCCCTGGCAGGTGGGTTTTTAGATCACCTCCGTTTCATGCTGAGGCCCGGAGACAGAAGTGACTTCCCCAGGGTCACCCAGTGGGAAGGGGAGGGCCAGGTCTGGAACTCTGGCCCTCCCTTTTCTGCTGCACAGGACCTTAGATGCTCTGCCTCTTCCCTAGGATGGAGGATTTGAGTTCGGGTCTGCCAGCAGGCAGCTAGCTCACCCCAATGCTCTTGTCTCTGAAGGGAACCTGTGGGAGGACATGAAGGACGAGGGCTTCAGCCTGGACTCGCTGGGGGCTTTCGGAGACTCCTCCCTTGGCTGTGACCTGGGGGCCTCCGGCCTGACCCCCGCCTCTGGTGCCAGTGACCCGACCTTCCCAAACCTGCAGGTGACAGGCCTCTACACAGCGTACTCTGCCCCGGACAGCATGGCCACGCCGGGCACCGCCTCCTCCTCTCAATACCTGGGCACACCAGGGAACAAGCCCATAGCCCTGCTCTGAGCCAATGAACTCAGCTGCTCCAGCCCCCGCGGCTGGCTCCACAACGTTCCCAGGAGAAGGCCCTCACTCGCCCACAGGCCTCTCAGGAACCTCTGACAGAGGTGCTGGTGGGGCAGGGGAGCAGGTCCCCTGGGCACCCCCTGCCCCGTCGCACCTCCCGTGGAAGCTTCCGCAGCCTTCTGGAGTCAGAATGACAGAGAGTAGACAGGACCGCCAGCTTCCCCTGCTCCTGACACTCCTGTGAGGCTTGAGCCATGAGGCCTGGCCATCTTGAGGGTGAGGCTCTCCAGCCTGGCCCTGGCTGGGCCCCCTAGATGGCCCGCTGGCCACTTTGGGGACATCTCCGTGTATCAAGCGGACACCTCCGTGTACCAAGGAGATACCAGGCCAAAGGCCCTTGAGTTGCTTCTTCTGGGACACTGGCTGAGCCAGATGAAGCCTGAGCCCCATCCTCCACAGACAGGCCCAGGCAGGAAGTGAAGTCAGCCAGCCCTGACCTTTCTGCGGATGGACCGAGTTGGAAGAGCTGAACTCTTACCCGGGAGCCGGCCAGGGGGCTTTCAGGCCCCTTGTCCTGTGGCCCGTTGGAACTTCCCAGAGCAGATGCCTGGGCCATGCCCACGCGTGTGTAAAAGTATTTATATTTATTGTGGCCTCTGCGACCCCAGCCCAAGGCCCCTGGAGCGAAACCCTTGGCCTTCCCAGACCCGGCCATCCCACCCGGGATGACCTCGAGAGACATCCCTAATGGGGGCCCCACTGCTCGGCAGCCTGGGACTTCTTTTTAGAACAAGCAAGCACTTTTGACACTGTGAAACGTCCTACTTTTTAACCTTAGAGATCAGCTATCTTTCTGACTGTTCGCTCATGATTCACGTCGCTTCCCGTGTGCACCGATAGGCGAGACTCCATGCTTTGGGGTTGGGGGGCTTCCCAGGGGCAGCTGGCATGGGAGGAGGAGGGGCTGAGGGCCCCGGAGAGCTCCAGCGTCGGCGGTGGCTGGTAGAGCTCAGTGCGGGCGTTTGTGGGCCGCGCCGGCCTGGCTCTGCCCCGTGACCGGTTCCGTGTTTCTCCTCCCCGCGGCGACTGATCTTCCACGCGGCCAGCCCGCAGACGGCAGGGCTGGGAGCGGGGAGGCAGGCGCGCTGGACCCAGGGAAGGGCGCGGGCGTCTCCCGGCGGCTGCGCCGGCTTTGGCCACCTGGAGCCGCCGGACGCCGCACGGCCGGCCCGGACCCGGGCGTTCCGAGGGTTCGCGCCAGCCCGCCGCCGGAGGCTGGACCTCAAGCCCGGTCTGAAGCCCTTCCTGGCTCTGGAAGTTTCCGCGAAGCCTCCACCGCCCCTAGACGCAATCCCTGCGCTCTCCGTGGGGCCCAGCCTGCGCCTCCGCGTTGTGCCACGCGGTCCCGAGAAGTCAAGGTGTTGGCGGTAGAGACCGCGTGTCCGGGCAACCCTGAGACTGTTCGCGCGGCGTTCAGTCGCTGCCTCCTCAATAAAGGCCGGACGGCGGCTCTGTGGCTGGGGAGGTGGAGAGGGAGGCACGGGATAACGACGCTCGTCCGCCCTCACAGGTGAGGTCTCTTTGGCAGACGGGAAACTGAGGCCCAGAGGGGCAACGCCCCGCCACTCGGGACCCACGTGTGCTGACGCCCAGTTCCCACCGCACCAGAAACTGGGGGAGGGGGATGTCACCAGAGGTAAACGGACACGGCGCTCGCCCACTCTCCCCGGCGCCGGGCACTCGGTGCCCCATTTCAGGCTGGATCCGGGACGCCGCTCGCCGCTCAGAGAGCAGCGGCCCGAGGGAGGCGCGGGCGGGGGGCGGGCTGGGCTGGGCCTGTGGTGCCGGAGCCCCGCACGCGTCTTCGGTGTCTTCGGGGTCGGAGCAGACCACGAGATACGAGGAGCGGCAGCGCCCGCCAGGCCCGTGCTGGCCACCGCCGCGAGCCGTCTGGGTCGGGCTTCACCGCGGCCCCGAGAGGCGAGTCCGATTCCTTACGGCGCCCGTTTCCCAGAGGAAGAAACCAAGGCTCGCAGGAACAAAGCAGGTGACGTGCCAACCCAAGACCACAGCCCGGAGGTGTGCGGATCGGGGGCCCGTGTGGCTCCTGAGCCCACCCAGGAGCGGTGGCAGCCTCGCCGGAGAGCCCAAACCCGCACGCGCCCGTGAGCTCAGAGTGCGGGGCGACGAGGATAGGGTGGTGGGGGTCCCCGAGGAGCCGAACAGGCTCCGCCTCAGGGAGGCGGGGAGAGACGGCGCCTGCTCCACCCCGACTCTTCCTCTGCTTGCTGCCTCGGGCTCTCTAGGCTGGCCTCGAGACTCCGGCGCGGCAGCAAGAGCGTCGCAGCCCCCAGCCACTCCCTGCCATTGGCTGCAGGGCCCGCAAACGGCCCGGGCCACCAGGGGTGGTCGCGGCCGGCCAACGAGCGGGACTCTGCGGCCAGGGCGCTGACCGCCTCCAGGATGCCGCTGGAGGAGGACGCCCGGGCCACCGCGTGGCGCCAACCCGCGATGGCAGCCCACGGGCGGATCCAGGTCCGAGTCGGGAGACACGAGGGAGCCAGGCCTCGCGCCCACCCGGGGTGGGTCGGCTGTCTACGGAGACGCGCCCTCCTCCTCAGCAGAGCCCTCGCGGCACCCAGGACAGAAACAGACGCTCCCAGGAGAGGGAAGACACCCAGCTCTAGGGCCCGGACCCTCCGCCCCCAAAGCCGCTCCCTTTCTCTGCGGGATTAGCGGCTCCGCAGGCGGAAAGAGGTCCCCTTCACTCCCACCGCCTGTAACTGATCAGCGTCTCTGGGAAACCGTGGAAACGTGGCCTGGGGCCTTCTGAGGTCTAGCTCTCAGGCTGGGCAACATGGTGAGACTCGCCGCTTAAAAAAAATAAAAATTGAGCCCGGTGTGGCAATGTACGCCTGTAGTCCCAGCTACTCTAGAGCCTGAGATGGGAGGACTGCACTTGGGTGCCGCTGGCCAAGAATAAGCCCGGCGGCCTCCAGAACTTTCTGCCACTGCCAGCCTGGTCTGCGGGCGTCATCCAGAATGAAAGCCGGTGAAGCGAGAGAGGGGAGGGAGGTAAGGCAGCCAGTGGGGCAGCCTGGAGGGGCCAGGGGCACAGGAGGTAGTCGGATGTCAAGGCTCAGGGGGGTACGGGGATGGGGGGGATGTTTATGGAGCCCATTCGGGAGGTTTGAGACCCACAAGTAAAAAGGTGCAACGACTTGTGCGTTAAACTTACTTCTAAGCGCCACCCCTTAGAAGGTTATTATCAAACAAGCCAAAAGAAAGAAAGAAAAATGTTGGCAGGGATGCGGGCAAATTGGAACCCTGTACACTGCTGGTAGGAATGCAAAATGGTGCAGTCATTTTGGAAAAGAGTTTGGCAGTCCCTCAAAAAGTTGCACAGAGGCTGAGTGCGGTGGTTCACACCTATCATCCCAGCACTTTGGGAGGCCAAGGCGAGAGGATCGCTTGAGCCCAGGAGTTCAAGGCTAGCCTAGACAAGTAGCCAGACCTCATCTCTACAAAAAAGAAAGAAAGAAAGAAAGAAAATTAGCCAGGTGTGGTGGCACATGTCTGTAGTTCCAGCTGCTTGGGGTGCTGACGCCAAAGAATTACCTGAGCCCAGGAGGTTAAGGCTGCAGTGAGCCACGATGGGATCACTGCACTCCAGCCTGGGTGACAGAGTGAGAACCTGACTTTAAAAAAGAGTTAAACAGAATTATCACATGATCCAGCAGTTCCACTTATGGGTACATACACAAACGAACACAGGTGTATTTGTATGCCTGTATCCACAGCAGCATGACTCACAATCGCCACAAGGTAGGTGGCTGAATAGATCGACAACACGGTCCATCCATACAGGGAGCACAGTTCAGCATTAAAAAGGAAGCAAACTCTGACACATGCTGCACCATGGCTGAACCCCACAGACATCAGCCCAAGTAAAACAATCCAGACACAGAAGGACAAAGTGTGCGACTCCACGTTAAGAAGGACCCAACCTACAGAAACAGGATAGAGTGTGCAGGAATGAGGGAAACAGAAGAGAATTCTCGTTTACCGAGTGCAGAGTTTCCCTTTGCCAGATGAAGAGTCCTGGAGGCTGGTTGTGTAGCCTCGTGAATCTACTTAGCACTGTAGACTGGACACTTGAAAGTGATTAGGGCGGCTAATTTTGCTATGTCTGTTTTACCACAACAAAAATAAACAAATGTAAGTGATCTCTACGTTATTTGCCTGTTCCCCAAAACACGAGTCCCACTAAAGATGTAGTCCGTGGGTATCAGAATACAAAAGACCATCGGAAGCAGCACAGGCACTTCACAATCTAGCCTTGGTCCAGCAGCCAGAGGATCTGGGGTGGGGGTTTCCAGCCTTTGGGCTTCAACTAAAGGACTGTCTTGGGCTGCACACGAATCATGATACATAGGAAGACTTCTCAAGGTGCTCATCAGAAATACTCATTTTATCACAATGTTAAAAGGGTCTGTGGGGCCACCCTACTACATGTCTTGGGTCGCAGGCTGGACATGCCTGATGCAGGGATTCCTAGGAACACATTTCACTTACAAATCTGTATTTCTGGACATAAAGATGACAACAGCCACCGGGGACTCCTGAAGGAGGAGAGGCAAGCATTTGAAAACTATCCATTGGGTACCACGTTCACTATTTAGGTGCCAGGTTCAGGAGAAGCCCAAACCTCACATCATGCAGTATACCAACAAACACCAAATCTGTGATTTGCCCAGATCACACAAAGTGGGGACCAGAGGGGCTCCCAACCCACCAGAGAGGTGGTCAGAGAAGATTACACACAGGAAGTGCCATTTGAGTTGGGTTTTGAATGAATAAGAGTCGGGGCAGAGGCCAAGGCGGGGGAGGGAACCCAGGAGAAAGTCTACCCACCTGGAGGTGAACTGAGTGAGAGTTGACACTGGTTGGTGGGTGATAGGCTAGGAAAGCAGGAAGGAGGTGGAGACCAAGCCTTAAGGGAGTGAGAACTCTCTCCTAAGGGCAGTCAAAACAGGGCAGTAGCATTCTGGGGATCCCTCTGGCTGCTAAGCAGCAAGGCTTGGGAACCAGGGCACAGGCAATACCCAGAAGAGAACACGCTTGCCTCCCAGTTGGGTTACTGAAAGCTAGTGAGCCAGCAGCCTGTCCTGCACATGGCGGTCTCATGGGAGCCTGCGTGACCCTTACTCCCTTCTCTACCGCCTCCTGTTGCAGTGACTCTGAAAAGTAGACCCTGCACAGTTCTGGATGTAGCAGTGACCTGACGGGTTATGACGCTGAAAGCCTCCTTGTGGCTAGTCACCATGGCTACCCACTAGGAACCCAGGATGTCAGCTCCCCAGGACGGGACCCCTTACAGAGCCTGGGATGCAGCCTGTGCTCAACAAGATAGTCCAGGAGAGTATTTTCCTGACCCCCTAAATCCTGTGACAGGTTCCCTCAGTGCTCCAACTGAACAGCTGTCATCCCCAATGTGCTCTTGCAACAGACAAGCTCAGCCTCACTGTCACCTAAGGTGGAAGGCATAGATTCATCTTGGCTTTGACTTTCAGGGCCCAGGCCATCCTCCTGCCTCAGCCTCCCAAGTAGCTGGAACTACAGGCATGTGCCATCACTTCCAGCCAATTTTTTCTTTTTGTAAAAACAAAGTCTCACTATGTTGCCCAGGTTGGTCTTGAACTCCTGGGCTCAAGCAATCCTCCTACCTCAACTTCCCAGTGCTGGGATTACAGGCACGAGGCACAACAATGGGCCTCAAACTTGTCCTGAAATGCACACAATATGAATTTTCCATGTCAGACTGGGCTTTTGGAAGTGTTGGCTTAATGGGTTGGCCAGCTAAGATCCAGAGGAAGTCAGCTCAAGAGCCTGGCAAATCTAGCCCCAGAAGTGTTGGTTTTTTTTTTTTTTTTTTTGAGTTGGAGTCTCACTAGTCACCCAAACTGGAGTGCAGTGGCCTGTCCCGGCCACCGCAGCATCGACCTGCTGGGCTCTGATGGTCCTTCCGCCTCAGCCTTCCAAGTAACTGGAACTGTAGGTGCGCTATACCACGCCCGACTGATTTTTTTATTTTTATTGCAGAGATGAGGTCTCGCCAAGTTGCCCAGGCGGGTCTCGAACCCCACAGGCTCAGGTAATTCACTTACCTCAGCCTCCCAAAGCGCGGGATTATAGGCTGAGCCACCAAGCCCTGAGTGTTGCAGCCCCCATAAGTGTTTCAGCTCCAGATCCTTGCCTTCTCCCAGCAGCTCCCCCACTTCCGCTGACTCCTCCCGGGTACAGAGCCTGTTTGGCTCTAACGGGCTGGCAAGCCAAGCCCTGAGAGTGTTGCAGCCCCCAGAAGTATCTCAGCTTCGGAGTCCTGCCTTCTTCCCAGCAAATGTCCCGCGGCTCAACCACTCCATCAGCGGGCAAGCCTGTCTCCAAAGAGCAGAGCTCTTTACCTAACGCGATTTTCTGCAGTAGAAATTTTTTGTCTCTGCCCAGAAAAAAAAAGAAACACCAACAACCAGAAAAACCGATAAAACAAATTCTGCAAGAGACAAGAGCTCTCACAACAGGAGACAGCTCAACAGTATAACCGAGCTGGAGCGCAAACCTGGTGCTTATATAGCTCCAAGACTGAACCCATTGGCTAGCACTAGCTGTGAGCTGATTGGCCAGCACCAGCTGTTCTGATTGGTCAATATTGAGGACAAATCGGCAGGAGGTAGGGGCCTAGGGTGCGCTGATTAGTTGTTTTTCTATCCTCAGTGAGTACTTAAGCTTTAGCTTGAGTAGCTCACGGGAGGTTGTTTACCGATTTACCAAAGTGAATGGATCAGTCTGGATGCTTGAAGCTGGAAGTTCGCTATGTGGTTGGGGGGGGGGCGCTGCCCGCCTAGCTTTTCTCTAGCTATCTCCTCTCACAAACATAACCCCGGGGAAAGGTACTAACGCCTGCCATTTACTGTGAATGTGATGAAATAATAAACTGGACTCATGGATAAGAAACGGACAGATGGAGAGAGAAGATAGAGTCCCAGCACCAGCCAGCATCAGGGCGGCAGGCGAGGGTTAGTGTTTGCTGTTGATTTTCCAACTTATTGGCAACTGGAAGTTTTCAGGGTACAATGTTAGGGGGGAAACAACCCTGGGGAAAAAAGCCAGCTGACTTTTGGAGCTGAAGACAAGATAACGAGATAATAAAATATAAATGAATCAAGTGGGGAGGCCAAGGAAAACTGTAGGAAGTGGGGCGCCGAGCCCACGCTCCCGGCTGCTGGGCGCCCATTGTAGAGCCTCTCGGTCGGGAGGCAGAGGTGCTCGCTGTGCACACAAGATCGTAAGGGTCCTCAGGGCTGTGGGGCCTGCCCATCCAGGAAAGACTTCAGTGTGAGAAAAGAGGGCAGCCGCCCCGTGTGGACACAGCACTAGCGCATACGGTCTTTGATGTGGGGCTGAATGACAACTGGCCGAAGCTACCAGGAAGCCAGGGAGGCCGGGGCAGCAGCAGCGCCTGGTCTGTAGGATGTTCTTGAGTTTGGGGATGCAACCCTTGCCAAGGTTCACGACTTAAGGTCCAGGGGAGTGCGTCTGGGCTAGCCAGGACTTGTGGCCCAGCCCCTCCTCTCACCAGCTATGTGGACCTCAAAAATCTGCTCTTCTCTGAGCCTGGGTTTTCTTGTCTACAAAAATGAGGACAGAGGCCAGGCACTGTGGCTCATGCCTAGAGTCTCAGCACTCTGGGAGGCCAAGGTGGGAGGATTGCTTGAGAACAGGAATAAGGGGCCAGCCTGGGCAACAAAGTGAGACCTCTGTCTCTACAAAAATTAAAAAATTATCCAGACACGGCAGTGCACCATAGTCCCAGCTACTCAGGAGATCGAGGCAGGAGGATACTTGAGCCCAGGAGGTTGAGGCTCTGCAGAGAGCTATGATCACACCACTGCACCCCAGTATGGCCAAGAGCAAGCCCCTGTTTCTAAAAAAAAAAAAAATGAGGATAAGTATATGTAGCAACCACCTTGAAGGCAAGGAATGTATGGCTTGAGGCCAGAGGCTGGCGTGTAGTGGGCAGCCATCACCCTGAGTGTTCCCTTTGGACCCGAGCTGCCCAACAGGACCTCTGTCCACCCTCAGAGGTCTGATCCTTCCTCCTCTTGTGACCGGGAATTGAGTCCCCAAAGGGAGAAAAGCCAGCCATGCCAGGGAAAGTAGCTCCAGCCGATTACCCCGGGCTACATTCCAGCATCATTAGCTACAGATAGCAACTTACCTCTGATAGGGCTTACATGGTGGAAGAGGTAGGGGTGTGGCTGTTAAAATAACTCACTGCTTACATCTGCTTTCTCAAGGTTACCTTCTCAGGCTGGGTGATTAACAGCATCCTGTTACTGTTTTGCAGCCAACTCCTGCTTTTTGAAAGAGTGCATCTCAAGGCCGTATAACCGTCTCCCCCAAAATGCTTCTTCAAGGCTGTGTGACCACCAGCCTCCCGGTTTCTTCCAGCTCTACGCGTGCTACGTGACCACCAAACCTTGGCTACAGGAATAAAAGGAACCCATAAAGGACAAAGGGGGCTGGTTTAAAGCCAGTCTTCTCGTGTCTCCCCTTTAATACATTTTTCTCTTTGCCTGACTACGGGCTCACTCTCTCATCTTCTTGGCGCTCATCTTACAATGTCTGGGTCTAAAACCCAGATGAAAAGTCGGAGCGATGCACTGTGCACCTGTAGCCTTCAGGTACGAAGTCTAATCAGTGCTTCCTCCTCCCCAGCACAGAGGGCTGCATTTCAGCTTACTCTCAACTCCTTGTCTCTCCTCCCGAGGAGTCTGGGGATGTAGAGCACCTTGACAGTACCATTGTGGATGGGAATTAACCGCTGTCTCATTGGGCCATCTCTGGGGATACGGATACATATCCAATTCAAACTAGTGCAAATACACACCAAAAAAGCGTATGGGTTCCTGGTACCAACGGCAGGCATGGCTCGATCCAGGCATCCAAATACCAGCAACAGGACTAGATTTTCTCTCCCTCCATCTCTGTCTCCACTTCTTCCTGCATTGGCAGGTTCTCTCTTTGTATCAGTCCTGTCTGCCATACCTGAGGACGCTGACCAGCTCTACTGGAGATATATGCCTGTACCTGGGCCAATCACTGTCGGGGAAATGAAGAACTCTGATGGGCCCCGCCCTGGTGAGGTAGAAATATCTAGAAGGGAGGATGGGCAGTTGTTACGAGTGCTTTGGAGACAACATGGACTAGCCCGGGTGTACTGACAAGCTGTGGTGGTGGTGGCAGGGTTTAGTTAACTCAGTATAGCGCAGGCCTCCCACCACGGGCCCCCATCACGAAAGAAAGGACAGGGCTCTGGAGTCACCAGGACCAATTCACCTCCCGGTTCTGTCCCTGTGTGACTCCAGAGAATGCTCTCACCTCTGTGATACTCACCTTCCCCCCAGCAAAATAGGTGTGGCTGTGGTGGGAAAGAAGGGCAATCGCTCCTTGCTCCTCCCTCCCCCTATAACAACTCCCTTTGTGTCTGTCCGACTGGCTAGGCTTGCATGTAATTTTTTTGAGTTGGGGTCTCACTCTGTTGCCCAGGCTGGAGAGCAATGACATGACCACAGCTCATCATAGTGTCGACCTCCTAGGCTTAGGCGATCCTTCTACCTCAGCCTCCCATAACTGAGACTAGAGGCATGTGCCACCACACCTGGCTATTTTTTTTTTTTGGTAGAGCCGAGGTCTCGCTATATTGTCCAGCTTGGTCTTGAACTCATGGGCTCAAGTGATCCTCCCGCCTCCGCCTCCCAAAGTGCTGGGATTACAGGCATAAGCCACCATGCCCGGTCGCACGCAATCTTTTAAATACAGCCTTCCAGTGCTTTCAAAAAGGAAGGACTTTGAAAACCACCAGGGAGATCCAATCTTAGCCTTCTACTCCCTCCCCTGCAACCCCACCTGCTCCTGAGAAGACTTGGACTCACTTAAGATCCCACTCGTGGTGTGCAGGATAGAGCACACAGAAGGGAACCCCCAGGAGGCGCCCACCTCTTCTGGTCCAGATGATACATCAAAGCCAAAGTGCTTCCTCAAAAAACACTTTATTCTGCACATCCCTGGGAGGCCCTTGGCCCACCACCCCAGGGGAGCAGCTACACGTAGACTTGTCTTTCCCTCCCACGCTGACGGACAAATCTTCGGTTCCCAGAGCAGCAAGGACCCCTCCCCAGCCCCAGCCTCAGGACGGCACAATGGGTTACTCATTTTCTCCTGCCCCTCGTGGCTCCCACACAGCCTTCCTTCATCTGCCAGGACTATCACTGCTGACGGCCAGATCACTATTTTTGTTAAACTTGACATCCTCAAGCATTTCGGCTGGCAGAGGCTTCCCTGGATGATCTCATGGGCTTCCACACTGGCTGGACATAACATACAGTGTTCTCAGACAGACTGCCCACTACAGCAGCAGGTCGTGGCCAAGCATGCCCTCTGCCTTCCCCACCACCCTGACTCAGTCACCGACAAGAGGGACCAGAGGATGGCAGGCCCAAAGTTCTGCAGAGCTTGGTGCTTGTGGGCATATTACAAAGTCCCCCTGAGCAAACCCACCGCCATCACGGTCCAGTCCTTGATCACCAACACCTGTGCCCCTCGGGGCCATATCTTGCCATGGACCAAGTCAACAGGTGAGGAAGCAACAGTGACTCAAAGGGGGGTGGTGGTGACGATCACAGTGGTGACACTCACAAGCAAGGCAGGCCATGAGTCTGGTGAAGGCTTCCCTTCTACCTCTGTTCTCCCTACTGGGGCAGGAGGGTGCACACCCTGCAGGCTGAGGGAGCAGTCCTTGTTCCCCTTGGAGGGAAGGGGCAGGCAGAGGACTGTGAGCCATGGAAAAGAAGCCCCTGGCCAAGCAAGGTGGCTCACACCTGTAATCCCAGCACTTTGGGAGGCTGAGGTGAGAGGATCACTTGAGCCCAGGAGTTTGAGACCAGCCTAGGAAACATAGTGAGACCCTATCTCCACAAAAATTAAAAAAAATTAGCTGGGCGTCATAGTATGCACCTGTAGTCCCAGCTACTTGGGAGACTGAGATGGGTGATTGTCTGAGCCAGCAGGTTGAAGCTGTGTTGAGCCATGAGCGTGCCACTGCCCTCCAGCACAGGCAACAGAGCAAGACCCTGACTCAAAAAAGCAAAACTAAACTAAATAGAAGCGGTCTCCAAGTGCCTGGCTACCTCCACCCTGGCAGTTCCACTCATGCGGCCTCCCCTCTGCACTGTGCTCGTGAGCACTGGGTGTGGCCTACAATGGGACATCCTAGGGCCATTTGGGGACCAAGATGCTGTTTTATTGACTGTGTAAAAAATCTTTCACACCCTTTCCTGGGTGACGGGACAGTATTTCCAAGAAGCATCTTTATAAAAATAGGTTTTCTCGAGTCCTGTCTATATATTTTTCCCTTGGCCTGTTTATTCGGCTAAAATAGACAAGGTGCTTACATCCAGTGCTGGTCTTGGAGTAAAAAAATTAAAATATTCCGTGATCTAAAACAAGCCTAAAGAACACCTGGATGGCGCAAGCCTGGCACTGAGCAGCAAGATGTTTTGGTTCGATTCAATTCGGTGATGCAGCAGAAATGTTGTCTGAAGAGACAAAACAAACTTCCCGTCTATGGTGAGGAGGGTGCTTCTGTCTGGAAGGGGTCTTCCAGAGCCTCTTATTGAGACAGGGGTGAGCAAGGGGCCAGCAGCCCTGCAGAAACACCCAGGATTGCTTTTTAAGCGAGCCCTTGTGGTCCCAGGGCAGGTGTGCAGTCGGCCGGCAGGTCTGCGTGGTTTCTCTTGCTCGTGGTCCTGGGAACGCTGGGTGGGCCGGGGTCAGGTGGAGGCTGGGCCATCCATGGTGGCCAGAAGGTGGGCAAGCTGGGCTCGCTCAGTGGGGCTGATGTGCTGGCTCAGGTACATCACACAGTCCGCGGCCACCTCGGGGTTCTCCTGAACCAGGCTGCAGGGCAGGGAGAGAAGGGCCAGGGTCATTCCCGCCACTCAGTTCCGAGGCTCCTAGGTCACAGGGCCTTGTCCCCGGAGCCAGAGGTCCCAAGCCCCTGCTGTGGGCACCACGGGGGCAAGGTCCTGTGTGGCGGGAGGAATCACAGCCTAGGGACCAGAATGCCTTGAGCTGCCACGGTCCCTCTTGGTCCCTGCTGTGTGTCACCCCCAAATGGGCACTATGTGCCCCACTTCCCAGAGGACCCTGTGGCTGTGGAGAAAAGGCCTCTGGAGAGGCCACGCTGGGATGAAGCCACAGCCTGGGCCTCTCTGTGGTTCTGTGGCCGCAGCCGGGACCCGGGAAAGTCTACACAGACACTGGCAGGGATCGCCAGTGGACGGCGCCTCATGCCTCCCTGCAGCCTCCCAGGTTTGGTGCCTCACCTGGCTGCTGTGTCAGGAGACTGGCACCAAGAGTGTGGTCTCTTGGCTG
Source organism: Cephalopachus bancanus (assembly GCA_027257055.1). Lineage (NCBI taxonomy): Eukaryota > Metazoa > Chordata > Mammalia > Primates > Tarsiidae > Cephalopachus > Cephalopachus bancanus. The sequence continues at coordinate 502,405 of JAPVLO010000477.1, forward strand.
GGGCCAGCCCAAGCCCCAGACCTGGGCACACAAGGCTGGGCCCCGAGGCTCTGGTGGCCGATACGAGCAGCTGCCCCGGGCACAAATGCCAGCCCTGGGACTTGACCACGTGCACGGGTGGGGCGGGGCAGAGGCCACTCACCCCCGGATGGTCTTGAGAACACAGTCACGCTTCAGGCAGGCAATGTTCTCGTGGAGGGTGGAGCGTAGGCCGTCCCCCGCCTGCCAGTGCTGCTCCAGCCACTGCACCACCGCCTGGTTGTTGTCCCACAGGTAGGCCTGGGGGACAGAGGCTGCTTCAGAGGGGACCTCTGCCAGACAGGCGGCCCTGAGCCTGGCCTACCCCCACCGCCAGGGCCCGCTGCCCTGTCCCCACGCCAGGCCCACCTTGACGGCGCCCTCGGTCTCCACGAACCAGCGGCGCAACATGGACTGGATGTGCACGTGGCTCAGCTCGCTGCTGGCCCGCAGGATCTCCTGCTTGACCTGGTCTTCCAGGAGTAGCCGGCGCAGGCGCCAGTACAGGAAGGTGCGCGCACTCTTCCACTCCAGGATGTCCTGCAGACAAGCCAACCTGAGCCCCCGGAAGGGTAGGGGTCGGGCACTGGCTTTGACCACACCCACAGTCGTGGCTGCCTGGGGCAGCTCTGTGACTGTCTCCATCTCACAGGTGGGAAGCTGAAGCTCAGGGAGGGGCAGAGCCCAGACTTCACCAGGACTCTAGGCTGGCTGCGGGTGAAAACATGTCCCCAGACAAACCCACACCACACCCACCTCAACAGACACAAAACCCAGGCTCAGGCCAGGTGTGGTGGCTCATGTCTCTAATCCCAGCATTTTGGAGGACTGAGGTGGGAGGACCGCTTGAGCCCAGGAGTTCGAGACCAGCCCAGCAACATAGCAAGACCTCATCTCTCCAAAAAAAAAGGAAAAGAAAAAAATCGCCAGTGCCTCAAGTCCCCGCTGCTTGGGAGGTGGAGGCAGAAGAATGCCCTGAGCCCAGGAGGCCAAGGCTGTGGTGGGCTGTGACCCTGCCACTGCACCGCAGCCTGGGTGATGGAGGAAGACTCCAGCTCAAAACACACACCCGCACAAGCCCACACAGGCTCACACAAAGGCCTGAGCCAGCTGGGATGGAGAGCACTCTGGCAAGGAGCGCCGAGGAGACTGGACACGGGAGGGGCAACCGTGGCATGTCCTTTCAGGGCCGGGACACCAGGGCGGTGCTGGACGAGTGCTTGGCAGGAGGAAAGACTTCCAAACCTAGTTCCAGCCCAGACTGCCTGAGCGGTCATAAACACGCAGATCAGGCTAGTGGCTCCCAAGCTCTGCTGCCTACCAGAATCTTCAGGGGATTTACAATGCAGTACTACGGCCTGGCGTCACCCAGGTATTTGGAGTCCCCTGGTCTGCAATGTCACCTGGGCACCGGTGACAGGCGATCCAGGCCACTCCCTGAGCCCAAACCTCCCCTGCCGTGGGAGGCCAGGAGACTTTGGGAGGGTCCCTGAGCCCCAGGCGGCGGCCACCAGGCTCACCGAGATGACACCCTTCTCCAGCATCCGACCCGGTGTGTCGTGGAGGTCGGCGAACTGCACCGCCACCTGGTGGTAGACGGGCAGCAGCAGGTCCTCGCGGGCCTTCAGCCGGCCCTCCAGCTCCTTGCGGTCCTTCTCCGGGAGCTCAGGACACCCCTGCGGAAAAGCAAGGCAGGCCCTCAGGGAGGCCAAGAAAGGTGGGCACGTGGAGTGGGATTTCTTTTTTTGCAGGACAGGCCTTGCCCTACGAGAGGCCTGAGCTTTAACTCTGACGTTATCCTCATCAGATAGCTTAGACAATCTCAGAAATGCACTCACAGTCCAAGACATTATTCAACATGCAACTTTAAATCTTCCCCTCCTCTCAGACCCCTTGTGTATCAAGGGCTAGCAATTACCATTTTATTTATTTATGTATTTATTTTGCAGGATTTATTGAGAGGACAGAAAAGCTCCCACAGTGGGAGGGGACCCGAGGGGGTTGCCCTTATTTATTTTTTTACTTTTAATTTTTGTAGAGACAGGATCTTGCTGTGTTGCCCAGGCTGCTCTCGAGCTCCTGGCCTCATGCAGTCCTCCTGCCTCAGTCTCTCAAAGTGCTGGGATTACAGGTGTGAACCACCACACCCAGCCTTTACTTTAATACAAATTGTAAAATATACCAAGGGAGTATTACAAGCAACTCTGCCAATTTGACAACTTAGATGAAATACACAAATTCCTTGAAATACACAAACTATCAAAGCTCATTCAAGAGGAAACAGATAACACAAATAGTCCTATATATACAATGAAGAAGTTGAATTTGTACTTAGAAGCCTCTTATCAAAGTCCTAACAAAATAATGCCAACTCTACACAAACTCAGAAAACAGGAGAAAACACTTCCTGCCTCATTCCATGAGATCAACCCTACCTTGATACCAAACCAGAGAAGTTACACATGCACACATTGCAATACATCTTATGAACAGCACAGTTATAAAGACACAGTCATCCAAGATGGACATTTTTTTTTTTAATGAGTCTCACTCTGTCGCCCATGCTGGAGTACAGTGGCATGCTCACAGCCACCACAGCCTCGACCTGCTGGGCTTAGGCAATTCTCCTGTCTCAGCCTTTCAAGTAGCTGGAACTACAGGAGTGTACTACCACACCCAGCTTTTTTTTGTTGTTGTTGTAGAGATGAGTTCTCACCAAGTTGCCCAGGCTGGTCTTGAACCCCTGAGCTCAGGCAATCCTCTCGCCTTGGCCTCCCAAAGTGCTGGGATTATAGGCATGAGCCACCATGACAGGCCAAGATGGACATTTAAGGAGAATTACAACTAATTACAACTAAAGAGTGCAAGGGAAATAAAACTATCATTCAAATAAAATTAGTAAAACACTCTATGTCTGATTGGAAATTCTAAAGGAACATTTTGCTGCCAAAATTCTGTTTCTCATTGGCCCAAAATACTTCACTTGTTGTATTTTGCGTGTGCTAAGAAATAAACTCACAATGGCATTATATATATATATTTTAAATGCTGGTTTAGAAGTGTGAATATCTAGGCCAGGCATGGTGCCTCACACCTGCAATCCCAGCACTTTGGGAGGCTGAGGCAGGAGAATCACTTGAGCCCAAGAGTTCAAGATCAGTCTAGGAAACACAGCGAGACCTTATCCCTATAAAAAAATTTAAAAATTAGCCAGGAGTGGTGATGAGTGTCTGTAATCTCAGTTACTAGGGAGGCTGAGGCAGGAGGATCACATGAGCCCAGGAGGAGGCTGTGGTGATTTGGGATTGTGCAACTGCACTCCAGTGTGGGAGACAGAGTACAATCTTGTCTCAAAAAAGGAAAAGTGAATATCTTTAAAAAAAAAAACCCTAACAATTATTATAGCTATGTTTTGGTATGTCTTCATTTTATTTTTAACATAGTTTAGTGACAGATACTAATAAATGGCTAATCATATTTCCCTTTTCATCCTGGTTACTAGGAAGCTCAGGAGCACTGGGTCTTTCCTTTCAATTTTTTGGTTGTAGACTTCCCTGGGAAGGAGGCAAGTACAGAAACCTCCAGCAATGGAGCCAGCTGGGCCTCTCTCACCCTCTGAGAGGTGACGCCCTTGGGACCCTCTTACCTAGCTGTTCCACGAGCTTCTTGTAAACTGGGTCAATCCTTCTCATGGACTTTACCAGATCTTTCTTCCGGAACTTAATCTCCACCGTTCCCTCAGGCTCTAGAATACCCCCCCTGAAAAAATGAGAGGTGGGGATGGGGGTGGGTGAGGGACGGCCTGCCAGCAGCAGCTCGTGGGTGCAGGGGAGCTGGAGGCACGAGGGCTGGGCGCGCCGGGTGTCAGCTCTCAGTGCTCTTGTGTGTCTTCAGGCAAGTCACCTCCCCTCTCTGGGCCTCTGTGTCTCATTCACAGAAGGAAGCACCAAGCCAGCTTTTGAAAATAGCGCTTTCCAGACTCCAGAGGACCCTTTCAGGCCCAAGCTTTCTCCGTGACAGCATCGCCCTCCCACTCCCGGTCACAGTTCTCTCTGGCTTTCCTAATTTCTGCTGTCTAAGAGCCAGGCACTGTTTCTGATCTCTTCCGCCCACAAAAGCACGATGAGAGCCCAGCGTGGCCCTGTCCGAGCTGCCCTTCCAGCCCTCTCATTCACCTCTCACTCTCCCTCTGCCTCCCTTTTGCTTTTGACAGCTTAGAGAAGCCCTGAAGAAGACGATAGGCAGCTCTGAGCTTCCTGATGGCCAGAGTGAAAAATTAACAAAGATCCCATTCGAGTGCCACTCAGTATCCTGAGTCTTCCTACAGGACGGATTTCAGCAGCCTCCACAGGGTAGTGCCCTGATGGTAGGATAGGCTTGGCCCATCTGTCTATCATGATATCTAGCATACTGCCTGGCACACAGTAGGTACTCGATAAATATTCACTGAATGAAGGAAGGAGTAAACATAGGAATGGCAGGCCTGTGTTTTGGGCAGAACTACTCTTGAGGCCTTTACATCCCGCGTAGCATGTGGTTTTTATTTCGGGGGCATCACTGTGCTGCAAACATTATTGCTGTCATCCTTTCTGTAAGAGCTCTGGGGATGAATTCCTCCTACAGAAAGTTCCAAGAAGTTCTCTCTCTCCTGAAGATCTGGTATTCTCTCCTACAAGTATTTATTCAGTCCTTTGTTTAGTCAGGCACTGGGTTAGGCCTTATAAAACTGAATAAAACTGCTCCTACAAGAACTAACAGCTCTGGGGGAAAGAGTCTCTCAGAGTCTAATGAAACAAATGACTCATCATATTTCTCTTTTCATTCTGGCTATCAGGAAGCTCAAGAGCTTTCAATTTTCCTTTTCATTTCTTGATTGCAAACTTAGTGGGAAAGGAGGTGATTATAAACTATAAAAGAAGAAACAACATTTATTCACCACCCATGGGCTCCAGCCACTAACTCCCCAGAGAAAATCCAATTGCACACGAATTTCGTTTCAGACTGGAGAGACTGGCACTCTCTGTCCTTTAGAGACTCAGGATGCCCCTGTGACCCCCAGTCAGTGGCTCAGAGGTGATGGGCCTTGAGACTGGGAGACAAGAAGAGGTGAAGCCAGGCCGGGCAGATACCCACCTACTCTCCTTGTCTGCGTACATCTCTATGCACAGGGGGTTGATGGTGGGGTCCACGACGACCCAGGAGCCTCCCCGGAGCTCGGCGTAGGGAGGGATGTAGATCAAGATGGGCTGTCGGTACTGCCGGAGGCTGTCCACGATGTAGGCGCCAAACTTCAACACCTGGTCGTACATATCTGAGAAGCACGGCAGCCCCCGGTAAGGCACATTGCGGCCCCACTCGCTCACACGCAAAGCCCACCGCTCACTGGCCCGGTCCTAAGAGGGAGGTTTGGCAAGGCAGGAGCACAGGCTGCTCTCTAAGTGGCTGCGTGGCCTCGCACAGGCCACTCACCCAGCGAGGGCCTCGTCTGGCGAGGGAGGCCCAGGGAGTGCCCAGTCTCTCAGACTTCCAGCTGGGTCTGAGACGCCCTCACTGTGACTGACCCACCACACCCAGCACACGGAACCGGCACCACAATAAGGTGACCCTTCCCCGCTGCCCACGGGCGATGCTGCCTCCTCTTCCACCAAGTTCCCAGCACCCCATGTGGCAACAACTTGCCATCACGGCATCACCGATCACCACACCGTGTGCCAGAGATAAGCTCACTGATCCTGACCTCGGCTCTCTCGTTGGGCCTTCTCTCCTTCGTCAAGGAGGGAAGCCGAAGCTCAGTCGCCCCGCTGGCAAGAACTCACAGCAGGTCAGCCCACCTCCCGTCCAGCTACCATCTCCCCAAATGTGCTCTGTGGCTTAAAGGCCCTGGCCCACTTGTGAGGTCACAGGAAGCTAAGGGCAGCCCTCTGTGAGAGTCAGAGGGACACACGCCTCCTACCTCACAAGTGGGAAGGTGGCTGTCCAAGCAGCTTGTCAGCTACCGGGGCTGGCCCTCTGCCTTGCACTTCATGCTGTGACCTCTAGGAAGTCACGATTTGCCTCCAGCCCTTAATCTTTTTTCTTTCCTTCTCTGTCTACATTTTTTTTTTAAAGACCAGGTCCTGGAGTGCAGTGGCAAGATAAAAACTCACTGCAACCTCAACTCCTAGACTCAAGGGATCCTCCCACCTCAGCCTTCTGAGTACCTGGGACTAAAGGCATGAGATACCGTGCCTGGCTAATTAAAAAACAAGAAAATGTGTAGGAAAAAAACTGTAAACACAAGATCTTGCTATGTTGGCCAGGTTCATTTAAACTCCTGGCCTCAAACCAAAGCACCAGGATTACAGGCATGAGCCACTGCACCCAGCAGTTCCTAATCTTAAGAACAGGGTGACAGGCCAGACGTGGCGGCTCAAGCCTGTAATCCCAGTACTTTGAGGGGCAGAGGCAAGAGGACTGCCTGAGCCCAGGGTTTGAGACCAGCCTGGGCAACTTGGCGAGATCTCGTTTCTCCAATAAATCAAAACTTAGTCGGGTGTGGTGGCGCACACCTGTGATTCCAGCTACTTAGAAGGCTGAGGCAGAAGGATCGCCTGGGCCCCACAGGTCAAGGTGGCAGTGGCCGTGAGCATGCCACTGCACTTCACCCTGGGTGACAGAGGGAGACTCTAACTTAAACAAAAAACAGGGTGATAGTGTGTGAACTGCCTACTTTCCCGAGGGTTATTGACAGGCACGGTGAAGACCTAGAAGACACAGGCCTCAGGCCAGGCAGAGTGGACTAGGGGCAGAGCTCACCTTTCATGCCCCCAGAGAAGCCTCTCCAGTTGGCAAAGATCATCAGGGGCAGCTTCTCCCAGTTGAAGTCCTTGATGGCCTGGGCAGTTTTGTAGGCTGAGTCTGGGAACCACACCTGACCGGCCTGCTGGATGATCTGGAACACAGGGCCACCGGGATTAGGCGCGTCCATGCATCAGTGGCCTGGGGGGCAGGGACAGTCACCTGTCCCTGGAGCACAGGCAATCCCATCCACCCTGGCACCAGGACCAGCGTCAGGACCCAGAAGGAGGCCTGAGCTCGTCTGCTCAATACCCAGCGTGGCACCCCCACTGCAGCCCAGGGAGGTCCCCGTGGACATGCTCAGAGGGTGCTCAGCCAGCTGAGGCCAGCCCCGCCTCTGCTCTTCCCAGCATGTGCCATGGCCCAGCGTAGAAACAGCACCAGGGCAGCAGGGCAGGAGGCAGGAGGGGCTCCAAGGGATCTTTATCATCTGCTGAGAGTATGGCGCCGAACACAGGGCAGCCCACAGAGGAGCCAGAGAGACATGCATGGAGGCCTCTGAGGGAGGACCGCACCTGCCCCCGCTCCTCCCCCAGAGCTGGTGAGGCAGGGACATGACCACCATGCCCAGGACCCACCCTGAATCGGCAGCTGCAGTGCCAGGCCCCTCACCTTGGCCTCAGAATCCAAGTTGGCAGGGTCAGCAGGGACCGCGACTTCCACCGTCCGTGTCTCCACGGCGATCACTCCAACAGGGATGCCCCCCAGCCTGCAAGGTGAGCTCAGGTGTGGGTGCTGGGAAGCACCCCAGGTGGACTGGGGGGACCTCCAGGCCACCCAGCCCTGGCTGCTGTGTAGTGGGGTCAGGGCGTGCAGGGGAGAAGGCTATTTTAATCTGATGGGCTATTTTGTTGGAAGGCAAAGAAAGAACCCAAAGTGGTAAGAGCCTCACAGGCTGGCAGATCTGTTGGGTCTCAACATCAAAGGGGGGCCGGGTTGGTGCAGGGTCCACTAGGACTTCCCGTGGCAACGATCATGTTCCCCCTCAGTGCTGCCCAACGTGGGAGCTGCAGGCTGCATGTGGCTCTCAGCACATTAAACGTGGCCAGTACAACTGAGGAGTGACCCGGTCACTCTCCTTCACTTTAAGTCACTTAAACTTAACTGGCCACACGTGGCCAGCAGCAACCCATACCAGTCAGCACAGGTCTAGATGCCAAATCACCCTTGGAGAGGGTGGAGGGACACTGGACCTGACGGAGACTCGGCCCAGCAGAGGCCATGACATCAGCAACTTGTTCCCGAGCTGTGTGTATCACTAGATTGTTCCCATTTACTGTGCAACGACCACTAGAGGCAGGTGGCGAGAGGCAGTTTTCAAATAAAGGGAGGGCTTCACGCAGAAGGAGGAGCACAGTTAATCTCAGGTTTTCACAAAAAAGGTTTTTGTTTTACTTATTTATTTATTATTATTTTTTAAAGCAGGATTTATTGAGAGGACACAAAAGCTCCCACAGTGGGAGGGGACCTGAGGGGGTTGCCCAACTTATTTATTTTTTAGAGGTAGAGGCTTGCCTGTCATCCAGGCTGGAGTACAGTGGTGTGATCATAATTCACTGCAGCCTCCATTTCCTGGGTTCAGGTGATCCTCCCACCTCAGCCTCCTGAGTAGCTGGGATACAGGTGTGCACCATTATGCCTGGCTAATTTTATTTTTTTATAAAGACAAGGTCTCGCTATGTTTCCAGGCTGGTCTCGAACTCTTGGGCTCAAATGATCATCTTGCCTCAGCCTCCCAACGTTCTGGGATTACAGGCAAAAGCCACCACACCCAGCCCAAAAAATGCTTTTAAAATAAACACTTATAAGCTGGGTGCAGTGGCTCATGCCTGTAATCCCAACACTTTAAGAGGCTAAGATGGGAGGACTGCTTAAATCCAGGAGTTTGAGACCAGACTGGGCAACATGGTGAGACTTCATCTCTATAAAAACAAAACAAAACAAAAAATCAGCTAGGCATGGTGACACATGCCTGTAGTTCTAGCTACATGGGAGGCTGAGGTGGGAGGATTACCTGAGGACAGAAGGTCGAGCCTGCAGTGAGCTGTGACCATGCCACTGCACTCCAGCCTGGGCGACAGAGTGGGACTCTGTCTTAGAAAAGAAAGGGAAGAAAGGAAGAGAGAAGGGGGGGGGAGGAAGGAAGGAAGGAAGGGACGGATGAAAGAATAAAAGAAAGAAAGGTAACTAATAAGAGCAGCCCCTCCCCCAGGGAGTCCTAATGATATTTTAAGTGCTTGACAGACAGTATTGCTTCTAATCATCACAATAATCCCTTGGGGGGTAGAATTATTATCCCCATTTTACAGATGAGGATGTGGAGGCCCCAAAAGGATGAAGGATAAAGCTGGGTACAGTTGTTCAAACCTGTAATCCCAGTGCTTTGGGAGGCCGAGGCAAGAGGATTGCCTGAGCCCACGGTTTCAAGACCAGCCTGGGCAACTTGGTGAGAACTCGTCTCTATAAATCAAAAAACAAAACAAAACTGCACATGGAAGTGCATGCCTGTAGTTCCAGCTACTAGGAAGGCTGAGGCGGAAGAACTGCCTAAGCCCAGCAGGTAGGTCAAGGCTGCGGTGGCCGTGAGCATGCCACTGCACTCCAGTGTGGGTGACAGGGTGAGACTCCAAGTCAAAAAAAAAAAGGAGAGGGATGGGTTTAACCCCAGGTCCAGTGCCAGAGCCTGGACTTGTAGATACGACATTGTACCAGGAACCTGAGTGGTAAATTATGAGGACACAGCTTTGGACTCAGTCTAAGGAAGCACTTTCAGATGGCTGGCGCTGTCTAAAGAGATGAAGGCTACACAGCTGAAGAGTGAGCCGCTTGGCTCTGAGAGTATGCAAGCACTTACACTCCCACCTTGGTCCTCCTGAAGTGGAATTCAGTGTCAGCATCTGTGCAGTTTTCTGGGGAGGCCACTCAGGGCCACCTTCTGATTCCCAAAGGGGACGTGGCCCCGGTGGGTAGGAGACAGATGAGAAAGCAGGGTCTGGGCCCCTACAGGAGATGACTGAGGTGCCTTCAAAGGCCAGAGACAACAGACCATAGGAAGAGTTTTGGCATCCAGAACATTCCCCAAATTGGCCTTTTCTTTCAGAAAAGTCTGGGGCCAGAAAGAAAACAACCCTGGCAGTTCCTAGCCTTGCCCCTGGGCCTCAGTGCCTGGTGAAGCCAGGTGTGTACAGTCTGCGGCTGTCCTCGGGGTTACCTTGCTCGTCCTGTCACCACGGTCTGGGCCCAGGGTGCCATGATTTCCTTGAAACTTCCCTGGTCGAAGAATCCACTCTGCCAGGTTCCCTTCAGAGCTGTGGGCAGAAGAGCAGAAGCCCAGGCCGGGGTGGGTGGTGAGTGAGGGCCCCAGGGTGTGCCTGGCTGGGCAGACCATCCTGCAATCTCTCTAAGGAGAGCTTGACCTTAACCTTGAAGCTCAGATGCCCTTCTTCCCCTAAATTCACACAAATCCCAACCCCTTGCAAAACAAAACAAGAAATGAAAACAACAACAATAACAACAACAAAAACAGCCTTGCAAAAAATGCAACAAGTCAGGAATTCAGTCCACAAGGAACATCCAACCACCATGGACTTGCCTTTCACTATCAATGCCAAACACCCTGAGATCCCAATCATGGTCTCTGTCATCTCTTCCCAAGAGGCAAAGAGAGATGATAAATACCTCCTGGAAGGTGGGAGTTCAAGAAGGGGCCACCTGCCCTGAAAAACTGACACTCAGCTTCCTGGCAGCTCACTGCCGCTAATTACCATTTAACTGGGAAGAAAATCTCTTCCCACCCACCTAGAGAATATGATGATGTCAACTACCGCCACTGATGGGGAAAAGTGATTTAAACCCACAGCTGGTGTAAATGGAGCCTGACAGCGTGAGGGGTCTCGAGTGGCGGGTGTGGGAGCCTGGGCAGCTGTGTGTGGGAGAGGCTAGCCACAGCACCTGCCTGAGGACTGGACTGACTAGAGGGAGGGATAGTCAGGGAGAAGCTGAACGTGTCTCCCTCCAGATAAGCGGGCCCTCAGCATCCACAGTCAAGGAAGCCCAAGAGAGATGGAGAGTGGGAGAAGCAAGCCATGGGGTCCCTCATGCTGGTCAGCATCTGGCACGCCCTGGAGGGTCACCTGTCCCACATTACACAGCTGGATAAGCAGGGTCATGTCTAGAGGCAGCAGCACATGAAATTCTAGACTCCAGATACAGTGACAACACAGGAAGCTCAGTTTCCCTGCTGTTCTGGTTGTGCAGAATGAAATACTAGACCTCTAAGAGATAAACCCCTGCCCTGCAGAGAGAGAGAATGTGTGGGTGCAAAAGCGTGGGCATGCCCATGCATGTGTGTGTTCACACGTGCTCTTGTGTGTGCGTGTCTATAGAAGAAGCCAAATTGCCTATCCTGGGTAGATGCACAGAGTTCCTTTGTAAGGGTTTAGCTACAAAGTCAGAGAGACAGAACAAGAGGGAGGAAGTTAGTCTTCCTTTTGAAACACTGATGGTTCAGCACCAAGTTTCCCTCCAATGCGGCCACGGACCATTTGGGGTGGGAGGCCTCACTTCCATGTATTAGCTCCAGAAGCCGGAGGCTATTTCCACCCACTCTGGGTCAATGGCTCAAGAAACTATGGAGTCAAATCTCTATTCCTCCATGCCCCCGCTGCATTTGATGTTGGTTATACCCCTCTGGGACATGGGAACAGATATCAATGCTTCTCCCTATATGCTCCTTTATCCCAGGCCCAGGTAAGAAACCCAAGACCCAGGTTCCAGGCAAAACACGTTAGGACTTACTTGGATGAGGCCTTCCTGCAAGCATCCACCGGGGGTCGTAGGGTGCTTTGGATGGAAGAAATTCGATTTCTCTGTCAATGGGGTCAGTGGCTGTGATGATAGGGACTGGACTGCGATTATCCTAGAAAAGCAAGTCAAGTCTCCAACTCAGTCTCTGGTGCTTGCCAATAACGCTGCATCTGCTGTTTGTGCTTGCTCCTCTGACTATGATTACACCTGGTTATATGGCAATATCCCCTCCTAGGGCTTCTGAAGCCACTGTTCTGATTGCAAAATGCCAGACCAGGATTGGCAGTCCCATGGATTCTTCTGAAATCTACTTTATGAACTCCTGAGTATGTTCTGGGGTTCAGATGAATTCACTGATGACAGAAGTGAAAAAAAAGGCAGGAAAGAGGTGCTCCTGCTGTATAAGACCAGATAAAACATATTAAAAGAAAAAGAAAAGAGGATGGCTACAGACAGTGGTAACAATTGGCATGCAGATGGCAGAAAGGGGCACCTAGGATTAAGAACTGACATTTATGAAAATGTTCGAACATGGGGCCTTTGGCAGACGGTCTGGAACAAGCTGAACTCTGGAAATCAACCTTCTAGAAATAATTATAATGAAGAATATTGGCTCCAGTTGCTTGTATGGAGTGTTACAGTTAACCAAGACCTGTGCCTACTCTTACCTTATTCTTAGCTACCATTCAACAAATCCCCTATGAGGTGGGCAGAGCAAGCATCATCCTTATGGAACAGTTGAAGAAACTGAGACTCAAGCATCGGCCTGGCCAACATCGAGTTAAAGAAGCCCCCCCAACTCACTAGTCATCACTGTCATGAGTAGCATTTGGTGAGGCCCTACCACGGGGCTCAGTGCTAAGTACTACTGCACTTAATCATCATAGGGCAGGGGCTATTTATTATCCCCACTTCACAGATAAGGAAGGACAGTGAGGCTCAGAAAGATTAAGAGACTGTCCTTGTGTCATATAGCAATCGAGAAGGAAGTCAGGAATCAAATCCAGCCTGACTGCAAAGCTCGAGGATTTGCTACTGTCTGACATCTTTTGTCAAGAGATGATACTATCCTTTTCTAAAGGATCAACAGACAGCATCCTTATGGTGTGCTCCCAAGAGAGCAAAAAGATGAGTGAAGAAGAGTCAAGCCCAGTCACACTTTCAGTGCTTGTTTCCCACCCGCCCCCCACCCAGGTGACAGGGACACAGCCAGCAAATGAGCTAGACGACAGAGTCTTCCAGGTTCTCAGTTGCAGAGGGGACACGGTACCTTCGGCATGTAGGACAGCCACTCCAGGATGGTATAAACTCCCTCAAAGTCATCTGGCACGGTGATATGGGAGACGCCATTGTAATGCATTATCTGCACACCACCCAGCTGATTGTTGGACGTGTAAACCTCTCTCCCCAGTACCTGCTTGGACACAGCATGGTTAGTGAAATCCTGCATGGCCCGGGGCCCTTTCCCCTGCTCCAAGATCATCTTGCTCGGTGGCTCTCAATCCTGGCCATGCTTTAGAATCACTCGGGAGCACTCATAAATCCTGACACCTAGGGTATACCTAGACCAATTATATCAGACTCTCTGGGGCTAGGACCCAGGCATCAGTTTTGTAATTTTTAAATGTCTAGCTAATTCCAGTAAGCAGCCCAATTTGAAAGCCAGGGATGCAGCTGAATACTCTGCTTATTCCCAAGGCAGAACTCTAGCTAGTGTTTCTGATTCAGCAGGTCTGCGATGGGGCCTGACTGCATTCTAACAGGTCCCCAGGTGATGCTGATGCTGCTGGTTCATGAACCAGGCTTTGAGGCCCTCCATGGGGTCTGAGCAGACATTAAGCAAAGAGATTCTATAGCAACGTGAACAATGCTTGAATACAGTGAAAAAAGTAAAATATCAAACTGTGTATTCACTGTAAATTAACCAACGAAGACAGAGGGTGAGAGGAAACTGGACCAGAATTAGAGAAGTTCTAGGCAAAAATTATTTTTTTTCCAATTTTCTGTAATGTGTAACACCACTTGAATCATTTTGTCTTAAAATGTCAGTGATATAGGAAGTTAGTTAGACCAAAATAGCCCAAGACTTTTTTTTTCTCATAATGAACTCAGATAACTACAAATTGGAAAAATAGCTCTCATGTCAGTAGGAATGAAACTAGTTTCAAGTTGAGAAACAGCCCTCAACAGAGGACAGTGGAAATGTGAGGTTGACTCCGCTCCCCCGCCCTCCCCGCAGTCACCTTATTGAGAGCACCTGCTCCTGTGAGGATAATGTGAGAATTTTCCACCTGGATCACACGCTGGCCCAGCCGCACCAAGTAGGCCCCGATCCCAAGGGCTCGGCAGGTCACCTGTAGAGAGAGGATCCCCTTCTGAATTCTGAATTCCTGGGAGAGCCCAGGAGCCTCTTGGGCACAAGAGGAAGTTATTAGCCAATGGCAATCTAGGGTGGGGCCAAACAGCAGAGGCAAAGCCTATTCTTCAGGGCACTCATCTGAGCTCAGTGTCCCACCTGGAAAGACGATTGTAGGCCAGATGTGGTGGCTCACGCCTATAAACCCAGCACTTTGGGAGGCCAAGGTAGGAGGAATGTTTGAGTCCAGGATTTCAACAATATAGTGAGACTTACAAAAAAATATCAAAAAATGACCCGGGTGTGGTGGCATGCGCCTACTGTCCCTGGTACTTGGAAGGCTGAGGTGAGAGGATCACCTGAGCCCAGGAGGTCAGGGTGCAGTGAGCTGTGATCATGCTACTGCACTCCAGCCTGGGTAACAGAGTGAGACCCTGACTCAAAAAGAAAAGAAAAGAAAAACAGTAGACCTTAAGAGGCCGTGTGTAGTTCTCCTGAGCTCTGCCATGACATGCTATCGCAGCTGCTTGCACAACCAAAATGATGTCTAGGAGAGTGTGTAAAAACTGGCAAAATCTGAGTAAGGTCTGTACTGAGTTTACAGCATTGTGTCAACGCCAATGTTCTGGTTTTGAGAAGGTGCTGTGGTCATGTAATATACTGTCACAGGGGAGGGTGGGTGAGGGTATGAAGGGAACTCTCTGTACAATCTCATAACTTCTGGTGAGTCCTAACCTATTTCAAAATAAGAAGACATGTATAAATATATTCTCTAGAAGACAAGCCTAAGGAAAACACTCACAGCCAGTGTTTTCCACCTTGGAAACTGCAGATCTGACCTCGCATGTAAAAATAAGGCCTTGAGAGACAGTTGATCACTAAAGAACACCACTGCTGCCACGCCGCTACTAGACACAGAAAACATTTTGGAAAGGTCATGGGTGGAATGGGGAACACTTTTTTTTTTAAACCAGTTAGAGTCAGACAAAAGTTCTAAACACTCAACACCTTTATATAAGAGGAGATTGGATCTGGATTCAAACAAACCAGCCATAGAAGAATATTTCTGAGATAAATGTTAAAACTAAAACCAAACTGGGCTCCAATTATATTAAATAGTTGATTTTCTTGGGTGTTATAACAGTATTACAGTTATGTAAAAAGGAAACCTGAAGTATTTATGGGTAAAATGACATGATGGGGGGCTGGCTTTAAAATATCCTAAAGTGGGTACTGGGGATTGAGGAATAGGAGGGGCTGCTGTGATACCCTGGGAGTTGTGTCCTGGGGCTCAGTATTGGGTCTCTCTACTTTTGTGATGATTTTAAAGTTTCTATCGTGAAAAACCGAAAAATAAAAGAAGAGCAGAGGTGCTCACCAAGCTGATGGTCACGATCTCTTCGTATGCCAGGGAGGACTCCCCTGCAATCATGCCTGAGCCCCTCAGGTTCTCCACGCCCAAGCCGTCATCCTTCCCAACAATATCTGTGATGACATATCTTCAAACACCAAAACACAGGTTAAAGGCAGAGCCTGTGCCCAGACAAACCCAAAGATGATGCGCTTTCTGAGGACCCAAGGCAGGAGACACGGGAGCAAGGTGAGAGATGGAAAGTGGATAAAGCAGCCAGAGGCAAAACAAAAGCAGGGGTCTTAGGACCCTCACGCTGGGCAAAAGAGTTCTCAAAAGGCAAGGACAGCACAGGCAGCCACCACCCTCCTCCCCCTACCGAAGAGATATGCCTGTTGGAGGCTGTCTCGGTGAAATGTCACCCCCGCCCAGCATTCTTCCAAAAGCAATCTAGAGCAGCATTTGCTCTTCAGAGAGATGGGGACACACAGGGGAAGCCTGTTTGCAATAAGTTAGTCAAGTCCATGGACACAAAAGAACCACAAGAAACACCATCCAGTCAAACCCCCGGCAGAGATCCACAAAGCATATTAGCATATAAAGGTTCTAAGAAGGCCTGTAGTGAAGATGCTTATTAGATTTAAGTTAACCTGGTGTTTCTCAGACTCATCTGACTATGGAAATTATTGCCCCTCACCCCCATGGTGCATATCACTAACATTCCAGAAAACCCAGTCTGGGAAATTTTGATTTAGTCAGTCCCACTGAGATAAACACAACTTGCTCTGGAAAAGACAGCCAGTAGCCTTTGAACGTTCTCAAAAATCAGACCCCAGCCTCAGCCTCACCAAACCACCACTGCACCCATTTGAATAACTTGGTCATGCGAGGGAGACCCAAAAAAGCCCCAGAATTATCTTTTGGAGGGCAGGCCCCTTGCAGTATAGGCTCCCCCTGCTAGGTAAGTGTTCCAGGAACCCATCGGCATCAGTGTACCAGCTGGCGTTGTTGTGAGAGACTACATTCAGCTTCAGTGAATTTTTCTTTGAAGATTCTTTCAATACGCCTGTCCATTTCACGATGGGTCATTTACAAGCACACCTGCCCACACCGAGCTGTGTTCAGCGGTTTTTGGCCAAAAATAGCATGACCCCCATGTCTCCCTACCCTCCGTATTCACCCTGAGTGACTTTTTTTTGTTGTTCCCCTGGATGAAAAAGGTCCTCAGTGGGAAACATTTTGCTGCTGTGGAAGAGGTGAAACAAAAACTGGGAGAAGCACTTGGACATCAAAATCGACAAGTTCAAAAACTGTTTTAAGCAGTAGATATGTGCGTTTTATTGCATCAAATGGAGAATACTTTCAAGGTGACTGAAGTTTAAACATGCAAGAATACACAATTTTCTATAAACAAATCCTGGAGGTTTTTTGCACAACCCCCCCCCCAGTAAAATGTGAACCTGCAGCTCCTGGGACATCATGAGAATCAAATCTAATTCTTCTTGAATGATGTGCTACTTTTGTGAAAGAGGTGAGTCATTTTAGAATGGCAAGAATGGGTTCACCCTGGAGAACATCCCAAATGTTTAAGTCATCAGTGCCCCCAGTAGAGGCTCAGGGGTCCCACTGTATAAACACCACCACCCCACTTGAAAATATTGCCACAAGCCTGGAGGAAGAGATGGATTGCCCATTACTAACTAAAATTAACCACCTGCAAAATTAAGGTGCTACTTAATAAGTTACTTACCTGGATGCACCTCCTTCCTCGATGTGCTTACAGTGGACGGAATTCAGGGAGCTGATTCTGGTGTAGTCTTGGGGGGTCAGGTACAGGTATTTAAATCCCTTAAAGATATACTTTAGTGAGGCTATGAATCCAGTTCCCTGCACTGACAGCTGTCTTGTTTTTTTATGTTAACACTGTAGGGCTGGATATCAATAACATGTCAATGACACATCAACACCTCTGATATTAATGACACATTAATAACCTCTATATGCTGAAGGTCTGCTTTGAGCTAAGCCCTTTACACCCATCCTCACAACACAGCCTCATGCCTTTCCTGTTCTTTCTGACTCCATGTTTCTCAATCTTTTCATTACTGCTCCCCTAAGGAGCCTTCTCATTTTTTTTCCCTTATTGCCAGAATCCCACTCATGAAATTTTAAAGATACACTGCTTATGTACACAGAGTATATACACATGTATATGGAAATTATATTTAATTGCTGCCCCAAACATAATTTTTGTCTCCTGGGGACAGGGACATCACCCCTCCAAGGTTTTTGGTTGGAAAGAATAACCACCCCCGTAGTCTCACACACAGAATGTGTGCCTTTCTACCATTCATCCTGTCTCGTAGCTGGTGTCTACACATCTCTAGATGATTTTTAAGAACTCCCCGAGGGCAGGGACGGTGAATCATTGACCTTTGCATTCTCCACACAGACTCGATTCACAAGAGCTCGGTATATATCAGTTGAGCGTTTATAAACTTTTTTTCATTGTCATCCCCCTAAAAGGGCCTTTTTAAGGCATTTTTTTATGAATCGTCACCCCTCCCAATGAAATGTTAATACCACCAACAGACTGTTTGCCTGTTTATACACTATGTGTATATATGTGCTTTATAGGTAAAAAGAATAAGATTCTGTCACCACCCCCCACAGGCACCATCACCCCCACTGAAAATATAACACTAGCTGAGCAGGACCACACCCCCATCAGCATCATGACGTACTTTGTGGGGGTCTTCTGGGTCCACCCACGCCACCTGGAACATGTGTTTGATCTCCTCTGCCATGCCGATACGGGCCCCGCTGTTGGCTGCCAGGTAGATTTTGGGGATGCCCTCTGCCCGGGCCATCTCAGACGCTCGCAGGTACAGAAGGTCTTCCTCTGGGCCAAAGGACCCAATTCGGAAGGTGATGTCATTGCCAATGACAATCGCGTCCCGCCCATCAGGATACTCTTGGGTCTTAAACCTCATCTTGAAGGCCACCATGCCCACCTGGCAAAAAGGTGAACGCACAAGAAAAATGAGCTTGTTTCTTCAGGGGAAACTTTTTGGAAGGACGACTCTGGCCAGGGGCTGGGCTCTTTATTACCTCGTTTCCACCAGGAAGTCGGTTCATCTCCACCAGTTGGCCCTGCGAGTCCAACACTAACTCAGTGTACGTCAGGATATCCTTGGGGTACTTGTCTGGGGAGCCCCACAGTTTAAAGAGAGCCTAGGGAGAGAGGAGGAAAGAGGAAAAACCTGAAGTCAGTAGGAGAGAAATACCGTCTTTCTCACATGGAGATGATTCACTGTGATTCTGGTGCAAGTTTTCTAGTTCTTTCTTTTTTGATGATGAAATATGTAAAGCATATTTTTAAATACCAATGAAGAGTGAAAAATAAACACCAGGTGCACATCTGGTGGCTCTGTCAAGCCTTAGCTTTTCCATGGTTGTTTAAGGCTTTTTAAAGAAGAAAGATGCAGGTGAAGGCCCTGGTTGTTGCTCTCCCCACCCAGCCCCCGTAACCGTTATCCTAAATTTAGTGCCTACCAGTCCTGTGCATGCTTTTATGTTTTTACTTCGTCATATATGCATCCATTAAAGACACAGCATTACTTTGAGTGACAAACTTTAAATAAATGGTACCACACTGGACATATCCTTCTGTGAGTTTTTCTACTCCCCCTCATGTTTGAGAGATTTATCCACATTGATAAAGTTTGCTCTGGTTTATTTCATTATACCTGCTGTCTAGTTTTCCATGGTGTTAATATATCATAATTTATTTATTCATAACTCTGTTTAGGAACATTTAGGTCGTTTCCGGTCCTACAGTATTATTACCAATAATGTTATAATAAACATTCTCATGGTCTCTTCTTATAAACATGGGTGAGTTTCACTAGATGGCTAAATGGATGATAAATAGATACATAGATGATACATAGCTACACAGATAGAAGATACATAAATAGATGATAGGTATGTATAGATGACAGATAGGTGACAGATACATATATAGATGATAGATGATACATATATAGATAGGTGATATATCAATAGATTATAGACACATGTAGACAATAGATAGATGTGTCTATATGTAGATAGATATATAGATAGATGAAGATACATAGATAACTGACACATATATAGATGATAGATGAAAGATACATATACAGATGATAGATAGTAGATAGATACGTAGAAGATAGATGAAAAATAGATACATATATAGGTGACAGATACATATGTATGATAGATGTAGAGAGATACATAGATACAAGATGAAAAATAGATATATATAGATGATAGATACATCTATATGATAGATAGTAGGTAGACACATAAACAGATGATAGATGAAAAATAGATACATATATAGATGATAGACAGATGATAGATACACACACACACACACACACACACACACACACACACACACACACACCTGGGAGTAGAACTGCTGAGTCAGGGAATGTGAAGCTTCAACTTACCTGATATTATTGTCACTCCCCAATTTTTTAAACCTCTTTACAAGTCTAGTAAGAATGGAACTCCTTAGCACCACATAGTCTCCAACATTTGCTTTTGTCAATTTTAATTGTTTACTCATCTGAAGCCATACTGCGATATTAATCTGTCCTTTGCTGATTATTTGTGAGGTGAGCACCCTTTAACATATTTATTAATCATGTGTTTCTTTTTGATGAGATTTCTGTCTCTAACTCCTGCCCGTGTGTTTTGTTTTTTTTTAATGGTTTTGCTTGTCTTTCCTCATTGATTTGTAAGTATTCTGGAGATCATCTAGTGCTAACTCTTTGCTAATGGTACGTCTGGGGCGTGTCTTTTCTCTTTTATGTAAATAACTTTTAAGTTTTAATGAAAATTAACAGGTCTTTTTCTGTATAGTTTATGCTTTTAACTGACTCCAAGTGGCTTTAATCTTCTTGAGGTTTATTTTTGTTACAGGATATGGCAGAAATCTAAAATTATTTTTGGCTATTAGATAAGCAGGTTCCGCCAGTCACGATGGCTCACCTGTAAACCCGGCACTTTGGGAGGCAGAGGTGAGAGGACTGCCTGAGCCCAGGGGTTCGAGACCAACCTGGACAATATGGCGAGACCTCATCTCTACAATAAATCAAAAAATGAGCCGGGCATGGTGGCATGCACCTGTTGTTCCAGCTACTTGCAAGGCTGAGGTGGAAGGGTGGCCTGAGTCCAGCAGGTTGAGGCTGTGGTGGCTCAAAAAAAAAAAAGATAAGCAGGTTCCCTGTATCTTTTACTGAAGCCCACCCCTCTGATTCACAGTCCCACCTGTGTGTCCTGTCAAGGTGCTGCTTGAGAGTGGCCTGATACTAGGCTCCCTGTGGGGTCCTGCTGGTCTGTTTAACTCCATCACAGTAATACCCCATTGTCTTAATCATTGTTGCTTTAAGGTAAGTTATGACATCTGCTAAGATGAGTCCTCCTGACTTTGTTCTTTTTCAAACCGTTTTTACTACTCATGGGCTCTTGCTTTCTTATACGAATTTTAGAATCAGCCTTTTAAGTTTCACAAAAAAACCTCTGGAATTATACTGAATGTATTAATTTGAGCAAAACTAACATCTTTACAAATACCAAAGCTATCTCTGCATTAACTTAGGTTTAAAGTATTTCAACAAAATTTTAATATTTCTTCCATAAAGATCTTGTTTTTTGGTTGATTCCTAGGTAAACTTATGGTTGATCTTGATATTGCAAATGGTGTTTTTTCCCAGTTATACTGTACAATTACTGCTGGTATATGAGAATACAATTAATTTTTGTATACCGAGCTTATATTTAGCAATCTTGCTGTATGCTCTAACTAGTTCTATAGATTCTCCTGTTATTTCTTTTTCTTTAGTCAAGGTCTCACTCCACTGGACAAGCTTGGAGTATAGTGGCATGATCATGGCTCACCACACAGCCTCCAACTCCTGGGCTCAAATGATCCTCCTGCCTCAGCCTCCCAAGTAGCTGGGACTATAGGCACATACCATCATACCCAGCTTTTTTTTTTTTTTTGGTAAAGATGAGGTATTACTATGTTGCCCAAACTGCTCTTGAACTCCTGGGCCCAAGCGATCCTCCCACCTCTGCCTCCCAAAGTGCTGGGATTACCAGCGTGAGCCACTGCACCCAGCCTTTTACATTTTTTTATACAGACACTTATGACATTTGCAAAAATGTTATAAAAAGGCCACTTTGCTTTTTTCTTTCTAGTTTTTATATTTTTTATTTCTTTTTCTTGCATTTTGCATTTGGGAGGAACAGAAGTAAAAAATGTGGAATAGAACTAGTGTTAATGGATATTACTGTCCTGTACCTGTCTTTAGAGAGAATACATCTAACACTTCACCATTACGATCTATTAATTTTAGGTTGATATCTATTATCAAGATAACAAAATTCTCTTCTATTCTTAGTTTATTAAAACTTTTTTGATGAATAGATGATGTCTTGTCAAATTTTTTTTACACCTATTGAAAGATTTAAATTTTTTTTCTTAATCTATTATTACTATGGCAAATTATATGGACAGATTTCCTAAATATCAAATCACATAAGAAAATCACAGGATAAATCCTACTTAGTCTAAGTTTTAAAAAAAATCATGGCTGGATTTAATTTGTTAATATTGTATTATTTTTGTGTCTATGTTCATAAATAAAATAACAAATTTCCCTTTTCCTAAAGTTCTTATCTGAGATTAATATTAGGATAATAATAATTGATCAAATGAGCTAAGAAGCATTCGCTTTGTTTTCTACTCTCTAAACAATCTGTAGACAGAGGGAACTATGTTCCCTAAAGGTTTGATAAAATTGTTAGAAAACCATCTGGACCCTGTTTTTTTAACTATGAATTCAATTTATTTAATGCTTATAATCTACTCAGATCTGATTTTTCTATTTCTTCCTGAGTCAGTTTTGATAAGATATATTTTCTTTGGAAATTTTCCATTTCATTTAAGTTCTCAAATGTATGGGTTATCCATAGCATTGTTTCTTTATCTAACGGAAAAAAAAAAAAAAGAACAGTTTGCTCCTGATTTAGTTATGCTTCTTCCCCTATGGCCCTTAAAGACAGAAGCAAAAGGATACAGACAATGACATTTTAAACCATAAAAGTTTCCATTTATTAAGCACCTACTGAATACATATATACTTCTCCAAGAATCTTGTGAAATAGGTACTATTGTTATCCTCATTTTACAGAGGAGGAAGCTGAGGTCCAGAGAGGTAAAGAAACTCGCCTAGTCAACAGAAGGCAAGGGGCAGACTAGCATTCACGCCCAGTCCTAAGTACCCCAAAGATCAGCTTTCCCTACTCCCCTGCATCCCCTAAGCCTGTGGCACAGGCACAGGGAGGCACAGGCACTTCCAGCCTACAAGAAGTCCTCCAACTCAGTTTCATAACCATCATTCACGAAGCAACGGTGCGGATGTGAGGAGACATCACATCACCAATGTCAGCAAGTTCAGTCCCCTTTAAAGGCCCTATGATATAAACAAATAAAGGCATAAAAAATATAATGGAGGAAACACACTAAAACATTATAGCAGGCACGAATGGTGAGAAGATACGTACAGGTGAAATTCTATTTCCTTATTCCTGCTTTTTTATATTTTCCATTGAGTACTTCAATCATCAGAAAAACATAACAAAGCATTACTTTTTAAAAGCAGACTAAAAATTCCTCAAAGGCAGTGAGCCCATCCTTTTCCTTATAGTCTATCTAGCCTTAAAACTGTGCTTGGCACGTAGCATGCACTTAATAAATGGCCACTAAAAAGATCAGAAGGAAACACAGCAAGCTGTTCAGCAATCTGTCATTAGGACGTAGGACGATGAATTCCTTTTTTTTCCTTTTTTCCACTCTCCTTTATTTTCTGAAGTTTCTGTATCATATTACTTTTATCACTGGGGGAAAGTTAGATCTGGGGGAAGAAAATACCATGAAGTAATTCCCCACGTTAATTTTTTCCTTCATGAAGACTTGTTCTTTGGACTAGGTCTTCAGAAGGGGGACTAAGGACAGGCTATGGTTCTGGCAGAGTCTGCTGGGGGGTCCCAGGGTAGTGCCGCATCTGAGCCACCGGACTTGCCTGCCTGAACATTTCCGGGAAGTCATAGATGTAGGTGGTTCCCAGCGACTGGGCCTGGAATCGTTTGGCCTGAAGCAAATCCTTGGTGACGTAGGGAGTATTTATCAGCATCCCGTGCTGGGGCCCCTGTTTGTTGCCAAAGGAGTGAAACATGATCTGGTCAAGAAAGAAAGAAAAGTGGAGAGTGAGGAAGGCAGGTCTCTGAGAACCTTGCAGCCCAATTTACTTCTACCCCAGCTCAATGAAAACGCTGTGGTGGGGAGCAAAGCGTGCCATGTCACTTTATGATGGGAGTGCCTGGGATAGGTAAATTCTCTTCTTCCCCACCAAGGGCAACCAGAAAAAGCCTCCACAGTTCCCAAACAGAGCCATCACAGTGCCCACAACAAACAAGGGTGTGTATACAAACTGATGAAATCTGAATTCCGCCTGGGCTGGTGTTAACAATGCTGTACCAGCGTCAATTTCCTGTTTTGATAACGTACTATGGTTAAGTAAAATGTTACCATTGGGGGAAGGGCACCTGGAAACTCTCTGTATTATTTTTTTTCTCTGTACTATGTAGGCAATTTCTTGAGAGCCTGGAATCTTCAATTATTTCAAAATAAAAAGCATATAGGCCAAGTGCAGTGGCATGCATCTGCTATCCTAGCTACTTGGGAGACTGAGGCACGAGGATCTCTTGAACCTAGGAGTTCAAGGATAGTCTGGGCAACATAGTGAGATCCTATTTCTTTAAAAAGTATGGGCCAGGCTCAGTGGCTCAGCCTGTAATCCCAGCACTTTCGGAGGCTGAGGCGAGTGGATTGCCTGAGCCAACGGGTTCAAGACCAGCGTGGGCAACTTGGCGAGACCTCACCTCTACAACAAATCAAGAATTAGCCAGGCATGGTAGCGTACGCCTGTAGTTCCGGCTACGTGGAAGGCTGAGGCAGAAGGATTGCTGGAGCCCAGCAGGTTGAGGCTGGAGTGGCCATGAGCGTGCCATTGCACTCCAGCCTGGGCAACAGAGTGAGAATCCAACCTCCCCCTCCTCAAAAAAAGTATGTATATATACTTACATATATTATATAATATTAGGAGGGGGACCCCCCCAAAAAACAGAATTTTTGGGGGGGAGGGCAGGTCCCTTGTAATACAAGGTACCCCTGCTAGGTAAGTGTTCTAGGAACCCATCAGCATCAGTGTACCAGGTAGTGTTGTTGTGAGACGCTGCTTTTGGCCTCAGTTAATTTTCTTTTTTAGAGATTTTTTCCAACGCATTTACCCATTTCATGATGGGTGATTCACACAACTTGCCCACATCTCACTGAGTGTTCAGCAGTTTTTGACCAAAAACAGCATGGCACCCATGCTCCACCCACCCCATTCACCTGATCTTGCCCCAGCAAATTTTTTTGTTTCCTCAGATGAAAAAGTCCTCAGTGGGAAACATTTTGCCCATAAGAAAGAGATGAAACAAAAAACAGCAGAAGCACGAAAAGGCACCAAAATTGATGAGTCCAAGCTGGACTTGGTGGCTCAGCCTGTAATCCCATGCCTTTGGGAGGCTGAGGTGAGTGGACTGCCTGAGCCTGTGGGTTCGAGACCCACCTGGGCAACTTGGTGAGACCTCATCTCTACAATAAATCAAAAATTAGCTGGGCGTGGTAGTGCGTGCCTATAGTTCCAGCTACTTATAAGTCTGAGGCGGGAGGATCGCTGGGGCCCAGCAGGTGGAGGCTGCGGTGGCCGGGAGCAGCCACTGCACTCCAAATCTGGGTGACAGAGTGAGACTCCAACTCAAAAAAAAAAAAAAAAAAAAAATTGATGAGTCCAAAAACCGTTCTGAGCAGTGGAAAAAGAGTTTTAATAGGTATATTGCATCAAACAGAGAGTACTTTGAAGGTGACTGAACCTCAAACATGCAAGAATACACAATTTTTTATAAATAAATTCTATTTTGGGGTCCTCCCTCGTGTATGTGTGTGTATGTGTGTATATGTGTGTGTATGTGTGTGTCTCTATAAACGGCAGTCAAAAGGATATTTGATTCACTTTTCAAAAGTTTATTCTAAAACACATATGGAGAAATGCCTATTTCCCTAAGTGACCCAATCTGGGGCTGTATTGTAATCAACCACAGTACTTTACATCTTATGCCAAATATGGCCACAGGATGGATTAAACTTTGGAAGATTCGTTCTAGCAGAATGAACAGCTGGGATGCAGATGCTAACATGTTTATCAAAAAACTCAGAGAGGCTACCCGACTTAGGCATAGCATAGAAAGGCAAGATGGCCACTGAAGGTACTTTTTTTTTTAAGTCTGGGTCTCATTCTATGGTCCAGGCGAGAATATGGTGGCATGACCATGGCTCATTGCAGCCTTGACCTCCTGGGGTCAAGTGATCCTCCCACCTCAGCCTCCCAAGTAGCTGGAACTATAGGCATGCGCCACCATGCCTGGCTAATATTTTGATTTTTTTTTTTAAATAGAGATGGAGTTTGGCTATGTTGCCCAAACTGGCCTCAAGTGATCCTCCTGCCTCAGCCTCCCAAAGTGCTGGGATTACAGGCGTGCGCCATGGCACCTGGCTGAATGTACCTTCAATTTATGTCTCAATGTCCTGAGGAGCCTATTTGGTCCCTGACTTAGACCCCCACAGCCCAGTCCAAGCCTTACATTTCCAGATCTGGAGTCAGTTACTTCCTTGTAGAGGCTGATGTCCAGGTAGTAGCCTGACTCATTGGTGATGAACAGGCGGATGGGAATGGCACTGCCGGTGGTGGTCTGGCGGATGTTGATCTTGACCTCAGCCTGTAGCACACGGAGTTTCCACAACCGGCTGCCGTAGCGCATAACCATGGAACGCACAGACTCCTCGATCTGTCCCAAACATAACAAGCCCCGAGTCAGAGCCCATTTGCTCCATGCACACTTGCAACAGCACTGACAGCAACACGATGACAAGATCTACTGAATGCAAAATGCCTGGGACATAGTATGTATCCGACAAAAAGTATTAGCTCCTAACAACCAAAGGCATCTTGGGAGTCTCGGTGGTTCAGCCTGTAATCCTAGCACTTTGGGAGGCTGAGGTGAGTGGACTGCCTGAGCCCGCAGGTTCGAGACCAGCCCGGGGAATTTGGTGAGACCTTGTTTCTACAATAAATCAAAAATTAGCTGGCCGTAGTAGCACATGGCTGTAGTTTCAGCTACTTGGAAGGCTGAGGGAGAAGGGCCACCGGAACCCAGCAGGTCAATGCTGGGGTGGCTGTGAGTGTGCCATTATGCTCTAGCCTGGGTGACAGTGAGACACCCTCAGCCTCAGCCTCCAAGTAGCTAGAACTACAGGCGTACGCCACCACATCTGAATAATTTTTTTTATTTATTGTAGAGACAAGGTTTCACGCCAAGTTACCCAGGCTGGTCTTGAGCCCTGGGCTCAGGCAATCCTCTCACCTCTCCCTCCCGAAATGCTGGGATTACAGACATGAGCCACTGCACTCAGCCAACATCATCTTCACATAGCTCTCAAGTCTACACTCGCTGTCTCCTTCTGGAACTTTGTGGACTGGCCCTCTGCTCCCTATAGATGCCAAACTAGCATACTGGGCCATCTTCCATCCCACAATCACCACCCTAAAAAAATACCTCCTTCACAAGTCTGCCTGCTCTGAAGGACTGGCTGAGGGAGAACGCAAAATGCTCAGCCATCAGCCTCAGGGTCTTACTCCCCGCCCCCACTGGACAAAATTGTGTTTTGCCAGACCTTTCAAGCACCCGTGTCATCCTTAGGGCGAAGCACGCCTACACAGGGCTGTGGCTACAACACGGCTCTGAAACTGGGCCAGGGGAGGTTTATTCTCCTCCTGCAGCAACTGAGGCTCAAATCCGCATATGTTCCTCCTGGAACTCTTAAGCATCAGGAGACAGTACCCCAGAGCAACATGCCATGGAAAGCCTTGTGAGGGTGTCCCACAGCCCGACAACGTCCCCTGAGGCCAGACCTTGGAAGGGTCCATGATGACCGTGGGCACAAAGTTGAGGAAGATGTGGTTGCAGTCGGTGCGCACACTGGTGTTGTTGAACGCCACCTCCAGCTCGTCCATGGCCTCCAGCAGCAGCCGCTCCCCCTCATTCTGCAGGTACTCGAAGGAGGCTTCCTGTCAGGGCAGAGGAGCAGTGGCTCAGGCAAGGGCTGGGGGGGGTGCAGAGGCCAGAGGAAAGCACCCCCTCCAAAGGGTGTGCCGGAACCGCAGTCCTGCCTCCAGGGGTAGCTCCTGCTTCCAAGGTGAAGGGTGTCGAATCCCTGCCTCCGGGTGAAGGGGCAGCAGAGCTGTCTGGTGGACTAGCCACGCCTTTCATTTTCTGAGCTCTGACCCTTGTCATCTAGGACTCTGCTGAACCTGGAGGGATGGCGCCTCTGCTTCTGGGGCTAGCCAGTTACTAGAGGTGATGAGCAGCCCACCTGTGGGTGTCCTTTCCAAATACAAAGCAACCAATCCAGAGCCCACGTCCCAGCCACCCGCTGTACCCAAGCTCCACCTGCCCGAATCACCCAGGCCAGGTGCCAGGCAACTAGAAGCAACTCCTATACCCCAGGACCTGCAGAAATTACTAAAATGAGTCCATCCCAAACTGCTTGTCCCACCTTACCCATTTCTTCCCTAGGAAACCACAGTCGAGGCTCTTGTCCATGTCCTCCCCCACTCCCTCTGCCTCCTGACCAACTCTGTGCTTCCCCAAGTGACCCCCACATAGTGAGTCCCTTCTTGAGAACTGTGTGTACCCAAAAGTCTCTTCAATGGCAGTCGTCTCCTGATCTGTTGGCATCGCCACACCTCGATACCAAAACCCATTAGAACATCTAGTTGACTGAGGTAGCAAAAAACTGTAATTAGGTTAATATCCATCAACAGGGGATTGGTAAAAAAAAAACAAAAACAACAATTACACACATGGTCCATCCATGCAAGGAAACAGCATGCAGTGGTCCTAAAGAAAGTCTCCAAATGGTCTGTCCACTATGAACTCTTATCTGCAACATTAGAGCTATCACTCTAGGTTGTAAGAATGGAATTTTCTAGAAAGTTTCAACAACTCTCAACCCAATCCTTGAGGGCTGATCCCTCAATGGCAGGATTCTGGGTTCTTTCATTGGATCTATTTACTTTTTTAATAGAGACAGGACTATTGCTTAATAGGTCTCCCTCTGTCCCCCAGGCTAGAGTGCAGTGGTGCACCCACAGCTCACTGTAGCCTTGAACTCTTGGGCTCAAGTGATCCTTCTGCCTCAACCTCCTGAGTAGCTGAAACTATAGATGTATACCACCATGCCTGGCTACTTTTCTTTTTTTTATTTCTGTAGAGATGGGGTTTCACTATGTTGCTCAGGCTAAACCTGAACTCCTGGGCTTAAGCGATCCTCCTGCCTCAGCCTCCCAAAGCACTAGGATTATAGCTATGAGCCACTGTGCCTGGCTCCTTTCATTTGATTTTTAAAAATTTTCACAATATAATCAAATATTATTTTTCCAAATGCAAGAAACAATGGAAAGTGATCATTCACTCAATTGGCAAATACAAGAGACTCTGAACAAACTATCTTTCCATCCTCACAATTCTCTTCTCCTGCAGAGAGCGCCATGTGATACAGGTAACGGATCCAAGTGCCACCCGCTGGGATGTGATCACTGGCCATTTTGCTCTCCGCCTCCCGCCCCACACTAGAGTACCGCCAGGGCAGGGCCACAAGTGCCTGGGACACCCTCGGTCCCAGCGTGCAGCCCAGGGCCCTGCAGGAACTTGAGGAAGAGAAGGCCAGGGCATGAGGAAGAAAGAGATGCTCCAAGACAACCTACCTTTGTAATCAGGTCTGAGTGCCTGATGATGGCGCGGATGAAGAATCTGTGGTCCGTCACTTCTGTCCCTTCCTTCACCCTGGCAGCACCCAGGTAAAGGTGCATCTTGTGGTTGGCGCAGGGCACAGCAGTCAGGTCGAAGTTACGCATCCGGCTGAGCTCCAGCTGGAAGGCCAGGGCGGGCTCCAGGTGACGGTAAATGCGGTCTTCTGCAAACTGCAGGCCGGTCGGAGAGAGAAGACAGACATGTGTACATGCAATCTGATGCTGGGACTACATGCCTGCTGGGTCCGCGCCCCTCTCTGCAGACCCCTGGTGTCCACGGGTTTGACACTCGGGAGTGTAGCGCTCATGGTGTTCCCTAACTGTGAGTAATCTCCAGGTCTCCAGAGTTGGAGTCTGCTAAGATCTGAGGAGGGCCGCGAGCATGGCAAAACTGGGGAGCAGCCTGCCTCTTGAGTGAGCTCTGCCAGCCCCCAGCACCTGCCAGCGGGACCAGGCTGCCCTCCACCTGCCACGGCAGGCACCGATTCTCAAGAAGCTGCTAACCCCTGGTTTATTGAGGAAACTGGTCCCTCAAAAGAAAGCAACTAATGGTGCTGGAGACCAAACCAAATGATAATAATAATAATCCAGGAATGGCAGCTCACGCCTGTAATCCAAGCACTTTGGGAGGCTGAGGCAGGAGGATCGCTTGAGGCCAGGAGTTTAAGACCAGCCTGGGCAACACAGCAAGACTCTACCTCTATAAAGTTTTATTAAAATAAAAAAAAAAAGAAACTTAAAAAAAAAACAAGTCTTAGCTAGAAAAGTAAACCTGTGGATAAATTAAAACACAAAAGGCTAAATTTTGTGGGCTCTTGAATCTGTGTTGGGGACAAGCCTGCCTGTTCTAGAATAAGGATCAGGAAACTTTTTCTTAAAGGATCCGATATTAAATGTTTTAGGGCAACGGATCATCTAAGCTTTGTCACAACTACTCAATTCTGCTACTGTTAGAGAAAAAGCCACAGCAGACAATACAAATCAAATGGACAGACCATTTGGAGACTTTCTTTAGGACAACTGTGGCTGTGTTCCAATAAAACTTTATTCATGAAACAGGCAACCGGACTGCAAGTCAGTTTGCCAAGCCCTGTTCTACAAGAGCATAAGAAAAAGAGGTTGGTAAAACATCCTTACTGAGTACACCAGCAAGTCCAAAAATTATCCAGTGAGACAGAAACCTGTGGTGAGGCTGAAAGGGCAAGACTTGCAGGTCTGAGCTCCAGGCAGGAACAAGAGGATCTCCTTGAAAATACAAGTCCAAGGAAGGCTGGAGTCCACACAAAAGTTGCCACATTCTGGTATATGGCGATGCCTTAAGGACTGGGAACTATACTCTACATGATTACCAAAGAGGTCAGGAAGGAGAGGACCGATCATCACTACTGGCCATACCTCATCTCTTGCTCTGAACGTGAAAAACTTGGGAAATTCTTTCTGCAAAAAGAAATCCAAGTAAAAGACAATTATATCAAGCAAAAGTCAACTGATATATTTGCACACTTATTTTGTGACTGTGAACCTGACCCCGTCCGCTTCTACAATGAGGCACTTGGAAATCACCTGAAAGGCTTTCTCTTTCCTAATGACTGAGCACCTCCACCCAGTTCACAGAGAAAAGATCAAACAAACGGCCCCACCGAGGCTGGGGAATGGAAAAGACTCAGAGGGACTGCGAGTTGGACTGACCTCTTGGGCAATCAGGAATGTGATTCTTCGGAGTCCATAATCCACAAGGATATTTTTCTGTATTAGAAACCAAAGACACAATGGGATATTCTTGGACCATAAAAAGGACTGAAGCACTGCTGCGTGTTGTCACAACCCGGAGCTGCTTACTGAGTGTGTTCTCTGTGCTTGGGACTAGCTAAGCAGTGGAGATACTTTGTCATTTAATCACAACAGTACCCTGGGAAAGAGAGATGCTGTCCCCACGTTCAGCCACCTCTGCGCAAGGTCACTGGCTACGAGGAAGGGTAGGCCTAGGAAGGGGGTCAGGTCTGCGGCTCTGAGTCTCTGGGCAGGACAAGCTCCCCAGCACCGCTTGGGAGCCCCAGCCACCTCGCTGAGACCAGCCCCTTTCCTTTCTAGCAACTCCCTCAAAACTGGAGGTGTGCCCAGAGTACCTTCGACTGTACAAACATCCGTAAAATGGGCACCAGCGCCTCGTCCTCCAGGTGGTCTGCATGCTGGATGGCCACATTCAGAATGTGGATGGGCTCTTCTCTGAGGCTCTGAGAGAGGAGAACAGCAGGTGAGGTAGGAGGGCTGGGGACCACAGGCCACTCCCTCCCCAGGCTGCTCCCTGGGTTCGGATGCTCACCTTGCCGTTATCCTCAGAGTACAGGGAGGTGCGGGCCGTACTGAAGAGGGGGGTGTCTTTGGGCATGTTGGCAAAGCAGGAGATGACTTCATCAAAGTTCCTGGGGGCACGGGTGAGGAGGAAGGGCTGAGGGGCTGCTGCACCCTGGGATGAGACCAGGCATTCCAGCCAGGCTAAGGGGAGTCCCAGGCCTTCCCTCTTTCCCAGCCAACATGCTGTGATCTCATCCAACTCTGTGCAGAGATCAGATGGTCCCCTGTCTAGGTCCAAGGTACTGGATAGGGTCCTTCCCAAAAGGGAAGAATGAATGCATATGGCCCATGACTGGGGATAAAGGAAAGAATGCCAACACTTTGGGGTATCTGCTGGGCTTGAGGTCAACTCATGACTCCCCCTTTTACTGGCTGAGAGATACTAGAAACCTCTGAGTCAAATAAGGATATTAAGAGTTAATTCCTACACCTCATGAGGCTTGAAAATTCAATAAGACAATTCAAGCACAATGCATCATACGCAGTAAAAGGTTGAAAAAGAGACCATCACAGTAACAGTACTAATAGCTAACTTACTGAACACGTCACTTGCATATTAATTATGCTTTAAATACATTATGTCACATATACTGTCTCATTTAATTTTCAAGGTGCCCCCATGAAGTAGGTCCTTCTATGATTCCCATTTTACAGAAGAGAAAACTAAGGTCAGAAGTTAAGTCGTTTGCTCAGACTCTCAGGAAAGGCAGAGCCAGGATTTAAACCCAGGCAAGGGGACACACAGGCTCCCACTCTTGGCTACAATGTTGTTAATATTTTGCCACCCACGTGTGCAATGAAGGGGTGGCAGCTGGGGAAGCCTGCCCAGCACCTCTGCCTGGGGGTTTGGGAGACGGGAGACAGGCCATGCCACATACCTGGCAAAGTCCTCGAATCTCCTGAAGGCCACCATGGCCCCCATGCGCTGGCAAAGGGGGGAAAAACCGCTGTCCATGAAGAGCTCCGTGCTATGCCTCAGCAGGTCGGGGTTGGTGACACTGATGGGCATGGCCATCCTGTGGGGGCCAACAAGCAGGCGTGAGGCAGCCGTCTGCAGACCCAACCCTGAGTACTGCTCCCGCCTAGAAAATTCAGTGAGCTAGACCAGGATTAGAACTCTTCAAAAGGGGGCTTAAAAAGGGGTGACGGGGCACAGAGGTTGGGGCTGGGGGCTGAGGGGTCAGCTGATTCCTCAGGATGTGGTATAGAGTAAGAACTTAACAAGTGAATGAATGCATGAACAAATGAATGATGCATGCACACAAGGCTAGTCTCAACACAATCTCCAGGTAAACCCAAAGTGGTGAACTTAGCCTCACAGAGAACAAACACTCCCAGAGTCAACTTCTCCAAGTTCCCGGGCAGCTAGAGACAGGGCAGGCTTGGTTCCGAGGGATACTCCAGGCCCCTGAGCCCCTCATTCCTCCCCCTCCATCACACTGGATCTTGGGACAAAGCCAGCAGCTAGACAGCTACTGCTCCCAGTCCTGGCTGCCCACCAGGCGCAAATCCAAATAGGTCAGCCAAGGTTGTCAGAATCAGGCCCTGGCAGCAGGTGCAGGAGAGGTTATCAGATGGTGTGCAGAAAAGTCAACACCGCAGACCTGAGACCGCTCTTCTGAGAAAGCAGACCCAAGTACAAGGCTGGCCCTTGGCTAGTGTCCGGGAATGTGGAGTTGAGGCATGTTCCCACCACTCCCTTACCCCCCACATCAGGGGGATTCACTGTGCCCAAACTGTACAAACAATGCGACTTACGCAGAAATCTGC
Source organism: Cephalopachus bancanus (assembly GCA_027257055.1). NCBI lineage: Eukaryota > Metazoa > Chordata > Mammalia > Primates > Tarsiidae > Cephalopachus > Cephalopachus bancanus. The sequence continues at coordinate 535,934 of JAPVLO010000477.1, forward strand.
TTTCTTCTGGGAGCTGGGATTTTGATGCTAGGCAGAGTTGTCTACGTGACCAGTTGCCAAGGAAAAGCCTGGGGTTGGGTCTCTAACAAGCTGGCAGACAACCCTTTACACTTGTTGTCACAAGGGGAATTAAGCATGTCCTGGGTGGATCCACCAGAAGAGGGCCCTGGCAGCTTGCATCTGGTTTCCTCCAGATTTCTCTCCAGTACCTTTTGCCTTGACTAACTCCGCTCTGCATCCTTGAAATATAACAAGTCAGAGTCACGAAGGCTGGGCACAGTGGCTCACATCTGTAACCCCAGCACTTTGGGCAGCTGAGGTGGGAGGGTTGCTTGAGCTCAGGAGTTTGAGACCAGCCTGGGCAACATAGCGAGACCCCATCTCTACAAAAAAATTAAAAAGTTAGCTAGTCATAGTGGTGTGCTCCTGTAGTCCCAGCTATTCGGAAGGCTGAGGGAGGAGAACTGCATTAGCCCAGGAGTTTGAGACCAGCGGGGCAACATAGTGAGACTCCATCTCTACAAAAAAAATTAAAAAATTAGCTAGGCATGTGGTATGTACCTGTCGTCCCAGCTACTTGGGAGGCTGAGGTAGAAGGATCATCTGAGCTGAGAAGGTGGTGGTGATCTGTGATTGTGCCACTGCACTCCAGCCTGAGCAACAGAGTAAGACCCCCAACTCAAAAAATAAATAAAATAAAATAAACAAGTCAAGCCATAAGCACGACTGTGTACTCTGAATCCTCCTGTTGAATGATCAAAACTGGGAGTGCTCTTGGGGACCACCAATACAGGCGTGTGCATTTCTATCGGGTACCCTGAAAACACGATCCAGGCCCCCTGCTCCCAGACAGCTCAATCCAGAGGCCACAAACTGGCATGGCCATGTGGTAGAACGCAACCCACAGACAGACTTCGGTTCCTACAGCATTCTTTAGCATGCATGAACTAACACGCAGTCACTTAACACAAAGGAACTGTCCGCATTGGAAAATTCAGGAGTTTCAGATTTCACAAACAAAATCTATACTTCTGCTTTCTGCTGGGAAAAACACAGAAAAGGCCTGGTCGTGATGGCCACTTTTTTGCAGGGCAAGAGGGACAGACTAGGGGCCATGGCCCCATAGCAGGACAGCACAGCCACTTCCCACCAGGGCCAAGCCGCAGCCCGCATGAAGCACTGCCGACCTCTCGTGTGACCTCCCTTCAGGTCTTGGCAATCGAGTCACCCTGCACCTGGCTCCACAGACACAGCAGTTGAGGGCCAAGCCAGGCCCTCCTGGGGGAGACTTCACTGCACACAGCCCTTTATGGAGGCCTCGAAGGGCTGGCTCCTGCGAGTAGCCACAGGCCCAGAGTAAGTTTCCAGCACTGAGAGCAACAGTGAGAACCTTAGCCGGCCAGGGAATCCCTCTAGGATCCTCAGTGTCTCTCTGGGTCAAAATAGGGCCAACCTGTGACCCTGCTGAAGGTGACACCCAATAACCTGGATATACGACAGGGGACCCAAAAAAACCGGGATTATCTTTTGGAAGGCAGCCCCTTGTAGTACACTCAAAATTTGTTGCTCTGGATCAAACGGTCAACCAAAGTTTTTATCTGGAAGTTTTGAGAACGACATGTCACTGTTTGCAGAAAAAACGTCCCGAGCTGTGGCAAACAGGTGAGACTGTTCTTCCACCAGGACAACACACCTGCCCACACCACCCTGAGTGTCCAGCAGTTTTTGGCCAAAAAATGGCATGACCCCTGTGCTTCGCCCTCCCTATTCACCTGATCTCGCCCCAAGCAACTTTTTTTTGTTTCCCCGATGAAAAAATTCCTCAAAGGGAAATGTTTTGTTGATGTGGAAGAGGTGAAACAAAAAACAGCAGAAACACCAAAAGGCAACCTGTTTTGAGCAGTGGAAAAAGTGTCTTGATAGGTGTATTACACCAAATGGAGAGTACCTTGAAAATGACTGAAGTTTTATAAAAATACACAACTTTGCATAAATAAATCCTAGGATTTTGGGGGGTCCCCCTCGTATGTGTAGGTCACAAGGCATGACCCATAACCCTCAGGAGAGCAGTCCTTCCTTTCCTAACAGCCTGAACTGCTGAGACAATTACATCAAAAGAGAAAGGAATTCCTTCTCAGAGACAGACAGTTGCAAAAGGCCTTAACCAATACAGCCCGCAATCCCCAAAATGATCCCAGACTGCAAGCAGTCAGACCCCTTTTCTCTCTACGGGACAAAACATCACAATCCTTTTTTTTTTTTTCCAGAAATAAGAAGAGTAAAAATAAACAATACGTGGGAAAGGAGGTGTCTCATAGGGAATCTCCTTTTTCTTTAACACAGAGCAGCAGCACCTTTCTTCTCAAAACCAACAAAAAGAGACATGAATCTTTGAAAATCCCAAAAGACCAGAAAAATCTCTGTTGCCCATATAGATCTGATCAGCTAAACCCCCAGATCATGAGGACACCATTGTAGCCACAAGCAAGGCCTTGGGAACCCGCTGGAGACCCAGAGCCAGGGAGTGAGGGAGAGTGGGAGAGCGTGCTTCGAACCCAGGGAGACAGAATTGGTTCAGGAGAAGGCATTACACTCTACCTGACCGGAATGGTACTTTGGGTCCTGAAATAAGACGAATTAAAAAAGAGACTATGAGAGAACAACTTGGACACATCAGATAGCCCCAGGTGACAGCATCGAAGGGATTCACGGAACTGTGGCTTATGGACAGCAGACTACAGCGGACAAGGACAGGCCCCGGCACCTGACTTAGAGGGGCCTCAGATGGGGTGGAAAGAACAGAGGCTGGACATGGTGGCTCATGCCTGTGATCACAGCACTTTGGGAGGCCAAGGGAGGAGGAATGCTTGAGGCCAGGAGTTCAAGACCATCCTGGGCAACACAGCAAGACCCCATCTCTACAAAAATTACAAAAATGGCACGTGCCTATAGTCCCAGTTACCCGAGAGGAGGCACGTGCCTATAGTCCCAGTTACTCGAGAGGGTGAGGCAGGAGGATCGCTTGAGTCCAGGAGGTTGAGGCTGCAGCGAGCCGTGATCACGCCATTGCACTCCAGCCTGGGCACTGAAATAAGACCACGTCTCTAAGAAAATAAAAATTAGAAAAGAACTTGGAGATAAGAGCATGGCCTGGGTTCAAATTCCTACTCCATGAGTGTTAGCAGCTCAGCCAACATCAGGCTCCCACCTATAAAACACGGATGAGAACCCACTTTTGCTGACAGGTAATAGCCAAATGAAACAAGCGTGTGGAAGCACTTAGCATAGTGCCCAGCCAATGACATGCTGTGGACAGTAACAACACTATTTGTCACAGATGTCCCCAGGATGCTAATATACAACAGCTTTCTTTGTGCCAGGCATTGTCCTAAATACTGTATGTGCCTTACCTATTTACTCTTCCCCATGGTTTACATGGCACTGTCCACTAGAAGGTTCTACGATGATGGAATGTTCTAGAACTGCACTGTCCAATATGGCAGCCATGAGCCACATGGTATGACTGAGGAGTTGAATTTTTTATTTTATTTGGACTCTTATTTATTTATTTAAGTTGGAGTCTCACTCCGTCGCCCAGGCTAGAGTGCAGTGGCATGCTCATGGCCACCCTGGTAATCAACATGCTGGGCTCAGGCGATCCTTCCACCTCAGCCTTCCAAGTAGCCAGAACTACAGGTGCGTATTACCACACCCAGGTAATTTTTTGATTTATTGTAGAGATGAAGTCTCGCCAAGTTGCCCAGGCTGTTCTTGAACCACGGGCTCAGGCAATCCCCCTCACCTCAGCCTCCCAAAGTGCTGGGATTACAGGCTTAAGCCACCGTGCCTGGCCAGCACTCTTATTTATTTACTTTTGAGTTGGAATCTCACTCTGTCATCCAGGCTAGAGTGTATTTATTGTAGAGGCAAGGTCTTGCCAAGTTGCCCAGGCTGGTCTCCAATCCTTGGGCTCAGGCAATCCTCTCGCCTCCACCTCCCAATATGCTGAGATCACAAGCATGAACCACTGTACCCGGTCACTGTAATTTAAACAGGCACAGGTGGGTAGCGGCTGCTGTACCGAACAGTGAGGTGCAGGAAGCAGGCGCTGGATTATCTCCATTCTACAGAGGAGAGAATGGCGCTGCCAGGAGCTCCCACAGTGAGGAAGTGGTATTCCTGACATCTGCCTTGGCAGCACTCCCTCGCATGCTTGCTGGGTCCCTCCAGAGACAGGACTACAGAGGTCAGGAAGAAAAGAAACAGGCCACAGCGTACCGGTTTGGGTGGGAGGAGGGCAGCATGAACTGGAACTCCACCACGCAGGTGCCGTCGGGGAGCTGCCGGTGCTGCAGGCTGTTTAACTCATAGGCGATGTAGCCCCTCCGCACGTAAACCTGGAAAGACACAGTGGACACTCTCTCAGAGGACAGCGTGGAGTGTCCTCAAAGCCCGAGAAAACTCAGGCAGCAGGGGTCCCCCAAAAGGCCGCTAAAGAATCTCTAAAAGCAGCAGTTAAGAGCAAATGTGCTCACATTTCAGAATGTTACTGGTTACCCAAATCCATTCCCAAGCTCCAGAGCAGGGATGAATGAACTTTTTCTAAAAGGACAAGGTAGTCAATATTAGCCTTTTCAGGACATGGCGCTTCTGTTGCAACTACTTAATCCAATGGTTGTAGCACACAAATCAATGGGTATGGCTGTGTTCCACTAAAATTTTATTTACACACTGGGCATAGTGGCTCGCACCTGAAATCCCAGCAATTGGGAGGCCAAGGCAGGAAGATCACTTGAGTCCAGGAGTTCAAGACCAGCCTGGGCAACATAGTGAGACCTCATCTCTACAGAAAAATAAGAAAATTAGCCAGGCGTGGTGATATGCATGTGTAGTCCCACCTGCTTGGGAGTCTGAGGCAGAAGGATTGCCTGAGCCCAGGAGGTCGAGGCTGTGGTGAGTTGTGATCATGTCACTGCCTTCCAGCCTGGGTGACAGAGTGATACTGATTTTAAAACAAACAAACAGAAAACAAAAATAAAACTTTATTTACAAAAACAGGTAGTGGGCTAAATCTGGCCCAGGGTCTGTGATTTAATGATCTGTTTTAGAGCAGTGCTGCCCAACACTGCAGAGAAATATAACACAAGTCTACTGAGCACTGTTAAATTTCCTAGTAACAGGAAAAAAAGTAACAGGTAAAAATAATTTTAATAACACATTTTATTTAGCTTCAAATAACCCAAAAGATTATAATTTCAACAATTAATCAATATAAGAAATTACTGAGATGTTTTTACATTCTTTTCTCCATAAAGTACTAAGTCTTTGGAGCAGAGTGTGTATTTCACACGTAGAATACAGTTCATCTCAGCCCAGCTACATCTCAAGTGCTCACCAGCTATATGTAGCCAGTAGCAGCCATAATGGACAACACAGTTCTGGAATTTAAACACTGGCCGTTTTTCAACTGAACAGGAAGTGTGGGAACTGGGCGAGCTAACATGGCAAGTCTAACTGCCATCCTCTGAAAGACTCGTTTCAAGGCCGGCCCTCGGCTTGCACTGGGGAACGTAGATGCGGGAAGAGGGCCCGCCGTGCCCTGATGGGAATGGTTCGTGGTGCCCAAACTGTGTGTGCATACAAGATGGCTTTTGCTGAACATACGCTTTCTCTCTTGGAGTTCAGAACCTTGGCACGTGATAGGTAGAGGGCGTCCATGTGACCAGCCTCCACTGAAAGCCCTGGACACCGAGTCTCATGAGCTTCCCTGGTAGACAACAACTCACACATGTCACGACTCATTGCTGGAACAATTCTGCAGAGCCGAGGACTCCAAAAGTTTGTACCAGCTTCTGTCTGTCTTTACCCCACATACCCTCTCCCTTTGCTGACTGTGTTTTGCATCCTTTTGCTATAGCACATTAAAACTGGGTGTGCAGAACTGTCGGCTGAGTCTAGTGGGCCCTTCCAGCAAATCATCAAACCTGGGGGCGGTCTTGGCATATTTAGGGCGGAGTTAAAACTCTATCATCTTCAGTGGCTAAGTCAAAATCTTATGTTTGCAATGCACATCCTGGGTCATAAGAAAGGCTGATTCATGTTCAACAAATGGGCCCAAGTGACAGAATATATAAAAGCATCCTAGAAAAATCTCTATCGGACATACATAGGATTTAGCACTTTAAAAAGTAACTACGAGCTGGGTGCAGTGGTGTGTACCTGTAGTCCCAGCTACTCAAGAGACTGAGGAAGGAAAGTTGCTTGAGTTTTGGAAATGAAGGCCAGCCTGGGCAACATAGTGAGACCCACCCCTCATCTTTATTTAAAAAAAACAAACAACAACAAAAAAAACTACAGAAGTGTATTGGGTCTCACTGTTAGAAAAATAGGCCGGGCTCGGTGGCTCAGCCTGTAATCCCGCGCTTTGGGAGGCAAGGGGTGAGTGGATTGCCCGAGCCCACGGGTTCAAGACCCGCCTGGGCAACTTGGCGAGACCTCATCTCTACAATAAATCAAAAAATTAGTCGGGTGTGGTAGCACGCGCCTGTAGTTCCAGCTACTTGGAAGGCTGAGTGGAAGGATCACCAAAGCCCAGCAGGTCGAGGTTGAGGTGGCCGGGAGCGTGCCACTGCACTCCAGTCTGGGCGACAGAGTGAGACAGAAAAAGAAAGAAAAGAAAGAAAAGAAAAGAAGAGAAAAGAAAAGAAAGAAAGAAAGGAAAGGAAAAAGAAAGAAAGAAAGAAAGAAAGAAAGAAAGAAAGAAAGAAAGAGAAATAGAGTGAAGTTTGAGAAAGATTCTTCTATAGGTAAAACCTACAGAAGCGTAAAAACTACAGGCCCAGGAGTGCCTGTGGCTATACAATGCTCACAAGTCCAGAGTGGTCTCCATGAAGACCCAACAAACCTTTTGACTGTATGACTCACAGGGTCTAAGAGAGACAGAAGAGGAAGTAGGGGCCCCAGGAGACCGAGACTCTGAGCTCAGAAGATGAAGAAAGGAGGAAAACCACCATCAGCAAAGCAATCCAGGGTAAGAGAGCCATGTTAAAAACATAAAATGTTAGCTGGGCTTGGTGGCTCAGCCTGTAATCCCAGTGCTTTGGGAGGCTGAGGTGAGTGGATTGCCTGAGCTGGCGGGTTCATGACCCGCCTGGGCAACTTGGTGAGACCTCATCTCTACAATAAATCAAAAACTCAGCCGGGCGTGATAGCACGTGCCTGTAGTTCCAGATACTCAGAAGGCTGAGATAGAAGGATCACCGGAGCCCAGCAGGTCGAGGCTGCGGTGGCCGGGAGCGGCCACTGCACTCCAGTCTGGGCGACAGAGTGAGACTCCAACTCAAAAAAACAAAAAACAAAAAAACAAAAAAAATCACAAAATGTCACTCACATTTTCCTAAAAGGAATCATGATTTTAAGAGATGGGATCTCACTCTGTTTCCTGGGCTGGGGTACGTTGGCGCGATCACAGCTCACTGTAACTTCAAACTTCCAGGCTCAAGCAATCCTCTGGCCTCAGCCTCCCAAAATACTGAGATTATAGGCATGAATCACCATGCCTAGCTTCTTAAAAGGATTCTAAAAGAGTAAATTAAAAACTCTTTTTTCCCAGCTGGGTGCAGTGACTCATGCCTATAATCCCAGTACTTTGGTAGGCTGAGGTGGAAGGATTGCTTGAGTCCAGACCAGCCTGGACAACATAGCGAGACCCTGTACCTATAAAACAATGTGAAAATGAGCCAGGCATGGTGGTGTATACCTATGGTCTCACCTACTCAGCAGTCTGAGGCGGAAGGAGCCCAGGAGGTCAAGGCTGTGGTGAGCTGTGATCGTGCCACCGCACTCCAGCCTAGGCAGTAGAATGAGACTACAATAAAATAAATAAAAACTCTGTTTTCCAGAAACAAACACCTCTTGGTTCCTGAATTCAGGAAGACTGGAATGGGAGCAAGACAGCCTGGCTCTAATCTAGGTTTTGCTGCTGGCCACACCTTTTCTGCCTATCACTCAGGGCAGCCACCTTAAGTCATCACCTGGACTCCTTCTGACTCTCATAGTTCCAAACAGAGATTTTTTTCCGAGGTATTTAAAGCATGTGACCCGGAAAGTTTGGGTGAGGTGCCTCTGACTTCGCTCTCAGGGGTCAGTATTTAACGCACTCTACCTAGAGGAGACAACAGTGGTTATTGGCATGGACTCTGCAATAAGAAAGACTTAGGGTAAAACCTGATTCTGCCACTTCCTAACTGTGTCCTTGCACAAGTCACTTCACCTCTCAGCTCCTTCCGTGGGAAGAGAGGACAAGAACATGTTTTCAAGGCATGTGGCCCAAAGTCAGCACATGGCCTGGGTTGGCCCATAGCCCTGGCTTGGGGCATGGTGGCGTTGGGGAATGCTAGGACCAACACAATCAGTACTGCTGTTCCTGGGCTTCCTGCTTACCTCCAAGGATGCCATGCACACAACTTTGTTCGTGTGATAGAAGAAAGTGGGCAGGACATCAAAGATAGTCGTTTCTGACAGTATTAATTTCTAGGGGAAAAGGAAAAGGGAAAGTAATTCAAGTAAGTTTTAAGTACCAGTCGGGTGGGCGGGGCAGTGGGAGCCAGGAGATGTGGGTCACGTTGCCTCCACTAAAAGCAGTCAGTGCCCACCACACATGGGATTCCTCCCACATTTAATGGCAAAGATCCGATGGGAAAAACTCTGGGATGGCTGCACTCAGGGCTGGGCTCCCCATTTCAGATGCTGAGGGGGACCCAAAGTTTGCAAATGAGCCAGAGCCCTGGGGCTGTGCAGCTGTGGGAGGGCCTGCCGCTTCCAAACACACACTATCACCATGGAGGCTGTAAACCTACCAGGCGAGCCCTCGTTGCCTGTCACACGTCCACTCACGCCTCTCCCAAAGCCTCTCCCAGGGCCCCTGGCCACCCTGCCTACACCCTAGCACCTGGAAGGCAGGGGAGCCGTTTCCCCCAGCCCCCTCCTGGGCCCCAGTGTGTGCTCTGTAGAAGGTGGTCGGAGGAGATGGCCTTACCTTGAGGTTCTCAGGGCAGAACTGGTGGCCATACATGTCAATGGCAGACAGGAAGATGGACTCCACCTGGTTGTGCCGCAGCTCGTAGGAGGGCAGGTGGGAAGCAATCAGGACCTGAGGGGGGGGACGAAGGCTGGGGTTAGCCAGTGTCCCAGGGGAAAGGCCTAGGGTGGAAAATGGGACAGCACTAGGCAGGGCCGTGCACAGTGGGGGCCATGCACAGAGTGGGGAGGACCGCGCATGGTGAGGACTCTGTCTTGAGACCCTACCTGTCTGGCTCTGAGGGCCACCTTGCAGTGCTCACTTTTGCTCAGCTGGGTGAGCTCGTTGAGAATGGAGGTCAGTTCGTCCGACAGGGAAGGGTCTGGGCCACACAGCTCATCCTTTAGGGACAAGGACAGAATCCAAATGGCTTTTCTCCAGCCACGAGAAACAGGCCAGTGCTCACTTCAGCCGGGAATGCAACAGTCCAGCGAGCCAGACAGCTGCTTGGCTCCCTTGGCACGCCCAGTACAGCCTGATCTGCAAACCCTTACCACTCTCCTCTATGCGCCCATCTCATTCAATCGTTCATTCATCACCCACTCATGAATCAAAGCATGCCCTAAACACCTGGTAAGAGAAAAAATGACAGCTGAGTTCCTACCTGTATTACTATTACTATTAAAGAAGGGACAGGGTTCACTGTGTCACCCAGGCAGGAGTGCAGTGGCATCATCAAAGCTCACTGCAGGCTTGAACTCCTGGGTTCAAGCGATCCTCCTACTTCAGCCTCCCAAGTAGCTGGAACAACAGTGTATGCCACTGCATCCAACTCATTTAAAAAAATTTCTACAGAGAGAAGGTCTCACTATGTTGCCCAGACTGGTCTTGAACTGGCTTCAAGTGATCCCCCTACCTCAACTTCCCAAAGTGCTGAGATTACAAACCTGAGCCACGATGCCTGGCCTGAATTACTTTTAATAGCCAGTGATTATCAGGTCCTTTTTTTTTTTTTTTGAGTCAGAGTCTCACTCTGATGCCCAGGCTGGAGTACAATGGAACGCTCACAGCCATTGCAGTCTCAACCTGCTGGGTTCAGGTGGTCCTGCCACCTTGGCCTTCCAAGTAGCTGGAACAGGTGCGCCACCACACACAGTTAATTTTTCTTGATTTAATGTAGAGATGAGGTCTCGTCATGTTGCCCAGGCTTGAACCCCTGGGTTCAGGCAATCCTCTTGCCTCTGCCTCCCAAAGTGCTGGGATTACAAGCATGAGCCACTGTGCTCAGTCTCTCAGGTGCTTACTATGCTGTCAGGTGGCTAGTAAGCAGCTAGACCCTTTATATACAACACCCTAGTTTTTCCCAGCTCCCTGAAGAGGTACTATCATGATCTCCATTTTATAGATAGGAACACTGAGGCTCAAAGAGACAATATGCCTTGTCCCAAAGTCACCAAGTACAAGCAAGGCAGAGCCAGATTCAAACACAGGCCTATTCTGCCCCTAATGCTTATCACTCTTTCCCCCACGTGCTGCTGCCTGACTTAAGGGGCTCACAGTTTCAGAGAAGAGGGACCTGGAATGGACTCTCCAGGAGAAGAGCAGGGTGACATTTCCTGTGTGCACCCTCCTCTCGGTTTCCCAAGGGAGGGCCTTTCTGTGGAGACCAGGGCTGTGTGCAACCACTCACTGCATCTCCTCTGATGCCCTGATGCACAAGGGGCTTGGGAATGGCTTGGAGGCGGTGGTCCCTCAATGCCCACTGAAGGCGGATCAGAGAGCGTGGGACATCAGCGCTCCTGAGCAACACACCCACCCCTGCCCCAGCCAAGACCACTCTCCAAGAAGTGGAGAGTGGGGCCAGACAGTGGGGTCATGGGTCATTTTTTTCTACATGTGTTCCTGCATTTTCCTAATTATAATGAGCCTGCGCCATGTTTATAATCAGAAAATATTTTTAACCTATTAATATTTCTTATACAAATGCAGGGGCATGTCAATGCTGAAGACATGTGGTAGGAAACTGTTCTAATCTTTTCTCCTTCCCAGATTCTGACCCGCTTTTGTATTATCAAATGGTGGTGGCATCACATGCCACCAATCCCCCAGGCCTGGAGCTCCCAGGACGGGTCAGTGGAGGTGAAAAACTCAAGGGTTGTTTGTGTCAACGTTTAAAAAACCTGGCCACTACCTTCTACATACAAAGACCCAAACACGGCCAGGCTCAGTAGCTCAGCTTGTAATCCCAGTGCTTTGGGAGGCCGAGGTGAGTGGATTGCCTGAGACTACAGGTTCGAGACCCACCCAGGCAACTTGGCGAGACCTCATCTCTACAATAAATAAAAAATTAGCCAGGTGTGGTAGTGCACGCCTGTAGTTCTGGCTACTTGGAAGGCTGAGGCAGAAGGATCATGGAGCCCAGCAGGTCAAGGCTGCAGTGGCCAGGAGTGTGCCACTGCACTCCAGTCTGGGCGACAGAGTGAGACTCCAACTCAAAACAAAAAAACAAAACAAAAAAACAAACAAAGACCCAAACACAATTTTCCTTTCTTGTCAATTTGAGTGAAAGTTTCATCTCATGTTAGTTCACGGTAACATGTCCTCTTTGCTTTGCTACTAGCAAAATCTCACGACCACTGAATTGACCTTCAGAAACGAGGTCCACTCAACAGACTCAAAAAATTTCCAAGTAATCATTCAACTCACAAGTCTGTGTTGAAACCTCCTAGGAACCCAATACCATCAGATGCAAAGAATTTGTTATTTTCCAACAAATGGCACCAAGGAAGCCAGAAGAATGACGACTCATCTCATAAACAGCCTCCAACAGTAGCTGCTGCAACACCTTTAGCCTCCTTCACCAAGAGGTCCCAGGCAAGCGCCCCAATTCCCGGAGCTGGGGCCACCACTCCGCCTGTCATATCCAGGACGTCATCTGGTGAACATAATTTTTTAGAAACTTCACACCCAGGAGAGAGTCTGTATGTGCACAAAAAGTAATGAATAGCAGAATAATTCAGAGCCCCGATCCCTGCCTCTGAACGGCAAGCTAATAGATTACGGGTGTACCTTGCTTTACCAACACTCAAGCTCCAAAAAAATCCATATGAAGGAAGTATTTTTGAAAAGAGTTAAATTATTTTAGCAACGGAATTCCTCCAAAGAGTAGCTATCTCCTTGGGCGTAAGTTCCCAGTCTCAGCTGCACACTGTAATCACTCGGGGGAACCTTCCCCCTCCCAAAATAATAAAACTTTAAAACTGCAGTAGAATTAAGGATCAGTATATTGGAAGCCCCTATATACACTAACTGTTAAACTTATACCACATTTGATTTTTCTCCTGTAAGCGCGTACACACACACACACACACACACACACACACACACACACACCTCTCTCTCTCTCTCTCTCTCTCTCTCTCTCTCACTTTGAATGTCAGTTGCAGACACCATGATCCTTTACGCTAATGTAGCATGTCCAGATAGTCCCCCACCTAATTATAGAACCATTAAAACACCAATGAAAATGAAAATTAAACCAGTAATATTATCTAATATATGGGCTGGGTGCAGTGGCTCATGTCTTTAATTCCAGCACTTTAGGAGGCCACAGTGGGAGAACCGCTTGAACCCAGAAGTTCAAGACCAGCCTAGACAACATAGCAAGACCTCGTTGCTACAAAAAATAAAAAAATTAGCCAGGCTTGGCAGCACATGCCTGTAGTCCTACCTCCTCAGGAGACTGAGGCAGAAAGATTGCCTGAGCCCAGGAGGTCGAGGCTGTGGTGAGCCCTGATAGTGCTACTGCACTCCAGCCTGGGTGACAGAGTAAGATGCAACTCAAAAAGTAATAATAATATACATTTCATCTTTAAGGAAGCTTTCGAAAAGTGCTTATACCTGGGCCCCACACCCAGAAACTCTGATGTAATCGGCCAAGGGTGGGGCCTGGTTATGTGTTACAAGTACCCACCACAAGATAATTCTCATATGCAGCCAGAATTAAAAGCTGCCGCACAAGATTTTTAAGTAATTCTTTATAAAAATACCAATATTTACAAATATATCTTGGTAAGGTATTAACTACCCTATAAGCCCATGGCCCAAATACAGCCCACTGGTTATTTTTGTAAATAAAGTTTTACTGGAACACAGCCATGCTCATTTATTCACAAAGTGCCTATAGATGCTTTCAGACTACAAGAACAGAGCTCAGAGAGCCCAGTGGTAGCACTAGGGGATGGATGGTCACAAACCTAAAATACTTACTATCTGGGGCCCTTTACAGAAAAAATCTGCCAGTCCCCTCGTCTGCTATAATGTAAGACAAATGCAAGACAAGTGTAAGACAAATCTCCCCCACTCTGCTGATCCTACATTTTCCAAGTCAATCAGCAGGGACACATCAAGGAAGAAATCCTTAGTTATAAAAGTTGCAAATTATTATCTGGTAGAAGGAGAAATAAGAATGAAGAAACTCCACACTTCTCCAAGAGGGCAAAATGAAAGCCCTACCACAAAACTCCAAATCTAACAGCTCATGACTCTGGAACAGGACTGTGGGTTCAAATCCTGGCTCTGCATTTGTGAGCTGAGTACCCCTGGGCAAGTGGCTTCACCTCTTTGTGCTCTGCCAAAGAGAGGTGAGAACAGGACCCACCTTCTATGGTTGCTGTGAGAATTAAATGAGCTAATATTTACTTGTAAAGCCTTTCAAGAATGCCTGGCACAAAGAAGGTGCTTTGTGAGCCTCATCTTCCCAGGGGACAGAACACCCCACCCACCGCCTGTTTTTTGTTTTTTAGACTAAAAAATATAGTTTATTTAAAAAGTAAATTAGAGACAGAGAGAGAGAGAGAGAGAGAGAGAAAGGAGAGTCACCTCTCCAAGGTAGGAAAGGGGGCCAAAGCTTAAGAAAACATGGCCTGGCTGTAGCTCAAAGAGCACATGGCCACACCATAGCATAGTAAGGCATGACAATGGCAGTGATGGCCTGGCAATGGCCCACTGCCTGTTTTGTAAACAAGATTCACTGGAGCACAGGTGAGCCTATTTGCTTACATTGTACGATGGCTGTGTCCAGTAGTCAGAGCAGAGACCACACTAACCTGCAGGGCCTAAAACATCGACTTGGCCCTTTTTAGAAGAAGTTTGCAGATCCCTGGCCCGCCCCATCTGGTTAAAAGGCGCCCTTCCTGCTTACGATCAGCATGATCACCAGCTGATTCTTCTTGGCCACCTGTGCATGGGAGAAGATGCAGTCCAGCACCTGGGACATGTCCGGCTTGAACTGTTCCCTGAGGTTGATCACACACTTGTCGTAGTGGGCTAGAGGGAGACAAAAACCATGTGGGGTGAGGCTTGTGCTTCTCCGGCTCCCCCTGCCCTGTGGGCTGTCACCAGTGCCATCGGCAGCGGCATCTCTTGCCTTGCTGGAAATGGTGTTCAACATGCAAGTATCTTCGCAGGAGATCCAACACCACTGCTTTCATATAGCCACGGGTCCCGCTGCGATATCTGGGGAGGAAGGAAAGGCTGCCCTTAGCGCTCACATGCACCTCCCCATGTGCCTGAATAACTTCAGCGGAGGCTTTTATGACCTTTAAAAGGAGAAAGAATTCTAGAAAGGAGGCTGAGGTGGGAGGGTTACTTGAGCCCAGGAGTTTGAGCCCAGCCTGGGCAACATAGCAAGACCCTTGTCTCCAAAAAAAATTACTTTAAATAAATAAAATAAATTAAAATAAAAAACGTGTGTATCTGTAGTCTATGCTTGCCAATCCTGAGGTTTGCAAGGGATGTGGAGTCAGTTCATCTGTAACTGAAGGTCAAAGAGCACAGTGACTTGCCCAAGGTCTCACATCAAGTCTGAGCTTGACAGGAGGTCATCTGTCTGTTCTTGGCAAGAATGGAAAAAAAATTTAAAAGAGTTGGGATGCCAAACAGGAGCAGCCAATTTTAGGAGGCTTTTCATTTAAAAAGAAAAATGTTCAATTACTCCACTCTATATATTAAGGCAGTTTTAAAAAGACAAACTAGGAAGACATTTACCAAAAGATCCCTGTGTAAATTTCACTTCTCTTTTAAAACAGAATTTTAACCTGGTTGTTCCCTAAAACATTCCCTCCTCTAAAACAGTTCTAAACATGGGAATGGAGTATCTTAGGAGGAGGGACATGAGTCATAGGGAAGTAGAAACCAGCTTAATCCCAGCATCCCCAAATGACAATGAAAGAGAGCAAGAAGCTAAAACACTGATCACAATGTGATTTTATGGCATACACACACACATTCACACATAGCACAGGACAGAACTTTCATATCTACGTTTATCACAGAAAATTCGCTTGAAAATTCAGTTAATTTATTCTCTGTTCATTTCTCCTAGGTCTCTCTGAAGCTTAAGGGATAGGTTTGGTAGTTGAGGTGTGTCAGGGGCAGGACTCCTTCATAGCCCTTGGCTGTGAAACTTCCACTCTGGAGAATCCACCTAAACTCTCGCTCCTCAGCACAATGCTGTAGGGTCACTGTATGCCACCATGAGTCAGGGACTCCCTGGGAAGAGGGACAGTCTCCACGGTCTCACATTCTTTATACCTGTAGCAGTCTCTGACACGTGGAAAATGTGCTGAATTGATTAGTTCTAATCTGAGAATGCTTTCGTTCTGTCTCTATGAGCAAAGTGATCTTGCTAGGTGGACTTTTCACCCCCCCCAAAAATGGCAAAAATTATTTTTATCATCAGAATAGTGCTGGAGCAGACAAGCCCTGCTCAACAACTACTTGAGATAAAACACAAATAATTCATCAACTTTCCTTTGCAATGAACCCCAAAACCACAGCGAAAACTTGTATAGTCTTTTATTGTACACAAAGTCATTTCATCCCATTCTTGCAATCCAAGCTACTGCCTCTCTAGTATCTGCTGTGTCATCACAGCAATTAATCACAAAAATTAATCCATTCATAATTCCAAATGACTTATCTTGTGAAGTGCTTTTATTCCCATTTTACCAACTAACTGAGATACACAAAAGTCAAGTGACTTGCTTAGGGTTCCATTGTCAGTAATGGCACTGCCAGGACCATAAACCAAGATGCATCTGCAGTTTCTCTCAGTACAAGAGCCCTCCCTCACCCCTTTTTTTTTTGAGACAGGGTCTCACTCTGTCACCCAGGCTGGAGTGCAGTGGTGCAATCACAGCTCACTGCAGCCTTGAACTCTTGGTCTCAAGCAGTCCTCCCACCTCAGCCTCCCAAGTAGCTAGGAGTAAGGGTATATACCACCACCATGGCTAATTTTTATTAATTTTTTTTTAGAGATGGGGTCTTTCTATGTTGCCCAGACTGGTCTTGAACACCTGGCTCAAGTGATTCTCCTTCCTTGGACTCCCAAGGTACTGGGACTACAGTACTGAGCCATTACTCCTGGTGAGCTTGCCCTTAAGAAAGTCCCACAGCACCTCCCTGGTGTAACACATACAACCGCTCAGAGTTACAACCACACCCCAGAGAGAGCCCACAACTCACCTCTGGACCAACTGCACAATGCTCTGGGTGTTCATGAAGAAGACCTCTCGGTCAGCCTTCCGCTGCAGGGTGGCTGCATGGCAGTCCAGGATGGTGGCTATCTGGATGGAAAAACAAAACAGATCGGCCCTCTGACAACCACATGATCCAGACACCACCTATCAGTCACCTGAAGGGCCTACCATGCACTCCCAGGGAGGTCCATCTGAGCTCATTCGGAGACCAAACTTCCAGCTCAGAAGCCCTCCAGCCACCCGAAGCATTTCCATTCATCCCTATCAACAGTGAGGAATCTGAGGGCTCAGAAAGACAACAATCACATAAGGAGATGTGCACATTCGCACTACACCCCTCCACAGACAGAAACAGGGCAGGGATGGGGAAGACGGGAACACCCAACCCTGGTGAGAATGAGTGTGCCAGGTGGGAAAAGGTCCTGTCTTTATCACTAGATTTAATGTCATCGGTATTTCACCACTGGCATAAAATTGTGTGTGTGTGTGTGTGTGTGTGTGTGTGTGTGTGTTTGGCAGTCACTGAATTTGGATTCTTATTTTCCTTGCAAAATAAAAGGTTCTCTAAAATCCTTCAGCCATCAGTAAAATGATCAGGCAGGAGAAAAACTTATTTAGATGGGAGTCTTGTCACCAAAAATAAATAAAAATATTTTTAAATATAAAAACCTGCATCAAGGACAAATTCCTGAAAATTTCCAACATGTGCTTTCTCAATTAGGGTCCTCCAGAGTTTGGTTTTGTTATTTTTTTGGTTGAGATATAACTTGCATACCATAATATCCCATTATCCCCCTTTAAAGTATACATTCAGTGGTTGGTGGTATATTCACAAAGTCATTCAACTATCATCACTATCCTATTTTAAAGCATTTTCATCACCCTAAAAAGAAATCTTGTACCTATTAGCAGTCACTCCTCACTTCCCCTCCCCTGCCAGCCGCTGGCAACCACTACTCTCCTTTCTTTCTCCATGCATGTGCCTATTCCAGAGGTTTCCTATAAAAGGAATCATGCCAAGGGCAGTCTTTTGGGTCTGGTTTCTTTCCCTTACTATAATAGGTTCACCCATGGGCTTGAATCAGTGCTACGCTACATTCCTTTTTATGGTTGAACAGTACTCTAACCACTGGAGCTGCTGACCCCTGGGAATGCCCTGAACTGTACTGACTCTAGCACCCCAGGTCACTAACGTGCAGGTGGGGGAAGGAGGCTGGAAGTGAACCCTTCCAGCCAGACAGAGGGCAGGAAGGCAAACAGGCAGGTCTCTTCCAAGTGCAAATCACCTTTCAAATCCCCTATGAAAACAACCACATGAATAGCATGAGGCCGATGTAGAACAAACGGAAAAAGCTTATACTACCCTGAAATGGTTCCCATTCTTAAGAAATGTTTTACATACATTGGGCCCCTAGACTATCACCTTACAAAATCCAGAGGGAGAAAACCAAAGCTGCAAACCAGGAAGAAGTCTGCGCTTTCCTCTAATGATGCCGGCCGGTTTACTGTTTGGCACCTGCCCCTCTATCTGCAGGAACCGCTCACCCCTCATCTGAACTGGAGTTTTATGGAGTGAGGCCTGATGACTGTTGATGTTCATTCACCCCTCTGCTGCCTGGGAGAAAGTGAAAAAATTCTGCGGACGAGACTCGAAAGACAGCCCTTGGTCCCAGCAGTCTGGGCTGTCCGTGGGTCTCCAGTAGCTCAACTTGATCAGGGGCCAGATGTCGGGCCCAACCAGGGACCGGTCCAGTGCCAGCACTCAGGCGGGGCTGGGCTGGGGCACCACATACCTGCTGGCTGGGAAACTGGCACAGCACCGAGGTGATGTTGCTGGCATACTGGGCCATCACCCGGCGGACCGACTTCTCCACGGGGGCAGGGATGCGGCCTGCCACACTGGTCATGATCTCCTGTAGCTCCAGCAGCGGCAGTGACGGGTGCCGGAGAGTCATCATGAGCTTCTGCACCCACTCCTTGAGCTGCAGCAGGGACCACAGCATTGGCCCAGCCCTGCAGGGATGTGGGCACCACCACCCAC
This sequence comes from Cephalopachus bancanus, assembly GCA_027257055.1. Classification (NCBI taxonomy): domain Eukaryota; kingdom Metazoa; phylum Chordata; class Mammalia; order Primates; family Tarsiidae; genus Cephalopachus; species Cephalopachus bancanus. The sequence goes on from JAPVLO010000477.1 coordinate 554,535, forward strand.
CATGAGACGCCCCACCCAACACTTGTGTCCTGTGCACACAAGTGGCTGAGGATCTAGATCCGACAGTCCCTGAAGCAGTCCAGGGTGGAATGCCCTCCCCCAGAAGGGGAATGCTCAGTTTCCACGTAGGAGGGCCCCTACTCCCCTCTTGGCATACAGAAAGCCAGCATGGTGTGGGCAGCAAGCCTAAGGTCTTGTGAAGAGCTAACATCTGTGGGACATGTGCTTATGCCAGACAGTGTCCTCAGATCTTGTTTTGTTTTTTTTTTTTTTTTTGAGTTGGAGTCTCACTCTGTCGCTTAGACTGGAGTGCAGTGGCCACTCCCGGCCACCGCAGCCTTGACCTGCTGGGCTCCGGCGATCCTTCCGCCTCAGCCTTCCAAGTAGCTGGAATTACAGGCATGCGCTACCATGATGCCTGGATGCCCGGGTGATTTTTTGATTTCTTGTAGAGATGAGGTCTCGCTGCCCAGGCGGGTCTCGAACCCGCGGGCTCAGGCAATCCACTCACCTCAGCCTCCCAAAGGCGCGGGATTACAGGCTGAGCCACCAAGCCCGGCAGATCTTTCTTTACACGTTCTCATTTGATCCCTAGAAACAACCCAACAAAGCAGGTCTAATGATTATTCCCATTTTACAGTTGAGGCAAATGGAACACAGGGAGGTTAATTAAATTACCCGAAGTCACTCAGCTATAAGAAGTACAACCAGGAAGCAAACCAGGCTATTCAGCTCCCAAGACCCCTAGCAGCCACCCTACACTGCTTCCGGATGTCTTGGTAGCCCATGTTGATGGTCTTTGGATGGGGATGACAGTGGGACCAATCCCACAGCATGGTGGTGAGGTTTAAAAGTGAATCGATGGGCAACCCCTTCAGGTCCCCTCCCAATGTGAGAGCTTTTCTGTCCTCTCAATAAATCCTGCTTTCTCAAAAAAAAAAAAAAAAGTGAACTGATGCACATGCTGGCACCAAGACTAAATAAATCTTGCAATGAGAGCAACCATTGCTAGGCAGCATAGCACAGGTGTTAGGAGCACAGACTTAGAGGCCAGATGACCAGGTGAGACGGGAGATAGATAGAGAAAGGCTAGGCAGACAGACAGGTGGGTCCTCTGGCAACAACGTAGCCAACTCCCCTCAGGGTTCTCCGGCTCAGCCTTGGTAAACAAGCTCCCTGTGCAAGCCTCTCAAGCTACAGCTTAAGTACTGAATGCTGGGATTGAAAAGCAACCAATCAGTTCACCATTAGGCCCCTACCTCCTGCCAATTAGTCCTTAGTACTGACCAATCAGAACAGCTATGTGTGGACCAATCAGCTCACAGCTAGCGCTAGCCAATCGGCTTGAACTTGGGGCTATATCAGCACCAGGTTTCAGGCCTCAGACTGGCAACTCCTTAGGGTTCTCTCCCACTGTGGAAGCTTGTCTGTGCTTTTGATAAATTCTGCTTTGTCATGTTCAGCTGTGTCCCTCATTCTTCCTGGAAACAAGAACCTCAATCCTGAAGAGTTGTGACCTGAAAAGCTGCTGAAGACTGTGGGAGCTATGCACCCAGAGGCTGGCTTGCCAACCATCAGAGCTGGCTGAACCGGGAGAGCTGCTGGAAGAAAGCAAGACTCTGAAGCTGAGACTCCCAGGGGGCTTGGCTTGCCAGCCCACCAAACTAGCAGTGCTCTCAGAGCTAGACTTGCTAGCCCATTAGAGCCAACACTTTTGGGGCTAAGCTTACCAATCCCTCAGTAGCCAACCCATTTGAGCTGACACCCTTGAAGCCTGGGCAGATCTGAGAAATCCACATAACAGGGTTCAAGTCCTATCTTTGCCTCTTTACTGTGAAGCAGGATAAATTTCTTAGCCTCTCTGTGCCTCAGTTGCCTCAATTGCAAATGGTGGTCACAATTTCTACTTCACAGATTACTGGGAAAATCAAATGATTGAATACTTCTTAAGTACTTAGAATAATAGGTAGCACACAGTACACACTAGATAAGGGTTGCTTGTAATTAGGATCATCACCATCACCAGGATTTGCTAATTCTGAGATGGAATGTGATGCAGCAAATGGTGTTATCACCAGTCAGGGCCTTTCAAGGAGGTCTGCAAATTGGAAGATGTCTTGTTGCTCTACAGAGTATGTGGGACCCTGGGTGATGAATGACCAAGACTTGCATTTCTGAACAAAGTGCCTTCCTCGTCATCTCCTTAAGAGGGCTGACCCATGCTGACACCTTCTGACTGCCTGAGTATTCTCAGTCCTGAGCAGAACCAAGCCACTACAAGCCCATTTTAGAGTCAAGGAGAAAATGTCCACCAACGGTTATGATGAAACTGAGAATGTCCCGGGTAGAAACAACAGAGGACGGATCGTTTTCTCACTCCTTCCTTCAGGAAAGACCTCTGGGCTCAGAGTAAACTCTTCTGGCTCTTGGCACAGATCCACACATGCCTGCTCTTAAAGGTGGTTTACCTGGTCTTGGCACAGATCCACACATGCTTACTCTTACAGGTGACTTACCTTTATGCTAAAAATAGGCTCTGGCAGACAGAAGCCATTCATGATGTTGGTGAGGTTCTCTAGGACATTGTGGAAAACCTGGTGCAATTTCTCTCCGAGGATGGGCAGTGTTTGCTGGGAAGGGAGTTCTCCCATGAACGGTTCAGCCTAGTGAGACACAAGGACGAGAGTTTGCACACACTGTGGAATCCCAAATATGACTAGTCAGACCAGGGACAAGGCAGATTGACCCGCGTACACATGTGAGTTAGAAGAAAGTCTGAGAAAAAAATGAAAGAAAATATAGTACTGGAAAGTTAAAATGGATAAATTCAGGGGCCAGGTGCAATGGTTTATGTCTGTAATCCCAGTACTTTGAAAAACTGAGGCAGGAGAATTGCTTGAGGTCAGGAGTTCAAAATCAGCATAGGCAACATAGCAAGATGCAGGTGCTACAAAAATATTTAAAAATTAGCTAGGTGTAATGGCGTATGCCTGCAGTCTCAGCAACTCTGGAGACTGAGGTGGGAGGATCACTTGAGCCCCAGAATTCGAGGCTGCAGTGAGCTATGACCACATCCCTGTACTTCAGTCTGGGTGACAGAGTGAGACCTTATCTCTTAAAAAAAAAAAAAATCGGGCCAGGTGTGGTGGTTCATATCTGTAATCCTAGCACTTTGGGAGGCCAAGATGAGAGAGTCACTTGAGGCCAGGAGTTTGAGACCAGCCTGGGCAACATAGTAAGACCTTGTCTCTAAAAAAAAATTAGCTAGGTATGGTGACACATGCCTGTAGTTCCAGCTACTCAGGTGGCTGAGGCAGAAGAAGCGCCTGAACCCAGAAAATGGAGGATGCGGTGAGCCGTGATCATGCCACTGTACGCCAGCCTGGGCAAAAGAGTGAGACCCTGACTCAGAAAAAGGAAAACAAAAATTCATAGAGATAATGTGGAATAGTGATTTCCAGGGCTGAAGGGAAGGGAGAATGGGGACTTAGTGTTCAATGGGTATAGTTTCAATTTTACAAGAAGAAAAGAGTTCTGGAGATGGATGGTGGTGATGGCTGCACAACAGTGTGAATGTACTCAATACCACTGGCTTCAAAATGGTTGAGATGATAATTTTTGTGCCATATATATTTAACCACAATTTTTAAAAAAAACTAAGGAAGCCGGGCTCGATGGCTCAGCCTGTAATCCCACGCCTTTGGGAGGCTGAGGTGAGTGGATTGCCTGAGCCCGCAGGTTCGAGACCCACCTGGGCAGTGAGACCTCATCTCTACAATAAATCTAAAAATCAGCCAGGCATGGTAGCTCTTGCCTGTAATTCCGGCTACTCAGAAGGCTGAGGCGGAAGGATCGCCGGAGCCCAGCAGGTCGGGGCTGCGGTGGCTGAGAGCGACCACTGCACTCCAGTCTGGGTGACCAAATGAGACTCCAACTCAAAAAAAAAAAAAAAAAAACTAAGGAAGTCTGAATAAAGCATGAACTTTAGTTAATAATAATGTATCAATATTGTCTCATTAATTGTGACAAATGGACCATACAATTGCAATAATAAATTAATAACAGTTCATTAATAATAAATCAATATTTATTTACTTTATTTATTTTTTTTATTATTATTTTTTTTTGAGTTGGAGTCTCACTCTGTCGCCCAGACTGGAGGAGTGCAGTGGCTGCTCCCGGCCACCGCAGCCTTGACCTGCTGGGCTCCGGCGATCCCGCCTCAGCCTTCCAAGTAGCTGGAACTACAGGTGCGCGCTACCATGCCCAGCTAATTTTTTGATTTTATTGTAGAGATGAGGTCTCGCCAAGTTGCCCAGACGGGTCTCAAACCTGCGGGCTACGGCAATCCACTCACCTCAGCCTCCCAAGGCGCGGGATTACAGGCTGAGCCACCGAACCCGGCGTTTATTTATTTTGAGACAGGGTTTTACTCTGTCATCCAAGCTTGAGTGCAGTGGTAGAATCACAGCTCACTAGTCTCAACCTCCTGGGCTCAGGTGATCCTCCCACCTCAGCCTCCTGCATAGCTGGAACTACAGGCATGTGCTACCACATCCAGCTAATTTTTAAAATTTTTTGTAGAGATGAGGTCTCACTATATTGCCCAGGCTGGTCTCAAACTCCTGGACTGAAGCAATCCTCTCACTTCAGCCTCCCAAAGTACTGGGATTACAGGTGTGAGCCATCACGCCCAGCCTGAATTAATATTAACTTTTAAAAAGTTAAAATGAGCCAGGCTCGGTGGCTCAGCATGTAATCCCGTGCTTTGGGAGACTGAGGTAAGTGGATTGACTGAGTCCACGGGTTTGAGACCCGCCTGGGCAACTTGGCAAGACCTCATCTCTACAATAATTAAAAAAAATTAGCCAGGTGTGGTAGCGCGCACCTGTAGTTCCAGCTATTTGGAAGGTTGAGGCGGAAGGGTTGCCGGAGCCCAGCAGGTCGAGGCCCGGCCACTGCACTCCAGTCTGGGTGACAGAGTGAGACTCCAACTCAAAAAAAAAAAAAAAAAAAAAACAATAAAAAGTTAAAATGGTAGGGAACTGGCTATGAGGTATATGGGAACTCTCAATACTAGCTACGGCATTCTTCTGGAAATCTAAAACTGTACTTAAATAATAGTGTATTAAAAAAAGGTGGTCAAGCAAGACCTCACTGAGGGCATGACACTAGAATAAAAGCTCCAAGGAGGTGAGCCGGTGAGCCCTTTGGAGGCCTGGGGGCAAGACCTTCCTGGCGGAGGGAGCAGTCCCTGGGTAGGAGGAGTCTGGTGCATCCAAGTAAGCAAGGGTGCGAGAAATAGCAGAGAAGGCCAGAAGAGAAAGTGGGGGATAGTCATTTGGGGTCTTGTAGGTCATGGGAAGGATTTGGGCTTTATTCTAGGCAGATGGAGAGCAGTAGTGAGGGACTAGGGCAAAGGGTGTGGCCGCCTTGTGTCTGGGCCCTGCTTCTCAGCTGCCAGAGTGAGCGCCATCTGTAGGCAGCAAGGCACAGCAGGAGGCGAGTTGTGAGCTCAAGCCTGCCAGTCGCACTCTAAGGTGGAAGCCACGAGTGCACTTGCACCAGCCAAAGCCGTGGAGCAACATACCGGGTGCACTTTCGAAGGGTCATCGAGTTCCAGCCTGGCCACCACGCAGCCTACTTCCAGCACGGCCCCCGGAAGCTTGATGTATTTCACCCGGCCACTTTCCTGCACATTCAGGGTCATGATCATCTTCATCACCTGTTTTGCAGAAAGAAGAAATAAGACAGAAGACAAACGCCAGGACTGGTTTGTGCGTGTGATACCTGCAGTCACCCAGAACTGGTGACACCAGGGTAAGGACTGCGTCCTCTAAATAGAACGACTCCCTGGGCAGGGTTCACACAGAGAGGAAAGAGAAAACAAGCATTCACTGGAAGCCTGCGGTGCACCAGGCACAGAGTCCTTTGCGAATTATCTCAATCTGCAAAGCTAGCCAGGGAGGTAGATGCCCATTTCACAGCTATGAAAACTGATGTTTACTTCCAAAGGAAGATCTCTCTCTTAGAAATAGTTAAATCCTGTGATATAGGTGAGTAATAACTATGTTCCTAAAATGTACTGCATAAATCAAACATTTTGTGATGAAGCGTGTTAAGAATGTGTGGCTCCTCTTTTAAAAGGCACCGAGAAAACCCTCTGGGGAACATTCTGTCACACAAAGAATTTGCTTGCACCCTCACCAGCCCCTTTAATTTGCTGCTGTTGGTGTCTGGATATGTGCCTGTATCCAGGCCTGAGTTTTGTCCCTGCGGTGCCAGCTGCAGACAGTGGGGACTGTGCTGCCGCCCTTGCTTTGCTATTCACAGCTTAGACACCCCAGTCAGCCAGGCCTGGGCTGGAATCCCAGGACCCCCACTCATCACCTCTGTGATCTCCAGAGAATGCCTTCCCCTCGAGTCTCAGTTTCCTCAAGTATAAAATGGGGAATGTTGACAGTTTCACTTCTTCTGGCTCATGTAGGGATGAAATGAGATGAGGGGCCTGGCACGCAGCAGGAGGTCAGTACGCATTAGGACGATCACGGCAATATTTTCCGTTGTCATTATAGGGTTTGAATCCTGGCTTTGTGTGACCTCAAGTGAGCTTCTTAGCCTGCCTGGGCCTAGTTTTTCCATAAGATGGACATCGCATTTGTGTCTAGCTCATTCCTTTGCTGGGAAAATTAAATTTAAAAAGACAGATAAAATGCTTAGAGCAGCATCTGCTACATGGTAAGGACCTTGCAAGTGCCAGCTTAACACTTTTTAATCGTCACCATGGTTATCATGAATCGGCCCTTCCTCATTCCTGAGGTATATATTTTTTGAGTTTTTCTCTTTGAATACTGCAGGGGACTTACACGAAGCGCCCCCCACCTCCCCCCCACTCCCGCCAGACTGACTCTCTCAGGAATTCGCATGCCATGGCCAAGGGGAGGTGAGGCCTATGCTTGAACATGGACGATGCCAGGGGAACAGGGTGTTAGGGGTTCAGAGTCCCCCACGGGCCAACTCTGTGGTCACCTCCATCTCAGCGTAGCTGCTCCCTGCATCCACGTGGCCCCCATCCTCCACCATGTACTGCATCAGCTTCCCGGCAGAGGGGGATCTCAGGACCGTGGGATCATTCTCCTTCTCAAATACGCACGTCTTGTTGCCAATGGTAATCCGGTAACTGGGAAAGAGGAGAGGTAGGGGAAAACTGGTGAGGACCCTCCACCCAGCAAGCCTGAGGAGACTTTTGAAGCTATAATAGCTCCCCTTTCCTTCTTTTTGAGATAGGATCTCACTCTGTCGCCCAGGCTGGAATGCAGTGGTGTGATCCTGGTTCACCACAGCCTCAACCACCTGGGTTCAGGCAATCCTCCCACCTCAGCCTCCCAAGCAGCTGGGACTACAAGCACACGCCATGACACCCGACTATTTTTGCATTTTTTTTGTAGAGACAAGGTCTCACTATGTTGCCCGGGTTGGTCTTCAACCCCTGAGCTCAAGAAATCTTCCTGCTTCAGCCCCCAAAGTGCTGATTACAGATGTAAGCCACCACATCCAATCTGATATTTCACCTTTCCTAATGATGGCCATGAATGTCACCCTCTGTGTGGCTTTAGGGACTCTACATTCCCAAAAGACGGTGTTTGACAGTTGTCACAGAGACACTAGGAGTGGGGTAAATGAGCAAACATCTATGATACTTTTTTGGCTGAAGCTAGTTCCTTTGACTGACATACTCCTCTGTGCCCTAGCACAGAGAAAGCGTCAATCAATAATATGATTCAATAAATATTCACTAACTCAAAGTTTTCCCCTTATAACTGAACTGGGGAGAGTGAAGCTTATAATAATCTTGAATATTCTTGGCAGATGAACATGGGATAAAAAAGAGATACTTGCCAGGCATGGTGGCTCAGACCTGTAATCCTAGCATTTTGGGAGGCCAAGGCAGGCGGATTGCTTGAGGCCAAGAGTTTGAGACCAGCCTGGGCAACAGAGTGAGACCCCATCTCTACTAAAATTAAAAAATTAGCTGAGCCTGGTGACACAGCCTGTAGTCCCAGCTACTCTGGAGGCTGCAGCAGGAGGGTGGTTTGAGGACAGGGGGTCGAGGCTATGCTCCTGTCACTGTACTTTATCCTGTGAGACAGAGCAAGACCCTATCTCTAAAAAAAGAGAGAGAGAATAAAATATTGTTCTGGTATGAACCTAGTCTACCTGCCTCTAAAACTTGGAGAATTGAGAAGAAAATGTCCACTCTCTAATGGGAGCTTTTTTAGACATGGGTCCTCTGGCGGCCCCTCCTCCTTCATCTCCTTGACTGGGACCCATGTGTATTTCATTGTGTGACCTCAGTGTTGTCACGAACACTGGAGGTGGAGGGTCTTTGAGGCCTATCTCATGAGCCCCTGTGCTCAGAGCATCCTGGATGTGAGCCATCAGGTACACGGCAGTCTTTCCTGGCACTGTCTGCTTGTTGAACGTGTCATCTTCCCCAGTGGGCTGGAAGCCTCCAAGTTGTGCCGACACATGGCCCGGCACCTGCTATGGAGCAGTTTGATAAATAGCTGCTGCGGTAACCTTCTGGACACTGCCACTCAACATAGGGGCACAGGCACCTGTCACGCACCTTGCAGGCACAGCGCTGGCAATCACACCCCATTCAGCTCTGAATCCTCCTGGTTCCCAGAAAAGGGCCTGCTAGGAGCAGAGCTACCAGTCGCACAGAATTCCAACCAAACCTCTCCACGCACCCCCAGAATTTCCCAGAGAGAGGCCTTATCCAAGAGCCTCAGATCTGCACACGGGCATCTCTGTGTTTCTGAATTCCACGAGAGACAGCATGCATGCCAAGCCCCAGGGCAGCAACACCCACGTACCTGTCGATCTCCTCTTTCATGTAGGTAGTGTAGCTGTTCCCGCTGTAGGACAGCAGCAGGCCCCCGTCGTTCAGCCGGTGGGCATCGATCTCGATGTGGCAGCCGTTCATGATGAGAACGTACATGGTCAGAGACTGCCGGGCCACCTGTGGGGACAGGCCCCGCATCACAGTTTGGGTTCAGGACAGGCTCCCGGAGCACCGTTTGGTCCCTCTGACCACAAACAAGGGCTGACTGTCCACCGCAAAGTGACAGGGTAAACATCTCCCCTCTTGGCCCCAGCCTTCACTCCCCAAGCAAGCGGCTGCTGATGGACCCACAGGAAGCCAGGAGGCTGTGAGCTACACCTGCCCCGTGGGTAGCTAACAGCCACTGATGGAGTCCCTATCCTGCCATCTCTCACGGATGGTGTGCCCTTTGGGACTGGGGGCTTCCCTTTGATTCCTGTCTCCAGCTCTCACCCTAAGTGAGGCCACCCTAGAAACCCTACCAGTAGCCTGGTACAATGAACTGAATGTTTATGGCCTCCCTGAATTCATATGTGGAAATCCTAACTCTTGATTGACAGTGTTGGGAGGTGGGGCCTTGGGGAGGTAATTAGGTGATGAGGGGTGATTGGGACTGATGCCCTTAAAAAAGAGGCCCCTTTCTGACATATAAGGACATAGGGAAAAGACAGCATCTATGAGACAGAAAGCAGACTCTCAGCGGACACCAAATCTGCCAGCATCTTGACCTTGAACTTCTCAGTCTCTAGAACCATGAGAAATGCATTCCATTGTTTATAAGCCATCAAGTCTATGGCATTTTGTTATATCGCCCAAACAGACCAAGACATCTGAACACAGGCTAGGGTTCTGCTCCCAGATCCAGCTCTGCCCAGGGGCACTTGAGACTTGGACATGTAAGGAGGGCACGTGGCCAGGTCCTGGCCCCAGCTCTGCATTTCGGTCCTGCCGAAGGCCCTGCCCCATCTGGCTACTCAGTGCAGATCACTAGGTGTGTCTTCTCTCAGAAAACAAACACCCTAAATGGCCCGTAACCTATAAAACACATATTCTGTGACAAAAGGGAGCAAGAAATACTGCGACAATTATTTGTGATAACAATAAGCTTGGGACCAAACTATCAATCCAACAACCCTGCAATGGAATATTCCAGACTTGTGCTGTCCAGCATGGTGACCCTCTATCTACATGGGCTACTGAAATTAATAAAAATTAAATAAAATACAAGCCAAGAGTGGTGGTTCATGCCTGTAATCCCAACACTTTGGAAGGCAGACATGAAAGGATAATCTGAGCCCAGGGGTCTGAGATCAGCCTGGGCAACATAGTGAGAACTCGCCTCTACAAAAAATTAAAAAATTAGCTGGCATGGTGGCACATGCCTATAGTTCCAGCTACTTGGAAGGCTGAGGTGGAAGGATTGCCTGAGCCCAGCAGGTCAAGGCTGCAGCAGCCGTGAGCATGCCACTGCACTCCAGCCTGGGCCACAGAGTGAGACTCCAATTAAAAAAAAAAATTAAATACAATATAAAACCCAGTGCCCCATAGTCACACTAACCACATTTCAAGCCCTCAGTGACCCGGGGGCACCCTACAGGACAGAGTAGATAGAGAACATTTCCATCACCACTGAAGGCTCTGGCAGACAGGGCTACAGACACTAAACTCATGCTAAAGAAAACTTGTTAATGCCATGGGACGCTTTCTGTGGTGATTTGCACCATGATCTCAACTTTCTGAAATCAAGGCATAGGGAGAAAAATAACAAAGAGATTTGCTAAAATGTTAACAGGATAACCTCCAGCTGTCAGCACACAGTGGATTTGTTTTTCTGATTCTTTATGCATATCTGAAATTTTTAAATTGTCTCCATCAAGCATGTGCCACTTCTAAAATCAAGTTGGGGACAGCTGAGTCTGTAGCTGAGGTAGCCAAGAGCACTAGAGCAAAGGAGGATCTTTTATTTTTGTTTGTTTTCTGAGACAGGGTTTCACTCTGTCGCCCAGGCTGGAGTGCAGTGGTATGATCATAGCACACCACAGCCTAAAATTCCTGGTCTCAAATGATCCTCCCGCCTGGGTATCCCAAAGCGCTGGGATTATAGGCATAGGCTACTATGCCTGGCCACGAATTTCTTTAAAACATGACTTTATTAACAACACACGTGTTTAGTTTAACTGAGTCTGAAAATCTCCCAAGTTATGAGGTCTACCTGTGCTCATCAACCTTAACTAGAAATCAAAAGACAAAATCTGCCTCAGAAGCAGATTTGAACTCTGTCCTCTTTTCCTTTCCTAAAATATGAGACTGGGAAGTGCTGGACAGGTCTGAGCTTGCAGGGGACATACAGGAACCCAGAGCACCAATGCCTTGGCTGGCCCACCCAACGGGGACCCCAGGCCCAGAGCACCCACACCATGGCTCTCCTAGCCCAGCCAGGGCCCAAGCCTTTCCCGTCCCCATGTATCTCAGATATTCTCTGACACTCTCTGCTGAATTGACCATGGAAAGTCCAGAAGGGTAACTAGACACATCCGAAGGAGAGTAATCAGAGTAAGCACCAGGGTCGCTGGCAGTGAGACAGAGGAGAGGCCAGAAATTCACAGGGGGATTCTTGATGCAGAGATGCAGAATAAAACCAGCCTCACTGCCCCCAGAAACAGACCCAGATCACCACGCCAGCTCAGCAAAGGCCCTGCCATACTCACTCTGCTGGGTAGAACACAGACCCCAAGTTCATGGCCTCCCAGGAACCTCATCGTGACCTTATTTGGAAACAGGGTCTTTGCAGATGTATTTAGTTAGAAGAAATCATGCTGGATTAGGGTGGGCACTAAATCCAATGTGACTGGCGTTCATAGACTAGAAGAGACATGGAGATACAGGCAAAGAAGGAAGACAATGTACATGCACATGCACGCACGCACACACACATGCACGCACACGCAAGGGAAAATGCCATGTAACGACAGAAGCAGAGCTTAGAGTTACACATCCACAAGCCAAGGAAAGCCAAGGATGGCCAGTGACCACCAGCAGCTGGGGAGGCTGGGAACAAATCCTTCCCTAGTGCCTTCAGAAAGATCATGGCCCAGCCAATACTGTGACTTTGGACTTCTGACCTCTGGAACCAGAGAATAAATTCCTGTTGTTTTAAGCCAGCAGCTTGTGGTAATTTGTTAGGACAGTCACAGGAAGCTAAAACACACTCCACTGTGCCCTCTGCATATTGCTCAGCCCTACATGTCCTGAATCCCAAGTGTTTATGTTTCAAGGTCACAGATGACATGGGGATTCCTGAGGAACACGAGTGCTCAGACTTGAGCATGAGAAAATCCACTGCAGGGGAAGTTCACGGAAAAAACAAGCCCCTCAGACCTGGGGAAACAGCAGAGAAGCACAGAGGCATTTACCTTGAGAATGTACTTAACACCTCCATAAATTAATTCCACATCCACAATGTTCACCAGAGAATCTGCTGGGAGGACCTGGCCCCTGAAAGAGAAGACAGAGCCTCGGTCAGCCTCAGAAGGAATCAAGGACTCTGCAGTTATCCCCTGGATTTAAAAAAAGTCACCCAGGGCCTGGTACGGTGGCTCACGCTTGTAATCTCAGAACTAAGGCTGAGCCAGGAGGACTGCTGCAGCTCAGGAGTTCCAGACTAGTTGGGCAACACAGCAAGACCTCATGTCAATGGTGCTGAGGTTGAGAAACCCTGGCCTATCCTAACAGAATGGCCACTTTCCGTTCTAGCCCATTTCATCTGTCACCTTGTGATTCAGGGAGGGTCTGGGGAAGAAACCATCTGTATACATGACCTGGCACTTGGTTTGCTTCTCAAGTCCACCTCCTTGACCTCTGAACTGAGTATCATGACTACACAAATCAGTACGCTGCTGCACACTACCAGCGACTGCCTTGGCCTTGGGAATCCCATCTCCCATCCACCCTCCCACCCCAGCTCCCCACCCCCAGGAGGGCAGCCAGGCTTATGCCAGGAATTCCGGAGGGGCAAGCCTGTGGGAAGGGTTCACCAAGTGCCTGGTGACCGATTTGCCACCCAAAAAAGCACATTCTGTCTTCCATGCACAGGCACTATCGCATGAGGGGAAAAGAACAGCCCGTGTGCCCTACCTCTCCAAGGAGTGCAGGAAATCCGTCATACAGGTTCTGAACATTGCGTCTGCCACGTTCAAGGCCCCGCACACCACCCCAAGCATGATATCCGGCTTCTCGGCCTAGGAAAGACTGCGGTTCACCATCCTCGGGGAGCCAGGTGTCTTGACTACCCAGAGGCAGCCCCCTCCCTACCTGCACTTTCTCCGCAATGAGATGGTCCAACCAGCCGGTGTCGATGTCATTGTTCTGGAAGCTCTCGGTCTCCAGGAGATTAATGAGATATTCCACAGTGGTCCTGAAGTCGCCCCGGATGGACAGTTCCTTCAAAGCCACCACCATGTTCCTTGAGGGGAGAGGCACACAGGTTATTTTCCAAATTCATACGTGCATCAACAGGTGGAGTTCATAATATGGTTCTCAGAGAACCAGAAAAGCACAAGAGTTAGGAGAGGGTCCTGAGTCAGTCAGCCAATAAGTCGACCTCAGCACCACGGTTTTCTGGCTGAGTCATTCTGGGCAAGTGGTTTAACTGCTATGGGCCTCAGTTTCCTCATCTGAAAAATGGAGAAATAACTCTGACTTCATGAGGATGTTTGAGGATTAAGATGAGGCAACTTAGGTGAAGCATGTAGCCATTGATCAATAAATGTTAACTGCTATAGATGTGATTAGTTACCATTATTATAATTATTGAATATAACATTTAATTGTTACTACTATTATTGTTTTTTAGAAACAGGGTCTTGCTCTGTTGTCCAGGTTGGAGGGCAGGGGCATGATCATAGCTCACTGCAGTCTTAAAATCCTGGGCTCAAGCGATCCTCCTGCTTCAGCCTCCCAAGTAGCTGGGACTATAGGTGTGTGCCCACATGCTTGGCTAAATTTTAAAAAATTTTTTTTTTTTTTTGGTAAAGATGGAGGTCTCATTATGTTGCTCAGGCTGATCTTGAACTCCTGGCCTCGGCCTCCAGAGTACTGGGAGTACCCAGGTGTGAGCCACCATGCCTGGCCTATAATAGTAAATTATTAATAGAGAGAGGACCAGTCACTCTGCCTCACTCCTCTTAACCTTCAAAAGCCTCCCACTCGCCATCCACAAGGTGCACCTGCAGACAGGCAGCTCTGTCACCTGGCTCAGGGGCCTGGTAGATATCACAGCTGCCTCCCCAACCCACGGCCTCCGACCTCCATGAGCACCAGTTCAGGGGGCTAACCTTCCATGACCCAGCGACTCACAGGAAGAATGTCTGGGGGATGCCCTAAAGAAAAGCAGGTGTTTGAATGACCCTCCCCCTCCATGGGAGAGAAAGCTCTCACACGTTGCAGTGTTCCTGCATGCTCTCAGCAGACACAGGCAAGAGGAGATAACAACTCCACTTTAGGGGTGAGACAGTTAAGACCCAGTGGGGTCAAACAAGAGTGTCAGCAGGCTACGGCAAGCCCACTGTGGGCTGGAACCTGAATCTGAGAGCTAAGACATGGGACTCAGGGGTGACCAACTCATCACCCCTGTTTGCTCAGAACATTCCCAGCTTTAGCCATGAAGTCCCTCATCCCGGGAAACCAGTTCCAGGAAAACTAGGACAGCTGAATCCCCGAAGGGTGTGACTTGCTGTGAACTACTAACCACCCTGAGGTCTGTGACAACAGCCTCGTGTCCCCAGTCCGGCCAAGTCCACACTTGCCACAGTGTTTTCTGCAGAGCCAAGAAACCCACATTGACAAATTAACTCCTAAATTCTGACAACCACATGACATTTCTCCTGTCTTGACATGGATGCAGAAACGTGAAACACCCCTTGTTTTTTCAACTATATTACTGTACTCGGTACCTTTTAATGGTATCAATGTGAACAATCTTTGGCTTCTCCCTCAATCTTTCACTAGCAGCAAAAACAAAAGCTGGGGCTGAGGCTGGGCACAGTGGCTCATGTCTATAATCCCAGCACTTTGGGTGGGTGAGGCGGAAGGATTGTTGGAGGCCAGGAATTTGAGTCCAGACTGAGCAACACAGCAAGACCCTGTCTCTATAAAAAATTGAAAATGAAAGAATTAGCCAGGTGTGGTGGCTCATGCCTGTAGTTCCAGCAACTCAGGAGGCTGAAGCGGGAAGACTATAAGCAGGATGGAGTCAAGTTCAAGGCTGCAGTGAGCGTTGACTGCACCACTGCACTCTGATCTGGGTGACAGACCTTGTTTAAAAAAAAAAAACGGAAAACCAATTTCTCTCTCTGAATTCTGCTGAAGCTGCTGGTCATTCATAGCATAGATAAGCCACAGGCCATTTCATGTGGAGTGGGCTGGGCCAGCTGACCTGCCTCCCACCTCCTCCATTTATTTTATTTTTTATTTTTTTGAGTTGGAGTCTCACTCTGTCACCCAGACTAGAGTGCAGTGGCTGCTTCCGGCCACCGCAGCCTCGAACTGCTGGGCTCCGAAGATCCTTCTGCCTCAGCCTTCCAAGTAGCTGGAACTACAGGCACACGCTACCATGCCTGGCTAATTTTTGATCTATTGTAGAGATGAGGTCTCGCCAAGTTGCCCAGGTGGGTCTCGAACCCGTGGGCTCAGGCAATCCACTCACCTCAGCCTCCCAAAGGCGCGGGATTACAGGCTGAGCCACCGAGCCCGGCCCCACCTCCTCCATTTAAACCTTATTTGCTGCCATCCTTCTTAAGCTTCAAGGAGCTCGATTTTTTCACTGAGCATGATCAAAATTAGTTATTCTAAGCTGGCAAAGAAAGCCTAATCATTAAAACGGCCAAAGTCCATTAATTCATGGCTAAATGCCAGAGGATAGATTTTAAGGTTTTTGAAATAAAATGTCCACAATGCCTTTGGGATTCTTCACTTTAAAGGGCAGGTATTCACCTCCATGAGAATGTCTTAATTACAAAGTGAACTGGTGTTTTACCTTTCTGTGCCCACGTCAAGGCAGGAGAAATGTCAGACGTGGTGCGTCAGAACTTGGGGGTCCCTTTGTCAATGTGGGTTTCTCAGCCGTTGGACTTGGCTGGGCTGGGGAGGTGAGGCTGCTGTCACAGGCCTCAGGGTGGTGAGTGGTTCACAGCAGGTCACACCCCTAAGAAATTTAGTCTCAGGCGTGAAATACAGCCAACCAGGGACAATTACATTTAAAGCAGTCTCCCTCCCCCTTTTTGTCAACTCTTACTCAGAACCTTTTAAACAGTTAGTGTCACCTTGAAGAATCTTTGGATCGCCTTCCAGTTAGAAGTTTTATTAGTTCAAGCCCAAATGACCTTGGTGAGCTCCCTTTACACTGTGGATCGCCAATGAGGGTTAAAAGGGCAGGCTTCGATCTTGAACTTCAAGCACAGGGCATTTAAAATAGGATCTGCCCTGTGAGTCACCTCCCTTGGCCTCCTAAGGAGCTACTGCCTCTGAAGCCACAAGGGGACTTTCAGCTCCTTAAAGGATGAAAGGTAAGGAGGAGAGAAGGCAGGGGAGGAGGGAAGAGGGAAAGAGGGGAGGAGGGGAGGAGGAAAGAAAGAAGGAAGGAAGGAGGGAGGGAGGAAAGGCAGAAGGAGGAGGAGAAGGGATTGAGGAGATACTGACGAAATGGCCTCTTCCCGGTTCTCTCCCCAGGAGAAGCAGTGCCCAAACTGGGAGTCGCCAAACTCATGTAAGCCTCCGGCAGCTGCCACGCTGAAGTAGCCCCACACATTCTTGCTGCTGCGGAAATTCAGTTCCTGAACCGTCCCAGAGCTCGGCTTAAACCCCTGGAGCCCAGACAGAAAAAGCAAAACGGAAGACATCATTACTCCAGATGCATTCTCCTCAGAATTCAGTCCTGGGAAAGCCCAGGAACCACGACCACAACCAAAATCTTGGGGAGATCGATAAAACACTGAGCACTGAGCAGTGTCTCCCAGCACTTTGAGAGGCCAAGGCGGGAAGGTCACTTGAGGCCAAGTGTTTGAGAGTGGCCTGAGCAACACAGTGAGACCCACTGCTCCGAGAAATAAAAAAGTTAGCCAGGTGAGGTGGTGCACACCTGTAGTCCCGGCCACTCAAGAGGCTGAGGCGGAAGGATCGCTTGAGGCCAGGAGGTCGAGGCTGCAGTAAGCCTTGATCATACTACTGTACTCCAGCCCGCGTGACAAAGTGAGACTTCGACTCAAAAAAAAAAAAAATTCAGAGAGGTTACATTTCCAACTCTGGATGTGAAAGCCCACAGGGTACTCTGGGGGGCCCTTGCAGTTGCTTCACCACGGCAGCCAGGCTGCTGCCAACATATACCTGACGCCCTCTAGGGACAGTGTTTGTAAGGGTGGGTGGACCTAGACCCTCTCGCTGGAATTGGGGCTCCTGAATTAAGCAATAGAGGACATCTGTTTCAGGAGAGGCACAGGGAGGTGAGGGATGGAGCACTGAAGGTGCCTGGGCCATTTCCACACTGGTGCTTCGTCCTCCCAGGCCCCTGAGAACAAGACATCACCACTCCAAAAGATTCCCCTTTTGCAGAGAGGTTAGATTTCCAACTCTGGATGATGAAGGCCCCACAGGGGAAGAGACCAAAGTTGGCATTTTGCTTGCAGCCAAGAATCCCAAATGAATACAGCTACCATAGCTTAAAATTATTTAATAAAAGGGGAGATGGCTTCTTATCCCACATTTACTGAATGTAATAATGAAAAGATTAAGTAGACTAATGAGTCCTGCGACAGTCAGTAATCGGTGCACATGTAAACCGTAACAGATGCCAGGCGGTTTGGTTTTTAAGACTCAGGTAAGACCCAGTCACAAAAGGACCCGATACTTTATTTATAATATGGCAAGAAGCACATGGGGCCAGAAATCCAAGAACTCAGGCTCTAAACATGGCTCTCATCCCCTAAATGGGCCTGGCCTTTGGAATCCACTAACAGGCCTTGGCCACGGGCCCAGACAGGAGGTGGGAGGCCAGTTACCCCAGACTCTGGCTGTAATGCGAGTGGCAATGCTCAATGACAGCAGTGTCACATAGACAAGCACTGAGACATGGGAAGGGTGTGCCAGGAGCCTGGCAATAATCTAAAAACCCCAATAAGCCAATAAACCATGACGTGTCCCTTCCTGTACCTCAGTTTCCACACCTGTAAACTGAGAAGTCTAGATAGTTTCTGGGTGTCTCTTCCAAGGCCAGCATCTGGGGTCCCCTCCATGCAGGGAAATTTGAGATGGCAGAAACATGGGGATCCCCACAACTTGCCTCATCCGGGTTTTCACTGGTGATTCTGGCGGCAATGACGTGGCCTCGGGCAAGGGGAGGGCTTGAAGGGGCTTCAAAAGAAATGGGCGTCACCCCCCATGGCGACTCTCCATACAGAAGCCGGATGTCCTTCAACCGGTGCAGTGGCACGCCCATGGCGATCTAACATCAAGAGACCCGCCCCACAGACTGTCAGTGCTACCAGAACTCGGCCCCAAAATGCCAACACAGGGGTGGAAGGGATGGGAAGGGGCTCAGTCAATGGTTTCCGATACACCGAACACCAACTCTGTAGACAACATGGTGCTCTACGGTGGCGGGAGGCACAAAGGCAGAAAAAGCCATGAGGTGTGAACCTGCCCCAGCAGAGCAAATAGCACAGTTGGGGAAAGCAGCGACATTTGTGAAAAAACACGTGACAGAAAACATGTGAATCAAGTAGACATGTCAGACTTTGGATGCTGC
The DNA here is from genome assembly GCA_027257055.1 of Cephalopachus bancanus. NCBI lineage: Eukaryota > Metazoa > Chordata > Mammalia > Primates > Tarsiidae > Cephalopachus > Cephalopachus bancanus. Next base: position 573,218 of record JAPVLO010000477.1, read on the forward strand.
AGAAGGTAAGATGGAACCATACTGGCTGCAGAGTTCAAGGGGGTTTTGTAAAGGATGCCCACAGCGGGGGAGCTGGGCATGAAGAATGCGTAAGAAACAGACATTTATGGACACCAGCCTAACCAAATGATCAAATTTAACACTCGGTGCCTCCTGATGGGGTGTGCTAAGGACACAACATCACCTGAGCGATAGTCTGCCAAAATATTTAGTGTGAATCTAATCAGGAATAATTAGACAAATCCAAAGTGAGGGACATCTTGCCTGAACTTTTCAAAAATGCCAATGTCAAGAATGATGCCGGGTACAGTGGCTCACACCTGTAGTAATCCCAGCACTTTGGGAAGCCAAAGGGGTAGGATTGCTTGAGGCCAGGAGTTCAAGACTAGTCTGGGCAACATAGCAAGACTTCATCTCTATAAAAATATTTTAAAAATTAGCCGGGCGTAGTGGTGCATGCCTGTAGTCCCAACTACTCAGTAGGCTGAGGTGGAAGGTTCTCCTGAGCCCAGGAGGTCAAGGCTATGGTAAGCTGTGATTATGCCACTGCACTCCAGCCTGGGTGACAGAGTGAGACTCTGACTCAAAATATAAAACATAAAAATAAAAAATAAGACTGGGCAATGGCTCCAGATTAAAGAGACATGACCATGAAATGGAATGTGTCATGCTAGGTTAGCTCTTGGGTTTAAGAAAATAACCAGAAATAGCCATAAGGGGACATTATTGGAACAACTCGAAAAATTTTTAATGTGGATGATATATATGATATCAGATACATAATGGCATCCCGTTGTATTTCCTGCATGTCATAACTGTACTGGAGCATTGTACCAGAATGCCCTTGTTCTAAGAGGCTCTTATAGTGAAGTACTCAGAAGCCACATGTCGTGAAGGTACAGAGGAACCATTGCTTAGAAGGCTGAGCCAAAAACAGCAACCACACAAATGAACAGAGACAGAGAAGGCTAGTGTGGCAGATGGTGGATCTACAGGCAGTGTATGAGTGTTAATTGCACAAATAACTAGAAAAAAGGTTAAAATGACTCTATGGTCAGGCTCGGTGGCTCAGCCTGTAATCCCAGCACTTTGGGGGGCTGAAGCGAGTGGACTGCCTGAGCCCATGGGTTCGATAACAGCCCAGGCAACTTGGCGAGACCTCATCTCTACAATAAAATATAAAAATTAGCTGGACATGGTAGCACACGCCTGTAGTTCCAGCTACTTGGCTGAGGCGGACTGATCGCTGGAGCCCAGCAGGTCAATGCTGGGGTGGCCAAGTGTGCCACTGCACTCCAGCCTGGGCGATGGAGTGAGACTCCAACTAAAAAATAAATAAATGAATAATTTTATGGAAGGGAGGGAGGGAGGGAAGAAAACTTTAATCTTAAAAATTAGAATTTGTATTAACCCAAGAGTTTATAATTCTGGGTCATGTATTAACAAGGGAGATATTGCTTCCAAGCGGGCAAATATTTGTTTCAGGGAATAAAAAATAATTGTACTCTTTTTATGTGTAAAGCACAAATATGTCTATTACACTTAAACAGATATGTAGTATATCTGTGATATTAAAATTTTATAGGAAAAGGACTAGGATTTTTTAAAAAAGTCTTAAAAGGCTCCTGGGGGGAGTGGGAAGGAGTAATAATGAAAAAAAGGTTAAGAAACACTTCTCTGGGTCTATGAATGGGTATCAGGGACCACAAATCTCCTAAAATTATATGAAACACATTTTGTCAAGGAGGTCCATAGCTTTTACTGGTTTGTCAAAGGGCTCTATGGTCAGACAAGAGTGACAAACCACAGAAGGTCATTGGCTTTCAGGGTTCCCTATGCTACGCACACATCAAGACAGCCACTTCCGAGGGACAGCAAGTCAAGAGATGGGAGGAAGGACCTATGGGAGCAGGACACAGCCCCACCCAGGGTGGAAGAAGCCCCAGGGCAGGAAGCCTGTTTCCTTGCCTGTAGCTGGGCGGCTGGCAGATTGACATCAGCGATCATTTCTGTGCAGGGGTGTTCCACCTGCAAGCGAGGGTTCAGCTCGAGGAAGTGGAAGCTGCCGTCCTGGCTGTAGAGGTATTCAACTGTCCCTGCGCTCACGTAGCCCACAGTCTTGGCCAGGCGTACGGCGCACTGCAAAGACACAGAGGCCGAGGGGTTCCCAGGGTCTTTCCAGATGCTTGTAAATGGTGACCATTCCCTGATCAAATGAAGACTGAACACCTGATATGTATGAAATATTTTGGGCCAGGTATGGTGTCCAGCACTTTGAGAGAGGCTGAGGTTGGAGGAGCACTTGAGGCCAGGAGTTCCAGACCAGTCTGGGAAACATAGCAAGACCCTGTCTCTATTTTTAAAAACTGTTAAAAATCAGCCAGGAATGATGGCGTGCACCTGTAGTCCCAGCTACTGGGGGTGGGGTGTGAGGGAGGATCTGGGGAGGAAAAGTATTTGAGCCCAGGAGTTCAAAGTTACAGTGAGCTATGATTACACCACTACACCCCACCTGGGTGACAGAGTGAGACCTGGTCTCCAAAAGAGAAAAGAAAGAAAGGAAAATAAATATTTTGAGACCTCACTGCTCAGCTAATCCAACAATCCTGTGTGACGCTTAAGTCATCTCTAGAATGGGGCTTCCTCCCTCTTCTGGGTACTCACTCCACCTTCCAGCCATGTGGGCCATTAGAAAGTTCCTGCTGGCTCTGAGCTGAGATGGCTCCCACTGCAGCCGCCCCCGAGCTCTGCTACACGCACCTGCTCCATGAACTCGAACACAGCCATTGGGGCAATGGTGGCAGGTGCCTCCTCGATGATCTTCTGATGCCGCCGCTGAATGGAACAGTCTCGCCCAAAGAGAGACACGGCATTCCCGTACTGGTCGGCAAGGATCTGCACCTCCAGGTGACGGGCGTGCTGGGCCAGCTTCATGAGAAAGACAGGCGAGCCCGGGATCTCACTCTGCACCTGCGGGGGAAGTACAGCAGTCTGATCTTCACGGGGAAACCAGCTCCAGAAGTTTCTGGAAGCTCTCAGAAGAGAGCATGAAACAACAGCAGTGATGTGGTGAGGGGACTTCTCCAGGATTCTGCTGATCTTTATTTCTGTTGTCTCAAAGACATGACATTCTCACCTTTTTTTTAAAGTCAGACATTATAAAAACTGTGAAATTTCCCCACAATCCCATCCCCTAAAGAGAATGCATCTAGAGTCTGGTGTACAAACTGGTTATTTTCTTCCATGCATATGGCAACACACACAGTTTCTTTGAACAAGAATGAGACCTCCACACACTACACTTCTCTTCCCCCTGCTTCTTGCACTTTCCCGGTCAGCTCTCCTGATGGAAGCTAAGGACAGACTTACTCCCCCTTCCAAGAGCTGAAAGGCCCTGTCTTCAAGGCATGTCACTTAGAGATTCTCAAAGGCCATGTAAAAAGAAGTGTTCACAGGCCAGGTGCCATAGCTCAAGCCTGTCATCCCAGCACTGTGGGAGGCTGAGGCGAGAGGATTGCCTCAGCCCAGGGGTTTGAGCCTGGGCAACTTGATGAGACCTCATCTTTACAATAAATCAAAAAATAAGCCGAGCGTGGTAGCGTGCACCTGTCGTTCCAGTTACCTGGAAGGCCGAGGCAGAAGTATCGCCTAAACCCAGCAAGTCGAGGCTGCGGTGGCCGTGAGCATGCCACTACACTCCAGCCTGGGCAACAGAGTAAGACTCTGACTCAAAATAAAAAATAAAAAAAGAAGTATTCACATGCAACAATTCTAAGACAAATTGAGTTTCAAAAAAAGCAATTTGCAATAATATAGGAGACGATCCCACTCATAAGAAGAATAATACACTGTATGAATGTCTACTTAAAAATATATACCGTGAAGGTACTGGAATGAGACCCAGCTGCTAACACTGGTTACATCTGAGAAAAGAGGGAGCTGAGCAATGGTGAAAGGTACCTTTCCTTTTTTATTTTTAACACATCATTGATTGTTTGGCTTATTATATTCAGATTAGTTTCATAGGCCTGGTGTGGTAACTCATACCTGACATCCCAGCACTTTAGGAGGCTGAGGTGAGACGACTGCTTGAGCCCAGGAGTTCAAGACCAGCCTAGGCAGCATAGTGAGACCCCCATCTCTACAAAAATAAAAAAAATTAGCCTGGCATGGTGGCACACACCTGTAGTCCCAGCTATTCGGGAGGCTGAGGCAGAAGGATCTCCTGGGCACAGAGGGTTGAGGCTGCGGTCAGCTGTGATCATGCCACTGCATTCCATTGCTAATAACAGGCACAATGTTTTAAAAGAGGAATACTAACTCCAAATGAGTAAATAAGCAATTAGTTCCTACAACTAAAATTGGTCATCTAGAAACATTAAAAGTGCCAGGAGTATAAAAATTTACAAAATATCCCATCCTCTGATAGGCCAACATAGTTGCAAACAGTTGTTTGACTCTGTATCCCTGAAAACATTTCTAAAAAGCCCTGATTCACAGGATCAAGCCATCCTAGGAAATAATGCAAAAATCAATACAAAACCATGGGCTTCTGTGAGTAAAAATGTATAAGTCGGCTCCTGCAAACGTCTTCTGGATCAACACAGAATAATGCTAACAGAAATAATCTGAGTAAAACAATTCCCAAAGACACGTGGGAAAATACACTGTAAGAACAGCTCACTTGTCTGAAAAGGATAGGGAAGTCCTCAGCACTCTCAGCCTTCCGGATTCCTTTCCCTCCACCGCCTTCAGAGGCTTTGATCATCAATGGAAAACCAATTTTTTCTGCTGCCTGGGACAAAGGACAAACAGACCTCTTTAGAGATGAGACACCTGCCATCCTCTCCCAGGATGGGGAGACGGCTCTGACACCACAGCCTCACAGGCTCTGCACGTACCTCCAAGCCCTCATCTACATCCTTCACGCAACCCTGGTCGTAAATGCCGCCTGGGACACTGATAATCTTCCCCTGCCACAGATCATCTTCTGTCCACTCCACCGTCAGGCCTGGAAAGACAAAAAGAAAGCTGATTTCGCCCAAGGACAGCAGGCATATACTCTACCCAGAAGCCACAGGACCTCTCCTCACCAAAGCCACTCTGGGCCCAAGCCTCCAGCCCCACAAAATACAGAGACATCCCTTCAGCCTCCCACAATGGCTCTTCATCTCCTCAAGGACTGACTCAACCTGAAGGGGAAACTAAGCTGAAGAAACTCAGACTGGGTCTCCCAAGGCAACCACATGGATCTTCAACAACCAAAAACAAATACATCTTCTATTTTAAGTTTTAAATTCAAACTTTAGAGGAAAAAAATCCAATTTAACAAGAAACTCCTGAGACTTTCTGCAGTTTGGTTTATTTTTAAATTTGTCCTAGAAATTTCACTTTTAGGAATTTGCCCTAAGAAAATAATTAAAATCCACATATAGATTTAGCTATAAGATTATCAAAATTCCATTTCTTCTAATTTTTTTTTTTACACCTACCCCCAGGCCAGGGCTGGGGAAGAGCTAACCAGGTTGGTTTCACTTAATATTTTTTAAATTAGAAAAAATAAACTGGGGGCTGGGTGCAGTGGCGCACACCTATAATCCCAGCACTTTGGGAGGCCATGGCAGAAGGAATGCTTGAGCCCAGGAGTTCAAGACCAGCCTAAGTAACATAGCACGATCTCATCTCTACAAAAATCAAAAATTAGCCCGGTGCGGTAGCGCGCACCTATTGTCCCAGTTACTCAGCAGACTTAAGCAGGAGGATTACAGGGAGCCATGATCATGCTACTTTGCTCCAGCCTGGGAAACAGGGCAAGACCCTGACAGAAAAAAGGGAGGGAAGCAGGGGAGAAGGAGTAGGGGAGGGAGGGAGAAAAGGGAGGAGAGGAGAGAAAGGAAGAACTGGAAACAACCTGAGCTATATAACAACAGAGGACTGTTGAGTACATTATGGTATATCCATATGATATGATCCTATGCAGGCAATTGAAATAGTGTAAAGTATATTTATTAACATAAAACATACTTATTAGTTGAAAAAACTAATAAATAGAAGAGCTGGTCTTTCAAAGCATATACCTACAAAAAAGGTTGAAAAAGTAGATGCCTAGAATGTAATAAATGTTCAACATTGGGTTGTAGGATTATGGAAGATTTCTACCACTTTTTTGTACTTCTCATATCTTCTAAGTTGTCTATAACAAATTGTACAACTTTTAAAATTTTTTAATAAAATAATTTTTTTTTTTGAGGTGGAGTTTCACTCTGTCGCCCAGACTGGAGTGCAGTGGCCACTCCCGGCCACCGCAGCCTCGACCTGCTGGGCTCCGGCGATCCTTTCGCCTCAGCCTTCCAAGTAGCTGGAACTACAGGCGTGTGCTGCCACACCAGGCTTATTTTTGATTTATTGTAGAGATGAGGTCTTGCCAAGTTGCCCAGGTGAGTCTCGGACCCGCAGGCTCAGCCAATCCACTCACCTCAGACTCCCAAGGCATAGGATTACAGGCTGAGCCACCGAGCCCGGCTATTAAAATAATTTTTAAAAGCACACGCTGTCTCCCCAGCTGCTTACATTACCAAACCTGGGCTGAGAAGCTCCCCCAAAGCAAAGATGAGGGTCTCTTACCACTTCCACTCCAGGGCAGGGTTGGGACCTGCAGTGTCTGGGCCACGATGGTGGAGGCAATCTTATCTCCCAAGGCCCACATGGCCTCACTGGGAGGGCCTAAGGAGTCAGAGACAAGAAGCGAAGCCAAGTCAAGTCAGCCATGAGGCCTTGAGGTGGAGTGCCAACCAAGTGCACAGTGGTGGGGCCAGGTGGGGACCAGATCACAAAGACAAGCTCTTGGGGCCTGGCTCTCAAGGAGCTCATTAGCTCACATCAAGAAGAAAAACATGTTAGCCTGCTATTGCATCGGTCAACTTTCAACGCACATGGACTGCAGCCTAAGGTGAGTTACAACCTCTGCCAGAGTGGTGAACTCAAAATTCACTTTGCAGGGAAGGAAGAAAGCTAAACCAGGGAGGCAAGCTAACAGCTCAAAGAGTTAGTCTGTGGGTTAGCAAACCTTTTCTATAAAGAGCTAGACAGGAAATATTTTCAGCTCTGTGGGCCTGCAGCTCTCTGTCACGATGATGCAACTTTGCCAGTGTAAGGTGAAAGCAACCATACAACCAATGGGTGTAAACAAATGAATGACTGTGTTTCCACAAAACTTTATTTATAAAAGCAGGCAGTAGGATGGATTTGGCCTGGGAGCCATAGTTTGTCCAGTGGGCTGGACCAGCAAACTCCAGAGGCGCTAAGACTGGATCATGAGAATTCCATGAGACCACCAGTCAGAATGAATGCCCACGTGTACTCAGAGCCCATGAATACAGCAAAGATCAGTGGGCACGGGTCACCATGCAGTCAGTCATGCAGGCTAATATCAGGTGTTGCTCTGCACTGAGCTGCTCCACAAAGGGCAAGGCTGTGTTCAGGCCCAGAAGTAAGAACAGCAGGGATTTACTGCATGAAAGTGAGCAGTTCCCCTAAACCACACAAGACTTCAGAAAGTAACTACACACACAGGGTTAACAAATGCCAATACGAATCTTGCAGCCAACAGAGGCCACAAGACAGTAAGTATCATTTTGCCTAATAAGCAGTAGAGACTCTCACTGCCAGGGCCGTAGGGCATGCTAAAGGCCTAAGACCAGCCTGAACACGGTGTGGCCTCCTTAGACACGTGACCCTAAACCTTGTCAGCAATCTGAGCATGACTGGTACCTCAGGACAAGCACGAACCCCAGCAGAATGTTCTGCTTGCCCCAGCATCATTCCTATTTCTATGGACTGGCTGACTCACCCATGTGCTCTCCTGGTCTGGGACTCACTTGCTTCTTACAATGGAAATGTGACATGGGACATCAAAACTGACCTCCACCTCACAGGACAGGACTAACAGGAGAACCTGACCCGGCTGAGTGTCCCATCAACGCCCCAGTTCCCATGTCTCTCTCTGAAGGAAACGCACCCTACCTAAGAAAGCAATTCCATGCTTGCACAGCAGCTCTGGAAGCTTGGGGTTTTCAGAGGCATGGCCCCAGCCAGCCCACACCGCCTGCAGACACAGAAAGGGGTGAACAGTGATCTTCTTTCACGAACCAGCCTCCCATCACACCAGATGCTCAGCCCAGGAATTCAGAGTCCCCTCCTGGCCCCCCCACCCCTTCTAAACTAAGGCATCAAGGGATTTAAAACCCGGGGCACACTCATCCCGCTATGGGCACGCCCGGGCCCCCTGACCTGCACGGGGATTCTCTTGGCAATGTCCACAATCAGTTCCACGTTGGCGTAATTGTTGTTATTGGGCCCTCCTGGGACGGGGACGTACTGATCTGCCATCTTGATGTACTCTGGAGTCCAAGGGGAGGGAAGAGGAAAGAACCACTGACAGACTGAAGTCGACTGCAGAAGGTTACCAAGATGCAACTACACGCAATCACTAAAGGCATAACAGTGGTGATTCTGTGGTAACCAGGGACAAATGTGTGAACCCTTGAAGAAAATATAATATGATTTTAACTATGTGAACATAGGTGTACCTCTGGACCAGGCCTGGAAAGCAACAAAAGGCAAAGCAAGTAATCTGTCAAAAGAGTGGGATCGGAGGTGGGTTTTTAAAAACTCCTATTTAAAGTGTATCTTAACATTGTTTTAGCATGAAATGATACAATAGGTTTTTAAAATTATAGTAAAAAGACATATAACGTGAAGTTTATCATCTTAACCATTTTGGGGTGCATGGTTCAGTAGTGTTGAGTAGCTTTGCATCACTGTGAAACAGATCTCCAGAGCTTTCTCGTCTTACAAATCTGAAACAACTTCCCCTTCCCCATCCCTGAAGTCCCTGGCAACCAGCATTCTGCCTCGGTCTCCACAAATATGTCACTACTCCAGTTGCCTCTTGTATGTGGAATCATACAGTATTCGTCTTTTTGTGATTGGCTTATTTCACTCTTTGTGACCAGCATAACACCCTCAAGGTTCATCCATGTTGTAGCACATGGCAGGATTCCCTTCCTTTTCAAGGCTGATACAATACAGTGTTTTGATTTTAAAATACTCATGTTCTTGAAGTCAGAAATCTCACTTCTAGGACTATGTCCTCAAAAAATCACTTGCCAATGATCCAAAGCAAGAGGATGGTCCCTGCATGGTTTTGGACTGTGAAAAGTCAGACTCAATCCAGAGACGAGGACTGGCACACCTGCACTACTGAATTTGCCAAGATCCTGAAAATGAACGACACAGAACTTTGTGTGCAAACACAGAAAGAAACCCCAAAGCAGCCCCTCCTTCTGGTCTGCCTGCCTCCCATGTTCATTGACCTCACAAGTGCTGGCCACCAGGACGGTTCCAGAGATGACTGCGTAAGCAGTCAGACAAGCTTCTTGTCCTCACTGAGTTGTTTTTTAACGCTGGAGAAGACAAACAAGAAACAAACACAATAACTACAGCCGGGACTCAGTGGCAGGAAGAAAAGAAATCAGATCCTCTGAAAGAGACACTCAGGAGGATGCTGAGGCTGGAGGTCAGGGTGGGGAGGAAGCCTGCCGCACAAAGAGCTTCGGGGAAAAGTCCCACCAACTGAGGAGTCCCACCAGAGCCAGTGTGATGAAGACCCAGCTGATGGAGGGAACGAGGCATGAGATGCAGGCAGGTGGTTGGCAGGGTCCAAGTCATGGAGGGCTTTACAGGCCTGCCTGGGGGAAGAGCCAGAATTGTAGTCTAGGCATGATGGCAGGACCCACAGGTGAATGCTCCCAACTCAGACCAGGCAGGGTTCCAATTCCACCTGCACCACATGCTGGTTGTATGACCTTGAGAAAGTGACAAATGTCCCTGTGCCTCAACTGTCTCATCTGTAAAATGGGACTGTGAGTAATAAATGAGGTTGTGTCCATTCAGGGCAAAGCCTGGGATGGGAGTTCCCAGAGGCTGGTGCTGAGGTTGCTGACACTGGGAATATTGCAGCCTCCGAACCATGATAAGGGGTATGAAAAGGCCTGAGTTATGTTTTGAGAAGATTGTTTTGGCTGCTGTGGGGAGAAGGGCTTCTATAGTGATGTCACATTTGGAAGAAAAGTAAATCATCCAACAGGTGTTTATAGGCTGATCCATCTTAGTAGCCATAGGTAAATGAATAAAAAAACAAACCAACGATTGAGACATACATCTGCAGGCCAGGCATAGTGGCTCATGCCTATAACACCAGCACTTTGGGAGGCTGAGGCCAGAGGACTTCTTGAGCCCAGGAGTTCCAGACCAGTCTGGGCAACATAGCAAGATCCTGTCTCTCTAAAAAAAAAAATTGCCGAGCTCGGTGGCTCAGCCTGTAATCCCGTGCCTTGGGAGGCTGAGGTGAGTGGACTGGCTGAGCCCGCGGGTTCGAGACCCACCTGGGCAACTAGGCAAGACCTCATCTCTACAATAAATCAAAAAATTAGCCGGGTATGGTAGCGCGTGCCTGTAGTTCCAGCTACTTGGAAGGTTGAGGCGGAAGGATCTCTGGAACCCTGTAGGTCGAGGCTGCGGTGGCCGGGAGCGGCCACTGCACTCCAGTCTGGGCGACAGAGTAAGACTCCAACTCAAAAAAATAAAAAATAAAAAATAAATAAAAAATTAGCAAAGCATGGTGGCATGCACCTGTAGTTCCAGTCACTCAAAAGGCTGAGGCAGAAGGATTACCTGAGCCCAGGGGGTCGAGGCTGCGCTGAGCCACAATCATGCCACTGCACTCCAGCCTGGATGGCAGAGTGAGACCATGGCTCAGAAAAAAAGAAAAGAAAGAAACATACATCTGCAGGAAAAAAACATCTGGAGAAATAATAGACCCTAATCTGCTGGAACACGGACATTTCCCCAAGATGGGATTTCTACTCTCTGTGTTCACAAGCACTTTTATAAGGTACTTGGGTCATTCTTGTTATCAGCAGACATTTTAATACAATAAAGAAGAAAGGGCAAATAAACACAGACTCATGAGAGGGCCTGACTCTGTCTGGGGTCCAGATGGAATTCCCTGGCAGGGTGGAGGAGGAGAGAGCAGGTAAAATGGGGTGAGGTGGGGGCAGGGGTCAAGGCCAGGTACCTGCATTGGCCTTGAGGTCCTCAGGTGTCACCATGACCACAAAGCGGATGGCCCGCTCATTGCGGAACATCTCGTAGGCCCACCTGCGGATGGAGCGCATGCACTTCACAGCGGCGATCCCGTTGTTGGCAATAAGTACCTGCATGGGGAAGGTGGGGAAGGAGCTGGATGCACTCTACCTGCGCTGGGGGCTGCATGCCACCCCGAGCCCAACTCACACTGCAGACCTACCTGTGGCACCTGAAGCACAGCCCTGCTCTCTGTATCTCTGTGGCATACAGCCTGGCACAGAACAGGTGCTCAGAGTCAGCCAGCAGCATGAATGCACAAGAGAATGAATGAATGAATGATTGTTGATTCCTTTGTTTGGTAACATCATGATCATCCTTAGCTTTTTTTTTTCTCCCGAGACAGGATCTTGCCCTGTCACCCATGCTGGAGTGCAGTGGCACAATCATAGCTCACTATAGCCTTGGCCTTCTGGGTTCAGGCAATCCTCTTGCCTCAGCCTCCCAAGTAGCTGGGACTACAGGTATGCACCACCACACCCAGCTAATTTTTAAATTTTTTATAGAGACTAGCTCTCACAATGTTGCCTAGGCTGGTCTTGAACTCCTGGCCCCAAGCAGTCCTCCTGCCCCAGCACTTCTTGGTGCTGGGATTATAGGCGTGAGCCTGTAGGTCAAGGTAGGAGGATCGCTTGAGCCCAAGAGTTGGAGGCTGCAGTGTGCTAGGATTAGGCCACTGTACTCCAGCCTGGGTGACAGAGAAAAACTTAGCCTCAAAAAATTTTTTTAAAAAAGGCTTCCTACTTTGCTGTCTAATCTTTATCATTGCCTGAAGGGCAAGTCTCATTAGAGATTTGGGATGTGATCATCTCTATTTTACAAAAGGGGAAACTGAGTCCAGATCTCACATCCGACTAGTGGCCACACCAGGATTTGGGTCCAGAGTTCCTGGCCCGAGTAAAATGTTCTTCTACCCTGCCAAAAGTGTCTCCTGGGAAGAGACGATGAAATAGCAAGCCTTTGGTGTTCTCAATCTATTACCAAAGCAAGGCATGGTCAGGAGGGAAGGACTGCGATGACCCCACTGGCCCAGTTCCCCTTGGCCCCATTTGTTCAGCACAACGAGTGTCGTGGGAGCCCCATGGGCGAGAAGGCTGCCACAGGCCGGCGGGCTGTGCTAATCCCCACAGCAACGGTTTTCCCACAAGGAGTCTAGAAGAAGGGCAAGGCAAGGTCAGCACCTAAGCCAGAAAGTGCAACATCTCTGGGCCGAGGCCTTCTGTGGCCACCCCAGCCTCCTCTAGGCTCCTGAGAATTAAACACCAGACACCACTTGCTGCAAAACAGTTCCCTGTCAATTGTGGCAAAAATGCAACTCCTGGACCCCTCCCCAGGAGGGTCTAAATCCAAGTATCTGGAGCAGGGAAGAGGAATCTGTATTCACTCTCTCTCTCACTCACTCTTTCTCCCTATTCCCCCCGCCCCGCCACTGCCTCTTTTTTTTTAGAAACGGTGTCTCATTCTGCTGCCCAGGCTGAAGTGCAGTGCAGTGGCACAATCACTATTCACAGTAGCCTCCACCTCCTGGACTCAGATGATCCTTCTGCCTTAGCCTCCTGAGTAGCTAGGACTACAGGTGCACGCCAACCATGCCCAGCTAATTATTTTTGTTATTTGTAGAGACGAGGTCTCACTATGTTGCCCAGGCTGGTCTTGAACTTCTGGACTCCAGGAATTCTCCCACCTCAAGCCTCCCAAAGTGCTGAGATTACAGGCATGAGCCACCACAGCCAGCCTGGAACCTGTATTTTCAACAAGACTGGTGGCAGCCAGGTTTGGGAACCGCATGAATTCAATGCTCGATGTGCTCTTACACCGCTGGGTTGAGGACGTGCAGGCCCTGGAGCCCAACAGCCAGGATTCAAACCCAGCTTCACCACCCTTCTCTAACCCTGTTTTCTCATCTATAAAATAATACCCGCTGATTGAGCTGGGGATGGTTAAATGAGAAACAATTATGTCAAGCAGGAAACAGGATGTCTACTGCAGAATAGGCCCCAAATCAGTGGTAGCCGCTGTTAGTATTGTTTTATTATTACCACCGCACTCAAGTAAAATGGAACAAACCGGCCATATAGCCAGTTCCCCACTTACTAGCTACCTGACCTTGGATCGCCAACGTCAAACTCTGAATCTAGTTTCTCCACGAGTACGATGGCAATAGTCAAACAGAATGTGTGCTAACCCAGAGCTGACACCAGATGGAATGGGAGACGATGCCAAAGCCTTTCCCTTTTCTCCCTGTCATTAGAGCACGCGATTCTCCTCTCCTCTAAGCAGCTGTGAACCTCAGAAGGGCAGGGCTGGCTTTAAGCGTCCTGTCCAGTAGCTGAGAAAGTGGCGGCCTCTTTCTTAAGACCACCAGGCTTCTTTTGGGAGCCTCCTGACCATGCCCAGAGGCCTCGGTCTCCCTCTCTATGAATGCGATGAGGGCACTTGCTCCGTCGGGCAGTCGTGAGGGTGAAAAGCTCAGGAAGGCAAGCTCCCGGCACTAAGCAAGGGTCCCAGCAGGTGGCCCTCGCCCATCTGCAGCGTGAGGAAGGAGCCTGCAGCTGATTCCCCCACCTCCTACTGGGAGGGCAACCCCTCCACCCCAAGCGCCCCCCCCTCAGAGTGCCAGGTCTCCTCTGTACCTTCTCAATGACCCGATCCCCTCCAAAGCGTGTGACAAACTCGGCTGGGGAAGCCACAGCAAAGTCTCGGTGCAGGTCCAGCTTCTTGTGCTCCCGGCCTCTCTTCACCAGGTGGAGCCCTGACATGCTCGGCCTGCAGAGCGAAAACACAGTCAGCCCCAGGTAAGGAGGCAGCCAGGAGCCTCAGGGTGGGAGTCGGAGCCCAGGACCCACAAAACAAGTGTTGAGAGAGGAGCCAGGGCACCCCAACTCCCTGTGCTTTGCGCTTGCTCTCCAGAGACCTGGAAGCAACCCACAGGGAGGCTCATGGCAGGAAGTACCTTTTTTGTTGTTGTTTTTTTTTGAATGGGAGTCTCACTCTGTTGCCCAGGCCAGAGTGCAGTGGCACACTCACAGCCACTGCAGCCTCAACCTGCTAGGGGCTCAGGCAATCCTTTTGTCTCAACCTTCCAAGTAGCTGGAACTAAAGGTGCACACCACCATACCCAGCTTATTTTTCTATTTATTCTAGAGACAAGGTCTCACCAAGTTGCCCAGGCTGGTCTTGAACTCCTGGGCTCAGGCAATCCTCTTGCCTCCACCTTCCAAAGTGCTGGGATTACAGGTGGGGGCTTTTTTTTTTTAAATTGCGTCTTATTCTGTCACCCAGGCTGAAGCACAGGGGCAGGATCACAGCTCACCAAAGCCTCAACCTTCTGGGTTCAGGCAATCCTTCTGTCTCAGCCTCCCAAGTAGCTGGGACTACAGGCACATACCACCACAACTGGCTAACTTTTTAATGTTTTGTAGAGACGAGGTCTTGCTGTGTTGCCCAGACTGGTCTTGAACTCCTGAGCTCCAGCAATCCTCCTGCCTCAGTCTCCCAAAGTGCTGGGATTACAGGTATGAGTCACTGCACCCAGCCAGAGGCACTTTCTTAAGAGGACAGCTAAGGCCAGCACAGGAAATAGAAAAAGCGATCCCTCTACCTGTCCCAAGGTATACATATAGATCAATTCATTCTTACTTTACCTCCCCATAATTTAGGAGCTCAAACACTTAAAAAAATGCCAGGAGCAGTGGCTCAAGTCTGTAATCCCAGCACTTTGGGAGGCAGAGGCAAGAGGATTGCCTGAGCTCAGGGGTTCGAGACCAACCTGAACAACATGGTGAGACCTCGTCTCTATAATAAATCAAGAAATTAGCCGGGCGTGGTGGCACATGCCTAAAGTTCCAGCTACTTGGAAGGCTGAGGCAGAAGGACCATCTGAGCCCGCCAGGTCAAGGCTGCGGTGGCCATGAGTGTACCACTGCACTCCAGCCTGGGTGATAGAGTGGGACTACGACTAAAAAAAAAACAAAAACTTCTAGCAAGGGTGGGAGTTTCAGGATGAGGGAGGAAGTCCCACACCTTCTAACAGTTCAGGCTTGTTAAACAGTATTTATATCTTTCAGGTACTTTTCAGTATTCATATTTCAAAAAGTTTTTTTTATAAAACGGAAAACAATTTAAAAAATACATAACATCAAACAGAGGAAATCACTACTGATACTTTTTCTAGCAATTATGTCTCCACAGTTCTAAACAATGTGTGTATACCATGTCGCAAGTCATCCTTTCGAGTCACCATCAATGGCCTCCCTATCCTGAGAATTAGCTCTCTTACAGGGTGAATTTAGCTCTCTTACAGGGTGGCCCTATTCACTCCCTCTCCCAGCTGCTCAACTGGGCGGGGGTGGGAGGGGGTGTTTCTACTATATTCTGGAAAATTCGGTACTCAAAGTTCCATTAGTCACTGATCATTATCCACAGATGAGAGTCGTGGGATACCAGACTTTGTTTCCCTTTTGTTTTTCCTAGAGTTAATGCTTGTTTCCTTTACTTGGCATTCCTGGACCTGTTGCTAATTCAACCCACTCCTCCCAGTAGACTCCTCCCACTCCTTTTTTTTTTTTGAGTTGGAGTCTCACTGTGTTGCCCAGGCTGGAGTACAGTGGCACGATTACAGCGCACCACAGCCTCAATCTCCTGGGCTCAGGTGATCCTTCTGCCTCAGCCTCCTGGGTAGCTGGGACTACAGGCACACACACCCATACCTGGCTAATTTTGTAACTGGTAATTATTATCTTTTTTTTTTTGTAGAGACGAGGTCTTGCTATGCTGCCCAGGCTGGACTTGAACTCCCGGGCTCAAACAATCTGCCATCTTGGGCTCCCAAAGTGCTGGGATTGCAGGCGTGAGCCACCACGCCCAACAACCTTTTCTCTATTCTTTCTAGATGTCCTATTATTTGGATGTTGAAGTTCCTACACTGGCCCGCTAGTTTATGTATTTTTCCCTCTCCCATTCTCTCTCTCTTTTCTTCTACTTTCTGGGTAATGTCCTCAGCTTTATCTCCCAACCTTTTAGTGGACAGCTTCACTTTTGCTCTCGTGTTTTTAATGTCTAAGCACTTGTTTTTGGTCTGCAAATGTTCCCTTTTTTATAGTTCCTATGTGTGCAACATCCTGTCTGACCTCAATGAGGATGTTAACAAGAGTTTTTAAAGTTCTCTATTCCAGCAGTTTCTGTTTCTTTCAAGTTTCCTGCAGCTGTTTAGGAACAGCATCCAAATGTCTGGAAAGCTTTGATCACGTCCTCGTGACCACAAGAGGGAAGAGAAGCATGAGCACGTGACCCTGAGCTCAACATGGGGTAATTAGGAGGGCTCTGTCAGTATCTTCAGCATCTTTAAAGCTTTCTCCCTGCTGGCATACATCCTGGGAAAGGTCTTCTGGTATTCTGCCTGGACCATCAAGGTCAACCAGGAACCTGCAAGGATGGGGCAGTTCTGAGGAGTCAGAACCTATGCAGACCCCAATCCTCCTGTGTGAGATGCAGGCCCTGTGCCCTCAACCTCACCTTCCAATCCCCCATCCCAAGACCCTCTGCGTGTCCCTCTCCTGAGGATGAACTGCCTGTCCCCAGTGGGGTCAAAGTGGTCATTCCCTGTCCACACAGGGCAGGGGCAGGACCTGGGAGTCTTTCACCCAACCCCCCTTCACCCCCAGTTCCAGAGGCATCCCATGATGCCAGCAAATGTGCCTTTTGGGGGTTCTGTGTCCAGATGGAGGGAGCCCCCAGCTTTCCTCACTGCTGTATTGGGACTCAAACCAAAAAGCGCTTTGCTGTGGCTCACTGGGTTTTGACAGGAGCAGAATCTGGCACGCACCTTCGGCTTGCTCTCTTAAGCCAGCAGTAGGGTGTTCGGGCTGGGAGTCTTCACCAGGAATAAGTTTGGAGGCCAGGCACCCAGAGGTGTGTCATCAGGCAACTTGGGAGGCCAGGGCTGGGGGATTCGGGGGCCCTCAAGGTCTGGTGAGGAACTGATGGATTGATCCCTAACACCACCACCAGCACACCACTGTCTATAAGTAGAAATCAGCAAAGTCAGATGCTAAGAAGCAATCAGGAAAGAGGAATTCCATTTCAGAAGGGCAAACTGAGGCCCAGCCAGGCAAGTCTTTCTACCACACCAGGCCTTCCTTTTCATAGGACAGGGTGGAAGTTGTGGGTTTGGCTGTTTTCAGCTATGTAAAGCCCTCGTGTCCCGTACAGCTCCATGTGGGAACAACTTCCACACACCTGTAGCCTGCCCCCACGCCCAGTGTGAGCTACCAAAGGCTCTGTCTATCTGAGGCAAAGAAACAGACTTCTAAGTCTGGGGAGCAAAAAGGGAAACCAGTGCAGAGAAACCATTGTGTTTAAATGCTACAATCAAAAGGGTACTTGCTGGGCGTGGTAGCTCAGGCTTGTAATCCCAGCACTTTGGGAGGCAGAGGTGAGAGGACTGCCTCAGTCCAGGAGTTCGAGACCAGCCTGGGCAACTTGGCAAGACCTCGTCTATACAATAAATCAAAAAATTAGCCAGGCGTGGTGGTGCGCACCTGTACTTGGAAGGCTGAGGCGGAAGGATCACCTGAACCCAGCAAGCTGAGGCTGCAGTGGCTGTGAGCATGTCACTACACTCCAGCCTGGGTGACAGAGTGAGACTCAAAAAAAAAAAAAAAAAAAGGGATACCTGATCCTAAACCAGGAGAAGTGAGGGCGCCAGTTGGAGGCCCAAGCTTCCTCTGCATGCAGCCTACTTGTGTAGTTAACCCTTACTTGTACCCCACATCTCTATAATAAAATAAAATTTAAAAATAAAGTTACATGCTGGTAAAAAAAAAATAAAATAAATGCTACCATCAACAGGATATGTATTTTAGATGCTGGGTTGTTTTTTTTTTTGAGTTGGAGTCTCACTCTGTCACCCAGACTGGAGTGCAATGGCCGCTCCCGGCCACCGCAGCTTCAACCTGCTGGGCTCTGGCAATCCTTCCACCTCAGCCTTCCAAGTAGCCGGAATTACAGGCATGCGCTACCACGCCCGGATGATTTTTTGATTTATTGTAGAGATGAGGTCTTGCTGCCCAGGTGGGTCTCGAACCCGCGGGCTGAGGCAATCCACTCACCTCAGCCTCCCAAAGGTGCGGGATTACAGGCTGAGCCACCGAGTCCGGCTTTTTTTTTCTTTTTAAAGCCAGGGACTCACGTTGTTGCCCAGGCTGGAGTGCAGTGGCTCAATCATAGCTCACGACAGTCTCAACCTCCTAGGCTTAAGTAGTCCTCCCGCTTCAGCCTCCTGAGTAGCTAGAACTACAGGTGCATGTCATTATACCCTGCTAATGTATCTTCAATTAAGACTTTTTCTCCACTCCACTGGGTTTATGCATGGTGTCCAGATGAATGCATGAACAAATGAATCAACAGATGATTTCTGGCCCTTGAGATATTTTGCTGCCTCCCATAAACTGTAAGCAGCTTTTCTTCTAAAACCTCCTAGGATTGAACTGCTGAAATGAAATAGGTCTCAGAAAAGTGACTTGGAAGGTCAGTATCATCTTGCAAATATGAACAGTGTTTTCTCATAATTACATTCCATTAACAGCAAATTCAGTTAGTTGTTAAGAACTTTTTATTTATTTATATTATTTTATTTATTTTATTTGGGGATTATTATTTTTTTTTTTTTTGAGTCGGAGTCTCGTTCTGTCACCCAGGCTGGAGTACAGTGGCACAAACAGATGATCCTTCCTCTTCAGTCTCCCAAGTACAGTAGCTGAGACTATAGGCACATGCTACCATACTCAGCTAATGTTTTTATTTTTTTTATAGAGATGAGGTCTTACTATGTTGCTTAGGTGGGTCTCAGACTCCTAGACTCAAGCAAGCCTCGCACTTCAGTCTCCCAAAGTGCTAGGATTACAGGCCTGAGCCACTGGACTAGGCCTTTAAAAAAAAAAAAAGACAGGGTCTCACTCTGTCACCCAGGCTAGAGGGCAGTAGTGTAATCATAGAAATTGTAGATTCCTACAGTCTTGAACTCCTGAACTCAAAACAATCCTCCCGCCTTAGCCTCCCAAGTAGCTGCGAATACAGACACACCATCATACCCAGCTAATTTTTTAATTTTTTTGTGAAGACAGGGGTCTTGCTAAGTTGCCCAGGCTGACCTCAAACTCCTAGTTTCAAGCAATCCTCCCACCTTGGCCTCCCATAGTGCTGGAATCATAGGCATGAACCACCATGCTTGGCCAATAACATTATATATTTACAAAAAAGACAGATGCAGCCCAAGAGCCATTATTTGCAGAACTCTAACCTACAGAAATAGACACCAAAATGTTAACAGAAGTTATCAGTGTGGTCGAACACAGGTGGTTCCTGTTTTCTTCTCTCTGCCTGCTTTTTAAACACTTTCTGCAATGATATATTATTTTCAGTAAGAAAAAAATCTATCAGTTTTGTAACAGAGGCACCCAAAGTCATGGCCATTCCAGTGCCCTCTGGGAAAGGCACTCTGTTTCTGCATCTGTAAAATGGGGATATAACACATACCTCACTAAATAGATCGAAACATAGAAGCAAGGATTAAATGAGGTTGGCATAAATAAGCCAATACACAGACAGTAAAAGATGGTATCTGGTGCATATACACGAGGGGGAACCAAAAAAACCCAGAATTTTTTTTTTTTTTTTTTTTGAGTTGGAGTCTCACTCTGTCGCCCAGACTGGAGTTCTCACAGCCACTGCAGCCTCGACCTGCTGAGCTCCGGCGATCCGGAATTACAGGCATGCGCTACCACGCCTGACTGATTTTTTTGATTTATTGTAGAGATGAGGTCTCACCAAGTTGCCCAGGCAGGTCTCGAACCCGTGGGCTCAGGCAATCCACTCACCTCAGCCTCCCAAAGCGCGGGATTACAGGCTGAGCCACCGAGCCCAGCGAAAACCCAGAATTTATTTGTAATGTGTTCATGTATTCATCCTCACATGCTTAAACTTCAGTCACCTTCAAAGTACTCGCAGTTTGATGCAACACACCTATCGAGATGCTTTTCACTGCTCCAACCCGTTTTTGAACTCATCAGTTTTGATGCATTTTAGTGCTTCTGTAATTTTTTGTCTCACCTCTTCCACAATGGCAAAACGTTTCCCTTTGAGGACTTTTTTCATCCGGGGAAACAAAAAAAAGTTGCTGGGGATGGGACTGGATGAATAGGGGGTGAGGCACAGGAGTCATGACGGGTTTTGGTCAAAAACGGCTGAACACTCAGGGCAGTGTGAGCAGGTACACTCGTAAATCACCCATCATGAAATGGGCAAATGTGTTGAATTAAAAAAAATTCACTGGAGCCAAACACAGCTTCTCACAACAACGTTTGCTGGTACACTGATGCCGCTGGAGTCCTAGAACACTTACCTAGCAGGGAAGTCTGTACTACATCGGGCCCAGCCCCCAAAAGATAATTCCAGGGTTTTTTGGGGTCCCTTCTCATATATTAGGACACACATATACAGACACACCATCAGACCCAGCTAATTTTTTAATTTTTTGTAAAGACAGGGTCTTGCTAAGTTGCCCCAGCTGACCTCAAACTCCTAGTTTCAAGCAATCCTCCCACCCTGGCCTCCCATAGTGCTGGGATCACAGGCATGAACCACCATTCTTGGCCAATAACATTATTTATTTACAAAAAAGACAGATGCAGCCCAAGAGCCATCATTTGCAGAACTCTAACCTACAGAAATAGACACTAAACTGCTAAGAGCAGTTATCAGTGTGGTCAAATACTGATCAAGAAGATCAGATACCGTGGCTCTCCTAATCTATCCCAGAAGAGCAACAGGCCACTTACCTTCCCTTGCTCCGTGAAGCCAAGGCCTGCTCCCTACCGTCCACACTATCCACTCTGTCCACGACCTTTCCTGACTAGCTGGCTTGATCCTTTGGTTTCAGAAAGTCAGACACATCCCAATTCCATACACACAAACATGAACACTCCAGCAATTGGAGGCTGGGCATGGTTCCTCACACCTGCACTCCCAGCACTCTGGGAGACCAGGGAAGGAGGACTGCTTGAGCCCGGGAGTTCAAAGTTAGCCTAAGCACCATAGCCAGACATCATCTCTACAAAGGATCAAAACATTAGCTGGGTGCAGTGGCACACCTCTAATCCCAGCAACTTGGGAGGCTGAGGCGGAAGGATCACCTGAGCCCAGAAGGTCCAGGATGCAGTGAGCCATGGTCATGCCTCTGCATTCCAGTGTGGGCAACAGAGTGAGACCCTGACTAAAACAAACAGTAAACAAACAAAAACCTGCTAGCAATTTGACCCAAAGCACAACAAAGAAAAACACCACTTTGTGGCTTGGGAAAACCATGTGAGGCTGCCATTTTTATTCAAAACTGGTGACAGAGCCCCCCCCATCAGGCAGGGCACAAGCCCATCGCCACAAGGTAGGCAAGCAAACACACAAAGCTGCTGCACCAGCCTTGCTTTCGGCCCAGTCTCTAGGCTGGTAGCCATTTTAATTCTTGTTTAACAACGCTGGAAGTCAACCAGTGTTGGTTCTAGAGGGCTGACCTTCAGCCAGCATCTGTTCCGTTGAAGGAGGGTCTTCTAAGTGCCGTGCCCTTGCCCAGTGGTAATCCCTGTCCTTACACGGCAGGGCAAGCATAGGGCTAAAATGTTCCGTGGTGACTTTGGAAGTGGTTTCAGGTGCAATCAACCACAGAGGCGTTAGCCAAACACCAATACAGGCCACTGCCTGGGCACAAGACCAGCAGAACTGTAAGGGAATGGGTTACAGAGTGAGACTCCAACTCAAAAAAAAGAAAAAGAAAAAAGAAAACCTGCAGACTTTTTCTTTCTCTCTCTCTCTCTCTCTTTTGAGTCAGGATCTGAGTCTTTCACCCAGGCTGGAGTGCAGTGGCATGATCACAGTTAACTGCAGCCTTGACCTCCTGGGATCAGGTGATCCTTTGTAGAGATGATGTCTGGCTATGGTGCTTGAATATTTGCTGTAGATTGGGCACAGGGGCTTCTCACCGCATCCCCACAGCCCCGTGCAGGGGAGGCTATCATTTCCTGCTCATGAAGAGAAAACTGAGTTTCAGAGGGGTCCACTTATCTCAGGTTATACAGCCAGCAAGTGGCAGGGCTAGGTTTCTAACCCAACTCCCTCTGGCCTCAGAATCTAATTTTGAGGCAGAAAGATAATCTGAAACCAAGGAAAGTACTTCTGTTGCTTGGACAAGCTTATATATATTGTCTCTCAAATGAGAGGCTACGTGTACAATGCTAACTTTTCAACTGGGGGCAATTTTGCTCCCCAGGGGACATATAACAACACCTGCAGGCCGGGTACGGTGGCTCAAGCCTATAACCCCAGCACTTTGGGAGGCTGAGATGAAGGGATTGCTTGAGCCCCCGGGCTCGAGAACACCCTGAGCAGCATTTATCTTCAATAAATCAGAAACTTAGTTGGGCATGGTAGTGCACACCTGTAGTTCCAGCTACTGGAAGGCTGAGACAAAAGGATCGCTAGAGCCCAGCAGGTCGACGCTGAGGTGGCTGTGAGTGTGCCACTGTGCTCCAGCCTGGGTTACAGAGTGAGACTCCAGCTCAAAAAAAAGAAAAAGAAAAAAGAAAACCTGCAGACTTTATTTCTTTCTTTCTCTCTCTTTCTTTTTTTTTGAGTCAGGATCTGAGTCTTTCACCCAGGCTGGAGTGCAGTGGCATGATCACAGTTAACTGCAGCCTTGACCTCCTGGGATCAGGTGATCCTTTCACCTTGGCCTCTTGAGTAGCTGGGACTACACGCATGTGCCACCATGCCCAGCTTATATTTTTACTTTTTTTGTAAAGACAAGGTCTTGCTATGTTGTCTAGACGAGTCTCAAACTCCTAGGCTCAAGCAATCCTCTGGCCTCAGCCCCCAAAGTACTGGGATTACAGGCGTGAGTTACCATGTCTGGTTGGTTTTAATGTTTCTAAATGGATGGAAAAAAAAATCAAATGAACCCCATTTCATGACACATGAAAATTATGTGAAATTTGAATTTCTCTGTCCACAAATGATAATGTCTGACTGGAACATAGCCAGGCCCGTTCAATTACATAGCAATGGTGCTGGTACAGGAAACAGCAGAGCTGAGTATGTAACACAGACCACATGGCCACAAAGCTGAAAATATTTACTAGCTGGCTCTTTACAAAGCAGTTTGATGACCAGAACTAGACAGGGGCTTTCAACCCTGACACGAGCTTTATAAGATTATGATGCCCAGACACCACCCTGGACTAATTAATTGCATCTACATTTTCCAAAAACTCCCCTAGGAAATTCTTATGTGCAGCTAAGAGTGAGAACCATTGGGCAACCTACAGCCAACACTTCAATGCAGGCAGCTGGCCTTTCTGAGCTGAATTCCCAGGGCAGTGAAGTCTATTTTTTTTTTTGTCTTTTGTCAGAGTTTTACTCTGTTGCCCAAGCTGGAGTGCAGTGGCACAATCACAGCTCATCACAGCCTCCAACTCCTCGGCTCAAGCGATCCTCCAGCCTGTGATTCCCAAGCAGCTGGCAATACAGGCATGCACTGCCACGCCAGCTAGTTTTTTTGCTTTTTGTAGAAATGAGGTCTCACTCTGTTGCTAACTCCTGGAGTGAAGACCCCTCTAATGCAGGATGGAGGGACTCACTAAAGACCAGATGCTTCTGCCTCTTCCTCCCCAAGTATTTCAAACCCTTCTCCACTCTGATCCACATTCGTTTCTCCATTCTCTGAACTTTGACCCTACCCCCCACCAAGGAAAGCTGGTCATCACCGTGGGACCTCACCTACGTGTGAGTTTCAGCTCCTTTGCTAGTTCAGGCCTTCGGGATGGGATCCCAAAAAGCTCTTGACTTCAGAGGGCTCCTGCGTGCCAGTGTTTGTGCTGATCCAGGGCAGGAGCACCTCTCAGAGCAGTCTCAATAACTCTAGGACGACAGATGAGGAAACTAAGGCTCCAAGGCTTGATGGCACTTGCTCCAGCCACACTGCTCAGTGGCAGAGTTAAGTAGTTTAACTCCATCTTTTTAGCAACTATAAGCTAACAGAAGTATGACTTACAATCACAATAAAGCATATCTGTATTATTATACATAGGGTGACCCCATGTCCTGGACTTGGTAGGAAAATTCTGAATTCTTGCTAGTTTTTTTTTTTTTTAGATTAAAGTGGTTTTGTGATATGTATTTGTATTGGGCTTAAAGTGTACAACTGAAAATGATTCAAAATTGATATATTAAACTTTTTGTGTAAATAGCTCTATAGATTAGAAAAAATTTATATCGTTTGTAGACCACGTGGCCTGATTTCGATACGCTCTAGAACTTGAGTATTTTTGCCAGAGGAGTTAGACTGGGACACCAAGTGTGTAAGAAACGTGACCTCGGTGCTCCACAAAGGACTGAGTACACCAGTAAGACTAGGACCCTAACCCCAGTCCCCTGCCCACCTCCGGATCCTCTGCTCAGACACAGCCATGGGCACTGCAAGAAGGGTCGCCTTGAAGAAACTGTTAGCGTGCTCTGCAAAGGTTCACAGAACTGGAGGGCTAGCCTTCTTCCTGGTGGGCTGGCTGCAGGGTCAGGGCATATCGCTGGCCTATCGCCCACTGTGGAGATAAAGAATCTCCAAAGGGCCTTCCCAGACACTCATAAGTCACAGTTTCCCAGCCACGTCTTCTGACTCATTCAACATTAGGAAGTGCCTCTTATTTTTGGAGATTTTGAAGGCATCTACTCAAGCAGGTTGGGCTCTCCAAGCAGTAGGACCTGGCTGCCTACAGAGTGGGCCCTCTGGATGACAGCTTGGGTTCAGACCTCACTCTACCCACACCAGCACCGAGGGCCTCAGTTTCCTTGTCTGTAAAATGGGTATGGCAGCACACACTTAGGGCCCCACAGTAGTGTTGAGAAGATGAGGACACACCTACGGAGCACTCAGCCTGGCATTCGCTGAAAGCAGCACATGAATGGTAGCCCTATTACCACTGTAGTCATCTGCCTTGAACTGGAGTTACTGAGAAGATGCCCAGCCTCCCCGCTGAACCCAAAGTTTCTGAAGGACAGAAGTCATGTTTCCCAAACACTGTTCCCTTTCCGCTCCCAGATGCAGCCTTACTCATGGGGGATGTGCAAGGAACATTTATGGTAAGTATATCCTGAGAAAATAAAGGACGGAGGCAGATTCAGCTACGAGGGTGTTCCTTGCCTTGCTGTTTATTCTTTTTATTTTTATTTGTTTTGAATTGGAGTCTCACTCTGTAGTCCAGGCTGGAGTGCAGTGGCACACTCACGGCCACCACAGCCTCGACCTGCTGGGCTCAGGCGATCCTTCTGCCTCAGCCTTCCAAGGAGCTGGAACTACAGGTGCATGCTACCACGCTTGGCTAATTTTTGATTTATTGTAGAGATGAGGTCTCGCCAAGTTGTCCAGGCCAAACTCAGACAATCCTTTCACCTTGGCCTCCCAAAGTGCTAAGGCTTGAGCCACTGCGCCTGACCACCTTGCTGTTTATAATAGCAAAAAACAAGAAACTGCTTGAATATCCACTATTTCTAGGGGATTACATTTTTTTTTAAAGATGAGGATCTCACTGTGTTGCCCAGACTAGAGTACAGTGGATCAGTGCAGGAGTGATCGCAGCGCACCGCAGCCTCAAAACCCTGGCTTTAAGTCATCTTCCCACCTCAGGCTCCCAGGTAGCTGAAACTACAGGGCCACACCAATGCACTTGGCTGGAATTACTTATACATTTTAAGGTGCACTCACTTAACAAAATACTATGACTAATCCGGGCAGTATAGTAAGATCTTGTCTCTACAAAAACTAAGAAACAGTAGCTACTTGGAAGACTGAGAAGGGAGCATCGCTTGAGCCCAGGAGGTTTAGAGCTATGATTATGCCACTGCACCCCAGCCTGGGCGAGCACAGAGAGAGATCCTGTCTAAATAGATAAATAAATAAAGGGACATTATAGGGCCAGTCAAAAGCATGTTGTAGGGCAGGGATTAGTAAGCATTTTCTGTCAAGATCCAGATAGTAAATACTTTGGGTTTTACAGGTTAGTCTCTGTCCCACTAGTCAGCTTTGCCAATGAAGCATCTTGTGCAGCCATAGACTATACTTAAACTAATGAGCGTGGCTGCATTCCAATAAAACTTTATTTGTGGACACTGAAATTTGAATTTCATTAATTTTCACGTCACAACGCCATGTTCTTTTCATTTTTTTCAACCACCTAAGTACGTAAAAACCATTCTTTGCTCCCAGACCATACAAAAACAGGCAGCGTGTTAGAGTTTACTGGCCCTGACAATAGAATAATTCATCTCAAGTGAGAAAGCGAGTTACAATACCACACGTTCTGCATGATTCAAGTTTATAAATTAAAACATATCTGCACCAAAAAAAAAAAAAAAAGGTGGCAAGAATATACACTGCTAACAAAGATTGTAGGGGATGGAAATATGGGTGATTTTTTTTCCTCCTTTTTGGTTATCTATAATTTTCTGAATTTTCAACAACAGATATAGTATCACTGGTA